>CM043867.1:39512725-40712725 GCA_023846275.1 Vanilla planifolia | reverse complement strand
TTGGTTGAGTGGAATTGATTAAAACAAAGTTGTGTCATACACAAAGTCAAATGTTGCACACATCTGTATCCCAGTCACAGTAAAGACTTTCAACATAGTTTCATCAAGATGCTAAACAATCAAAAAACTACGAAGCAACCAAAATGAGCTATGTTATCAAATCAAATAGGCACCATCTTTTAACAAAATATTGTAGGGAAGACACAATTAAAGCATGTAATCCCAAATTGAGGAAATGGAAAAGAAAAGCTAAAACCAACTCAATGGGTATTAGATTCTAAGGAAATAAATGCTACCAGAAGAAAAGAAGCCGTGATAATGAGGTAAAGCAATTTATGTGACAAGAAATTTGCTAAAAGATAACTCTAATTAAGTCAAGAAAGCAAGCTCATGTCCATATAGGTAATCTCTTTTAGTGGATATCATTAAGTTCAAAAGTACCTGATAAATACAAAAAAAAAAAAAGACAGAACAATATGTAGGAAAGACAAATGAGGATGTCTTAAGTTAAAATCCAAATCACTGCATATTTAAAGCATTATGCATACCATCTTGTGAAGTAAAATACAATGAAATTTTCCAGAGAACTCAGAAGAATTTAAGTAACATGGAAACATAGATACGCCCATAAGAAGAAAAATCACGCCTGCATCAAAAATCGCATGTGTAACAAAGATTGGCACAGAAAACCATGTTCTAAAACCTTTCCACGCCACACTGTCCATTATTTCACACGTTCTCCAAATTCAATAGCATCTTTATATGATATCAATGTTCCAAAGCATTAACAATGAGTAAACAAGAACAAGAGTGGAAGAAATTCACAAGCATCAATATCTCCTCACATCTAGGATAATTTTTGTCATCTGAGAAATTGGTGTCAATTATATTTGAATACCATAACCTACAATCCTAAAAAATGATGCCCAGAAGATTTAGATCCCTTTTCCAAAATGTCCATGAAGATTAAACCAAAACGACCTATTCCATACAGATTTCAAGTAAAACGGGGAATTAGAAAGCACAGAAAGCAAATTAATATGAAACTTCCCACATATAGACAGCAAGTAAAATGGCCATTGGACAGCTACAATAAAAAATGGATCAAAATTCTAATTATGACAAAACGAATATCGAGAGAAATAGCACTCACACGGTCCCCTCCTCACTTCCAAGGAGCTTGATAGGAGTTCCATTCCTTGTAGGAAGCAAACTCTTTGCTGGTATCTCATCAGGACTAACTATTCGTCCAGGCCACCATGAACCATTCCTGCGGCGGACCCACACCAGGCCCCCAGCTGAAACATTCATGCCCTTCAAATCATCTCCTTTTAAAATCTCCATCTCTAAAAGAAAACCTCCAAAAATATACTATCCCAAGAGACAGACATTATCACACTCCACATCCCCCATGAAGAATTTCTCTGCTAACAAAAGGTCACGCATCCCCTCCCTGTAAGAAAAAAAAAAGTCAATAACTTCGGAGTAACATAAAACAAAGTAGCTTACAATGGTCATACATAGCTACAAACATCCGAAGGCAGAAAAACTACAAAAAGTGAATTCTGAACCCTAGGATCGGAAACTTGGGAAGAGAAATGAAAACGAAAGAAATCGGTAAGACAAGAGTAATGCAACTCGCAACTTCTTCAAATGATTCAAGACATTTTTTTATTTCCTCTACCGCAGATCTACAGTAGGTTTTTGAGAAAAATGCAATGCGGGTAACCTTGAAAAAGATAAGAGCAAATGGGGTAGGCGTTGGTTTTGAAGATAATGCAAACGCAAAGAGGATTGACATAAAGAAGGGGAGAAGAATGGAACAGAAGAAGAATATCTGGATCACAGTCCACAGACACACCAGTAGGTCTAAACCTGCTTCCTCTTTCTTCCCCTCTAACACGCGCACCCAGACAGAGCGGCTTGCATTGAAGAAGATGCCTCTTCATCACCCATGGGCCTATGGAAACGAGAAAGCATGAGCGCGGTTCACCTCTAACGTAGGACGGTCCAAGAGTACAGAGTGGACAGTAAGAGGAGCCTGTATCCTTTCGACAGCGTCTTCAGCCTCCGAGCAGGAAACTGGGACAGGACAAGAGAGAGAAAGAGACGCAGCGGGGAAGCGCAGAGAAGGGTATTTGTGGGTGCTGAGTGAGCTCAGGGCGCAGGGATTTAGGAGAAGAAAGGTTGGGAGTTGCGATGCGCCGCAGGCCCAGTGGCCCGTGGGAGGCTGCGGCCTGTGGGCTCACCAGCCTTGCAAAACAAAGCATTTGGCGCGGATAGTTAAGTTGTGTTTAGAAGCAATTTGCTGTCAAAATAAAATTAAAATATAATAATAATTTATTTAATATCCATCATTATTATCATATTTCCATTTTATTGTAGTATTGAAATATAACTAAACTTTTATTTTTTTATTATTTTTTAAATATCATATTTTACTCCTACTTATAAAATTCCTTTGCTCAGTGATCAAAATAATTCAAAAACCTTATAGCATCCTTTCTCATTGTTACGATTGATATAAGAGAAATAATCAAACAAAAATTAAAAATGGTGACATTTTAAAAATGAAATTATATGGGAATTTGACTTTTCTCATTTTATTGGTTGAGACATTAGACGAAGAGATTAAATATTGATAATAAAAAATATAAAAAATATAAATTATCATCCAAAACAACGAAAAAATATAATACTTAAAAATTAAAAAAATGGGATAGTTATTCTATTATAATATTTCAAAATTATAATGATTTTAAACAATGCTTGAGCCACTTATATAAAAAGCTAATGATTGAGACAAATATTTATATCCATAACTCATTGAATTAAAAATCAAAATAAATTCTAATAAATTTTTGAAGTTATAACTAATAAAACAAGTATGATTCTTATATTATATTATATATCTCATGTCTTTGAATAGATTCAAATATAATCATTGTTTCATATAAGTATAATTTTATTATAAATTAATTGTTTGTTCTAGTTGATTATAATTACTTGTATTTTTAATTATAAATTTAAAGCTTAATTTTGATACATCTAATTAATATTTATATTTCTTTTGTTATGAAACTACTAAATAAACACAAATCTAAAAGAAATGTCATGCTTGTATTTTGGAATATAAGAGAGTTTTTAAATACAACTCCTATGAAATGTTTTGTCTCATAATAATGTTTTGTTTATAATTTGTTCTTAATATATGTATGATTTGTGTATCAAAATCCAAAAAAGAACTAAAAATATTTGGTATTAGACATATGCACGTATCCATCTATTTGTTTAGAATAATCAACTCATAAAGATATCTCATGATGAGTATTATTTTATTTACTAAAAATTGTCTCAATTTTCATATTCTAAAGTCAATCAAGTTTCTCATTATGAAGTGTTAAATCATTTAGAGTTATTTATTTACTCATTACTTAATAATTAGATTGTCAAATTATTTAGCTAAATATTTATATTTTATATGATATAATTAAGATTGAATTATTTATTTCTTTAATTGAATTATTTATTTATTTGCAAAATCGAGCACAAGTATGCATCTAACGGATTTGTGAAGCGGTAAGCTTGACTTAGATAAGCCATTCTGTCGCAGGCCTTCGGCGGGTGGACAATGTCCTATGGATCATCCGCCAATCTGAAGGTCATTTGCTGAGGTCCTCGGCAAGGTCGAGGAACCTTCCCCTTGCCGGATTCGCAACTCCTCGTTCTACAAGGGAGCTCCGGAGGTGGCTTTCTCGCCTGAGGACGTGGAGAAGCTGGCGGCGCCGCTCAAGTTTTCTCTAGTGGGGAAGTTCTCACATGGTAGGCCGCCGGTTGTCGCCATCCGCTCCACCATGTCCAAGTTCGGGTTCCGCCATGAAGTTCAGGTGGGTCTCTTAAACCAACGCCACGTTCTACTCCGGTTCGCGACGGAGGAGGACTACCTGCAATGCTGGATGCGGAAGGTTTGGTTCATCCAAGACTTCCCGATGAGGCTCCTTAAGTGGTCTCCGACCTTCCGTTATGAGGCTGAGCCGTCTCTGGTTCCGGTTTGGGTCGCCTTCGACCAGTTGCCGATTCACCTGTTCAACAAGGCTTCCCTGTTCTCAATCGCGGCAACGCTCGGAAAACCCCTGAAGGTGGACACAGCTACAGTGGCCATGTCCCGGCCCAACGTCGCCAAGGTCTGCATCGAGATTGACCTCGCTTCCCAACTGCCGAAGCGCATTCGTATTTCCTCCATTCCCTAAGTGAAGGCGGGTGGATTCTGGCAACGAGTGTCTTATGAAAACCTACCCTCTTACTGCTCCAAATGCCTCACCATCGGTCACGACGCTTCCGGGTGCAAGAACAGAGGTGGTAAGAAGAAATCCACGCTCATCGGCACGAAGGCACAACCCCCTACGCAGGCTAAGCAGTTGGTGGATAAAGGCAAAGCCCCAGCAACTCAGCAGGACCTTCCGGAGCCTAAGGCCTTTAACGATCCTGGCCAGTGCTCTCACTCTTCCAGTCAGTTGGCACGGTCTGATGCTCTGCCTTTGGACTCCCTGCCTCGGCCTCCCCCTGGGCCTTGGGGCGATGGCATCCTGGGGCCGTCTCCGGCCCTCCCTCCTGGTGAATGGGGCGATCCAACCCCGGAAACTATATCACCTCTTACGACCTCTGCGGTCCGCAGGCCAACCCCTGCCCCTTCTCCACCGCTTGAAGAAGGGGAGCTTAAACCCCCCACGGAGCCTTGCTCCATGCATTGTCCTGGCACTCCACCCAGTTCACTGTTGGTACAACGGGAGGAGATGGTGTCAAAGCTGGACACCGCTCCCGCCTCCTCCCCCCCCCCTTCTTCGCCGCCTCGCATCTCCCGGGCCATGGATGGTGCTAACAGCGACAATGAGTCGCGGTCCACCTCCTCATTTCCAGACGATCCTCCCTTCTTGGAAGTGCTCTCGAGGAAGAAACGGAAGAAAAAGAGATGGGAGTTCAACCCTGAGCTGCCGATACCGGTCACCAGGAGCTCCTCGAGCTCGGTCCCTCCTTCCCCCCCCCCAATAATCAATTCGCTGACGTGGAATGCCCGAGGGGTGGCGAATAATGCCACCATCGGAAGACTCAAGAAGCTCATCTCCTCCTTCTCCATCGACGTTCTCATTCTGTTGGAACCATTCATTAGCGGTGACCAAATCCCACCCATCTGCTGTAAGCTTGGGCTCATGGACGGGATATGCTCCGGCAATGGAAAAATTTGGATTCTTTGGTCGAATCGGTGTCTGGTTCGACCCATCGGGTCCTCTGCCCAAGCGATCCTCTGTCATCTTTCTGTCGGAGGCATGCCTCCTTCCTTCTTCTCGGCTGTCTACGGTCAACATTCCAGACCCCTTCGGCGACCTCTCTGGGAGGACCTCTTGGCTCACTCTGCGACTGTTGCTTCCAGCCCTTGGTGGATCTGTGGTGACTTTAACGTCACCTTGCACTCCGTCGATGTTTCGCGCACGGCGCGATTTAGCCGATCTGCGGCCGACGACTTTCAACAACTAATCGACTGCACGGGGTTGCTAATCCCGCCGGTCTCGGGCAGCAACTTCACTTGGCAAGGTAAACGCAATGGGAAAGTCATCCTCAAGCGGCTCGACTACTTCCTCTGCAACACTCGCTGGCTGGATCTCCTGCCGGACGGGCACATCGACATCCTCACTAGAACAGCCTCAGACCATGCCCCGATTCTGTTCCGCGCCTCTGGCGTGCGGAATCGGGTCGCGCGTCCCTTCAGGTTCCTTAATGTGTGGCTGTCTCACCCGAATTTTCACCAAGTGGTCAACAGGTCCTGGTGCGAACCAATAGCGGCTTAAGGCCTCTTCAGGTTTTCGGGTAAGCTCGCTCGTCTCCGGAAGGACCTGTAACACTGGAACTCGGAAGTCTTCGGCAATATCTTTGTCAACAAGGCGAAGGCGGAGGAGGCGGTTTGCGAGGCAGAGCGCATGCTTGACTCGGCCCTCTCCCCGGACGTAGAGATTGCCCTGAAAGCTGCCAATGAGAACCTCAAGTCTTCTCTCGCCCGGGAAGAGGAATTCTGGAAGCAGAAAGCCGGCCTCCGCTGGCTCCGTGATGGAGATGCAAATACGGCCTTCTTCCACGCCTCCGTCAACGTCAAAAGGCAATCCCTGAAGCTGAACAGACTGGAACTTCCGGACGGTGGTTGGACTGAATCGGAGGATCACCTCTGCGAGACCATCTCTAATCACTTCAACTCCCACTTCAATGGCCATGGCGGCTCCCCGCAAGCAACGAGAAAACTCCTCCACCTGATCCCTAGCCTCGCGTCGGCAGCCGACAACTTACACCTTTGTGGCCGGGCAACGATGACGGAAGTAAAGAATGCCATCCAGTCGATGAGAGACTCCAGCGCGGCCGGGCCGGACGGGTTCTCGGTCCTATTCTTCAAATCGTGCTGGGACGTGATCGGCGATGACTTGACGGTGGCCGTAAATGATTTTCTGGAGGGCACGAAACTTCCTCGGTCAGTGGGCGCTGCTTGGTTATGCCTCATCCCGAAAGGCTCCGCGGTCGCAACTCTCACTGACCTTCGGCCGATAGCCTTGTGCAATGTCGTCGGGAAGCTGCTGTCGAAAATCCTTGCTAACCGCCTCAGCCCTCTCCTTACAACCCTGATCTCCCTGGAGCAAGCCGCCTTCATTCGTGGCAGGAACATAGCTGACAGTATCCTATTAACACAAGAGATGATCCACCGCATTGATCGGAAACGGAAAGTGCCCAACGCGCTGTTCAAACTTGATTTCAGGTCGGCCTTTGACAAAGTCAGCTGGCGGTTCCTGGGTGAGGTGTTGGAAGCATTTGGTTTCTCTGCACACTTTCGTCGTCTTGTTGGCAACATCCTCGATGCTTCCTGGCTCTCGGTCCTTGTCAACGGCGAACCGAGAGGCTTCTTCAAATCCTCATGTGGGGTCAAACAGGGGGATCCTCTTTCCCCCCTACTATTCCTGCTCTCCATGGATGTCCTGAGTCGCGGAATCGCAGGTCTGGTTCGTTCGGGCAAAATGGATAAATTCTCTTCCCCAAGACTTTGCCGACCGGTCTCCCACACGGCCTTCGCAGACGATTTTACTATTTTTTCCTCTGCGAGAAGGGAATCGGTCTCCAATTTCGCTGGCCTGCTCAATACATTCCTGGAGGCCTCGTCTCTCTCGCTCAACTTATCTAAATCACTGGTAATTCATGGGAAGCTCACCCCGAAGGCTCTTGTTCGTTCCACGAAATCAATTCTGAGCTTCAAGCGAGCGCAACTCCCGCTTATGCACCTGGGTTGTGCTCTCGATAAGGGAAGACTGAAATCGATTCACTTCCAACCTCTGCTGGAGAAGATGGCTCGACGCATCGCCTCATGGAAGAACCGGCTGCTGTCGAAGGGTGGGAAGAAGGTTCTCATCAATTCCGTTCTTACTTCGATGTCGGCGTATGTGTCGGCGGTCCTTCAGCCACCGAGATCCATCGTCAAATCCATTGAGAGGCTCCTATCTAGGTTCCTCTGGGGCGGTAACGACAACTCCGCCGGCCACCACTGGGCCGCGTGGAAGCGGATTGCCAAACCTATCGCGGGCGGAGGCATGGGCATTCGGGACCTGGCCTGGTGGGGACACCAGCGCCATGCATGATTTTCGACGTACTTCATCTGTTCAGATGCGCTCCTGCACTACCCGACGACCAAGGGAGTTACTCTTCATGAACAGGATCAATTTGGAGCCCAAAGTTGCATTTCGGGCTCGAATTAACACTCAAGAACATTATTTTTGGATTCGGGGACCCAAATTTGGCCAAAAGGCCTCTTTTTCCGGTTTTCGCCGCCGCCGGACGCCTTCCGCCGCCGACTGCGACCGTCCGCCACCGCTTCGCCGCCGTCGGCCGTTGAGTCGACGGACCCGCGCGCGGGTTCGCGCGAGATGCGCCCGCGGGTGGCGGGTCGGCGCGACCCGGTTCAGACCCGTGTCATGGCTCGGGTCGCACGACCTGCTGGATGAACCGCGCCGACCCGTCTCCAACCCACGCCGACCCGTAACCGACCCGCGACAACACGACTGGACCGCGCCAGCGCCCCGGCCGGATTCGCCGCCGGATTCGTCGCCGCGACCGCCGCCGCCAACCGCTGCTAGCCCGCCGGATTTGCCTTAAAAGCTGTTTGGCAACAGCTTCTGGATCAGCTTTTGACTATTTCCTGCCTTTTTTTTAATGTTTTAAAATGCAGAAATTGATATGCAGCCTTTATATTTGTTATTTTCCTATTTATTTCCAAGTTTCCCGTATTTTATTCCTTTAAAACTCTAAAAGTTGTTTTACCGATGTACCCTTAGGCTCTCTATAAATAGGGAGGCCTACCCCTATGTAAGGTCAGTTGATATTTGAGCTTGTTTAAGTATTTTAGTGCTTTGCTTTCACTTGTTGAGTCATTGGTGTGATTCCAACAAGACTTCGGCGTGCTGATTCGTCGAGGCTCCGGTACTGGGAGGAGGGGTGCGAGGCCCAAGCAGTGAGAGGCCGTGCCAGTTTATCAACGACGCCATCTTCATCTTCATCCCTTCGTCGACATACTCTTCATACCCCGCCGCTACCACAACGGTAACGTTTCATAACTACTCATCGTCACATTCGCCTTTTCATCCGGATTTCGACGCTTCTCTCTCTCTTAAGATTTGGGTTCCCCTCGGACTTGAACGGTTCTTACTCGAATAATATCTGTTAAATTTCTGATTTACGGTGATTTAGCGTGATCTTTGTACCTTTCAACTGCGCCGGTGCGACCATTCCACTTTTCAAAATTTATCTCGCTCGGTATTTAAACCCTTATCCGAGTACCCCGCGTCTGTGCCGTCGAGGTGTTGCGGACCACCTAGCCTACGGAGCGACCTCTGTGTTGCTCACGGTCCCCCTCTTGGCTAAGATTGCCTTGGACGGGTGTCTCTTGCTTGTTATTTCTTTTCGAATTTTCACATTTTTACCTTTCAAGTTTACTTTATTTCTGGTGTGTGGATGTAATTTCTGTATTGCTCAAATTATTGTAATCCGTCCGGCATCATGGCCTCTCAGGTCATGGCCCACTCGGCCAAACTCTGGTGGCGCCTCTTCAACGTCAAATCCCCCTGGACCGACTTCATCCGGAGCAGCTACATCGACAACCGGGAAGGCATCCGGATCTCCAGCGGGGATTCGCCGGGGTGGCGCCGTTTGGCTTCCTTCCATCTTCGCTGGAAAGCCCTAGACGCTTGGGACGATGACCCGGGCGAAGAAACTCGGACCAGTGCACTGCTCCACCGCATCCGGTCCAGCTGCTGCACAGTGAACCGGTTTGAACCAAACCGTGCATACATTTTCTTTAACAATCTTCTGCTCCCTCCGGTTCAGATCTCCTTCAAGAATGAACTCCTATGGCACCGGCTCATTCCCGAAAAGGTGTCAATTTTCCTTTGGCGCCTTCATCATGACGCCCTCCCCTTCCCGACAACACTCCATCGAATTGGCATCACCTTGGTTTCGAAATGCCCCTTCTGCAACAACCTCGACGACCCGGACCACCTCTTCTGGTCCTGCTCCATATCTCGTCCCATCTGGAGATGGTTTGAAAGCAAACTGGAGATCTCCCCTTCGACTCCGCCGTTCGGATTCGCAAAGTGGTGGGCCCTGAAGCCGAAGATTAGCTCCCTTGCTTTCACTATTCCGGCTTATGTCTGCTGGTCAGTTTGGAAGGCATGGAACGCTGCTACAATTGCTGGCCAAACAATCTCGGTTAACGACCTCTTTTGGGAAACACAACTTCTTCTGAGGAGAGCCTATATGACTAGGAACCGCAAAGATAACATGCTGGAAAACTATTCTCTCTCCCTTCTGGCCTTGTTTTAAGGTTGTTTCCCCCCCCCCCCCCCCTTGGCAATTTTGTATGCCAACTTTTGTACAACTATTGGGAAATGGAATATTTAAAAAAAAAAAAAAAAAAAAAAAAAAAAAAAAAAGGTTGACTTAGATTAACAATTGACTGAGATCAACAACCGTTATTGACTTTTTTTTTTTTTTTTTTGTAACAACCGTTATTGACAATTCTACACAACGCAGTTCAAGTATGGGGTCAATCGTATATATTGTCGACCACCTTTTGATAATTAAGAACTTAAGATGTCCTTTCCTCAGAGCCTACTGAGAAACTGGCAGAGGATGTTGGAGGACGGCTTCATGGGCCGACGCCGGCAACAATTCGAGCTTGCACTCGACAGAGATCAGCGGCAACGCCATGATATTGCCGGCGGCGGATGCCTTGTTCGCCAGTTGCAGGAGAATCCTCTCCTGCTCTTGCCAGTTGCTCCATTCATGAACCTCCGCCTTGACAAGGCTCGGATCACTCGCGATGAGGTCCCATAGCGGGTAGTTCTTCCTTGGCATCACGAAGTCGCCATAACTAAGCCGGAGCGAAGGGCAGTAGTCCCCCTTGCCGTCACCGAGGTAGATGATCTTCTTCCCCATGGCTGTGGCTGAATCCTGAATCCGCTCCACGATCGTGCTCTGTTGAATGGGAATCTCAGTTAGCTACATCTAGGAAACAGGGGAAGGAAGGCGATGATGACAAATTGAGGGGGAGATTACTACCTTGCACATATTTGGTGGGCAATTGGAGCAACCATGGGAGAGCTTGGTGAAATCGTGGTAGGGGAAGATTCTCAGCCTTCCTGCCTCGTCCACGTAGCTCGGATTCGTGTTGATCTCGGTGAAGTACCCGAGAAGTCCATGGTGTTTTAGAATCGTCTCGATGAAAAAGACATTGGCGTCACTCACCACCCTCAAATCACACCTAATGAACGAACGAAACCATCAATAGAGAAACAAAAACAGAGGAAGCAGAACGGAATGAAGAACTCGGAGGAACCGTCGATTCGTGCGTACCCCAGGGCATAAGCAGATCTGATTCCGGAGACGGCGTGGGGATCCAATGGTGCCCGTTTCAGGACCTCGACAATGCCCTCGATGGTCTTGCCGCGGGCGTGAATCTCCATCATCATCCGATCCTGAAACATCGTTCGACAGATCCTCGATATTAGGATCCAATGTCACAAAACGGCGGAGAGGAGAAGAGGAGGTGTGGTTTAAGTTCAAAGACGAACCATGAGGGAGTTCCAGGGCATGGTGGTGACCATGGAGTCGAAGAGGTCGGTGAAGGCTAGCTCGTCGATGACCCAATTGTCGCTGTCGCAGTCGATGATGGTCTTGTCAAAGTCGAAGATAACAACAGTTCCGGCCATCGCTTTCGCCTCGCCGTCGCCGGAGAAGAATACAGGAAAGGAAGATTCTGCACTTGGGAGGAGATTGATTGGTTTTGTAGGTCGCTTGGTGAGATCGGTATTTATACTTGCGATGGTGGCAGAATATTCAGGCATATGCCAAAGGTGCCCCGAAACAGGTGGGAAACTTGTTGCAACATGGCTGAAACTTTTTTTTTTAACTGTTCTCACCCTACTTCTCACCGCATCAATCCGTTGGACACGTGGCAATCTTGTCATCTTTCACATTCATTTGTCTTTCGCGAAGTGCCTCGACCATGAGCCGGCCCATTGGAGTTTGACCAACGGTTTGGCTTGTATCGATTCGGTTAATATTTAATTAGAAATATTAATTTACGTTATATATAATAATTTCATCTCATGCAAAACAAAAAACATATTTACGTTAAATTTTGATTAATTTTAAATGCTCGGCTACTTTTCATGGTGGACAGCCCACTGGCGGTGTTGCTGTGTGATTCGAACGAGGTTATCACAGGGACGGCTACAGGCTGGTTGTTTGGTACTGGTGAGTATATTCGATCCTGGATGCCACTGCCTCCTCGGTCGTGGTTTTCTGGCTCAGCATCCACCACTCTCACAAGCCAGCGATTTTCTACACGAGCATGCTGACAAGCGAAACACGCCACTGTTCCTAACCTTTCAAGAACCCTCGAGATGCGTGCTCCATTTTGTATGGACTCCAACGTAGCTTCCGTGAGGCTTCGATATACAAAGATATAATAATTTGTATAAAATAGTATTTTAAATATATTGAGGACAATTTTGAGAATTAAATGTTGTTTAAAATAAAGAAAAAATCAGACAAAATAAAAAAATAATAAATAAAAAATTTGGTATTTAAAAAGAGGTTTAACAAGTATAAAAAAAAAACGTAATAATATATATATATATATATATATAGTGTGTATGTCTGCATGTATCAAAATATAATAAAATTATATTTTTCTTATAATATATTATTTTGTTATTTCTAGCATTTATTTCAAATTTTTTTAAAATTGTAACATTTTTTTAAAAAAAGACAACATCTTATATTATAATAAAAATTGATATGATTCTCATAAATGAAATAAAAAAGAAATTTTAGAAAGTAGATAAAAACTAGAGTTTATTAGAAAATAGGGTTACAATTTAAAAATATTAGAATGATAGTTATTTGGGAGCACGGTTTGAAGGTGGAACATAAAGAATTATTCTTGTTCCTAAGCACAGTTTGGAGGTGGTGTTCAAAAAAATGTAGAAATGCATTAAACCATGGTTCTTGATGTAATCAAGAAGAAGAAAATAAAATAATAAAATAAACAAGTAAAAGATAACTATTAGAGATTTAAATAATTAATTTTACATGAAAATAAAGGTTTATTTAAAAAGAAAATGTAATTTTATTCATATGCTTGTCTATTATTTAAATGATCCTAATGTTATAATATTTTATATGTATATTATATATCATTTGTCTGTTGAGTCGATACTGATTTTTCTAGTTTTTAGTCTAATATTTTTAGATAATAATAATACATAATATGGGATTTTAGTAAATTTTGGAGTGAAATTAGTTTTTTTAGATATTATTATATAAACACCTATGTCAATTATCTTTTACTTGTTTTTTTAAAAAATATATAATTATTTTATGATGTTATTCATTTGACTTTCAAAATTTGTAAATTTTATTTTATTTAAAATGCAACTCAAAGAGTATTTCTAAAACAATTCAACAAATAAATTAATTACTAGTGATTACAATAATTAAAACTTTTGTAATCTTCTTGAAGTTTCCAAATGGTTTGATCATGAAAACCATTTTAGGAAATCCTTTGAAAAACATTATAAAATAAAATTAGAAAAATATAGCAAAAAAAGGCTACCTTTTGATTTTGTTTGAGACTTGGGCAAGATAAAATAATAATTATAGATGTAATATAATAGCTCATAATTGTTTTTAATATAATGATAAAATACATACAAGACACATTACTTATGGTCAAAATAGCATTCCATTTGAAGAGATACGTAATTAAATTTGAAATGTAATATTTGGACGAAAAAAAACAAGTCTTATATTAGTTACGATTTTTTTTTTTTTTTTTTTTTTTTTTTGCCGTTTATATTAAAGCTCGCACGTGTTATGGTGGCTGCACGTGCTTATTCTAGAAACATTTTGTTATATACGAAAAGACGAATCCGGAAACGATCGAGTGGCTTCGCCATATTAATCAATCTGTTTTTTTTTTTTTTTGTATATTTTAGTTATCTCTGTTTATGTGTTAATATGTATGAAAAAAAAAGAAAATAAATTTGTAGTGTTAATAAAATTGATAAAAAAAAGAAAATTTTTTTATTACCATTTTTGTAATAAAAAACTTAATATTATTTTAAAAAAATATTTTCGTTATGAGAATTGTTTGATAAAAAACAAAAAAAAAAAACTTATATTAGAAACTCTTGTCAAAAAGAACTTTAAGTACATATATTTTATATGATAATCCACATTGTTAATTGGAATTGCAAATATATGTCATAATTACAAATAAAATTGCAAATACATGCAAACTTCGTCTTATTTTCACTTGAAAGAGAACTCGACCGAACCAAGGATGTAACATCTTCTGTGAGTTTCTTTCATGATTAATCAAAAGATAGACTCGAATAAGAGCTATGCCGGAATTGTATTCTTTTCTTCTTTTTCTTCTTCTTCTTCTTCAAAAGTTACTACATCTTAACCAAGCATTGGGCAGAGATGGGCACAGCAAGCTGCTGTTAAAATGCTTCTGTGTATCAGATTCGGCGAACTATTATTGTTTTTCCATTCTGGAAGAATAACTAAGTGCATTTTAAAGCATGGCTTTAAAAATGCCAACTAAACCCAACAAGTGGCATATTCCATCAGAAACATCAAGCAAAATGCTTCAATTCTTGGAAAGTAAACAAACAAACAACTTTTTTCTATTTCTCTCAGCCATGAAGTGTGATTTAAACAGGCTTATCTAAGTAAAAATTCTACTGTTGTTGATTCGTGATAAAGTTTCAAGTGCTGTAGAAGAAGTAATCTTTCCTGTAACATAAGTTATTGCCATGAAGCTGAAAAACCCACCAAAAACAAAGTTGAAAGTTGAATATAATAAACAATGGTTTCATTTCACAGTTAGTTCAGATAAGAATTGCGCAATTCAAATGACATTTTTACCTTCACAATATCACCTAATATATAAGGTTAATAAAATGTTTAACATAGAACAATAGAGTATGCTTCAAAAGATGCTCAAAGGTATGCCTCCATGGGTATTCAAAAGCCATTGTCCATGTTTATTGTAGTGTTATTGTTAAATGAAAGCATAAAAAATGATAACAAAATCCCGAATATGATTGAAGATGACATATTAGAGTATCTCATTGAATAACTAGGTTGAAAAAAAAAATATTCAAGTTGATCTCTAACTAAGTTGTGAGATGAGCAAAATGAGGTGATATAGGTGGACAACCAAATAACTTAAACATACTAATCATAAATGAATTTATAATAAGTTTTTTTCTATTAGATTCAAAACCTTTTTACAATCTTAATAAAAATAATATTTAAAAAAAAAATTAAAAAAAAGTTAAAAATCTAATTTGAAAGTATATTTTTTTAATATAAATTTATTTTAGGACATTAAATCTAAAATAATATCTAAATAAAAAACATTAGGATAACTGTCAAATAGTATTTAATCACTTAATTTTATTAAAATGAGCACAACTAGATCAAATTAACCCCAACAAACCTAATCCCAATTGTTTACAACTTCAAGTATGGCATTCATTAATGAAATTATGAATCTGAAAAGGACATATGTTTGTTATAAAAAAAATTAAAAGACAACAGATAAGATTAAGAACAAGTGATATCCTAAACTGTTTATTTATCTTTGACGTCAAATGGGCCACAATTTGTGAATAATATCTTATAAAAAGTCTTCTTTTGAATCCACCAAATGAAATAGCTCTGTATTGGGCCAACATGTGAAACCATTTGATTGGTCCACCTTTATATAGTTAAAAGAACATCTTTTAGATATTTGAAAGTAAATTTTGATACCATGTTTATATTTTCTTACTTTTAATAAAATGTATGTTTTTTAATCTCCTTTTTTTCATCAAACAATACAAAAAAACTTCATTCATAACTAAAATCTATATATGATTATAATTTAGATATATATATATATATATATATATATTGATTAAGATTTTATACAAATTTAATCGAAACGATTGACAACACAATGGAAGAGGCTAATAAAATTTTTAATCTCGGTAACTCCTTTTTGTCAATTTTGAATTGTTAAAAGTTTATTTAATTTTTTTTAAAAATAGAATAATTATATTATCTTTTATTTTTATAAAATTCACAATGAATGAAAATTAAGTTTATATAAAAAAACAAATAATTTGATTATTATCTTGTTTAATAATTTGATTAATTGGATAACCTCCTTTTTTTTTTTTTTTTTTTTTTTTGGATAACCTCCTTTCCAAGGAATATTTACTATTAGCATACCAATACCTAATAGCGTACTTTCTTCGCGCGCGTTGAAGCCGACGCCTGGCCGATCCACGTGTAGTGTCGACACACGGGCCCACCCATGCGAACCTGGATAACGTTCACATGCTCGTTTACGGTTCGGCCCATCACATCATCGACCGATTTTTTTATTGTTTATTTTTTTTTCCCTATAGCCCAGCCTTCCCAACGAGACAAGGCGACCAAATCGCAGAAGATCCCCCAACGATCCGCCTTCCCTCAAACCGCAGCCGGTCCAAATATCCATGGACCCGCGGTGCACGCAACTGAAAAAGCGGCAAGGACTGCCGCTCGCATGTGAGGAAAAGTCGCCACGCACGTGCCCCAGGGGAACCGACGGCCCGGCATCCGTGTTGCTGACTCGGAGCGGTTGCCCGAGCAGGTATGGCAGTTGGAGGGATTGGTTCCTGGGGTTCGTTTGTTTTGGATGTCTGGACCGCTTCTTGAATTGGCCGGACCGGTTGAGATGGGGCGAAAAGGCTATAACCCAACCAGGTTAATCTGGCCAACATACTTAAAATTAATATATATCCGAAATATATGATAAAAACAATAATTCCTTTATTCAACCGTCGTCGTTGTCGGTCATCACATCAAGACAACCTTTTCCCTTGGCAGTCTCCAAGTCAGGCTTCACGATTCGTACTTGCTTCATCTCAACCATTGGTTCCCCCCCAGGCCGGCCACCTCGATGCACTGCTCACAACTATTTTATCCCTTTTTATTTAAAAGAAAACTCTTAAAAAAAGTTATCTTCAATTGGAATATAGAAGCCGTAAGGAAAGCAAACTTGTCTTTGGCAACCGTCTCGGCAATTTTTTTCCATTTTTTTTAATAGAATAAAAAAAAGAGCCTTTCAATTGCGACAAATATGATATATTATATGTATTTTTTATTTATCTTTATAAATGAATAAAAATATTAATAATGCAAAAGTGGATGCTGGCATTTCTAAGACAGAGGTGCACCACGAAGTGATAAACAAGATGGTCGATGGAACTTTGGCTAAAAATAAAAAATTTCACTTGCAATACATATTTTCTATCTTAATTCTGAAATTATAAAATAGGATTTTAAATCGATGTTCTAAATAAAATAAAATTATTTTAAAAAGGAATTTATTTGTTATACCATTTTTATGGAGTTTGACATTATTTTTAAAAGTTATTTGATATGTTTTTTAATATGATTTTGCCTGAAAAACTAATTAAACGAAACTTTCCTTTCGTGAAAAAAAAAATAAAATAATGTCATATGAAAATTAAATAATAATATTAACGATTAAAATAAAATCCAGCATGCATCCATGTGCAGGCCTGCTTACGTAATCTCAGGCTCACGAGACCAACAATGTATAAAAAAAATAATGTCACTAAGAGGAATAGTGACAATTATCCCTAATAAATAAATATTTATAATATCGACCCGTATTATATATCGCTGAAGAACATGATTCTATAACTTTTTTTTTATATTTTATTTCCAGTTTTAAAAAATAAAACAGATTTTTTATTTATTTTCGTAAATAAAAAATGAGAATCAAACTAAACAAGTGTTATAATTCGTGATAAATGGGTAATTAAATCAGGCAATTAAGTCGAATATATTAAATTGGTCAATTCAATCCGATTACAACACTGGACCAAATCCGATATAATTTTAATATTATTTTTTTTTAATAAAATCTATAAATCAATCGTGCTTCCCTTCCAATGCAAGGAAGAAGGATTTGCTGCACTCCTCGTGGTGGAGAACTTCTGTGCATTAGTTGTATGTCTTGGAAAATATTTTTAAAATCATTTATTATTATTATTTTTTATTTTTTATTTTTTTAAAGTGGGTTAAAGAGAAACGTAAGAAAGTAGTCCATAACAGCTATAAATTGCCAGCTGCATTCATGGAAAGCCAGATAGTGATATCCATGGAATTATAGCATTTCTTCTTATCAAATAATAAAAATAATCTATATTGATTAATGTATTTTGAATTAGTTATTCTTTTATCTAAATCGTTGTATTTTATAATCAAACTAATAGAAACTATACACAAATCTTCATAAAATATAATATTACATATGCAATATTTAAGTTACTTATTTTTTATAAGTAATTAATTATATATTAGATGGAATTTACATACAAAATTAAAGAAAAAAACAAAATGACTGGCTGTAAATATAAGAGACATAAAAAATTCATTATAGCTACGTTGAAAACTGTTTCGTTAACTTATTATCGACATTATGTGAATATTATTTGTCGATACTCGATTGGTTTTGTCTTGAACATAATTAGTATCATTTAAAATGTGTTTATTTATGAAAAAAATATTTAGTTATAAATTGAAATTTATTTAAGCAATATTTCTTTTTATAACATTTAAAACGGTCATATCTTTTATTTATTAGTAGAGAATATACATAACATCTATCTAATTGAATTTAAAAAACTAGTTATTAGCAAAATATGAATTCATTTATGAGAAAGTTTTATTTATCGAAATTTTTTAATTTAATAGAAGGTGTAAAACAAAGTTAAATTTTATATTTTATTTTTAAAATTTTACCGTGAGATCTTCCATTTAAGTAGCCAACCTCGAGGTTGACAAATGACTAAATAATAAATGCTATAATATTTACACGTAGGAGCCACCTCTTTGGAAATGATACCTTGGACTCGGCCACGCGGATGGGACGTGTAGAAAGAGAATCCCGCTCCTAATTTCTTACTTAACGATTTAATTAACTTAAATGAGGAATAAAGCATGCCGAAAAGCACACGTCAGCAAACGATAGGTGTGGTTAGTGATGTCATCTTCTTCGACCACTTGGACCGGAAGATTACCAAGTCTGGTTTTTCTAAATATTTATTTTTTATTAAAAAATTATCTTAATTTTCAAATTATTTTTTAAAATACCTCTTTTTTTAGACAGAGTCGTAAATTAAACAAATCGAGTGATTAAACACGTAATAAGCATTCTTACTACTAACCAACGCACCTAACCGTTTATCTCATCTGAATCTTAATACGCAACAGGAAAGGCTGCAAATAGCACTCTTCTTCACGACTTTAGTATAGCGTTATTTGAGTTTAATTTTTTAAGAAATTTCAGAATAGAATCTTAACAGATGTTAAAGATATTACTAATTAAATCATTTATTAAAGAAAAAAGTATATAAATTAATTAAAATATTGAAAACATAGTTATAGTAAAAAAAAAAAAAAAAAGAGGGAAATGGGGAGGACGGGGACGGGGAATGGGAGGGAAGGGGAAGGGGACAAGTTGAAGAAGAGTGGTGCGGGTATTTAATTAGCTCCGCTTAATCCGGCTCATTCATTCGCCACGTCTTTTCGCCTCAGCCGCCGTTGGCTTTGTATTAGTCTTCTGTCTTCACGGCAACTTCTGTTTCCTCTTATCTTTCTTGCTCGGCGTCCCTCGCGCTTCCATTATCGTCTTTCTAGCTTCATTCCTGTTAGGGTCTGGAAGGGATTTGCCTCCGCCACCGCCAGAGGTGGGGTTTTCAACGTGTTGGAACGGCGTAGAGTAGAGAGAAATGAAGTACGTTTTGGTGACGGGGGGAGTGGTGAGTGGCCTGGGGAAGGGGGTGACGGCGAGCAGCATTGGGGTGGTGCTCAAAGCATGCGGACTCCGGGTCACCTCTATCAAGATTGGTATGTGGGCGGCCATCTTCTAGTTAGATGATGGCTTTTTTGTTGTGACCTGGTCTTTTTTTTTTTTTCTTTCTTCTCTCGTTTTGTTTGCTTAGGAGAGAACGAGGTGGTCTTTTAAGCTATGCTTCTATTATCACGTATGGATAGCGAGTCTCATGTAGATAAGGCAAGAATGCAATTTATCGTGTTAACTGAGGTGAGACAGTGGAGTATTTAGGGTTTAGATGGAGCAAACAAAAGATTTATATATATTTTTTCGTTTTTATTTTGTTGTCGTGTCCGGTAACCTTGAGCAAGTGGGAGCGCTGTTTATTTTTGTTGATAGTTGTTTTGAATTTGGCCCCTCTATCTCTTTTTCTGAAAGGTTTTTGGGGAATTTTGGTTTTCTTTGTGACGTCGATACCTGTAAGATTTTTTTCAGCATGGAAGCCTTGCCCTGTGCATTAAACTTGACGGGTTTTCTCTCTTCCACGTGGAGCAGCTGTTTTGTTCGATTGAAAAGAGAAATAGAGCATTGAAGGCTGCGGGAAGGAGATTTAGTACACTAGTCTTTGTCTATCTTACATTGCAGAAAGATGCGATGTGCTCATCTTGACATTGGGGAGGTACCAGGACAGTCAAGTTTGGTCTTGTTGCGATATTGAAATGATTTAGAGCCAAACTCGGGTGTTAATCTGCTCGAACATATGTTCATCTTTATGCCCTAATTTGTTTGAAGCTTGTCGTAGAGTGAAGCAATAAGTGCGTACTCCTTGATTAAAACAACGATTACAGACAAGATTTCTTTGTAGTTTTCATTTTTTAGCGGATTTGCATTTGTAGTTTGTTCGGGATGTTATATGTCACGATAGAGCTCATTTTTCTTCTGCTCACCACAGATCCTTATCTAAATACTGATGCTGGAACAATGTCCCCTTTTGAGCATGGGGAAGTTTTTGTGCTAGATGATGGAGGCGAGGTAAGAAATCTAATCAGTTACTGTTGTTCTTTTATTGTAATTTTTATCTTCTGCGTCCAATTTATTCCTTGCCATTTTTAGGAAGTTTATGTTCCTTTTGGTTTACCAATCTTTATTTCCGTTTATTTGAACCAGTAATTTTAGGCAGATGCCTCCTACTCTAATTGCAACCAACTAAATATTTCCTTGTGCTTTTCCCTCCTTCTCACTGGTTAGTTCTTGTTAAGCTAACATTCTATAATTTTATACAATAATAATTACATTTTTTTTTTGTTGAAGGTGGATTTGGATCTGGGTAACTATGAAAGGTTCATAGATATACAGCTGACTCGTGACAACAATATTACTACTGGAAAGATTTACCAGGTAGAGGATTTTCCTTTACATCTAAGAATGTAACATTACATGTGATTTTTACTAACACATGATATAATAGGTTTTGATATGATGCCTATTCTTTTTCTTGATGCTGTATTTGAGTAGTTTGTTCTCGACAAGGAGCGAAGGGGGGATTATTTGGGGAAAACTGTTCAGGTTTCAAAGACTTTGGTTATGTTAATTATTCACTTATGAAAAAAAAGTTTCTCATGAAGAAACGTTTATAATTTCTCATTTATGTTGTGCAACATTTTTTTTTTTTTCAAAAGCTCCTTTTCAATTGCTATTGAACAAAGTTTTTATTTGCTGCTTCCTCTCAGGTTGTTCCACACATCACTGATGCTATACAAGAGTGGATTGAACGTGTAGCTTTGATACCTGTTGATGGTAAAGAAGGGCCAGCTGATATATGTGTCATAGAACTAGGTGGAACCATAGGTAATGGAATGTTTCGAAATGCTTATCTACATAACTAGAAAATAACCAGTAAGTATTCGGGGGAAGTAGTCATTTTCTTTTGCTGCATACTAATATTCAAATTCTTTGATGCAGGAGATATTGAGTCCATGCCTTTTATTGAAGCTCTTGGTCAATTTTCTTATCGTGTAGGTGAGGTTTTTGTTTTCAATACGATTCTTGAAACTTGCTAATCTATTCTGAGCTTCTATTAGCCTGCTTATTCATGTTATTGATTTCTGCTTTCAATATGGCTGCACGTCAGGTCCTGGAAACTTCTGCCTTGTTCATGTCAGTCTTGTGCCGATTCTAAACGTAGTTGGTGAACAGGTTTATTACTTTCTCCTGTTGCAAGCTTTTATTGCTAGTGTGTACTCATTGATATTTTGAGATGGTTTTCTGTATCACTTTTATAGTATTATCTTTTTCTTTCAGAAAACCAAGCCCACACAGCATAGTGTCAGGGGTCTAAGAGGCCTTGGGTTGACACCAAATATTCTTGCTTGCCGTAGTACATCGGTATCTCTTAATTTTTTTCTTTTATAATTCTTTTGTTGTTACTTCAGTATTGCCTGTTACTCTGGCCGTGTAATTCCTGACATCTTTTATCTGTATTTGCTCTTCTTGAACAGCCATTGGCGGAAAATGTGAAGGAAAAGCTGTCTCAGTTTTGCCATGTTCCAGTACTGCATCTGACGTTTTTAAAATTTAATCATATGATTAGTTCAATGGATTGCATATGATAGATTGTCACCATGCACATTAAATCATGAAATTATTTTACAGGCTGCAAATATTCTGACTCTGTATGACGTTCCAAATATTTGGCACATTCCTTTACTGCTAAGGGTTAGTAATTGTTGCTTTGGCAGGAACATTTTGTTATGTTTTTATTTTTTACTTGAGTTTTCGTTAATTTTGTTGAATCCTATAGAGCATAATTGTTCATGATTCTACAGGAGCAGAAGGGGCATGAGGCCATTTTGAAAGCACTGAACCTACAAGGGTCTGTTTTTTGACCTTATGATTATAGTTATTTGCACTTTTGTGTGCCACATAACATAAAAAGGATTGATTTTGAATGATTTCTCTAATGCAGAGTTGCTCGAGAACCCATGTTGGAAGAGTGGATTGCCAGGGTTAAAATATGTGACACGCTCCAGGATCCGGTTTGTTTTATAGAAATTTTGAGCCATGCTGTCCTTTATATCATTTTTTGTTCTGTAACAGTCAAGTGACTTGGAGTTTTTCAGCTGGTGATTGCGATTGTTGGGAAATATGCTGGCCTTTCTGACTCTTACCTCTCAGTATTGAAGGTAATTTCATACAAATTGTTGATTGTGTGTAAACTCCCAATATATGTATTATGTAATTTCACATTTCATTACAGAAATGAGTCTCGATAGCTACATGTAATCGCTTGCATTGCACTGTTATAAATAAGTTCATTTTGCTGGTTTTCTTCCCTGCCTTGCTTTCAGTTTTGAGAAAATTTTACTGAAGCATCATCAAACTATTTTGCAATGTTTTTTTGGTTGCATTCTATTCAATCTACCCCTGAAGGATACACATTTGTGTAGAAATGGCTAATATTGTTCCGTTCGAGATCAAGCTGGTTATTTAAATTGGGAGTCTACTTCTTAAAAATCACATTCTTGGAGTTTTGTCTTAGTGTTGAAGTAGCTTTGTTTTCCATGTTAGTCCCACATATTTTCTTTAGAAGGCTAGCTATGACCAATTGTATTTGACTCAAATGGGAACCGGATATGTATGTAGGCTCTACTGCATGCTTCTGTTGCCATTCGAAAAAAGCTTGTAATAGAGTGGGTTTCTTCGTCTGAGCTTGAAGAGGCAACTGCAAAAGAGGTCTGTCAGATTTTTATTGTTTTGTTCCTTTCTTGTTTTCTAAACAGTTGTATATTTGGCTGAAGAGGATTTGTTTACATTTGTCAGGCACCTCATGTTCATGTAAAAGCATGGAACGTTCTCAAGGTAATTGTTTGCCCTTTGGTATATATTTTACTTAACAGAAGCCTATTATGCACCCTAATTGCTCTAAATCTGGGCAAATTTTGAATTCAGGGTGCTGATGGTATTCTAGTTCCTGGGGGTTTTGGCGATAGAGGCATTCAAGGGAAAGTTCTTGCAGCAAAATATGCTCGAGAAAATAGGATTCCATATCTAGGGATCTGCCTTGGCATGCAAATAGCTGTGATCGAGTTTTCTCGCAATGTCATGAATTTGCGAGATGCAAATAGCACGGAGTTTGACCCTAACACAAAGAACCCATGTGTTATATTTATGCCAGAGGTACTATTAGCCCTATTTTAATTGTTTTTGTGGTGTGAAGCCTTCTTCTCCATTAGCTTTTGATGTTTTCCTTTCTCGTCTTTGATTTTTTGCTATAGGGTTCAAAAACACGCATGGGTGGCACAATGAGGCTTGGATCTAGGAGAACTTACTTCCAGGTCAAAGGTTGCATTTCTGCCAAACTGTAAGGGCACTTAATCCTTTTGGCTCTTTTGTTGTCAATTGTTTTCTTCTACATTATGCTCTATCAGTTCTTGAACTAGATTTGCTTTATATTCAAGTGTTTGTTTGTTTTGTAAAACAGGTATGGAAATGTGAAATTCATAGATGAAAGACATAGACATAGATATGAGGTTATTTACTTCACACTTTTTGCATGTAAATTCCCTTAATGGTATTTCAAAATCTCATTCATATTCAATTAAGATGTGGTTTAGACTGCTTTCTTAGCAATTCAACTCGAACTCTTATATATTGTATAATTTTGATATACACGAGCATTGTGTCGTGGAGAGTTGGATGAGTGATTATACTTGAAAGAATAAAATTAGAATTTAGTGCATCTAAGAGACATTTGGTGCATAATTCATGTCACAAGTTGTTTACAACTTCCTTTGTAGATTTCCAGGTATAGAAGAACATGTTAAGAGCGTGGCATTGTGTCATCCTTGAAAATTTTTTCCTTACACATGACCATAACTACAGGTCAATCCTGACATGGTTGCAAAGCTTGAAAGATTTGGTATTGATTTTGTTGGCAAGGATGAAAGCGGTCGGCGGATGGAGGTATGTCTCTCTCATGCTGTGTTCCTAGTTGAATTTTTCATAGACTTAGCCATTGTCGTACAGATTCTCGAGCTTCCTTCCCATCCTTACTATGTCGGGGTTCAGTTCCATCCCGAATTCAAGTCAAGGCCTGGAAAGCCATCTCCTCTCTTCTTAGGTACCACGATTTTTGTATCTTGAAGAATTCTATACCCAAGTTTTCCTCTCTTTCAATCCGTGGAGAATTCTTTTGTGGGTTATGTCTATTGTTTGATTCTACGTTGTAATTGCCCTTTTCTATTAGGTCTTGTTGCTGCATCTTGTGGGCAATTGGATGCATTGCTTAAATCTCAGGAGCATGCAAAGCAGGCGACAAGCAATGGTGTAGTGCGCTTGTTCTCGCATCAAAATGGGCATGCAAAGCTCTTGAGCAATGGAAATTACCATGCAAACAGCAATGGCTTTCATATCTAACATGAAAACCAAAGGTTTTACCATCCTTTGCTTCTTTGATTGTGTGTTACGGCCAGCATGCAGTGGAGAGCTTGTTCCTGGGGTTTTTAACACGGAACGGCCCGTGAGAAATATCTTTGGTTTAAACTGATATTGTTGTTGCCATACCATTATTCTTTCTTCCTTCTTTCTAGGGTTTTGAAGGTGCTTTCCTTTCTCTCCAGCTTATCTGTACTGATTTGGTTTGTATTCCTTAAAGCACATGTGAACAAGTTAAGACGTGATTTAAGCTTTTGCTGTGCTGTTGTGCTTTCAGAAAGCTGTAATTTTTTCTTTTTCTCTTTTTTTTTTTTAGAAAAATTCAAATATTAGAAGGATTAGAATGTTTTTATAAGGACGAGTAAAAGAAAAGTTGGCGAGAAATTTCTCATTTAAGTTTGTTACTTGATTTGATTTTTTTCTACTTTGGGAAAATTATTATATATGATTAAGATATTTAATTGGTGCCACGTAATTGTTATTATTTATCATTTTTATTCATTTTTTATGATCGTTACTTTTTCGAATTATGGTTCTCTTTCGAATTAAAAAATTGACTAACTCCTAACTTTGTTTTTTAAATCATGTTTTTTTTATAAAATATTAATGATTAAACGTATTCTTTTTTTTTTTTTGTTCAAAGGTCTGATTTAATGTTAATTATAAAAATGCTTTTTTCTTCTTATTATTGAGTGGCTGTAGGGGAAGCAGATGTTCTTTTTGTTTTGCGTGAAATAACAAACTTCCACCTGTCAAGAGTTGAAAGGTTCCCTCTAATTTAAAAAATATTTAATTTATTTTTTTAAAATTTTCACGAATATTATGACAAATTCGTTTTATTGGGCCGCATGCAGCCCATTTCCGAATTGAACTGTGGGTTTTGGGTTGAGGGCCCATAGCGGGTTTTCATACCCAAGGAAATTTTAATTTTCTTTTTTAATTTATTCTTTCTTCAAAACTACGAGGAATGTTTTCGTTTTAATTTTTATGTATTTAATTATCCTCTATTTTAATTTTTTAGCTCTTAAAAGCTTGAAATTTAAAAAATGTTCAAAAAAATTTATTATTATTTTTTTAAATATTTAAAAGTATTTATATTCACATTAATGATTGCCAACATGGTGAATTCCTTTGGTGAGAAAATGACGTGGCCCATTGATCCACTTTTGTATGCTTACATCTTACTTTTTTCAATGGACAGGACAACCAATCAGCGAATGGATTGAATGAAGGCCCTTTTGCCCAGCTTTTTCAAAAGCTTTGTAAGTGCTTTTTAAAAGCTAAACAAACGATTTTAATAATCTTTTGAATCGTAGCGGTACGAAAAGGCTATAACTAGATCATTTATTTTTATCATAAGTTATTTAAATAAGATTTTTTGATTAAAATTAATTATTATGTTTTAAATTTTTCTATATTTAAAAGAGTAATAGAGTTTATTACTTATTTCTCTATGTGTTTTGTGTTTGCTTTTTAATGTATTATTTGAAAAATTATTTTTGATGTGAGATATATAATGGGTATAAGTTTGTTTAGAAGTTATAATTTTCATATATTGTGAAGAATTTAGATATTGAAAAATGATGGATAAAAGAAAGGATTGGGTACGTCGACTAAAGGTAAAGGGCGACATAATAGAAGTTGCTTTGTTGTTCATTTGAGTTAAGGGTTCTTAGTTGAAGTGTATTGTTCTTTATATGGACGGTGTTTAAAGATTTTTCTTTTATATGTTTATTATGTTTAAAATATATTCATGTTGGAAAAAATTACAAATATAATTAAAATATTTGATTATTTGGCCTATTATAATCGATAACAATACTTAAAATAAAAGCGAATGATTTATTTTATTTTATTGTTAAAATAATGGTTAAAATATCTATTATAATCATATTGAACTTTTTATATTAGAAGAAAAATAGATATCTATTTACTAAGCAAACTCTAACATCGATAGTGAGTTCATCTGTTGTCAAATTAGAAATAGAAATTGCGATGGGTCATGCTATTATAAGTCTTTCATAGTAGATGTAGATAATTATCTTAGTGACTACTTAAGTCAACAAAATTGTTATAGTCTATCATGATCTAATCAAATGTGAGGAGCCCAATGAAGAAGAATATGATGAAGAGGCTTAATAATCTAAAGGGCTTTTAGGTTTCATGTTGAATAAGATAAAGATAGATAGATGAAGATAAATCAATTTGACTAATATTGTTGTCTCAAAGGTAGGTCATGTATGATAGCTGTTGTTACAAATTTTTTAAAATTATAAATAATAAAAGCATAATGATTATAAATAAATAATAAAAAAATATAAAATCTTTAATTGATTTAACAACAATCTCTTTCAAATCCTCACACGAGATTTATTTTTCTTTAAAAATAAACTAAATTTATCCACATGGTAATAATCACGAAAGCAAACATCTAACGATTTTTCTTATCTAATTATTAATATCGCTCTCATACTCATTTATTAGTTTTGTACTAAACATTGATTACTTTGATCAATAAAATATTTTAAAAATATATTTTCTTCTAATTCTAAAATACTATAAAATTAATAAAAAAAATTCTATAATTCAAGCTTTCTTTCAATTGTTATCACCATTATCAAAATTGAGTATAAATATATATTATATTATTTTATGAATAATAAATTTGAATAAAAAAGACCTTGGCGTAAGATGCTAATCTTCTTTGATGAACAGTGGTCGTGGGGCCTGCAATATTTGAGTGGCCAACGCTTTTGTTTTCGTGCGCCTTTTCTTTTGGATAACAGTCGATAGAAAAAGTTGCGGTGGCCACTTGCTGGCAGCGGGTTGATTGGCTCAATGCGCCCATCTAATCGATGGAGACCCGAATTGACCTCGATTGGACTCTCCTGGCCCGCACCGACCCAAAAAACAAAAAAAAAATTGAAATTATTTTAACAATTATTTTAATATCAAAATGAGCATTTGTTCACCCGGGAAAATGAAAATTTAAATCGATATATTGAAATGTTTTCCTTTCATTTCTACTGAACTCTTTCAGACGTCTCTCCATTAATCCTTCCCGAGAAGTTGGTTCGCGGTTCGCGGTTGATATCTCGCCATTAAATGATGAAATCCGAGCCGGTTCAGTCGCTCGTCAATCGCTCGTCTTCTCCGAAGCATTCTTCGAAGCAGTCCTCGGTTCTTCTGTTCCCGCTGTCGACCTGAACCCGATGCCTTTATGGAGGCCGCAGTGCAGTACTCCCGTTCATCAATTCCAAAATAAAAAACTCCTTTTATTTTAAAAAAATCATTTTAAATTTAATATAATATTCTATTCGAAAATAAAACATTCAACATAACCGGCAAAAACGAGAGCGTGAATCCAAATAAAGAACCGGCTAATAAACCATTTATATATTAAAAGGGATAATTGATATAATGTATTTTTTATAATATGATATAATTAAAATATTATATCATACTATTATGCCAATAACATCAATCTTTTGAACGAAGAGTATCGCAAATATGATATTATAATTATTTCTTTACCATATGCAACAACATCATGTGATAAAAACTATACATGTAACATTCTTTCATTTTTTAAAATAATTTAAGTATCATATCAAACAACAAATATAATATTATACATTTTTTAAAATAATTGTGTTGAACACTCAATTGAATTATTTTAATTATAAGAAATACTTTTATCATACATAATAACAGATCTACAAAAAATAATTAAAAAATAAATATATTTGCTATAATAATTAAAAAATAATTTAAGAAATATTTTAATTTAAATACTTTTTTCGTGTGCTACCGACACTACGAGTAATCAGCATTAATGCACGCAGTTTATGTGACACCATTAAATCCTCGTTAAATTTTTTTTTATTTGAATTTAGTAATTAAAAAACAAATTTTTAGTCCATAAAAATTTATATAAATGATATATCTTTTAAATAAATATTTATTTCGAGGACGGACGCCGAGGGCTAACAAATAATAGAAATATTTGGTAATATAATAAGTAAAATATCTGCTGGTGTCCAGGACAGCATATCACATCAGGTTCATCACCCCCAACATTAGATAAAATTTTATTTTATTTTTATTGCTTCAATAAAAATATTTAAATAAAAGTAATTTTAATATTTTCTTAAATATATATTCTCAAAAAAGAAAAAATTGTTGTTAAAAATCCCCCACCCCCACCCCCACCACTACATTTACGGTTTTCCGTCTCACGTTGCCGACCCACTCTGTAGTTCCCCTTGTCGCCGCCAGTTGCTGCCATGCTCCGCCTAGTTCTTCTTCTCGTCTTTCTCGTCCGGTCATCTGTATCTCTAAGCCGGGACGGGCTGTATCTCCTTCAAGTTAAGCGTGGGCTGTCTGACGTGAATCTCGCCCTCTCCGATTGGGACCCGCACGATCTCACTCCCTGTAATTGGACAGGCATTACGTGCTTGTCCGACGGCTCTGGCTCTGTCACGGCCATCGACCTTTCTGGTCTCAACCTCTCCGGTCCATTTCCCTACTCCATCTGCCGCCTCTCCAAGCTCTATCGCCTCTCCCTCGCTGTTAACTCTCTCAATGGCTCCATTCCTTCCTCTCTGCTCCCCTGCTCGTACCTTTCCTACCTCGACCTCTCGCAGAATCTGTTCGTCGGCCCACTACCCTCCAGCCTTCCCGTTTCAATTACCCACCTCGACCTCTCAGGCAACAATTTCTCGGGTCCTATTCCCCCTTCCCTCCCTTCCGCCGCTCCCGGCCTCCGCGTCCTCTCCCTCGTCAACAACCTCCTCACCGGCGTTCTCCCTTACTCCCTGGGCTCCTTCCCACTTCTTCGTGAGCTCAATCTCTCCTACAACCCCTTTAGTGCCGGCCCCATTCCCCCAAGCCTCGGCAACCTCTCATCCCTACGAGTCCTCTGGCTAGCCGGTTGCAACCTTACCGGACACATTCCCTCTTCCCTTGGCAACCTCTCCTACCTCACCGACCTTGATCTCTCCTACAATGCTCTCTCTGGCGAAATCCCTTCTTCTATATCTTCGCTCTACTCCGTTGTTCAGATTGAGCTCTACTCCAATGCTCTTACTGGCTCCATACCCACGGGCTTATCCAATTTGTCTTACCTCCGCCTCATCGACGCTTCCACGAATTCCCTCTCCGGGCAAATCCCGGACGATCTCTTTCTTGCTCCATCCCTCGAAAGCCTTCATCTTTATGAGAACAATCTCTCCGGGCCAATACCAACAACGCTGGCACAAGCAGAGCAGCTGACCGATATCAGCCTCTTCTCCAACCATCTCTCCGGTGAGCTTCCACTGGAGCTCGGTCGGAGGTCGAAATTGGCCTTCCTTGATCTATCCAATAACTTGTTATCGGGCGAGATTCCCGCAGGCATTTGTGACGGCGGCGTCCTCGAAGAGCTATTGCTTTTAAATAACCTGTTCTCGGGAAGCATCCCGGCGAGTCTCGCCAACTGTCGGACGCTTAACAGAGTGCGGCTCCCCAACAACCGACTAACTGGTGAGGTGCCTGCCGGGTTCTGGGGTCTGCCGCACGTCTCCCTCTTAGAGCTTTCGCGGAATTTCCTCTCAGGCTCCATTTCCTCGTCAATCGCCGGCGCCACCAATATCTCACAACTTCTTCTTTCTGAGAACCAGTTCGTCGGTCGTATACCCCCCGAAATCGGAGCTCTGGGCAACCTGGTCGGCTTCTCGGCAGCAAGCAACCGGCTGACTGGACCAATTCCTCCGGAACTCACCAATCTCACGGAACTCGGACAACTCGTTCTCAGCAACAATTCTCTTTCCGGCGAGCTGCCCAAAGTAATTCGCAACTGGAAGAAGCTCACTCAGCTAAATTTGGCAAACAATAGCATAACCGGAGTGATACCGGCCGTGCTCGGAGACCTTCCCGTTCTCAACTACCTCGACTTGTCCGGAAATGCTCTTACCGGCGAGGTCCCTCCACAGCTACAGAACCTAAAGCTCAACCAGTTCAATCTCTCAAACAACGACCTATCTGGTCCTCTGCCTCCCCTGTTCCAGACCTCGGTCTACAGGAACTGCTTCTTGAACAATCCTGTACTCTGCGATCCAATGGAAGGACGATGCTCAGATTCCCCCAAACCATCACCGCATAGCCACGTCTCCAACTGGGCTCTTCGTTCTATCTTTGCGTGCTCCATCTTCATCCTATTCGTAGGAATTGCTTGCTTCTGCTGGAGATATCGAAGTTACAAAAAGGAAAGAACTCGCATGGACAAATCCAATTGGACTCTCACTTCATTCCATAAGCTAGGATTCAGCGAATACGAGATCTTGGATTGCGTCGACGAGGATAATGTGATAGGCAGAGGGGCTTCAGGCAAGGTATACAAGGCTATTCTCAGTAATGGAGAAGCAGTGGCGGTGAAGAAGCTCTGGGGATCATGTAAGGAAGCAGATGGCAAAGAGCAGAAAGAAGACGACGGATTTGAAGCAGAGGTGGCCACTCTGGGGAAGATAAGGCATAAAAACATAGTAAAGCTCTGGTGCTGCTGTACTCACAAAGATTGCAAGCTCCTTGTTTACGAATACATGCCTAATGGAAGTCTAGGAGATTTGCTCCACAGCAGCAAAGGTGGCATCTTGGATTGGCCGACGAGGTATAGGATCGCCGTCGACGCCGCCGAAGGCTTGTCCTATCTGCATCACGATTGCGTCCCGGCGATCGTTCACCGGGACGTCAAGTCCAATAACATACTCTTGGACGGCGAATTTAGGGCCAAGGTTGCAGATTTTGGTGTTGCAAAGGTGATCGGAAAAGGACCGGATTCCATGTCAGTCATCGCCGGCTCTTGTGGGTATATTGCTCCAGGTTATGATTTACCCTCCAATTGACTTCGTTTATTCGTACAAAAGTTTACCTTTTTTATTTTATTTTATCTGATGTGATGTAACTTTTTGGGTGGCATGATTCCCTCTATCCAGCTTCGAATATTAAAACCATGTTTTTTACTGTGCAGAGTATGCATACACGCTAAGGGTGAACGAGAAGAGTGATATCTACAGTTTCGGTGTGGTGATTCTTGAGCTGATAACCGGAAAGCTTCCCGTCGATGCCGAGCTGGGAGAGAAAGACTTGGTGAAATGGGTCTGTGCTACAATGGAACATAAGGGAATCGATCAACTCTTGGACGCCAAGCTCGATCTGCGTTTCAAGGAGGAGATAAGCAAGGTCCTTCACGTCGGCTTGCTCTGCTCGAGCTCGCTGCCGATCAACCGGCCGTCGATGAGGAGGGTCGTCAAGATGTTACTCGAGGTTAGGCCTGTGGAGAAGGCGAAGTCAAGCAAGGACGGAAAGCTGTCGCCTTATTACTACGAAGATGCTTCGGATCACAGTGTTGCCTGACACGACAGGGAAGCGTTTTAACTGTACGATTGAATCTTCTGGTGACGGTGAAGAATTTGTGTGAAGAACTGTGAGGGTGTTGTATATTTAACTATAGTGGGGCCTGGAATGTGTACTGTTTAGAGCATGGATTGCTCTATCATGTGGGGCAGGAGATGGCTTTTCCTAGATTAGTATGGCTTGCTATATCTTCTTCATTCTATTGCCTGGAGATGCTCTTTGTTTTCTTTAGTCATCCAAACAATCCAAGGGCCCTTCATTTTTATTCTAAAAAGCCTGATCCATTGGAGTTCTCTCTTTCATATTTCTGTATGATGCATGCTCATATTTTGTGATCTCTCTTGGGCAGGTATATGTACATGTGTGCACATGTATGATCAAAACATGAAGATGAAGCTCATTCAACAAGAAACAGATATCACAATGGGGTATTGGTTTGTAGAAGAAATTGATGTTACAAATAACTATTACTATAATATGAATATAATCATAGTCTCTATAGCATGTTATGTATATACTTGTCAGACTACAGACATATTATAACACGGCCAAGTCAATTAAGGTCTAAAAGACTACAAAATTGAAGAAACTTTGTATTGAATTCAAGGTTTGAGAGTTATGTTTTGGTTAAGTTAAAGAAAGACTAAACACTATGTATGTTTTTTCTTAATGACAAAAGGAGTTGAAAATTTGTGTTGTTTAAAAAAAATGACCCTGAGAGATGGGCAAGTTATAAACGATGACTCAAAATCATTTGTTCGTTTTAATTAGTCGTCCACAACATCTGACAAAATTACCTTCATTAATCTAAGTCAACACAATTGTCAAGTCCTAAGTTGTTGGTATTAACTTGGCAGGCAATAATCTTGTAATCATGACAATTGTGTCAATTTTTATTTAAAATTGTTTTTTTAGTCATATTCCTTTATCCAATCTCAAGTTGTATTCCCATCTAATCATCCTCGTGTTGGCTTATTCCTTATGATACCTTTATTTCGTTTGAAAGTTTTTAGAGATTACTTCTAAGTTTTTTTCTTGCTCTTCAAGAATAATTCTTGACAAAGGATATTTTGTAAGTTCTTTGCCTTTTGAATATATCTTCAAAACTATTCTATTATAAAGAGTAATCCACTAGAGCCTTCCTTGCATCAATAGCAATCTGCCAAGCTCCTCTCCTCGAAGGTGCACCTCGAGAGCTACCCTTTCTCTATAGTGTAGCTCAATTTTTATCCATTCATAGAGTTTTTTGGAAGGATTCCTTGAGACTAATTCTTAGAGACAATTAGAGAATGTTTTCTCTTGAATGATTGTTTAGTGTCTTAATTGACACGACACAAGTTTCATGGCATTATACAGGCTCCTTCAAACCTTTATTGGATAGATATGATATGGATAATAATTTCATTGTAAATAAAATTATTGAAAGCAGTATTAAATGAAGTATGTCAGATGGTAAATGAAAAGGCAAAAGTGAATGAATAATACCACCTCTTTAGGAGCAATGGCCTAAAATATGTAAAGGCACACTGCAGTTAAAACCCAACTACAGAGATCATACTTCTGAGAAACAATGAAAGCTCTCAATGAATGTAAAACCTTACTCTAGATGTCCTACGACAATTTCTCACTGATGATGATTTCTTATAAAAACAAATTGAATTATCAAATAGATATAACCGTTATGTCATTTAGTGAAAGCAGGATTTTAGGGCAAGTATATTCCAAGAATAACCTAAAAATTGGAACAAAATAAACCCAAAGATGAACCTTGAAGCACCTAAAAAATTTTGCAAACGTCTATATGTGTATAGTTGGGCCTAAAATTTCATTTCAAGGATCTACATTAAAATTTAAAATATGAAATAATTAACATAGCAGAACAGGATTTGGAAATAACACTTCACAATATTATAACTTTCCTTGTCTCTATCTGCTTCCTGAACCAAAAAAAGAGTAAAATATCCGTTGCCGATTGGAAGGCCAACCTCCACACCAAACACTCACAAAAGCCCTGCCCTTATCCACCTAATTAATCTAAAACCAGAAGCCAAACCTCTGACCTTCCCACTAACTTCACTTATAAAAGCAACAATATGGGCTCTTAATCGGCTAATTAAATCCCATGAAGCCATGAATACCCACCACACCTCCCTCCAGGCCATCACCAGATATACCATCCTTGCCATTAGTTGTGCAGTATTCCTTGCCCTCATCGTCACACTCCTCAAACTATGTCACAAGAAGCAGAATGAATCTACTTCCATCGACCATGGCAGTTCAGGTCCTATTGCCTCCAGTTCCTCCACAGACAAAGTCAAGGATTCCTCCATTCTTCATCAACAAGCCGACTTCCACCCCATCACTGAACTCGAAAACGTCACAGATGGCTTCCATCCTTCACGCATCATTGGCTCTGGGTTCCTTGGCACAGTCTACATAGCCACCTCTCCAATAGGTATTCTCATTGCTGTCAAGCGAATCCATCCACACCATGTCCTCTCAAACCCCGGACTCTCTTTTGCATCACGAATGCGTTGTCTCTCCCTCGACTCTCATCCAAACATCGTCCCAATTCTTGGATATGCAGAGGCCCCAGGGGAGAGGATAATCATCTCAAAGCTTGTACCCACCATGAAGACCCTTGACTCCTACTTACATGAGGAAGGGGAACTCCTTGGTTGGCACCTTAGGTTATGTGTGGCTGCTGGTGTGGCACGTGGGCTCGAGCACTTGCACGAGGCAAACATTCTACATGGTAGATTGAAGGCAAGCAATGTGATGATTGACTCAGGGTTTTGTGCAAGGGTGTGTGATTACTGCTTGGGCTTCGTGAAGGAAGGAGGGAGAGAGGAGGGGAAGGAGGGGGATGTTTATGACTTTGGAGTGGTAATTTTAGAGATAATGAGTGGAAAGAAGGAGAGTGAGGGTGTAGTGGATTGGGCAATGCCTTTGATAAGGAAGGGGAGAGTGAGGGAGATTGTAGATCCGAGGATCTGCACTAAGGCAGAGGAGGGGGTCATGGTGAGGGCAGCCAAGGTCGCAGCGGCATGTGTGGGGAATGGGAGGAGAAGCCGGCCTGAAATGAAGCAAGTGGCAGCCATACTCAATGAGCTGGAGATTGAGAACTGGGCTTTAAATGGTGGACCTATGGCCAGTTTTGACTTTTATCAGAGCACTGTGTAAATTCAATGTATAGAACAATTTTTGAGCGTGTACTTCAATTTAATTTTGTTATAAAACTCACAAAAAAAAATATAAGAATTGGTTAACAAAAACTACTACTCAGGGCCCTCTACATGCTTTACCATTACAGGTGAATGGCAACATGAAAACAAAAAAAGAGAGTGGAGCAGAAAGCATGTAGAAAGCTATAACAATTCATGAAATTTCATATAGCAAATAGATGCAAAAGAACCAACTGCAAGACAAAATCAAGAATTAACACATAGGTCCACATCATGTCCAGGATTGAATTTGAATCATGCCGACATGATATAAATATTTTAACTACAAGGGGTAGGAAATTCATTTGGAAACACTAGCTCATCCAAAGAAATGAATTGAATCACCTACCTCTTGAATTTACCACAGGCCAATCCTCTCTGTTATGGGATCAACTGTTTAGATATGGCTTGTATATCTATCTTATACACCGTAGTTGATTCTCTCATCTCAATTCCTTATTTCTGTTGCATTTGACTACAATCAATGATACCTGCCTTTCCATGTGTGATTCAGCTTGCTTACCAAACTAGATGGCACCAGCAAGTAGACAAAAGGAATTTTCTGATATAAATCATTAACCACGCTTTACATTTTTTGTTTTGCACATCTTCATTATATATGCCTTCTATCCACAAAAAGATCATGAGACGTCATCATACATTTAGGCACCTCTTATACTCTCCATTCTTCCATATATATTTCAATATCAAGTTTAATTTCTTTTCAAATAATCAAAACTCTATTTACATAAACATTTTCTTAAAAAGCAGACAACATCGACATTATCTGAAGGAACCTTTGCATGGTTCCTTAGTGCACAAATTTCAAATTTATCATGGAGGATTCATAAGCTTCTCAAGAAAAAGATTCAGTATTTCTTGTTTGCCAAACTCTTCATTACCTTGTGGAAAATTTCAGGAATTTGTTGAGAACTGGTTCTCAACTTTTTACTTTCTTGCTATGCAGAAATATCACCTATATGTCCATCAATGTTAGGAACAAACCCTTTCTCCACCATTTCTTCCTTAATTACATCATAAGTGTATCTGTTGGGTACAAGACCGTTTTCCAACATCTCATTCAGAAGGTTATTTGCACCATCCAAGTTACCTTTTTTACATAAGCACTTAATCAAAATATTGTACGTAGCAACATTTGCATGTTTCCCATACCCTTCCATCCTTGTTCTAACATTTAACCCACCTCTGAGGTCCCCCTTCTTGCAGTAACCTTCCATCAGAATGTTATAGGTTAGTTGACTAGGCTTGAGACCCATATCAAACATCTCATCCAAGAGCTTAATTGCCTTTTTCAACTCCCCTTCCCTACACAATGCAGTAATCAAAGTGTTATAAGTTATGAGATCAGCTCGGACACCCTTGTCTGCCATTTCATCCAAAAGGTTTCTTATAGCATTCATATCCCCTTTCTCAGAGAAACCCAATATCATGCAATTGTAGGTTGAAACATCTGGGTTAATTCCATTCTCCAACATCAACTTCTTGAACCCCATAGCATCATCCATCCTACCAGATCGACAGTATCCAACAATCAAAGTATTGTAAGTGATTACATTTGGAGCCAAATGATGCCTGAAAGTATTAACAAAATACCACTTAGCCTCTTCCATCATTCCTTTCTTGCAAAAACCATTTATGATGGAGTTAAAAGTTATCACAGTAGGAATCACATCTTTACTCTCCATTTCCTTTAGTAAAGCGACAGCTTCCTCAACCTTACCCTCATTGCAGAGTCCACTGATCAATGAGTTATAACTAACCACGTTGGGCGAGAGGTCCTGCCGCTTCATTTCATCAAGAAATCTCATGGCTGCTGAGCTATTCCCATCCTTGCAGAAACCATCCATAATGGTGTTGAAAGTAACCACATTGGGGTAGATACCAGCGGATACCATCTTCTTCAAGAGATTATCAGCCTGGTGCAGCTTCCCGCCTTGATTACTCTTGCAATGTCCCGCAATGAGGGTATTGTAACTGACCACTGTTGGGGAGATACCCCATGATATAATTTCTTCCATGAGATCACCAGCCCTACGCAGTTTACCCGCCTTACAGAAGCCATTGAGTGCAGTATTAAATGTGAGCAAGTCCGGTGTGATTCTCCTTCGTATCATTTCATTGAATACGGATTCAAAAGCGTTCCACTTATCCACCTTGATAAGAGCATTAAGCAAATGATTGCACGAAAGAGTCGACAGCTTGTACCTGTAGTCTCCGGCACGACGGAAGATTTCAATGGCCGTATCATTCTGGGAGTTCTTCACATAGGCAAGGAGTAGCATGTCGGCGATGAGAGAGGCCGAGCTTTGGCGATCGCCCGAGATGGCGAGGGTGTGAAAGATAGCCAGGGCAGAGTGCCGTTGGGAGCGAACGATGCAGTGTAGCTCGGAGCGGAGCGCTGAGTACAATTTTTCAGCAGCGAGGGAGTGGAGGAGGCGGCAGTGGAGGTGGAGGTCGTGGGGAGAGCGGAAGAAGCGGTCGGACCATCGAAAGTACCTAAGTAGAGTGGAGGCGGCGACGCCGGAGTCGAAGAGGAGGACAAGGATGTGTGAAGGTCCGGTTCCAGCATCGGCTATTATGGCTTTAAGGCGACACCAGTGCTGCTTGACAATTAGGTCGGTCACCTGGGCGACGTCAACGATGCTCGAGTGTTCGCCGTGGGCAGCAGCAGTAGGAGCAACGAAGGATAGGAGTCTTCTCGACATCCGAAAGCTTCACAGCGCATAGAACGTGGTTTCAACGCAGGCCCGAATTGAACCATGGCCCTGCAGTGACGTCAAAGGTGACTGAACCGGACCGAAAAAACTGAACCGTATGGAATACATTACAAAAATGTCGGGTTCATAAAATAATACAAATAAATACATACTTCTGCAGAAAATTCTCATTTAAAATTATTATAATAAAAAATTAATAACTAAAACAAGCAGAAAAATATCATAGATAGCTTCCATATTGCATGTCAGATGTTTGCTCAAATGCCTGAAAGAACAATGGATCGACAGAACTTTTTTAAATTATAAATCAAAATATACACCGAGCTGTATGCGTACACAATGTCTCAAGTTTCAGCTACAGAAGATCACAAACGTTATCCACAATACACAAAACAACACCCAATGCTGTTAGTACACAAGCTTTTGGCTTGCTACAGGTTTCACTCCAGATTTTAGCCTGTTTAGGTGCCTGCAGACTAATTCATTCCAACTCCTTGGAAAAATCCAAGTTGTCAACAAAGACCTGCACAAACAACAAAATAAACAAGTATTACTTCTGCTTTAGTGTAATCTGAAACGAAGTATAGACTTTTCACATTATTCAACAAGTTATCAATAAGTCATTTGTAAATAAATAATAGGACTTCGAGAGTGAGGTCCTTGGAATTCATCGAAGTGGCTATGATATAAAAAAAAGAATGCATGGATGATTAGTCTGACTTGTCTCAACAGAAATTGTTCAGAAATTGGAAGGGTTGTAGCCTTGAATCGAGCTTGATCACAATTGAGAGACAGCTGTGGCTTAAATTGAGATCATATCGAATAGAGCTTCAAGACATCATGAGGTAGGTGACTTTGTAATATCTTGAGATCAGGTAATCTTTTCAGAAAAGCTAGTTCCTAAGATTGGACTATTGTTAGAAAACACATGCTATTATATTGCTCTCTGTGGGACCTTTCTCTAGTCTAATTTAATAGGCCGGCCTCCTGCCTTTAGAAGAGGTCGAACTAAATCTACTTCAAATTACTTAACTAGTATGACGTTGAATTGGGTCTAATCAATCACCATTCGGGAGCCAACTTTAGGCGCAAATGCAAAATTATTCCAAGCTGGATTAGGAAAAGGCAAATGCATACCACTTTCCAGCCATCAGGATCCATGCAAGCCGTGATCTTTGTGTTGATGCCAGGTAAAGGACCTGGTTCCCGAGTAACCTTCCCTCCATATAGTTTTATTATCTCTGCAGTTCTATACACATCATCCGTGCCTATAGCAATCTGCTCATAGCATTAAACTTCCAAACTTAAGGAACAATAGCAGGGTAAACAGTTTCCATTTTAGAGATAATTGAATAAGGAGATATAACCATGCCAAAAAGAAAAACTGAAAGAGATAACCTCACTGCAGTTCAATGTTACCTGAGCATAGGCATTCCCGTTATCATATTCTTCGACACCATAATTGTAGGTTAACTCCAAAACAGCATTTTTATCTTCAGGGCCATATCCCAGCATTGCTACTGTATACTGAAAAGTAAATAAATCTTAAATATCAACCCAATCAAGTTTAGAAAATAAAACAGATCATATGGAAAAGGGGCATGGCCAAACTATCTATTTTCATGTCATCTATAACACTTTTAAAAGGCTTTCTACACTTTGTACAAACCAATAGCTTCTTCCATTGGGCAATCTTAAGTCGATGTGTTTCAATTTTGTGCCTTTAGTGTCTCACACCAGCAGAAAACTATGTGTCACTTTAACCAAGGTTCTATCAGGTAGGACAAGAACAAAAACCAAATGAAGTAGGTATATGGTAAGGGAAATTTTAACCCAAAGCATCACAATACATCACTTGTGTCTCCTACATCATTTCCACGTTAAATGCAGAAACTATCTCCATTAATCATTTCAGATTTATCTACAGCAAAAAGAATGACCAAGAAACGTTATTACCTTTATAATTATGCCTGACTTATTTTGATGGATTAGTTAAACACATTTTTTTTCATTGAACCTCAAAGAGCTAATTCTTTGCTTGATATTAAAACTTGATTTCCGGTTCTATAAATTCTTCAGAACTTATAAAATATAATTAAAGAAAATCTTAATCACAAATAAAAATATGACTGGTAACACTTGCCAACTGCATGAGCAGGTTTTTTATACCAACCATCAACCTATACTACATGGATGGGGGATGAAAACGTATTTCTAACCCTCAAAGCGCACTTCAGAAGATAAATTTGCAAGCTTTATGCAGCTTCTCCTTGTGAATTTTATGAACAGGGTCTTTTCTTGCATCTTCCAAAAAAAGATACTCCATAAGATACACGATTTCATTAGAATATTCTCTTGCACTTCATTGTATTATGCTAGATATTTTATTCTACAAATGAAAACATATTTATATTATCTTCTTAATTAAATATTTTGAAAATTTTTCAATATCTAACCTAGATTATGATTATCTCAAAACCCATAAATTTACATTGCAGAAGATGTGATGTGCACTTGAAATTTTAAGATTACTAGTATCATACTTGAGTTCAGTTTGGAACTGTTATTAGAAAGCACGTTTTACTGCACTTCTAAAAGCACTTCCAAACACAAAAGCATTCACCAACTAATCCTCAAAAAATTAAAGCAGCTTTTGTGTCTTAATAGTAAAAGTTGAATCAGACAATTTCTATAAATAATTACCTATTAGCGGCTTTCCAAAAGCATCTTATCAGCAGCTTTTTTAAAAACACGTTTTTTCCATCAACTTTTAAACACTAATAACTTTGGTTAAGGTCTTACTTCACTCAGTTATGCTTATCATAAACATGTTCAAGAATAATATCTTTATGTAGTACTCGAGACCTAATTTTTGGCTCTTTTTTCTTTCAATTTATGTAGAATTATTTAATCATAACGTCTTATAATCAAGAACAAGATTTATGAACCCTTTCTTAACAATTCAACATAACAATTACAAGTTTGATTTTCATACACCAATTGCAGATCTTCCCTTTATCTAGTAACTGAAATGGTGAAGGTATACAAATTGCAAGGCAAATAGATGAAGAAACAAAATAAACATTGATAACTATATTCATGCATAACTTCCAAACAACAGATTCACAAGCACCAGACAATGAAATAAGCTATATAAACAACACAAGAGCATAAATGTACTGGTTGGTGACAACTGTTTCAAACCTAATGGCACTTGTAAAGGCTATAGATAAAAAGCTTTACATGCAAAAACAGCATGATGCAGCTATGAAGCTCTGTTGCCATGGTCTATGTACATCCAGGGCGGGCAATGGGAAATTGGAAGATATGCGAATGTGAATGCCAATCACGAAATAAAACAAAAAGAAAGCAGAAAGTTCCATGCATAATGTTGAATAAGAATATATGTACAAATAAAATAGAATAAAGATGATTTGCACCTATTTTTTGTGTTCTTGACTCCACTAATTAGCTTACATAAATATGACACGAGAAGCAGATAAAGGGAAGAATTGACCATGTATTTATAAGCATTTTATAGAAAAAGCTTTGAGAAAACGTTCACTGATTTACAAAGAGATACCTTGTACTCAGGATTATCTCGTTTGCGTAGAAGTTCCATGCCAAAAGCCTTTTTATAAAAATAAAAACAAATTTAGCATTCAAAGGAAAAGTAAATAATGCAGCCATGAAATAGCGCGAGCTCTTGACAAAGAAGACCTACTTTTTGATAGAATTCTATTGATCTGTCAAGGTTACCCACACGAAGCATCACTTGGCACAAGGGCTCTGGTGTGGGGCCTCTTTCCAGAAGTTCAAATTTATAGCCATCAGGATCTTCAATAAAAGCAATGACAGTCTTACCACCTTTTACAGGGCCAGGTTCCCTGGCGACCTTTCCTCCCTTGGCTTTGATAAGATCAACTGCTTTAGCAACCTATTTGGGGTAAAACATGGCCAAATCTGGAGTTAATGCTTTCTGCTACACTAATGATATTTAAAGTTTAAATGGAAGCATCACAATATGTGAACTGTAATTTGTATTGAGCAGTAAATCACCACTACTCTAAACTTTAATCAAGAGGGCAAAACAATCATCTGACAAAGTTAAATTATACAACTCTATTTAATGTCCAAAGATTGATATGCATAAAATGTCGACACTTGTATTATTGATAAGAACACGAGAAGAGGGCAACGCATTTGAGCAACTAGAAAATTTTAACAATAGCCACTCCCAAATCTGGCCTTTCACTTGCATCTGAATCAATGCTTAATGATAACGTCAACTTCTCTTTCTTTATCATGCCAAAACTTTTCAATCCACTTTTGTAACTTCACAAGTAAAAGATATCACAACCAACACAAAAACTTACCAACTCTCACGAAACACCACTCATATTGTTCGAGTATTTAGTATCAAATTTATCCTTTCCACAAGCATATATTTCAGAATAGGTTGTGCACTCAATCTGTTAATCCACTAGGAATTCAGTTTTTTGCCATTTTTTTTAACTCAATAAACTTATATTCATGTCACATTGGTGGCTTTTCTTCCATCAAAAAGTACAAACTTTCCTTATCTATGCATATTGATTATGATGATGCACGGTCTCTATAGGTTTACATGAAAGCTAATATGGATTTTATTTTTTTACTAACAGCATATTAATAGCTATGCAATTTTCTTGAGTTACGCAAAAAAATGATATAGTCAACCATATCATCTCTTCAAGTACTTCTTTTCTTTTGGGCATAATTTGAGCACATTCTCAGTTAGGGTTTTCCTCTCAGCTTTTATCTTTCTAGGGTAAAGTGTTTTTTGTTTCTAATTTCCTCTTAAGAAGGGAGACATATGTGCCTAATCAGCTCTCCAATTTGCTTTGCTAGTGTTGAATTAAAAGAAGGTTCAAAGGGTAGCAACGGCCACTAGCCACCATATAGGCACTCTCGATAGCAAAGCTTTCAACCACTTTGTTGTGATCGGTGGGCTTGAAGGTAGAACCATTGAGTGTTACATTTTATAAGGCCAATATATGAAAAACTGCCCACCGATGACCAACCCTCTATTATGACTAACAATTGTCTACTTGCTTAGGAGTTTCTCCACATGTTAAGCTCCACAATTTTTGCTACAACTTTTATGCCTCTCAAAATAAACATGGAGCAACTTTATGACCAGGTTAGTTGACCTTTCTTGTTAACCATTTTAAAACACTTCAAGTTTCCTAACCAATAGTGTGCTTGAGTCATTGAGTGTATCTTTGACCCTTAATACTTTAGGCCAATAAGGTAAAAAAGGCTAGAACTTGAGCTCTAGGTTACCTCCTCTATTTATACTTGCTGAGCAAATTTGAGCACATTCCAAGAGCTAATTTGTTGGGGTGTGTGTGCTCTATCTTTGGCAAGGTAAGTCTAATCAATAGTGTGCCCACACCTAGCCAATCTACATCTTATTCCACTCCTGGTATCCCTTAACATGCTTGATTCTATCAAAAAGGCTAATTAGGGGGTCCCTTGTGTGCGATTCCAACTTTTTTCTTGGCAAAGGGTGTGCAAGGTTATTAAGTTTGTATCCATTGCCTTTAGAGAGAAATTCTAGTCCCAAGTTTGTCATGTAGTTCTTGGAGAGGACCCTTTAGGGTTGACTAACTTTAATGCTAAATATGGTCTAAGGGTGTTTTTTAAGTCAAGAATGATCACTAATGGGTGCAACACCTTATCTGTTAGGACAATTCCATGACTATTTCCAACACGTTCAAGAAGACAAGATGCCCTCGTTTCATTGAGGGCTACTAGTTTAGATCCATGCCCTTGTTTAGTTGGCCTAGTTTTGTTAATAAGAATGTTGTCAGAAAAGTCTTTATTTCTATTCTTCTCAATGAAATTGTTTGGTAGGATCAAGATGTACTGCACTCTTATCCCGTGGTGATTTGGTAGAGATGATCCTTCTTTTTGTCAAGGACCCTACTACCCTTCAAGACTTCCTATGTTGGAGACAAATGAACTCAATATGTGTCCTCACTGTCGAGAACTATAGTAACTTATTTGAGGACTTCCTTAATATCAGGGGAAAGGATTGAAAAATCAACTCCCAACCTATGTTTTTGTATTTTTTTTCATGAAGAATTTGTAATGGGGAAGTCCCACCTAGCTTTAGATTCATCATTGATACATTGTCCCCAACCAACTTTGCTTGTGAGGATGTCTTGTTGATGAATTGTTGGTCCATGTAACTTAACAACTAATGTTTTTGTATTTTTTTCAATGATACATTGTCCTCAAACCACTTTGGTTTATGCTTTTGAAAATCAACTCCCAACATATGTTTTTGTTTTTTTTTATGAATAATTTGTAATGGGGGGAGTCCCCACCTAGCTTTATATTCATCATTAATACATTTTCCCTAAACCATTTTGCTTGTGAGGTTATCTTATTGATGAATTGTTGGTCCATGTAACTTAACATTACCCCTAGATTGTTGAACTCTACCCACCTATCCATAGTTATTGAATAACCAATATTTTATAGAACTGGTTTTATTTGATTCTAACTCATTTGATCCTAACCCACTCGCAAGAAGAGTCACTCAAGGATCAAGCTAGCCCTTTTGTTATTGTTGTAATGGCTACACTTTATTAGACGTGGAAAAATAAGAATGCTATGATCCATGGCAAATCAATCATCATTGTGCTTGACCCTCCTCTACCAACCCTTAAATTACACATCCCAAACAAAAGTCTTAGGATCCCCTTAGCCTGATGGGCTCTCTTATTCCTCCTTATCTCCATAGAAAATCCCTTCTCCTCTAGGTTAATTAAAGTTCAATTTCAATGAGTCAATAACTCAAGATTGCTTTGTTGGTGCTATGAAAACGGCCCATAACTTTAGGGACAATTTATTTCTACTAAGGGCAACTTTATAAAGTATTACAATGGAGAGGATCAGTGTGGTCATAGTTACCAAGTTGGCTTCTGAATTCATTCATCAATTCGTTAGTATATGGATCAAAGGAACCTCTTCACTAGTGGTGGCCAACATTTCCCATTTAGCACATATTGATGTCCGCAACTATTTAGATGGCTAATTAGGATTACTCATATACTCAAATGGCTAATTAGGTAATAGATTTTGTGCCTATGAAGTCATCCACTTGCTTTTGCAATATCTTTAGGATAGCAAGTTTTGAACTAGGGTTTTTGTTGAACTATATATTTTAGGCTATAAATGACTTTCATGAATATTACTGTAATAATAATGAATGAATAAAATTTACCTACATAAGCCCGCAAGTGTGCACATACATTTGAGCTTACAAGTTAATAATGTATTCACTTGTGAACTTACGTATGTATGTACCAAAAGACTATACCATTGCTTCAATAATCATGCATCTTAAGAGGTTGTCTCCACTTCTCACAATATGATTCTTGTTCTCAACTTTCCATAATGGACTAAAAACTTTTATAAATTAGATATCAATTTAAAAAGTTATGGAGAGGAATCTCTAGGTTGTTTTCTAGTTTTTCCAACATAAGATTGGATTTTACATTAGATAATAAAACAAAAATTACTAATTCTTACGTAGGTGAAATCATATAATTTCTGCATCATTAAATTCTCATTGCAGATTTCATTAGAACTTTTTGTAATATTTCAATAAAAACACATATCCATCAAGCAATAATGTTTAGCTACAGTACAGGATTGCTAATGACCAGGAATTAATGTGAGCTGCAACCAAAATTGATTTGGATCAAAGTCAAAACCAGCACAAATTCTGAGTACTCTTTTTTCCTATCTTCTAATCAAAATCTTTGGCATAAGCATATAAAAGGTAAATTATATATAGTTTCATGAGATTTCATTTAACTCTTATGTAAATACCTCAATTCGCAAAATTAAGCAAACTGATTTGTAAGTTTGGCATAGCAAACAATTAGATCCTAACTCAATTTTTTTAGTCTATCCATTCCTATAATAACTTTCTTGCATTGTTATATAAACTATATGGTCTTATATAACTAATTTTTATGAGCAACTTAGAAAGCATCTATTAAATTAATGAACCATCTTGCTATTTTGGAAATTCAAGCTATTTGAAAATTAAGCCAAACCTCATAGACTAATATAATGTGCATGTGCATATGTACATGTACACATACACTCATACAAATATGTATCACCTATATATTATATACATTACTATACATATATTAATCAATTTTGAGTACTACTAGCACTCACAATAATCAGGCAAAGAGGATATAAGAGAATCATTTTCTCAAACACTAGAGATGGATCAAACTTAAAAGGTTAGAAAAAGTGAGATTATAAAAGCAAGAAAGTGTTCTAATGGTTTTCAAACTTGATAGTACAACAAAGAAAAAAACAAAACTCCTAATAACCTATATCTATTGGGTTTATATATCATCACCTTACCTAATAAGCATGACAAAAAGAAGCAAATCTAAATGGAATCTTTTGTTGTAAAAAAATGGAAAGCACTAAAAATCATGCGTCAATTCTATATTGGCTAAACTTAAAATTACCTCTTAATACGTCAATATAAGCTAAGTAGAGCACATAAGACTTTGATTCGAGCTTGATCTGAACCAAACCCAAAATATTTTACATAATAAAATTCACGATATAGAGACTCATGTGATTGATCAAAATTAAAAAGAAACTTCGTAAACAATAAAAATTCTCAAATAAAATCATTCGATATTCACAAATCAATTTGGACTTCCATGAGTCATTCCAAAGTTGGGATTCAAGCAATATTTGAAACCAATTTTGCATCTTATAGTCAACTGCTCCAAGCCCAAACTTTGTGAACTAAATGTGCAAACTCATATTAAGCTCCCCCATTATCCCTCACATGGAACGTTCTCTCCCTCTCCCTCCCCACTCATTTTTCCTCCTCTCCTACTCCCTCCTCCCACCTTCCCCTTCCTTCATTGGTCTTATTTGCTTCTTATTTTGTAGTGTTCGAAGGGGGTGATATATTATCCGTTGTATCCAATGATAATTGACAAGAAAGAAGAAAATTAAATGTTGCTATAATAAAGGACTTTTAAAAAAAAATTGTTGAATGTAAAATGTTTAACAAATCAATATAAGAATATATATGATTATTTTTTCTATTAAAAATAATTAAAAAACTCTTTATTAAAGTTTATTTATATTTAATATATCATTCTTTTTAACTAAAGCCACAAAAACTAAGATAAAAAGGACTTGAAAATATGGGTGTGCATAACATAAGTTGTAATTAAATTTATTGTCAATGGATATGAAATTAAATGTTTTTTTAAGAACATTCCTTATTTTTAATGTACACCCCTCATAAATTATTTTATAATAGATTCACGTGATCTAACATGTTAGTCACTAAAGGATCAAGCAACTTTTCTTGTAATCTTTTTTCTTGGGGTGCTTTTTGCTTGTTGTGGTCTTTTGAACTTTCTAATCTTTATTGCTTGGATACATGTAATCAAGTCCAGTTGGTGGGATCATATCTTGTTATTATCATTGCAAACATGAAGTATGCACTACTTATACATTATACAACCATAAACGTGAGGTACTAAGGCTTTAAAGATAGAAAAAACTAAAAATCCAAACATGAAAAACAAATCCTACTTACAGAAAATTAGAGTTTAATATCCATTAAAACAGATTCTTACATCTTCGACAGCAACACCGAAGTGACCAAACCCAGTGCCCAAATCATACTTATCGACTCCATAATCTGCATGTTTGGAGAAGTACTTTCAACATAAATGGACAATGTTAATGAGGAACCATTTCAATTAACAAACAACAAGAGGAAAAAAGATATGAAGTATATCGCACTCCACTTTGAGACTTATAAAGTCAGTAAGAGAACTCACTGTAGGTAAGCTCGGCAACAAAGTGTGAATCTTCAGGTCCATATCCCAGGAAAGCATTTGTGTACCGTTCCTCAGGTATGTCTCTCTTTCGTAATAATTTCATCCCTAAGCACTCTGTGTAAAACCTGTACCAGTTAAACAAACGCAATATAAAAAAAAATCTTAATGAAAACTATCTGATGTAATAAAATTGTCTTTCAAAGTAAAATGCGTATACTTAATTGTCTTTTCCAGATCTCCAACACGATAAACAACATGAAGCAGCCTTCGGTTGTCCTTCTTCACCCAGTCCAAGGAATCTTCTTGACTAACAGTGGTGCTCACCCTTGCAAGATTTCCAGCAGAGTTGACCACCACATCATTCATTTCAGCCTTAAGTTTCAAAGACTTTATGCCAAAAAATTGAGCATGAGGAGCATCTGAACACCAATTCCGAAAATCAACAAGATTAACTACAAGGAAAGATGGTATTATGGTTTCAGTATTTTAATATATTAATGAAGTTTTAAGCACTTAAAAAATTATTTTATATTCTTTTATAAAATTATGAAAATTCATAAATATAGCTAATTTAAATATATAAATTTACAAATGGAAACATTTTAAAATTTGAATTATAAATCAATTCATAATCTTTATATTAATTATAATATTATATCAAATTGATAAAAATTAACAATGAATATTTATAACCTAAACAAATCCCCTTTTATTATTCAAGAAATGCATCATAATTAGAATGCCAAAATTTTGTCACTGTTTAAAATAAAATTTTATGTTAATTTTTTAAAATTTTTAACATATTTTAAAACTTCAAAATCTGATTTCGTAATCAAAAACTCATTTTATAAACAAAAGACCAATTGTATTAACCAACAACCAATTTTTTATAAACAAAAAATAATCACAATTTGCTTTTAAAATAAAAATATGATTATATAAACTAAATGCCAAATTTTATAAACCAAAAACTAGTAATGGGAGGTGTTGGATTTCGAACCTAGCACCTCCAAAGCACCTTTACATGCAAGTAAACAGACAAATGTCAACCATTGTGCCAACAAGTCTTTCATTAGAATAGATCAAATTATATAAAAATAAAGGTAGTCCTGTCAAAAACTAATATCGTAGGCTGATTTTGGACCAGACCAAAACTGAGAGCAAAGGGTCAAACAACTTAGAGACATTAATCACTTACCGAAGCAGCTTAAAAATTCCCTCCCACAATGCTTTTAATTATTAAGTATTGACGGAGAAAGCCCATACATCATTTGTAAATTCAAGCTTGTTAATATTGCCAATAATTCTCTAGCCATGCTAAACTAGCAATGCAAGTAAACATTAATTCCAAGTAATTCTACAAGCACATTAAACAACAAACGCATGAATTTTACAAGGTGACAAATTGGGTCCTAATCAAGATGCAGTGTTTGCTAAAGCCATTGCTTGTGAGAAAGCAAGGGGCATTTGTTCTTGGCGACATATTGTAGACAATTGTCTATTTGCTTACAAGCACCAGCTCGCATTATCACAGCCTACCACTGGTCTCATGGTAATCAAGGTTAACGTCGAACAAGCAAATCACCACATGTAATAGAATTTCCAAGAGGTCATCCATGATTGTTGAATTTCCTAGAGCTATAGTGCACTTGGCTATTGCATCATGTTTATAGACCCAAGTTTGCTTTGTTGGCCAATGGGAGTAATCCAAATGGATCAAGGCAATGTATAAATTTAGGATAGACTATTCTCTTTCCTTGTATTTGTTCATCCTTTGCTCGGATTTGCTCTTCCTTTTGATCAAGTGGACAATACAATAAGGTACCCTTCCTTGGCATTTATGCAAATTCATTTGGTCTTGTCATTTCTCACATCATATTTGTAGAGATACTTTGCTTTTTATCTTGACTAACCATCAAGCCCATCTTGTTCAATGCTTGGCTTTTAGCCAATGTATTAACTTGGGAAAGTCCTCCATTATTTCTAATAGGAGGATGTCTAACTATTGATAAGTAATAATTGATATCATATTGGGTTTCAAACGGTATGAATGGGGCATAGAGTTTTCTAATATAGTGGACTCAGTTAGCAAGAGGATCTTAACTTTGGGTGCTAGGTCATTCTCTTTACTGGTTGTCTCATGCTTATTAGCAATTTGCTAACCTCAATCTTAACATATGTTATGATCCATTCCTACATCCCATCAACAATGATTGACACATTTAAGAGGCTATTCGGGTTGTTCCTATGAAGTGGAGGATCTAGAGGATGTGTTTTTTACTATATGGCAAGGATGTCAGTTTGTACACCTAAGGCACATGAGTGCATTGGCATCCATAGCTTACAAGTTTGGATGGAGGTCTTGATAAACAAACTAGCTACCAAGTTCCTCGACCAAAAGGGCTCTCTTTGGCTAGAAGTTTACAGAGCAAGATAGGTGGCTAGGAGGACTACTTTCATAGGATGAGGGAATCCTAGGTTTATAGATTGAAACAATGAGGAATTGGATAGCACCTTTAGAGCATCAGATCTAGGCCTTGTTGTTCTTTCTAGAGCAACAACTAAGAGGGTTAATCATTGGATTTTAACAGGCATTTTAATGAGCAGTAATGTGCTAGAGTTGTCAAGAGAGGGCCTTCAAAGCAGGGATTCATGGTTTGAAGGCAAAAAATAGGTCACATGTGGGCTCCAATGTTGTACTCTACATGGAGAGATTCTTGGCATGTTTGGAGCAAGGCTTAATGCTAAAGGCTTTGTACCCAACCTTAATTTGTCACCTTTTTTGGAGAGAATTTTTGAGGCCATCCTCATGTGGTACTACATTGCCACTCCATGTATCTTTATCTCTGATTGTTACCAATAGGGCTACATTAATTGGGTATATTGAACCACACTTATCTATAATTAATCCACTCAATAGACCTATGCTTAACTATATGCTTGTCTTGAGATCCACTTCAATCAATTAGATCTTCCTGAACTAATTTGCATCACAGAAACCACTATTCATGCGTATAAGGGAATGACCTATCTTGCTATAGTTGTTAATGCACTTTACCATATCTTGAGGACCTACAATTATAACATCCATGGGGTGCCAATTCCTTATCCTTTTGTGATTGTCAAGACCACCATGGCTTCTTCCTACCTAGTTGAGCTCTCTTCCATCCAAGAAAACTAGGTTCCAATGAGCCTCCTTGGCTCTCATTATCCTTCATTATTTCCTCATGATTCCCCCTCCTCCGAACTAGACAAAGATCAACTCTAATAATACCGCTAAGATCTTAGGTGTGGCTAACACTAGAGTTATTGCTTGATACCACAATGAATCATTGCTTCTTGCTTTCGAGAGGCTTTTCTCTTAAGCCATAGTTGTTTTAGAGTTTCTTACTATCTATTTTTGTAATCCAAAAAATCACCAAATTGATAGATCAGACCATTGGTATCTGCTATAAGGTTTATTTAAAATAAGTAAGAATAGCTTTAATTTTATATTTTGAGTTGAGAATAATATTAAATATTTCAATATATAATTAATATAACATCTACTTATAAGCTTGAATTTGTAAACTATTAGGCATTCACATAATGGTATATTGAGTCAAATTTGGACCCATATTTAATACAACTCGTTTAAAATACCATGAGAAAATTATATCATTATGGAGTTATACTAAATGAGAGCTAAGTTTTATTAAATATCTTCTTATGAGAACACCCAATAGTGTAAAAGTTAAAACTTTTAGATAAGAGTTATATTAATTATATATTAAGACTTTAAAATTATTCTTAATTTGTAATATAGGATTAAACTTATTCTCATGTGTACTTAACAAATCACTCTCTTAAATAACTTTAATTCTAAATTTTTCTAACAAACTAAGTCAAGCGTTAACATCAATGACACCAACATGCTCGTAAAACCAAGCATTGGTAAGTTGAATGAAACCTATGTGGCTCCATGGAAGTTTTGTTAACATGTGTCATGCACGTCAAAGGGCACTCTACCACATAAGATTTCATGTGAGTTCACCAAAACTTTACTCAAACATGAAAGAAAAATAGTAAAAAAACCTATAAGAGCAACCAACTAAATGAACCACTTGATCTTAATTAAATCATAAACTTTATTACCACTTGTTAATGGAGTTTTACCAAATGAGAGCACAAATTTGGCTCAATACACTACAATATAAATACCTAATAATTAAAAAAATTAAATTTATAAATAAGGGTTATATTAATTATATATTATATGTCTAATATCAATCTAGGAATGAGCTTATTCTCACTAGTAATCAACTCTTTGGTTATTACTATAATCCATAGGGGGATGCAAGGCTCTTCCAATGATATTACTTCCTTATCTATACTACAATACCCTTTTTGCATATTCTATAGTCTCATACACATATACGATTGCTAAGAGTAGCTAACCGTGTGATAGAAAAAGCCTTTCCTTTTGACGTTCTTTGGAAAGTGGGAATGTCTCTCCCTGATGGCTTGTTGGCAATCATCTCTCAGGATTGCAACTTTTATATACACAGGCAGTCAGCATAAAATAGTCAAGTTGTCTCTTGAAGTAAAGATAAAACAGAAAAGTAGAATAAAAACAGTATCACTCAAAACTATCCTAAATTTTAGTCCCCAAGATTCTGGACAGAATCCATGCCTATCCTGGCAATTGGCATAGAAGTCCACAATACCGAAAACCCAAAGACAAACACATCATATTTAACTCTAATGAACTACTCAGCAAATGCAACTGCTATGAAGGTAACCAAAGATCTTGATGCTAGAAGCTCACCGCTGGCGAGGTGGAACAAAATGGCTCGTCGGGAGGGGGCTATTGAGAGAACATGGCGGGTAGCAGTGAAGGAAGAGCGGCATCGAGGGGCAGCTTCAAGGGGACGGAACGTAGATAGCCGGAGGGAGGAGTTTGCAGCCATGGGAAAAATCCTCACCATAACCATTCGCCGAATTTAGCGAAATCGTTTTGTCACTACACTCCTCCGGCCTTCGTCTAGCTGATGTTTCTAGTTTCCACCATCCACTCTTGAAACGGTCGAACCCTGACGCTATCGAACCGTGATTTGATACTCGTTATTGGACCGATCGAATTATATATATATATATATATATATATATTGGCTCTTGAAACGGTCGATCCCTGACGCTAATCGAACCTTGATTTGATAATCTCGTTATTGGACCGATCGAATTATATATATATATATATATTGTCAAGCAAAAAAGTTAGGTTCACATAACTCGTTTAAAAACAGATTTAGAAACAGTTTTGAAAAAAAAAAATAGAAAAAATAATTTTGTAAACAATAAAATAAAGATTTGATAAAAACAACTCTTTGTTAAGAATAAGCTTTGAAAGTAAAAAATTTTTTAGATGGAGTTAAAAATTAAGACCTTAATGTCTAATGATCATTTCAATTGTAATTGAAAAAAAAATGTTAGTTTATGATTTAGGTTTATTTGAATATATTAATTTAAAAATGGCATGCTCTATTTATAATTTATATCATATTTAAGAGATGAAAATCATTTTATTTATTTTGATAAACTCTCTAAAAAAATAAACAATATGTAATGCATAAGCTATTAAAGATATTGTAAGAAACATCTATGCAATAAAAGTGCTTTTAGAGAGAAGAAAAAAAGATCATTGTCCTCCTCTTTGAATGATTTATGGTACTAATTGATTATTATAGTCATTACAAATCTTAAGTCTTCAAGTTATTTTGGTTGCAGAAAATCTTTTCCTGCTTAGCGAGGACTTGTAGTCTTTTTAACAATTTGTACAAATCTCACCTCACTTAGATGGGTCATCTATGTAGCCTTTGCAACAATCTTCTCAATCACTTGATTCTCATCCATGCAAAAATACTTGCATGCACATACTTGTGTAACCTTCTGATCACACGTTAGCCTACTCGCATATATATTCACCCAAAATGTTGCTTTACACTCATACTTGTATAATTTTTGGGATTTTACACTTATATATTCTAGAAGATAGCTGTTTATGAATTGGATCCAATGACTTTTAGATTTGTTAGATATTTTGATAAAAAAGTTTGATAAAAGTCTAGGGGGTGTATATCACAAAAAAGGTTAACAAAAATTGTGTAAAACTTTTTTTTCGTTGCATTGAGTCTCCATTAAACTTTTATATCTATTAAAACATTAATAATCCAAAGAACCTTCTCCATGAATTTAACAAACTATGTTGATCACAAGAAAAAATTCCCAACTTTGTTTTACTAATAGAAGCTTTAGAGGTTGATAAGACTCCATTAAAGTTCAATTTATTTTTAGTTGTTGGATAACCATTGTCACCTAAAACATGAGTGCTTTTGTATCCATTCAACAAAGATAAGTTGTAATTGCATGGTGATATTGGTACAAGCCCTAATGATCTCAAGAATTGAAGTGGATAGTATACAATAACACAACAATTTAAATTTTGTCATGATGCAAACTTATTTTATAGATTTGCAGCATCTGTGTAACATATTATCTAAGGTCTTAGATGAAAAAAAACAAAGTTGGGTCCCTCTTATGATGAACTCAACTTTGGTAGTATCATGCCAAACCCAAAAAACAATATAGGAAATTATCACTTGGTGTATTGAGCATGATATGCTCTAGCATGAACTTAGATAACATTTTAATTTAGTTCATAGAAGATGAATTAACTACACAACATTAGGAGAAAGTTATAAACTTAAGAAAGTTAAACTTAATTCATCATCTTTAACTTGTTGAAAATTTGAGTTCATACTCTCTATGTAAAACATTCATTATGCACGATAAATGTTACAAGAATTTGTTAATTCCATCTTATTTGTTAATCTAGAAGTAACCATGCAACAAACATTAGCGATAGAACCTCAAGACTAAAGCGCTTGAGGCCAAACCCTCGAAACCAAAGTGCCTTACGACAAATCCTTAAGGTTTAGTCGTTGGAGTCAAAGCTATTACATCTAAGTCATTGATGTTTTGACATTGTGAAGACTCTCTGTTAGGCTCCTACAAGTTTTATCCCCTGTAGTGAATCATCATCAAGGTGATCTTTGGAGTTTACAATAACAATTATAACTCCCATATCATACAGAAGCATCTCGAGTAGTTAAACCATGATCAATAAAATAATGGCAACTCGCCAAATGTCAAGTAACATTTATAACTCTCATAGGTTTTGAAGGAAAAAGGGAACACATCCCTTGCTCCATCTGCTATAAAATATTGTTATATGTCCAGTTCAACAAGATTGACAACCTGAGAGAAGCTCCATATACTTTCTTTTTTTTTTGTACTTTATCTTTAACAATTTTTTACTTATTAGATCTATCTCTCTCCTTATATTTATTATAATCTCAATTTATAAACTTCTTAACTGAAGTAAGATTCTATTTAATTCTCTCGAGTTCAATCTTTAAATTAATAAATGAGGTTTATTGTATTTATGTTAAATGTATTGCACTGCTATAAAATACAATTTATTGTATATATCATATACATGAAGATTATTACTCGTATGTAACATGGATCACAAAATTAAATCATATTAGTATTTTAAGAGCAAGCCATGTCATAATTGTATTATGTTACAAATGTTAAATGCAACTCTAGGACCTTAGAAAATTCTACAAGTTTTATCGAACATAAATCAGGTTCAACGTGGGTTTAGCTTTGGTTAAATTGAGTCAAATCTCTCTGTAGACTTGGTTTAGGTGTGGTTTGGGCTCTATATGACATAATTAAAGTTAAATTGACTTATTTGAAACAGGTTAAATGGTTGCTGCTTGTACTGGTGCCACATTGGAATTGAGTAGAACCTTAGCCAGAGCTCATACCATTTAAAAACAAATTCAATCTTTCACAGGTCCTCATGAGGACCTTATTGAGGTCAGTTCTATCGTGCAAGGCATCTAAGAGCTTCCATCCAAAGTCGATGATGATATATTCCATTTTCTTGAGTCCCAAGGGGACATATACGACGTTTTCATGCCATTTACAGCTTGAAATGTGCATTAAAGTTGAGAAATACTCATGTTTACAAGCTGGATTTGGCAAAGCAAACTTGGACTTTAGTTGAAAGCATTGGGGATGAATGAAGTCTTCTTTGTTGGCTTTGGCCTAGGTAACTTTATTGGGTGGCTCCATCTACTTCGCTTGGCTCATGAAGGATGAGCTCTATGCATTTAATATGCAGATGAACCAGACATGTAAACTCAACATAGGAACACTTGGTTTGGATCTTGTCTCCTACAGTATTTTCTTAGTAATCTGTATTACTTTACTTTGTACTCACTGCTGAACAATTCATTGATCAATTTACAGTGCATTTGGTTTCATGTGGTATTGAAAAACAAGTTGGCAGATCTCCTTTTAATCATCTTTGATGAAGCTTAGGATGGATGTAAAATTATACATACATCGCATGTTATCAACACAAGTTCATAAATGCACAAATTAGCCAACATACCTTCAAAGAGAAATTAAACAATTGCATGTACGAAAGAAGACTGAGAAAATTGTTAGCTGTTCCAGATTACATATCTCTCTTTGATTTTGATTCAGTGGAGACTTGGAATGGTAGATGTTCATTCGTCATGGCTCTTCTTTTGGTTCTTCCAAGCTGGAAAATGGAGAATTCGCTATCTCTTGTATTTCCTGTGCAAACTTTTCCCAATTTTTTTTCTTTTCCCCATCTTTGGAAATCATGCTTATGACAACCTGCAGCATGTAGGAGAGCAGAAAATAAACAAGCATCACGTGTATTATTCTACCCACAAAACTGGAATGATCTCTAAAAGTTAGTAAGCTCAAGAAGAAGAGATTCCAAATGAATGTTTATGAACTGAATTACACTGCGAATTTGAGGACGTTGGTCAGATGGTGAAGCCTTTTTTTTAATGCGTTCATTGATGTCTTGAGCTGCTGCTGCATTTCCCTGTCAAAAGAATGCCAAGGTTTAAAAATGGCGTTATATGTGGGGTTTCTGTGAAGAATAGAATCACCTTAGTGATGTAAATATCGACCAGCAAAAGCCCAATTTCAATTTGATCTTGTCCTGTTTTTAATTCCTTCCATTTGCTCACCAAAGTGTCCCATGCTTCATCGCTAAGCCGAAGATGACCTTCGACGTACTCCTGTGAAGGGATAAGATGGCTTTCATGAAGCCTGTGTTGATTAATTATTAATCAAGAGGTCAGCGAAGCACAAACCTTGAGTTGTTCGTAATTTGGGATTATTTTGAAGCCTGGAAGATGCCTTCTTTCAGATATTGAAGCGATCACCTCACGTGACTTTTTCTGCTGCTCGCTACGCTGAGAATCCCGCCGCCCATCTTGCAGGCCTCGGTCTGCGCTGCCTTGGATGGGAATGTTGAACCATGGCGCAGCGAGGGCGTGCCTTGTTTTGCTCCAGCTTGGGCCGATGCACACCCCAGCGCAGGCCAAAGCCGCGGCAACGGCGGCCGTTCCAACAACAGAGGCCAGGCTTCTATCATAGACTTTGCGGGCCTCGGGAGGACGTGCAGAGGAAGGCAAAGGGTGTGTTTGTGCTCTCGTGGTGCTGTGGAGGCCGCCGTGTGGGAAGCCGGAGGTGCGGCTTGCTCTACCGAGGAAACAGTTACGCGGGGACTGCAGAAAGGTGGAACGAGGTGATTTGAGGCACAATGTCGCTTCCATAACTGTAGTACGCTCGCTTGCTCTACCGAGTCCCAGCCGTGAATTGCTCGTCGCCTCTAGGACTGGAGTTAACATTGCCTGTAAAGGTCATCTTCTTCTTCAAGTAAACGGTGGAGATGTCCTGCTTTGCTCTCATGGCAAGGTACCTTAGAGCTGCTCGTCACTCCTGGCATATTCCTTAAAGGCATCCTCCATTTGGTATGGTGCTTTTGCCGTGCCAAAGAAATAGAAAGTGAAAGCTTGTGGTCCTGGAGAAGCGTGCAGGGGAAAGAAGACGGCTAAATGCAACAATTGAGTCATGAGGAAGACGAGAACGTTGAAACAAACAACCATTTTTTGAATATTGTTTGATAATATTTAGATCTGCTACAGCGTCACATTCTTGAAATGATCAAGATATTTCCATGTAAAAATTTTACCAGGTCATTATAAAATTAAACCTCGTCCACCAAACTAAACCCCAACACTTCTCTTTTCCCATCTTTTACAATACGTATATCAAGATACAAGCTCTTTCTTGTTAGAAGCTAACTGAAAGGAATGAAACAGAGCGCCATATACCAAATGTTGGTGTTGCTCCATGGCAGAACAGCCTCTCCTATTCACAGACTCGAAAACAACATGGAGATTATTACCAGTTAAATCCATGGGAGTGGGCGTCCATCTTCCCTCCAGCTTCCGACATTGAAACCGCCATGGTGAGCATCACCTGATCGTCGAAATTCTCCGGAACGAGATGGCCAGAAGCCATAAAAGATCCTCCCCCGAGCTGCTCCAAAGCTACCGCAGTGTCACTTGTGATGTTCGAGTTTGCAAAGCCGGTCCCTCCCTCGGCCGCGTTTGGGCCATGCTCCATTAGCATCCAGCCATTCTCTCCGTTGTGTAGTCGACTGTTCTCCAGTATATCCACAGTCCAGTTCGCTGCAGGATAGTTTCCGTTTGGTGATGAGCACTGTAGGATGCTGGGAAGAGGTGTATAGCAGCCGGCCAATGCCGCCAAGCCTCCGGCCATGTTTTCGGGAACCAATTGAGATGCAGCTGCGCAAATTAGTCCACGAGAAAGAGATGCTTCAGCTGGAAAAGGAGGATTGGGGATCAAGCCATCTTCTGATGAGAATAATGGATGCCCAGGCACATTGCCAAGACCATGAGCTGAAGCAGATCCTTGCAGTCCTTGCTCCTGCTCAACAAGAGATGTAACAGGTCAGATTTCAAATCCTTTTTTCCAAGATTTCAAAAAAATAAAAATAAAAAAAATGAAGGGGCGACAAAACTCGATATGAAATGATAGAACTGACATGTGGATAGATTGACAATTGAAATCAAAGAATCGGAAATTGCAAGTATATTCATGGTACGAGAATCATAATGAATGAATTTGATGAAACTATAAGACAAATCACAAAAACATATACAACGGATAATTGACAAATTCAAAATTTATTACACAAAAACCAACAAGAGTGTGATTGCCAATTGTTCCTCGCTTGGAATGATAAGAAGAGTGCATCTTTTGCTACAAGTGAGATTGACACAAGTTAGATGTCATTACCTTAGAGTTGCATGGCGATCTTGACCATACAAATCGAATAGTGAAGAAAAGAAATCCAAACAACTGAAAACCATTCAAACAAGAACAAAGCACATTCAATTGAAAATACAAGTTACAATGAATAAAAAAGATACAATAGATAACTTGCACAACCAGGCAACAAGGGACTATTATCAATGTGACAAGGCTACAATTACAAGTCATAAAGATGCAATGTTGTACGATGGCCACAACTGCAAGTCCTGAGGTCTTGACTCAAAATTTGTAACAAACGTTTTGTCTCCAAATCATCAACATGTCATTTTTTACTAAAATTATTTTGTTTGTGGTGTATTTGAGAAGATTCAAGAGTCCTATAACCAGGGAAAAAACAGTTAAACTGATTATGTGTACAAAACATTCTTGTTCACAAATAGGTGTTCAATTGTGTCTGTTAAGAAGATTCTTTGAAATCTCTCTTGATTATGTTTTCTATAGTGAAAATCTTATAGTTCCAACCATGCTTCTTAACTAAATTTGAGATTTTTCACAAGACTTCTATCTTCTTTTCTACTCCACGCTATCCAAAATTTATGAAGACAAGTGTGATCACAGGGCAACTACCCAAAGGGATTGGAATTCATCAAAAGAGAAGAGGGCATGGTAGGATACTTGATGGAAAGACAAAGGGATAATAGTCCTATATTTGAAAAGAAAATAATCTTGATCTATGTATGTTAGGTCATAACCTAAGGATGTTGAGATGCTTTTTAAGGGCAAAACTATTAAAACAATATAAGCAATGTACAAAATAAATCAAATATCAGATCAGGCCATGACACACAAAATTAAATATAAATGGTAGATTAGATAGGTAGATTAATAGATAGATAGATAGATAGAGAGAGAGAGAGAGAGAAGAGGATGTAAAGAAAGATAGGTTGTCAAAACAAATAGATCATTCATTCTATAAGAGAATAGCTTCCATAGTTAGAGAAATGCAAAAGGAAACATGCAAGTAACAAAATAACCATTGCACTTTGCAACACCTAATCAACTAGCAAGCAAGCAAATCAATTTCTAAAATTAAAGAAAAGAAAAAGAAAACAATGATTTTCTCAATTGTTAATCATACACATATTATAAACTTTTATAGCAAATTAAAATAATCAATGCTCTTACAATTGAAAAATAACACTGTATAAAATAACAAAAGCCAAAAAAAGAAAAAATGGAAAACAATAAAATTCTAAAACATATGGAAACCAATCCAAAGAGATAAGGATGCCTTAAACAAGAAAACAAATAAAATTCTATGACACAAGAAAACTAATACCATGACATAAAGAAAACTACAAAATTAAAAAAAAAAAAAAACTACAACAAATATGACTAACAAAACATCCCATAATTGTAGGATATTTATTTGGTTTTTTGACACTTTCCCTCAAGCTAGTAAATGTATGTTAATCATTCCTAACCTATTAACATAGAAATCGAAATTTGGTTTCCAATAATTGTTAGTTAGAACATCAACTTCCTGGTACCTGATAGGAATAATGCAAGTCCTATTTTTGATATTGATAAAATTTCTAGCAATTCCTACAAGTTTCATCCAATCATATTAAATTAGATTACAGACTGTATTTACAGCTAATCTGCTATTATTAAACAACTTTATAGGCCTTGTTACAAACACATTCAACACTATCATCATTCATATAAGTTTGCATATCCCTTTAGTTATAGCATTATACTTATCTTCGACACTGCTTTGAGCAACTGCAAACTGCATTTTCCTTATTCAAGTCACTTGATTATCCTAGATTTTGTGGAATACCCAATCGTTAACTTGTTATCATTAGAAATTCCTACCCAAGCTACATTTGAAAGATCAATAACATCTATGACTCAAGTTTTTTGGAACAAAAAGCCTTTGCTAAATCTTCCCTTTAAATACCTTAGAAGATCGGTTCATTGTTCCCACGCACCTTTTCGTGAAAGCATGCATGTATGGACTTGTCATACTCACTAAAGGCAATATCTTGTCTTGTTGAGAGGTAGAAGAACTTTCCAACAAAATATTGATAGCCCTATTTATGCATTGGAGGATCAATATCTAACATCTTGTGCTTATAGTAACGTTCCAAGGGCATATTAGATGGTTCATACATAAGTTTTGAGTTCACTTGAGCAAATCAAGTGTGAACTTTCTTTGTGAAATAAAGATTCTTTTGGTGATTTCTTGTAACATCTATTCCAAGAAAGTATTTATGTTTTTCAAAATCTTTCACATTATATTCAACCTGAAGCATCTTCTTGAGATTTTTAATCTCCACTTCATCATCACATGTGATCATCTTATCATCTACATAAACAATTAATATTACACATTGCTCCTCACAAACAAGATGTGGTTGACATGCTCTTGTGCTGATGTCAATTATAGATCAAAGAGAATGTAGGAGAAACATGTGTTTTTAAGAACTTAAGAAGAGGGTCTTGGAATAAAAGGAGATAGCATAGAATTCTCATAGGTTGATCCTAGAATGACCAATGAAACAAAAGAGGAAAACAAAAAGAAGAAAATAGATCTCCACAAAGGAAAATTAGCCATATTAGAATGAAATTAGCAAGCTTGAATTGTGCAAAATTACTTTTGAGCTTTCAACTACCTTGAATTGGACCCTTGAGGTTTCATGTCTAACTGACAAAGTAGGAATTCAGTTTTCAAATAAAATTACCACTATGATTCTATTATTCAATCATAATGGCCTAATCGTTTGTAGCTGACATGTGCCTCTTGCTAACATAACCTAGTTTGACCTCCATGAGAAGCTTGCACTATCAATGGCATGATAAAAACAACTACAATTTCCAAATTGTTAGGACTTCAGAGTGATAAATCTAAATTTCATGTATCCATCACCTGTCCAAAGAAGCTGAATCTACTTTGACAAAAGAGCATTAGCTATGACGATCTAGCCTTGATGGTCTAGCCATAGGGCTTCAAAAATCTAACCCCAAAGGTCTAAATTTGAGGGACAAACCTTGAGGATCTTGAACAAAACTTGCTAATGTTCAACACGTAAGTATGCACTTGAACCAATAACTAAGATTTAATAAGTGAATTTTAGCACATTCACCTTAGTTATATCAAAAATTTTGTATCACAACTTTAAACCTTGTTAATCAAGCTCGTGGTAATTGTTTGGAACCATAAATGATCCTTTTTTAGCTTATGTGCTTTTTTTGGATCTCCCTCAACCTCAAATCTAGAAAGAGCCCTCATATATAATTCCTTCAATCTAAGTTAATAATAGACAATAGAATTTTGATCTAAGGTCACTTCATAATCAACTTAATAGGGATGAGTACAACCTAGTATCTTGTACTATTCTATAGCTCCCTTTACTCGATATTTTATATTGAATACCCATTTGTTGGCAATTGTTTTCTCCCCATCTGAGAACATACAATGTCAATGTTTTTATCTCTTTCAACGTAACCTTCTTTCAATTCAAATATTGAAATGCACATTAACTTCTCCAAGAACTTGAATCTTATCAATCTTGACAACAAAAGTACTAAAAATTCCTAATAATCGTGAATATGTAACACAATCTAATATAGATTATCTAGAAGTTTTAATACAAGACCTATCCTCTTTTCCTTATGGCAATCATTAGGTTAATGTCACTAATTGGCATTTCTTCCTCACATATGCCTCATTCAAATCCTCTTCAGAATTCATAGTAATAGGATTTGCCATAGTTTGCATTGGAGGTCATGATCCATATGGTTTTGGGCCTTTAGTATTGAACTCTCCCCCTTTAACCCAATTTAGCACCATTCTTGGACTTAGACTCAAATTGTGAAGAAAAAGAAAATGTGATCTAAGGAAATAATTTAAAAAAACTAAGATTATAATGTTTCCCTCTCTTTCTCTCTCTCTCTTTGAGTATCATTCTTCACCTTGAGAGAAAGTGGAGACTAAAATGTTTGATTTTTTAAAAATGAAATATCACATAAGATCAAAAACATTTTATAGAAGGATGTTAATATTTATAGCTCTTTTGTATGAAGTAAACAATAAAGACAAATTTAAAACTTTCAATATCAAACTTTTCTTGGCTGAATTGAGCATTATGGACAGCACCACAAACTTGAATATATGAGGATTAAGTGAATTATGAACCGAAAAGAAATAATGACGCAAAACAATTCACTAATCTGTATTTGGTGTTTTAAGATGCTGGAAGAAGCATAGTTTATAAGAAATGTTGATATGAAAATGGCTTCAACTTAAAAAGGGATTAGAATATGATCAACAAACATGATTGATAAAACAATTTTCAATAAATGATTATTTTCTTTTTCAACAATCCCATTTTGTTGAGAATTATATGCAATTGAACTTCAAAGAAGTAAACCATGTCCTTGGAGATATTTATTCAATTCATAATAAAAATACCTTTCACTATTATTTGTACAAAAAAATATGCGTGGATGAATAACAAAACATTTGTAACACCCACATGAAATTATTTAAATATTGTCATTTTTCTTTCATCAATTAGACCCACCATACGTTTGTATGATTATCAATGACTACAACAAGCAATCGTTCCCCAATTAAATTTAACACTAGTGAAGGTCCCCAAAGCATCACCATTAGTTAAGTGGAATGAAGTGGAGGGCTTGTACATGTGAGTTGGATAAAATGCATGTAATTATTTTACAATAATATAATGTTCACAATGAAATGAAAAAAGATCTATATTGACAGACAAATGAGGGTATAGATGCTTTAAAAAAGAGAAGCTCTAATAGCCTAATATAAAATGCAACAATTGAACACTAGAATAAAAAACAAAGAAAAAGTAATATGACTTTAAAATAAAAAAAAATCAACACCAAATAAGTACGAGAATCCATTTTGCTCCTTCCAATCGTTCTCTTCGATGAAAAATCCAAAAATTTAGGGTAAGGAAAAAAATTATGGAACAACTCATCTTTCGTTAATTTACTCATTGTTATCGTACATATAGACCATTGGTTATTGTGATTCCATCAATTTTCCTTGGATGGTTTATAATTATTGAATTATGCTCTACAAATTGCCGTATGATCAAGAACATGTGTCCAATATCTTAATATCAAGGAAGTTTTACTTGACAACTAAGCAAAAATACCTTTATGTGTAGTAAGATCTTTGGAACTACTAGAGGTTGATGACATAAGTTTGGACTCCTCTATAACCAATGAGAAAGGTATCAAACTTCAAAGTATCTACATTTATATCATAAATGGTTGAAAATTAGCACCAATTGTCTCAACCATATAGGCATTCTTTCTATTATTACTTCGTGGTTTCTAATCCAATAAGCTTGTCATGAATATAGTTTCATACAATGCTCATACCAAAACTATATATCTTTTCCCAAAAATTCCCTTTGAATTGCATCACGTATTCCATTTCACATCTAATGCAAATCCCTATACTACAACTCAATTGTTGATCTCTATGAAGAAAAAGACATCAACTCTTTTGACCTTGTTTTTTAAAATTGAAGTTTAACAAATACCTCCTTCCGTGTAAGTAGAGGTTTTGCGTTGAGTATACGTCCTCCAACATTATGAAGCTCTTGATTTAAACCATGTAAAAAATAAAACACCTTATCTTTTCCAAACATCTTGTTGTATAAGACTCTCTCAAGAAATTTATAATTGACATTATAAAACATATCGATTTACTACAAAAATTTCAAAAGCATATTAAAATTTTTGTGATAGATAATATATCTTATCAAACGTTTCAAATATTAGAGTGAACTTAAAGATTTGTAATATATTCTCATGATCCAAATACATTTTTTATGCTACATCTCACACTTATTTAGTTATTTGGAAGAACAAATACAGGTTCCCAATCCTGTATTCCATTGAGTTTATTAACTATACCATCACAATCAAATTCTCTGCTTCTTATAGACAATATAATTAGTTAAATCTTAAGGATGTGAAACTGTTGCTACCATCAAATATCCCATCGTTCATCCGTCCTTGACCACAAACCGGAAAGATTGATTCTACACTTTGAAATTATTCCCATTCAATTTATGAAAAATGATGTAGATTTGAGGGATTTTTAGGGAACTAGGAACGAGAGATAATTGGGGCTTAAATCAATTAGAATGCTAGATAATTCCACAATGGACGATGTTTAATCTGAATTAATGAAATGAATATGCAAGGTTCATGCTACTGGTTAGTAGGATACTAAAGTAGCTAAGTATAATTACAATAATAAGCCAAGGGAAACAAGGAAGGTATTTGCCTCACACTTGTACATAAAACAATAAATAAAACATGGTACTCATTTACATGAATCTAATTTTCAATTTAAGGATGCTGCATTCAATACAAAGCTTTCTATAAGATAAGTCAAAACAAAGCAACGGAACCGTAGGTTAGCTAGTAATCCTACAGTAAAAAAACAGCTCACTTTGAATTAATTTCAAAGTCTAGAAAGCCGACAATAAAATTCTGATTGGACCTTTGAGGCTTAAAAAGCAGAGCATTTCCAAAATATACCATGAAAAAGCTGCATATAAACTCACCTGAATAGACAACCAGATTGCTTCCATTATCATAGTGTCCTCCAGGTCCAAGTCAAAGTCGCCTTCCCTGGATCACATGTACTTGTTATGCAAAATGCAAATAACATACAAAAGAACAACAGATAAGGTACAAAAACAGAGGTAATAGAGAAATTCTATTGCCATAGAAAACTTCTAAACAAATTGCATGTACAACACCAGAAGAAAGCTACAAGCAAAGCTAATTTGCACCATATCAGTAATATCAAAGTGGTTTTTTTAGTCTATCAAAAACCATAAAAGCAACTAAAACATCCATTTTATGGCACACTAGCTTTAGAGGGCAAATTTAATGAAAGATGGCGCAAGACGATGCAGATTGAAAATTTTAGAGTACTGGTAAAAAAATGCTTTAAATGCAGCACAGTAGGAATGAATACGAAATGAAGTCCCGCTACTAGTTATGCAGCAGCTCTGACACTCTGATTAACCTAAAATTCTTCAATACCAGTCGCTGGTCATTGTGGTAAATTTCACACTCAGATTATCCTAAAATACTTCAATATAAGCAATCATACATAATGCATATGCAAATTCTGTAAAACCCAGAAGCAAGAAGCAGCTTTACACTAGAAACTTTAGGATGCAAACAAGTGCTTAAAGTCAAATATCCATTAAATTTGTTTTTTCCCATCATAGCAAAGGCATTAAGGAAGACCCAAGGCATGGGTCATGGTCTGAACTTTGGGCAGAGTCTGATAACATTGTAAAGCCTTGCCCTAAAATTGCAATCAAGCACTGCATATTTTGTGTTGGAGGTTTTGGTGCAGGAAGGCTCCATGACAAGGGACTAGAAAAGAACTTGCTAATAATTTTGATACGAATTTCATCTCAGGATAAACTTCAAGTGGTTCATTCAGTAAGCAAAAGTTATAGCCATGTTGCACAACTAATACTTCGAAAACATAATCAAGCTCTTCAAAGAAGACTGAAAGCTCTCAATAACACATTCACAAAGGATTTCTCAGACATTCCATGTTTAGCAATTTCTAAGTTTGAATTCTTTTAATACTAGCAGAACCCAGTAACCAGTGTAATGAACAGAATCTGGCAGGAAAACAGTTAACTATATTACTGACAATATACTGAGTGTAAAGACCAAAGATACATCAAATCTAAATTACAGTACATGCTCAAGAAAAAAAAAACTCAAATATACACAACCCTGCATAGTTAGTTGATTCTCTGGTCTCCTTTTTATCAATAGAGCACTATAAGGTAAGCTGATATGAGCAAAGAAACATTCAATAAACAAAATTGCAAATTTTCATACACAAGAAGTCCATTGTACATGATTGAAACACATCAATAAAAGGGAACACAGCCCAGTTTATGGAACAGTGTTTCTACATCAGGTGATGTGTCCAAGAAAGAACCTCCAATCAAATTTTAACAAAATTTCTTTTCATCCTATTCATTTCACAGTTATTATGCAACTACTCTACTCCTATCCCCAAAAGCCAAAGAACATTTGGTTTTTATATGACTTCATTTCCAACATTGCATTCCTACTACAATTTACCAAACATCATTACTTTATGATTGTACATACCCACATCACCAATCTCAGCACGTTCTAACCACAACTGTTGAAACAAATGAAACAAAGAGACTCAAACAGGTAAATGAATAATAGGAATTGGCATGCAAATTGGATACATCTTCGTGTGAAGAAGTGGGATGGAGAATGTATTCTGTCTGTGATATCTGATGGATGATAGCTGGTAAAAGGAGATGATTGTGATAGCTATTGACATATGGATGGAACTATTTTTCTAAAATGGAATTATTAATTACTGTCCTTACAATTGTTTATAATAAAAGCCATCTTTAACAGTAGGAGAAAAACCAATTGTCATTAGTTACCTGCTCTGGCCAGAGTGTGAAGGACGTGCACTTATCGGTATGCTGCATGAACCCCGAGAGGAAAGGTGATCATCACCTTGAACTGAGTATGTGAAACAACTAGCTGTAAAGAAAGAATTTTCAAAGCACCGTATTAGCTAATTCAATATTGTAATATGATAAATAAGTCCCAAAAAACTGTTTACTAACCAAACAGATACAAAATAATGAACCTGAATGAGAGAAGCTACACACATCCTGATTTTCTTCAGCCAGAGACATTGTTCTGCTTGATGAACTCGCATCTTCCTTCTTTCGCAATTTTTCCTTCTCGACTTGTAATTCTTGCTGCCGCACTCTTATTTGTGCTTCAATAACTCGCTGCTCTTCCTGGGTGAAGAGTTATGCAGATAAAATCAATCTTAAACTTAGCAGAATTCCAAATTTAGGGAAAAAGAAATCAAATAAAATGCAGAACGTACAACTTGCTCCATGCCCCTTTGTTCCTTGGTCTTTGCACCTCGATATTCCACTGCATAATTGGAGGTTTTGCAGAAAGGACATCTTACACTGCTAAGTACTGCAAATCAATTCCATCTCCTTTCTTGTTGTACTTTATTATTTTTTGTAAAAACATTGTGCAAATTGTTAGAAATAAATCAAAGGATACTGAGCGGGCCTGCTTGAATAAGATGGTTTCATCTGCAAAAAACACTCTGGCAAGAAGTAATTGCCCCCATCAACAGAGAAATATGAATTTAAGATTACACTATCTAAAGAAAGTTGGAAATAAAAGCTTGCTACCTGTGCATATGCCTTTTGAGCAACATTTTGAACGGTTGAGACTTGGGTAGTACTAAGATGTGCATGATATAAAAAAAAATGCATCAGAAAGAATTACCACATTACATCTATATAGAATAAACATTAAGAAGTATACAAAGTCCTACGATATAGATCAACAAAGGCTCTTACCAGAAAGCAGATGGGACACTCTTCGAGATCCAGAGTAAGGTCTTCATCGTCTCCTGGAAAGCAAGGAGCAAGTTTGGCTTCGATTATAAGCTTCCTGAGCTTCTTGTGATCGACATCTCGCAGCTGATACAACCCCTGCGGTCTAGTGTACTTCTCATCCACTACCTGTCTTCTTCTCCCAATCTTGTTCCCCATCGAAGCCAGACACAGCCCAAAAAATAAGTAAATAAAAAAACTTCTCTTGTTCTCCAACCTTATTCTTCCAGCGCTCAAATCTTCGATGGAAATACTAACAGAGTGCTAAAAAAATTTCTGATTCGTCGTCAGATATCAGAATCCCCGTCCAAGTCCCTACATCACGCGTCATCAATAGCTCAGCATCCAGAAACCTGCAAACCACATCTTCTACCTTCGTGAAATAGCCTTAAACAAAGAGACCAAACCCTAATTTGCCCAAGGTATCCCCAAATGAGCAGGAAGCGGGAGAGAAAAGACCGCTGATGCCACAAGCCAAGCAGCCAAGCAGCCAAGCAGCCAGCCAGGAAAGAGGTAACATTCCAAGTATCAAAAACAGGAGAAAAGCTTCCCAACTCATATACAACCACCGAATCAAAAAAAAGAAGACAACTCGCAAGCAGAAGTGCAGCGAGAAGGAAGAAACTCTAACCTTGCCGGCGGCTAACCGATACATCCACCGCCGCTGAAGTACAAGATGAGAAGCACGGACTAGGCCATAAAAATGATTGGAGAAGGCGATCGAGACGGAGAAAGGGTAAGCAAACAGAGAGGTTAAGGCCGCAGATTTGCAGCGCTTCACAGCTATCAGTGCCGATCCTTTGCTTCGCTTGCTCTGACACGCACACACTTCTCTGTGACGGAGTGGATTTGTGAGAGAGAAATAATAGTCATCGTTTATTTTTTTAATATTTTTGTGGCTTTTGGAAAAGAGAGCGAATCGGTTATCGCGGGAGATGGCGTGCGGAATCGGCCTCCGACCGCATCGATGGAAGCGGTGGCAAGTGTCGTGTTGCCGAGGGTATCGCTATGAACGTGACCCGTGACGGGAACTGTACCTGCTTTGGGAACCCAATCATGATGTAACAGGATATTGCTTTAAAAATAATTTCTCATTATATTATATTATATTATATTATATATTTCTCACAAGTGTTTATCTACAATAGGTCAATTAACTCTTATGCCCGTCTTCTATTTATAATATAATATATGACATAAATAAGTAAATGAGTTTTTTAAAACATAACATATGAATTTTATATATAATAATATTTTTAATATAAATTAATAATAATAAATACTAATTAAAATAAAACAATTCTTATTGCTATTCTAGAAACCCAATTTGCAAAACCAATAATTGACTTGCATCTCTTGGATTCTTCTCCTGGTTCCAAATTTGGATCAATTCTCCATTCTTTTCTAGTTAAGTTGGATCTAAAGGTTTGTTTCAAAGATGAAGTGAATCTTCTTTAAAAAAACCCACATCTTATCTCTTTTTTAAGTTATTCTCCTTAGTATCATTCCTTCCTTCTTGTAGGTTACTTGTACAAATTATTGAAATCCTTTTGTCTGTGTTGTCTTAAGTTTGTTTTAAAGATGACAAATTCTATAAGACTTCATTTAAAACTGGTAGAAGTCCATCCTGTTTAAGAAATGTTAGGTTGTCCTTTATATAATTTCTACCTTTATATCTACTGTTAGGATTATAAACCCAGCAATCAAAGCATTTTTAGGGCAAAAAACTTGCCAAAGTGATGGATTCAAAGTTTATATATATCTATACATATATACGTAGCTTTCTTGGTGGAAAGGAATTCAACTTCTTTGTGCTTTCTCAAAAGAATTCACGAACTTACTGTTCCAAGTCAATCACTTGGCTTATTTTCTTTTTCATTTTCTTTTAAACTCCTCTTCATATAAATATTTGTTTTATTCTGTCATTATGCTTAAAACATTGTTAAAATTGCAATCAAATGGTTGAGAAAACAAACATGAACAGCATATGATGCCTAATTATAATTGTTTGATCATTCTCCTAAACTTTTTTCTTAATTTAATTATATTATTACATATTAGTATCATATAATATGATGAGGTTTGATGACCATTTCTTAAATCATGTTGACTACCTAAGAAAATACTCAAATTTCCCATGACGATCGATGTTAACAACAAAAGTTTTTAATGACTATTATTAATTCAATGTGATATAAATGTCTTCTAATGTGATCAAACCAAACATATCAAAGTAGTTATAATTTATAATTAAAACTTTAAAAATTGACAAATTATCATTTTTTCTAGCAATATAATTGTAGCATCTATCTTATGCAAAATGAGCTCATAATCATAAAAGAAAAAATAGTGTGACACTTAAAACCAACAATACATGCATTTGATGATTAAAAATATATTGATATTATTTTCATTAATAGATTTGATGAAAATAAATTATAATAATAAGATGATATTTTTTTATGATACATTATTGAAATTACAATAATGAAATACAAATTAACACATACACACACACACACATATATATATATATAATTCCAAGACAAAATACAATCAACTATAATGGAAAATTATCAATTTTTTATAAAATATTAATAATCATAAACTTGATTTTCGTCATATATAATTATTACATCTTGAATTATAATTTTTTAAATTATATTGGGCATCTCGAAACTTCAACATCGTTTGTCATTTTGCATGAATAATGCATCAAATGAATATTGTACGTTATCTATCCATTTTAATAACGCTTTATCATCTAATGGACCACATTCCTTTTACATGACGATCGATCTTTCTTTGCCACGTGGAATAAATTTCTCATGAATTTTATTTTTTTTTAAATAAATTGAGAATAATGCTTTTACATTAAGTTGTCTCTTTCTTAAACAAAAAGGTAAAAAAATCATTTTTTTAAATATATAAAATAAAATTTATTAAAAAATCAAACTCATTTTTTGGTTCACTGGTGATAATTTTTAACAAATTGTTTTTTAAAAAGAATTTTATCTTAAGTTTTTTTATTAATTACGGCATCAAAGTAACCGTAAATCAAACGTTAGAAAATAGCTTTGTTGACATCTGGAAGGTTTTGACCATTGACGGCTTGAATTTGACAAAAGATGATTTGGATTTCTTTGGTAAATAGTTGAATTTGAAAACTATTGGAGACAATTTAGTTTCAAAAATATTCTTCTGTGTTTTAAATATAATTAAGATTTTCAAGTGATTTTGAAAATGATATTTTATAAAAAATAATAAAATTATTTGATGATTTTTCTTATGTTTAAAATAAAAAAGAATTAAATTATCATGAAAAATACCCACATTATGTAATGTGGCTCATAAAAAAATAAATTTTTTCATAAACATGTATTTTTGTTCTAACTTCAAATTGATCACTTGAAATTGTTTAAATAACAATATGATTTTATATTTTTACCATATATTTTAATTATATGATTTTTTTAAAAAAAAGAATGTGAAGGTGAAAAATGCCTTTGCACAATAAATTACAATGAAGTATTCTGACAATTTTTTTAACAATATTTACCAAATAAATATATCTTAAATTCACATTTAAAAAGCTTTATTTCAATATTCTTTTTATTAATTTTTTTTTAAATTTTCATATATTTTGACTAAGTTGGAATTGTTTTCATTGATATCTTCGCAGCCAGATGGTGTTTTATCTATTTTTATAAATGCATAAAAAAATTATATATATATATATATATTAAAAAAATTAACAATATTTTCAATATTTGTAACTGCAAAAATACAAAAAGAAAAAAAAAAAGAAACTTAGATATGCAAAATGGCATCTTTCTATTTATTATAGCTAAGTAGTTAACTGACGAATATCGGTTTTGCCCCGTCTTTGAGTTGGTCACGCTTCCTCTTTCTCTTCCTCCCCCATACGCTCTCTTTGCTTTGATGCATACAATCCTATAAAACCCTCGAGGCAAAAGGGTAAAGCTTTGGCCTTGCGAACGCCGCATCGGGACTGAGAAGAAGGAAGGGAGATTCTTGATCGGAAGGAAAAAAGCGATCTCTTTTTTGTCGGAGAATTTTCCATTTGTGCTTCTGATCGTAGTCCAAGTGGTGAATTATTGGGGCTTCCTACGAGTTATAGGAGCAAGCGGAGATGGCCGCAGTGGCGGAGAATGCGATCGGCTCCGACAATCAGTTCATCCACCGCTCCCGTGCCCAGGAAACCGACTATCAGAATGTGAGGAAGCTAGTGGACCTTCTTTCGAAATTGAATCCGTCGGCTAAGGAGTTTTTCCCGTCATCATACTCGGTCTCCGGGCGTAAATCCGAGGGTCGTCTTTCTGCGGACGCGCCGATTTTTGTCGCATCGGCGGATTATTATAGCAGTGGCAATGGGGACAATAGTGGAAACAGTAATAAGGATTCGAGCAGTGATGGATCTTCCAACAATCAGACGCTGAATCGGAGGGTATATTTCGTTATTATGGTTCAATTTGTTGTATTTGCAGTTTAATAACTTTTTGGCTTGCTATATTTCCCCGCCTTGTCCACGAAAGATCAGCAAAATGATCTAATTTATGAAATCCAACATATTGGCCGACTCTGTGATCTGTTGTTTGACTATACATTTCGGCCTTTTGTTGTTATATTCTTTCGATTTTGATCATGTTTTATTATTTCGTGGAAAGAAAAAAAAAAATCTCATTCCTCACTTTTCTGTTTCTTACATGATTTTTATGGGATTTTCTTGCAGAGGAGAAATGGCTATTTCCAAGGTAGGAGAAGGACGAATGACAGAGTGAGGAGAGCTGAAAGAGAGGAAAGCATTAGGCGAACTGTTTATGTTTCTGATATAGATCAAAATGTGAGCAATCAAAGATTACTCTTTGTTTTTTTTTTTTTTTTTTTGAAGTTAGTATTTTCAAGGGTGTTGTATCGGTATACAATGTTTACTTGCTTTTTTTTTTTTTTTTTTTCCTGACAATGGTTTTCCTTGTTTTACTTTGCTTCGGGTGGTCAGGTGACGGAAGAGCACCTTGCTGAATTATTTGCTAACTGTGGTCAAGTAAGTTCTCTACAGAATGATTTGTGTGAGCTTAACTGTATCAAATCATCGTTCTATTTTATTTATGGATTAACTGATGTGGCTTGTCCGCTTCCGCTTCACTTTCAAGATCTTGCTCCTTTTCTTTTCATTTCATTGCAAGTGCTTGTTTTTCCATTCCATTTACTTCCTTTATCTTTTACAAAATTGCTTGTGGAAGATAACCTATGGCAATTGAAGCCTTTTATCACGACTTTATCATTGACATATGATTTTGTTCTTTACAAATTCTTTAAATATGGTGGCAATAAAGCAGGTTGTATTTTCCTTTTTAAGAAAACCATAACCCTTTGTTGTTCTTTTTTTGGTATTTTCTTTGGGTCCTATCTTTTATATAATTTTATTTTCACTTCTTGTTCTAGCATCAATAGATACTAAAATGTTCATTAAAAGAGAATTATGGGTGATTATTTCTCGTTAGATGATATAGTTGCAACTAGTTTTGGTGGCTAAAATTATCCTGATTTTTCAAGATGTAGCATGAATTAATTTTAAAAGATTGTTTTTTAGTTGATAAATTCAATATTTCTAGTAAAAAAGGACCACTCAGTATAGCTCCTCTATCTTTATTTTTCTTATTTTATATGACTATAACATGCTAGCAATGCAATAGAATTTTGATTGGTATTTGTGTTTGTAGTTGTGAAGATTGATAGAAAATGCTTTTGATGGATAAAACAGCTTGTGGTGTTGAGTGTAGTGCAGCTTGTTAAAGCAATCATTTGTATGTCTTTTATGAGTTAAAGGTGTTAATTGGTTGTTAATGAGTTGGTAACTTTATTGCTTCACACCAATTGTCTATTTGACCTAGACTTGCTAGCTTTGAATTCCAGAAGAACTTCATCTATCATGTATTTGTTCTTTAAATGTTGATCCTATCTTTGAATACAGTGTTTCTTCCTTAACCCACCTCTCTCTTTTCATATAAATTCAAGTAATTTGATAGTTATCCTTTAAATGGTATTAGAGAGTGCATAACAATTGGAGGGCAAGTCTTGGCATAATGGTGAGCTTACCCTAGATGTTTTGAGGCAAAATAAAACGCGACTTTTAGTCATGTTTGGTTAAGAAATAATAGTTTGCTATGTCCCACAATAAAGAGAGCCATATGTTGTATAAACCTTCACAAAGCATCTATTATAGGCTTTGGGCTATTGATTGTGGATTTGAATGATTTTATGATATTGTATTTGAATGTTTTTTTATGAAACATAAGTTGGTAATTTGAGGACCTTCTTTTATATGCAATCTTTATGCCTATCTTTGTGTAAAGCTATTTGTTTTGGAGTCATGGTTTGGTTGCTAAATCGTCATTTGGTAGTCATGTGTGATATGTTAAAATACTCTATCATGAATTTATATTGCTTATGCTATGCCCTTTTGATTATTTATTTAGCATTTTTGTTAGCTATATACTTTATTCAATCTTTTTTAGTGGAGAAATAAGTTGTACTTGCTTTTCGACATTATAGTTTACACAACATACTTCATCTCTCAATGCTTGCATTATAAATAATGTACTTCCTAGAGAAAAAAATGCTTTGTTTCATGTTTTTTAACAAATGTAAGATATTTAGCAAACTATTTTAAATTTGAATTCAAGATACAATTGAATTCAAGAGAGATATTAATTGTTTATTATAGATTATTGTGCATATTTAAATCGTTATTTTCAATATCAATACAATAGGATATGTCACTGCTTGGCTACTTCCTTAGCTTTGTGCAGTTGGCGATATTTAACCATGTTAAGTGCTCTTCTTGAATAAATTCCTTAATAGTTTATGGGCATTGCCCATTGGTTGAATTTGGTGCGTATTTGATGCACATTTACTTCAATGGTGCGTATTTGATGCACATTTACTTCCATTTGTTAGGTTCTAGCTTTGATGCAAGCAAGTGTCAGTATGAGTTAGTCTGATGATGAGTGTTAGTTGTATATATCCTTCAGCTGCATAATTTTGTTTTGGCAAGTGAAGATTCTGATCATTAGTGAAACAAATGTGTAGCAATCTTTGGACTGGAGCAAGCCCTCTATATTGAAGCAAACTTTTTCTGCCATTGCAGTTTTAAGTTAGAAACAGCAAGAAGCAGTGTCCTTAATATTGATCAACCACCCAAGAAATTTTAGTTGCTATGGAATAATCTGCTTTTTGTGAAGCTAAGGAGCTAAAAGAAAATTGATTCTTCATTGAAATGGACAAGAATGTCATCAGCATAAGCTTGTTATTGCAACCCTGTATATACATGTTTGTATTTCTAGTAAAATACATAGTACACCTCTTTAAAGCAGAAACCAAAGTTTTTCCAGATGGTGATAAACAATTTGTATCTTGATCATGCAAGCACGTATTAGTGGTTTAGAGTTACGATCCATCAAAAACAATGTGTAATCTGAGTTCTTGAAAGTTAATTTGTGCTGTTGCTGCAGTCAAACAAAATGTTAAGTGCATTTAGGAGTTTAAGGTCAACAGGAATCACTGTGGCAGTTATTATCAACGATAATGTTTCATGCAATTTGTTTAGGTCTAGAACCCATAATGTCCTTGTGAAAGATGATCTCATTCATGATTTGTCTATGTTCCATTTGGGTTTGGACGGAGTTCTGTACGATGTAATTGATTTTGAATGGATGTGGAGTGTTTTCTCATATATTTTTGCTAATCCTCAAGTTCTCCCTTACCCTTCTTTCCTGACATATGATGTTTCTTTTTTTTTTTCATGGTAATGAGATGTTATTTTACTGCTTTATCTCGTTCTTAAAGGTGATGTGATCATGTTTATTGATCAGCCTTGTTTTGCTCCTAATTGTTATATTGTCATTCTGAAGGTGGTTGACTGCCGGGTCTGCGGTGACCCCCATTCGGTTCTTCGATTTGCTTTTATAGAGTTTGCTGATGAGGGTAAGCTTTGCTAGCTTATGCATTTTAGATGATTAATGTATTTTGTGATGTACCTTATTTTCTTATGTTGTTGTCTTTCAAATATGTTGAAAGATGGTGCAAGGGCGGCTTTGAGTCTTGGGGGCACCATGTTAGGGTTCTATCCTGTTAGAGTTCTACCTTCAAAGACTGCAATTGTGCCTGTGAATCCTAAATTTCTACCACGGGTGTGTACTTATAGCTTGATTTAATTGTGTTATTTTGGTCCATCTTTTTGTTTCTAGTAAAAAACTTTCTGATTGCTACGAATATTGCAGTCCAATGATGAAAGGGAAATGGTGGTGAGGACGGTCTACTGTACTAATATTGATAAGAAGGTCAGTATCTATGAATGTTTTACATTGAATCCTTGATTTGAAGCAAATCTAGCTGTTCTTCTGACCATGAGTTTCTTCTTGGAAATGAATCTCTTGATATCAGATAATAATTAATGTTCACATCATTTATTCTAATGCAAATGTTTATATGAGCAAACATCTTGTTCTGCAGGTTACTCAAGCTGATGTTAAGAATTTCTTTGAGCAAGTCTGCGGAGAGGTACCGTTCTCTTCAGCTGGTCCGTTGTCGATGAATTGCCATTGTTTCACGACTTGTGGCTTCATTCTATAGTTATTTTATGCAGGTTTCCTGTCTGAGACTTCTCGGGGATAACATCCACTCCACTCGTATAGCATTTGTCGAGTTTATTCAGGTGATTCTTTTTTCTACATCTGATTTGATGTTTGTATCTAATATGTTTCGTTTCTGGCTGTATTGCCCAATATATTTGGAACATCTTTTAGTACATTTTTTTTTGTTATAAAGAAAGAGAGAAGAGTGATCATCAAGTGATGTCTTAAAAAGAAAGTAATAAGCATCTGAATAGCTCTTATCAATCTTTTAGGTTGAGATACTCAAATGAATAATCTTTCAATGAAAAACAAATAAAGGTTGTTAAGTTGTTTATTTAGAGTTACATTCCTAAATAGCAATGTGACTTTGTGTGGATGAAAACCTTAAACCAATATAGAAGTGTCAAAATAGAATATTCAAGCAACGACATTATAATACTAGAGTTGTACCTTATGCAGTAGACAACAAGATTTGAGGATAAACTTAACAAAAATTGGTGGGCCGATCAAACCAAAGACCTAAACATGGTGGATAGATATCTTTGATATAATATCGCCATTGCAAGGGGCATTTTTTGAAAGCAAAGAGATACTAAATAGTCCCACATCAAAAATGAGTGAAAATGTCTATGTTATATGTATAAGATCATAATTTTTTAAAACAAAACCACGAGATTACGTAGAACGGGATGAATAGACAATGATCATAATACATTGTTGATGTATGGATTAATCATGACTTTTTAAGCACTTGTGTGATTGATTTCAGATGCTTAAGGACCTGTAGCTTTATTGCAGGCAGAGAGTGCCATTCTAGCTCTGAACTGCAGCGGCATGATTCTTGGTACTCTTCCAATTAGGTATGCCCTCAAAGCCTACCTGCTTCAGTAACTGGTTAACATGGTGATGATTTTCCTTTGTTCTTCTCCTCCTCAGGGTTAGTCCATCGAAGACACCAGTGAGGCCTCGCATTCCTCGAGCCTCGTCTCAGTGATCTGGTTTAGTAAGAACCTGGAGCAATCTCCTTGTTTAGCAATTGTATGAAGAGCTTATGGATCATTTCTCGTCTACAAAGTTGGAGCTTATGATCTTTTCCTAAAACTTTTTGTCAAATCCCTAGCTCACTGTTGCTATTTATGTTGAGATTTCTGCAGCTGATCAGAACCGTAGGTGGAATTAAGCTAAATTAGGTAGCAGTTCCATGAGTCTATGATTTCATGTTTGAACTAAACATGACTACTTTTTTGTTATTGCTTTATGTAGTTTTTCTACCTTTAATTGAGCTTCCAGTTGTCTTTTAATTCAAGGTTTGTTTGGCAATTGATTTAAGATGTGCACTTTACATTGAGCAATTTTTAAACTCGGCATTAAAAAACTTAAAAAAAAAAACCCAAAAATAAATATAAAAGAAAAATAGGATTTAAGAGGTATCCAACAAAGCAAAAATGAAGGGAAAATGGTTGAGAAAAGAACCCAGTGGTGTGGATTTATAAATATATAGAAACCTAAGGAGCAATCTTAAACAGGCACAGGATGAGAAATTCTGATGGCAAACACAGGCGAAGAGCAGCAGCCAAATACACAGAAACGAAGTATTTGTTCCAAGGTTGGGACTAATAAACCATTAATAAGCTTTAAAAATCTCGGCCAAAACCAACAGAACTAAGAACCGGTTCTGCATACTAAAACGCCATATAATAGTTAGAGGAACGGCATCTTGTCCAATTGATTTGATTCACTGCAAAACAAGGATGTAAACAGTTGAGAAAATGGATCGATCGATGAGAGTTTGGTACACATAAAGAATAACAATCAGGGGAGGGAAGCTGACCTCTGCGTCTTCACCATCTCCAGCTCTTGCAGTGCCTTCTTTTGTAGCTTCATCAGCTGCATTCGAAGAAGACCAATTCATTCAATACAAACTCCATAGCGACGTTAGGGATTAACAAGCGTTAACCCCTCACTGGCTTGGATCAATTAATAGTTTTAAGACAACAATTTATAGGAAAAATATCCCAATAACATAGACCTAGAAATTATAATGTTTGCTTCAAGCCATGTTGTTGCAGTGTTGGATGCTCCAGGCAAAAATTGTGATAAAATTCCAAGAGATTTTGGAAAGAAATTAATCATTAGATAGACGTTTCAAATTGTTAACAAATGTAGGAAATTTGGATCCACATTTAAATGAATTAAATAAAAGATTTGTGATATATATGCATGATGTGAAGATTGATAATGATGGAAAGATGAGGGCATTTGATAAATTCACATCATCTCTCTACCTATTCCATGGCCAGTTGAGTCTCAACACCTTCCAATTAATGTGGCTCAAGATTTTAGTATTAAATCTTCATGACTTGTCCGTTTCCACAACCATCCACGGAAACAATCTTCCCAGAACTTCCCTTCTCTTGTCCTCGAGGGTATACCTCTCAGGGTTACTCTCCACCCTAAGAGGCATGCATTGCATCCTCACGTCTCAACCCTTCAAGGCATCTATTTGATGTCAGTTTCCACTACCCAATTCTAAAGAAAAAAAACCTCCACCTACAAAAAACAAAACAAAAAAAAAAAAAAAAGAAAAAAAACTTGTCATCCTCTCTCGAAGACACTTGCTCTAGACCCCCATCATTTTTTAATATTCATACTTCTTGAGACAACCCATTAGCAAACCTTTAAGAATCATGCCGAAAACCCTAACAATCCTATGGTTAGCAAGCACTCGAGTTGCCTACAACACCAGATGAATGGCCTACCCCACAAACCAAAATGCCCTCTCTTACACTAATGCTCACAGGAAAGCTCCTCCATTCATGGCTTTGACTAGATCTAAAACATGCCTACCTTTGTCCAAATTCTCAAGAAAATACCTCCACCTAACCAAAAAAAATCACTTTATAAGATCTAACAACAAAAAAAAACTCCATTCATAGCTTTGAGCTAGATCCATTGCATGTCTACTTTTGCCCAAACTTTTTAATAGACAAATTCAATTGCTATATAAGGATAGCACTTTGAATGTAATTAAGACTCAATTTTGAAAATATTTGAAAGCTATATTTCAATATATCTCTTGAGTGATGATTTTTAAGAGATTCTATGAGAGAAAAGGATAACAAATGCCCTAGAGGTGACAAACTCGTGCCCATTATTATATCAATTGTCATCCTCACTACCCCTTCAATCATTGCAAGGCCATTGAAATCCCCAACTGTTCCTTCATCTTATTTGGCTGAAGGCAGCTTTCATTGGGCATATTATTTGTGATATCAAGATTTCAATGGATCTTACCAACAATAAGGTAACGAAGGATTGGGTAAGGCTAACAAACGTTACCAAGTTTGCTAGCTTACTTGGTTTTGCAGATTACTAAAGCCATTTTTTTGTGGAAGGATTTCATATTGATCTGTAACTAGACTTAAAAGTTTATCAAATTTGAGTGTCCTACTGCTTGCAAATAAAATTTCCAAAAGTTCAAGTATTGCTTACTGTCTATGTACTACCATTCTCATAATTTCTTATGATACTGGTGGTTTTAAAACTCCAGTGATGCTTCACATAAAAGCTTGCACTGTATTCTTATGTGGCTTGATAAGGTTGTCATGTTATCCTTTACATGAAAGAAATTATCCCACTCTTTGCTTTAAAGAACTGAATATACCATTACTAAGGATTTTAATGTTAGTTTTATCACATATGACTAGTAGATTTAGTATCATCAAGGAAAGACAAATGTCATAATAGAAGCTATAAGTAGGAAGTCCTCAATTAAGTTATAGCTTGGATGATCACAAAGGCAAGGCAATTGATTAGCTAGAGGTTATACTACTTAGGACCAATTAGAGGATCGAATGATGATGCAGATCAAACAAGTGATACCAAAGCCAAGGTCATAGATCCGAGTCCCCGACAGGTCTGAGGGGAGGCTTTTTGGGGTGAAAAAAAGTGCACATGTGAATCCGTCTGAGTGAAGGTGAGAAAGAGAGTGTCACGTTCATTTCTGCCAACCCATAAACCCCATGACATTTGGCTTGTGATGTGTGTCTGATACATTTGAAAACTTATGTATGAATATTTCCTATCAACAATTACTTTTAGGAGAGTTGAAAATACACGATATCCTACATAAGTCATCATATGCTAGTTCGAGGTTGGCAAGGATAGATTATTGAGACGCAAACTAGTACATAATACTATTGATGGGATTCAAATTACTGGAAAAGCGTCTCTAGTCATTCCAAAAGTAACAAGATACTTTGTTTAGAGCACCAAAAGATTGAATTGTAGGTTTTGTGATTAGTGCTCATACAAGAGGTTGTTAGACTTACGAAAATTAAAAAGCTTAGGCCCTACCAACAAGCCCTTCTATCCAATTTTTCCAGTTACACAATGCATTTCATGTTTCTTCCTTACAATCATTAACAATTAGGTTCACGAGCTTCATCATTATTCCATCTCCTTTGCAAAGTTATTATAAAAAAATCATTCAACTGCAGCAACTTAGACACTTGATTAGTAGGTTTTCATGTATCCACATTTGTTCACGAGTTCAAGTATGAATCTATAGGCCAATTTCTCTCCTCTCTCTCCCTACGTTTGTTCAATTAGCTTGGCTAACAAGCATAAAGTGATTACTCTATTGATTCAAGATCAAAACAAGCTTCCCACAACAAAGTGCCCACTGTATACCAACACGACTATTACACGAGTTATATTATAAGATGATACTGAAGGGGTATACATGTGTATTCATGATAATATATGAATTTTAGCAATGTACTGATATAATCATTAAATTTCATAAAAAGATAGGCTAATTACATATTATTTCCCTTTTTGTTATTTGAACAGGTGTTATTGTGATTATTGGTTCATATTATTGGTTATGTTATTCTATTCATGTACTAATGACTCTAGTTATTCCATGCTAATCGCACCACTTAATTTAAAATATCATGCCCCAATCGCTTTTCATTGTGCTTTATTATGTAATTTAATCTACATAATCTAATACCTTGTTTTGCAAACTCACCTACTATGTTTTAAATTTTTTTGATAAGCTAAAAAAAGAATCTTCATCATAGAATCATTGTCAACACATTCACTATTAAGTTGAGGTTATATTTCTTATGCTTTCATTCTAGTAATATTTTTTAGTAAATAATAATATTTTGTTGGTTTGAATTTCAATTGAAATTAAAAAAGCTCTTTTAATACTTCCGTTATAGTAAAATTAATTTTAATTAAGTACAAAGCTTAGAATCCTTGGCCTTGACTCCTATATAGACAAGTTATGATAAAGACACTTCATGATATCTTAAGTAACCAAGTTGAATCATCGTCTGTCGAACAAAACAAGTGACAAGATGTTGCAAGCCATTTGCCCGCATTACAACCTCACTTGGACATATGCATTCATCACATGACACCTCTTTTGTCATCTTTGACATCTTCATTTGATCCTATTGTGACCACATTTTTTTAAATAATACTCTTAATAAATTAGAAAAGGTCATTGTCACATTGATAAAGAAAAATTCGTGACTTAAGGAATAATGGCAAAAAAGACTCAAGGGAGAATGATTCATTAGTTGCTACAGGTGGTGATCGTAGTACAGTTGCATAGAATAAAAACCATGGTGATTCAATAACACCAATGGGCATCCAAATCATAGGGTCATAAAAGAATGTGTTTTATTTGTAACAAGAAAGGTCACATGACACAAGTACAAGGAATTATTGAAGGTGAACATAATGAGAAAATAAGATTCATCTTACAATGCAATCATTTTTATTGAACAATGAAAATGGAGATAATATTTTGATGATTGTATCTTCATATTTCTAAGGTTCACATTGTATTCTAGATTCTAGGTAGCCAATAACATGCAAATTGTTAAGGAAGAACTCAACATATATCAAATAAGTCATAATAGGACAATCTAAATGACAATTGATACATAATACAAGGCTGAATGGATCAATCTAAAGATGAATTTGATCTCATTAAGCACATCAAATTCATGAGATTATTCATGTTCATCTAAAGGTGAACTCAAAATTTGTAAAGAAGACAAGTAAAGGTTCTCCCAAGTATTGCAAGTAGAGGATGATAACATGAAAAGGTTCATTTAGAGGCCCAATGAAAATGGAGAATGAAACAAATGAAATTTATTTTATATTTCAAACATTAAAGAAATAATTTTCCTGGTGTGAGGAAAGTGAAGCCATGCCCCATCACACAATAACAAGCAATGTTAAACGACTGGGCATGTCCAAAGCCGGGTACAAGCTATGTCAATGGGACATGACATTGATGAAGACAACAAAGGCATATAATTGTTGACAACTAATTCATAATTAGTTTTCAAAATTTAAACCAACAAGATTTTCTAAGGTGATATTTTATGTTCTATAATTCACATAATTATTATTAGATTTATAATTATAAATATGTTTGGTGGGCTTATTGATCATTTATTATTAAACATTTGTAATTATGTAGTAAGAGATTTGTTTGAATAAATAGATATAATGTCTTATAGGAAACCCCAAACAAAGAGAAAGAAGATGTGATACTTGTTGAAATCTTGGTCCTTAGTTGATTTATTTGATAACGACAAAACTATTCCCTTGTCATATTAATGCTTTTCACTTAAGTGATTTCAAAACATACATCTCAAGATTAAATAAGTGAACAATTTGAAGAGTTTGGTTTTAACCCAAATGGCTAATTGACAATGTTTATTGAAAACATAATTGATAATAAACAAAAAACTTGAGCACACTTCAAAAAGTTTTTGTAGAGCTTTTTTATTTACTTTTAGCAAATTAAGACTCATGATAATACTCTTGAGATACTAGGATAATTATAAGATTCTAAGTATGTAGGATATAAATTTTTCAAGCAATCTTTTTTCTCATATAAGTTAGCTATAACAAATATTTACAGAAGATTTTTTATCTATAAATATGTCTTATTAAAAATTAAAAACGATCCTTTTCATTAAAAAAAATATGTTCATAACTCGCAAAATACAAAACCTTAAATATACACAAAAATGAATAGAGTGTACAATAAATTTAGTTTAACTTAGTACATAGATTTAGAGAACAATACACTGAACGAAAAAAGAAAAATTGGTAATCAAAGCTATTACATTATTGTAAAGTACGTTTAATTGACTTAGTACCATGGCAAATAAACAATGTGTTTGGTGAATGTCTTAAAACTTGAGGATTGCGTATGATCCATTAATATTTAATGCACAACACATTTAGTTAATTTGAGTTAAAGTACTATAACAAAGAGTTAAAACCAAAAAATAAGCACAATATGTTAATATTAAATGTACAATATGATTAGCACATTTATAGACTAATATATATACAATTCTTAGAACATATGATACATTTAATTAATTTTTTGTAAGTAATAACTAATTTGACTATAATTTGAAATAATCTAATATAGTTATTAGGGAGACATTAGGGTTGTATGAAACTGTTGAAAGCTTCCCTAAAACTCTATAAAAAGGACCCAAATTTAATATAAAGAATAATGAATATTTTGCAGATCATTTAGAAATAATATCACTTGATCTATTTTGTTCTTAAAGATTTGGGTAAAAAGTTAAGGCTACAGTATTAAGCAACATTTCCTGCTCTTTCTTAGCCTTCCTTTAAACAATTGTTTAGAGCTAAGCTGAGAATTATATTTATATTTTTTAAAATTGATTTAGTATGTCTCTTGGTTTTTTTTAGTTAAAAGATTTTGTATTTGTAAGCTTTATTTTGTTCTTTTATCCCACTATTAGAACTTTACCTTGTTCTTTTTATTGGTCATTTGACCACCTTTATAAAATATATTTGTCCTAACGATTGTAGAGTTTTTTTGCCCAATAATTGTAGAGTCCTTTGGCCTGATATGCAGGCTCATATGGATCGACATACATGGTCTTTTGGCCAAATGTTTATAAACTCCTCTAAGCAAATGCAAGATTTTGCCTACCAATATTTGCAAAACTCATTTTCCAGTATTTGTCTAACCTTTTAACCATGGATGAATGTAGATCCGATTTTAAATCAAACCACCTAAAAATCTCTTATGTACTTTCCTTATCACATTTCTCATATAAAGATTTTAACAAAGGTTTTCAATTGAGATTCAATTATAATTAAATATGTAAATAATTTTTTGTTGCTTTATCAATAAGTTAGTTGGGGATGAATCATGCTATATTTTTGTTCCATCATGTGCCTTTTTATTAATGAATGTGCTTATATTCTAGAAAACCTACACATTGAAATTAAGGCACTAACAAAAAAAATTCCATGAAATCATTAAATAATGAATGAATTTCTTAAATGCAAACTTGAGAATAAACAACTCCAAACAATATTGCAAGAATTCTACACATATTGTGGTTATTATTATATACCTACTCATCATTACAATAATTTAGTATGAAGGCGGATGAAATTGTACATTTTCACCAAAACAACGAGTGAGAAAACGTAACTAAAATTTCCTAGAAAATTATAGTTGATAACTAATGGATGCTAATACTGCAACTGCAAACCAATATGCAGTTGAAGCCTATAACAAAGGGTTAAATTTAAAAAAGATTAAATTTGATCTTGACTCAAATCATTAACATAAAACTATGCCTTGCAATGACGCATCTAAAATTGCAATAAATAAGTATTAAAGAAGTTTTAGACATGGCATATTTGGCAAGTGATGGAAAGTTTCTAATCCTCACCTCCATCTTCAGGAATGTCAGAAGTCCACAAGGTAAGGTTATCCCTCAGAAGTTGCATAATCAAAGTGCTATCTTTGTAAGATTCTTCACTCAAGGTGTCGAGCTCAGAAATAGCTTCATCAAAGGCTTGTTTGGCAAGATGACAAGCCCTGGAAAAGTACATTGTCATGAAATTGGCACTAATGCATGATTATGACCACATAGCTTAAGTACATCAATTCAATTACCTTTCAGGCGAGTTCATTATCTCATAGTAAAAGACCGAGAAGTTGAGCGCTAAACCCAATCTAATTGGGTGAGTAGGAGACAAATCAGCCTCAGCTGTCGTAGAAGCTGTCTGCAAAAGGTAGAGCTAAAATTTAGAGAAATTTAAATAGAAACACATAAAACAATGATTGCTATACATTGAGATGACTTCAAATACATCCAATCATATGATTTCAACTGAACAAAAAGAATTCAACCAAAAAAGTGCCACACACACAATATACAAATAATGTAAAAGAAAACTTAATCTAAATAGACAATGAAAAAAATCCATGTGCTTAATATGCATTTACTTGAAGCTAAACTTGCTAACTTGCACCAAAATCATCAACAATATTCTTGGATTTGAATTATCATTAAGGTTGACATTCCTTGAACATGAACAATGATGAATTTACACTTACAAGGGCTTGAATGCTCAACATGCAACCACATGCAGAAAACCCCTGGTACGAGTGTCATGCAACATTGTTATTTAGGAAGAAAACTTAATGAAATGTGTAATGGCAACAAGAGATGCACATTTTCCTAAATACTATTTGAAATATAAATAATTCCCCACTTGTAACATATTATTCGATTATTCAATCAATAAATTTACTTTCAAGCTGATCCAACACAAATCAACCATGTAAAGGTAGTAAGAGGGAATGACCATATTCACTTTGATTATACAAAACCAAGAAATGCATCTAAGCAATTATTTCAACATAGAGGTTAAACTGCCTCATGCCAATTGATATCATAGATGAACAACGTTGTAACTAGACTACAACATTAAGGGAAGCCAGCTTGATTAAATCAGTAAATGCATATTTTAGGCTGAACATACCTTCTCATAGCAAGGTCATACCCTATGATTCACTACCCAGTACACCAAAGAATTAGAATTCTTAGTATCACATTTTAGCTTGAACGCTTATCAAGCATAAGTTCAATGGCATAGCAAGCTAACATGAAGCCAAATTCATAATTCAGCATGCATTAAGTTTTCAAAACTTACCAAGATCTATCACTTAAGAACATCAGGCTTTAATTAGAATTTCTACCAAGTCCTTTAACATGTTCAATATAACATTTGTCCTTTTCACAACAGGTGTGATTCCTCCTTGATGTTCTTATCCATGATGAGTAGTTTTTGACATAGCATTAAATAATCACAAATCCTCAACACATTTGTTTGATTTTATACGTAGTTGTTAAAACCACCATGCATTCTCTTTTGGGTCAACCAACTAGTGAGACACTTGATTAGACAGGTATACTTAATGTTAATTCATATTTCATGAATCATGTACACTACCTTCTGATGAATAAATTCCATTAATTTTATTCTCCAACAACAGCCAGAAAGTATTAAAATATCTCAAACTATGGCCCATGGTAAAGGAAGGTCAGCTTTATTTGCAACATTTGCTGGTTTTGGGATGTTGCCCACAGGAACAAAGGACACCATGAACGATTGATTTATTTGAAGTTGACAAATATTAAGTTCCAATCCCCTAGGGCATTTAAAATATTTTAGTGGATGGAGTATCAATGTCCCGTCAGTAGGTTTCCATAGACAACAAAAACTACCAAAAAAATAATCTAGACCAGGAACTCTAGCCATCAACACAGATTATGTTTGAAAGAAAGAATAAGGCTATTAGGATGCAATTCACAGCTTCAACCCAAGTGATAGTGCTTTCATGATAAAGCCTGACCGATTCAAATAGGGAACAGAATTGGTAAAGATCAAAAATCATACGAGTATTGAGATTCATTTTGAATTCCAGGAAGGTTAGAGGATCTTACCTCAATACTAAAAAGGTAGATAATCTAAAGTTAGTTAATTATCACAAGTGGGTCTGTCTATATTGGTTATAATATATGCTTGTTTTAATTCCAAAACAGCTAACCCTACCTCCATTGTCATTATATAATAACCAAAGAAATGGTATTGTTTATCCAAAAAGAGAAGGCCATGCCACACATAATGCTATTCCCTCAAATCAGTAAAAACATCACTATTATAACTATAGACATTTTACCCAACAATGCTATTCACAATAAATGCTACTACTGTAACTAATGGTACCCTTATTCAATGATACATAACGAGGTTATGGTTCATCAACAACAAGCATCCAAAACTTGTGTAATGATCATCTAATATAAAGTCCATAAATCGTTCAACATAAAGCCCATAAATCATTTAACAAAAACCCAACAGCAAAACTTCCCATATAAAAATATAAACATGAAGGAACAATGTCAATATTTCCATCACATTAACTTCAGAAATCACAAAGAAATGATCCAAGGTGGCCAAGGATTAATGGTTGATTTTCAATTAGTTGCAAAGAACAAGAAAGGTTAGTCCAAATTGAATCATAATTTAAGATTTTAAAGCCACATAGTAATTTGGAGAAAACATGGTCAACTAAATGGATTAGGTTCAATGGGTTTTAAGCAGGATTTCTCTGGTTGATGGTTAAGATGCAAGTTTAAAGATTGGAAAGCAGATGGTGGGGAGGGAGATTTGAGGGCTCTTAGTCGGTAGAACGAAGTTATACAAGATCCGTCAAATGCGACTAAAGTGTTGGAGGTTGATTGGCACCATACAAAGAGAGGAAGCTTAGAAAGTGAAAGAGAGAAGAGGGGGAGGGAGAGAGAGAGAGATGCTACTGATGAAGATAATGATAATAATTTTAATGATGGTGGTAGTTGTGATAGTGGAAGAACAATTTCACCCCATGAACATGTACAATATAACAGGTTTATTTATGAAATTATATGACATTTTGTAGGAAACGTGCTTTAAAGACAATTTTAAACTACTAGAGTGTATTTAGTTCCAACAAAGTTCATAAATAAGATCAATCAAGACATCCCGAAAAACACAAGACGTATATATTTAAGTAATGCAGATGTTTTCACTACGTCATATCAAATAGAATACAATCTTGGTGGGACAAAACAATGAACTTGTCAGCAAGAATCTGAACAAATATACGGAAAAATCATTTTAACACCAAATTCCTAGTAAATTCCAAGGGTGCTACATTGCGATGCAAAATACCAGCAATTATGATATCGGAATAAGCATAACAGAAGAGTTTAGTAAATGCTAAAGTATAACAACCATGGTAAGTTGCAGATTTTGTTTAGCTTGAGGACAACATTAACATACAGAGAAATACAAAATCAGTCTTGCTATAATAAGCTTTGATGAATCAGAATTCAATTCATGTTATATTATGATATGTGGTACAATTAATTATGTTTAAAAACATCATGACATGAAACAAAACTAAACATTGAAATGTCAGTATTTTTGTGAACACTCCAGATTAATTGAGATTAAGCAATAAGAGGCCATGTCTCCCTCAGCAATGAGCATGGGTCTTTTTCATTGAAGCATCCAAGAAAAAAGAGAGAGAGAGAGAAACCTAATTCTCTATTCATTAAAAAATATCAATTTCTAGGATTGGAAACGAATCTTCTAGAAAAAAAATGGCATGATCTTTGAAATCATCGTCTGCATCTGCTTTGCTTTTACATAATTTCTCAATGGAAACAATTTTCCAAAGTAACGACTTTTTTTTTAAACTTTTATAAATGGAAAGCGTAATGGCAATAATGTGCAACATAATATTATAATAGTTATTTTGCAACATAATATACTTTCTGCAAAATTAATTCCCCTTTAAAGATTAGACTATCAAGTCCAATATATTTGTTTCACAATCTCAGAAAAACACATATTTTGATTGATATCCAATAATTGAAGCCCATGTAATGTAGTGTTTTAGAATAGTAAAAGTGCTGATGAAATTCTTAGGGAAACTTTTTCACAACACTGCGTAAAGGAAAGTTTGTTTTTTATGGTTCAAAAAACAATTACAGCTTTAATACTTCTTGGATGATGCATGTCTAAGAAATTTACTCATACATATTAATGGAGCCACAAGGTTTTAAGTTTCCTACAAAAAGAGGTTGGAAACATACCTTTGAAGTTGTCTAAACAAATATGTAGCAGGTACTTAATCCTATACTAAAAAATCAAAGCTAAAGCACCTACATTTTTTCATGTTTACAAATAAAACTAAGAGATAATTAATGCTGTGCATTCCCTGTCTATAACAACAAATAAATAGAAAGTACGAAGCTAAACCTGATAAGCTTTCAGTGATTGTTCAGCCACCTCCTTCCTCTCGTTTCCAGTCTTGAACTCTGCCAGATACCGATAATAATCACCCTTCCTATAGCAACAATAAGAAAGAAAAGCAAGGTAAAAAAACATGAAGTTGGCAGATCCACCAAAAAGAGGCTAGCGAATCCTAGATCTTGCTCACATCTTATAGTAAAAAACAGAGGACTCCCCAGCAGAAGCCGCTGGAATGAGATGCTCGTTTATCACGATCATGATGTCATTACAAATGTTTGAAAGTTCAGATTCCACCTTTTGCCTGTACTCCCTAATCCTCTTCACGTGCTGCTCATTCCCTTTAGCTTCCTCCTTTTGCTCAATGGAGGACAGGATCCTCCACGAGGCCCTCCTCGCCCCGATAACATTCTTATAGCCGACCGAAAGCAGGTTCCGCTCCTCCACGGTCAGCTCTACGTCAAGCTTCGCCACCTTCTTCATTGAATCCACCATCTCTGCATTCAATAAAAGAAAAGGCTAGAGAAGCTCAAAAGAATACCTAAACGATGCAGGAAGATCTGAAGGGATCGGGGACGAACGGACACCCTACCATCGTATCGCTCGGCCTGCTCAGCAAGCTTTGCGATGTAAACGAAGTTCTCCCGCTCCTTATGAGACGCCATGGAAGATTCCGACTCCTTATTCGACCCACAATCTCTGTTTGTTTCTCCGGGATCAAGACCACACTGGCTTCCTTCCGTTAGGGTTTTTCTTGCTGCCTAGTTTCCGTGGTCAAGTACGACAACAAAACAGAGGAAATGGCCAAAAGGACGAGAAAAGAAAGTGGGAAATGGAACGAGGAAAGGCGGAAGAAAGATTTATGAAGGAGCGGCATTGACGGCAGCATTATTTACGGAAAATGACAACTACGGTGAGATTTGTGCGGATGACGAAATATCACATCTATTGGCCGTTGGATGATGAAGAATCTATGACGCTTGATCAGCAAGTTTACCACTCGGGCATGACCCGTATTTGAACTTAAATGAATTTGAAACTTTTATTTAAAATAAAAAATTAAAATTACTACAATTTAACAATACATACATATAATCTTGAAAAATATTGTAAGCTCTAAGATTTAGTGTGATTATCTCTACTATAAAATTATAAATAAATATTCTTATCATAACATATCTAAAATAAACATATACAAAACTAGAATACTATTGAATAACATAATTCAATTTTATATAAAAATATTGAACATTTTTATATATCACAAATATGATATTTCTTTATGACATCAAAATCATTATTTTTTTTGATATTGTTAATATATTATTTATAATATAAATATTAATGAGATTTTTATGAATTCAATAAAGAAATAATATAAGATAATATATATAAAAAATATAATATATAAAATTAATATAATAATAATCACATTATGATAAAATAATACATAACTATGTGTGAAAATTTAAAATGATTCGTTTGATTTGTTTATTTATTTAAGAATAAAAGATTATATCAAACTTTAATTACATGTAAAAAAACTTGATTCACATCTATTAAAAAATTATGATATAAACTTTAAATCTTTATTAGACATGATAATTTTGATATACTATAAAGTTTTATGATCTAATATACATTAATCTAAGTTAATTTTTTCACATATTTAATTTAATTTTTTTAGTTAATAAATATTTCAAATTCTTAAAATATATGAAAACTTTACATTTCATCAACACAAATAGTGCCTATATAATTTTAAAACAAACACAATTGATTATTGATTCTAAATAAAACTCCTTATCTAAAATCACCTCCAAATCTTATTTCCAAACTTGCAAATCATTCAAAACAAATTTATATCATGCTTCCACATTGTTTAAAATATAATTTAGACAAATTTTCATGCTTTGTTGATCGAAAACTTTTACAAAACAAATCAATTTTATAATTAAATTGATTATAAAATTATCTTTCACAATTTTCAATCAAAAAATAAAATAAAATTACGATAAAAAAACAGTTTCAACCTTTTTAAGTAATTCTACACAAATCAAACCTCAAAAAATGTTTGACAATAGAAAGATCATTGCAACCTGCAAGTTGAAATTTTTAAGACAAAGGTACACTGTAACCTTAAAAACTCAACACGGTAAAACAGCAAGTTTTGAACATGGACAACAAAAGATGAAGAAGAAGATGGTTAAGCTACCAAGTTTGATCTCAAGGACCACCAGAAATAAATCTGGTGGGCAACTTTTATTGCAAGCTTCAGTTTCAAACAAAGCCCCTTCTCATTAACTTATAAAGAAGGTTTATAAAGGTAGTAACACAATAATAGGACACTTAAGAACTGAGAACTGCAAACAACACTGAAAAGCTCTTGCAGTTCTTCATATAGCTTAATACAATGCTTTTAACTAAAATATATGGTCAGCTGCCCAGTGGATGATCTCAATACTTGTATAGTTAACCCGTGTTTTGCATTCCAGCAGCAATACCCTTCATGGTAAGGATGAGGGTGTCCTCCAGCCCTGGAGCATACTCACTTGTGGGATTCAGCTTCACCAACTCAGCAGCCGGTTTGCTTGCATCTGGGATCTCCTTTGAAATGTGAGGCCTCACCTTCACATGGAAATTTGGATCTCTGATCCTCTTCAAGGTGTAAGCTTGGCATACATTTAGAGTAGTGATGTACGAATCGCGAAGGCGCAACCTCTGCTTCAGATAGGGATCTCCTTCAAGAAGATCCTTGTGCCCAGCAACCTAACAAGGATGAATGTTAATTTTGGTTTCTTGGTTTTTGGTATACTAAATCATATGTAACATTACCTGAAGGAGGAGGTCTTTGGTTTCTTGGTAGTTGGCTCTTAGCCTCTCCCCAAATGACCACAGATCTTCTGAAACCAACAGCTTGTCGTACAGAGAAGCAATGCCTGGATTGCCTTTTGCAAAAACCATCTCAACCAAGTCTATTGTGACCCTAAAGAAAGGCCATTCATTGTACATCTCTTGGAGTATACGGAGGTTTTTGATGTCCTTTTGGACGACGTGCTTGAATGCTGTGCCAAAACCAAGCCAAACAGGAAGGTGGAATCGTGTTTGAGTCCATGCAAAGATCCAAGGGATTGCACGAAGTGATTCTATGCCCCCACTGGGTTTTCGTTTGGATGGTCGGCTACCGATGTTCATTCTACCATATTCGAGCTCAGGTGTGGCCTATGGGAAAGAAATCATAAACCATTAACCGGTTTAAGGTAAAACAAATTCAATATAATCTTTGAAAGCTTTTTGAGTGACTAATGGACTTCGTTTTCTTACTAACTGCAACAACAATACAATGAGAAGCTAGAAAATTTATGCAAATTAGCAAGAAATGCATTGTAAGAATGAGAATAAAAAAAAAATGCAAAAGAATAAGCATCACTTGTGAGATGATACTAACCAGGCGGAAGTACTCAACAAAGCGTGGTTCCTGGAAGACGATGGATCGGTACTCATTCGTGGCTACAACAGCCATTTCGTCCAACAATGTTCGCCATTCCGGCTTAGGCGAAATCGGAGGATGCATTCCATGTTCGAGAGTTGCAGCCGTAAAACGTTGAAGTGTTCTGAAACACAAATGCTCTTCTCCAAAGGATTGCTCGATAACTTCGCCTTGCACGGTCACTCGAAGAGACCCGTGAATTGTGTCCGGTGGCTGAGATAATATTGCAAGATGAGTAGGGCCGCCTCCTCTTCCGACAGTCCCGCCTCGTCCATGAAACATGGTCAGCTTCACTCCATACTTTTTGGCAACCTTTATTAGATCTTCTTGGGCTTTATACAATTGCCAAGCAGCAGAGAGACGACCAGCATCCTTGCCAGAATCTGAATAACCGATCATGACCTCCTGCTTTCCATCGATTCTGTTCCTATACCACTCGATCGAGAAAAGTCGGGCTAAAGCAGCAGGTGCTGCTTCGAGATCTGCAAGTTTTTCAAAAAGTGGCACAACTCTAAGTGGCTGCCTTACATGGCATTCACGCTGCAACAGCTCCACTGCAAGAACATCAGACGGGGCAGTTGCCATGGAAATAATGTATGCACCAAAATTATCAGGAGGAAGTTCAGCTATAACATGAAATGTGTCCAAAACGTCTGAAATCTCCTCTGTTTTGGGCAAGTCGGGACCAAACAAAGGCCGCTTGCCACTTAGTTCGGATAGAAGCCACTCCTGCCTTTGTTCTTCCGACCAATTTCGATATGAACCTATCCCAAGATGCGTGGTAATGGCATCAATAACATCAGTGTGCCTATCAGATTCTTGCCGGATGTCAAGTCTAACCAGGGACAGGCCAAAGGTTGATACTTGACGCATGAAGTCAAGAAGACTTCCATCAGCAATAGGTCTATCACCACAGGAGCAGAGAGATCTATAACAGAGCTCGAGGGGCTGAAGTAACTGAACAAATAAACAAGAAAAGCTTAGAACAGAACTTGGGGATATTAATTCAACACTACAACAAAAACAAATGCAAGCCTAATATTAAAGCTCAACCTGCTCAACATTGGTCATTGTAGATTCCTCTGGAACATCCGAGTACCCACTTGACAGCAAATGGCGAGAGCGCTCACGGGTGTTGTACAGCTTGTCCCTCACATCGGCAAGTACAACACGATATGGTTCATTGGGAGGAACTTGCTTCCAGAACTCTGAAACAGAAAACAATTCTTGGGATAACAGGCCAAAAGCAACAGAAAATACAATAGAAATGTACAGAGAAAATTTTGTGCTTTAGTTTTTGATAAAATTACTTCCTAGAAGTAAAAGAAACAAGTAAAGGAGTATTATTGTAAACAAACAAAACTCTTTTACTCTAGCAGAACTACAGATCAATAGGGTATTACAAATAATAGGAAACTAAAGAAAGCACAACAACCTTATCTCAATTAATTTAATATAATAGAAATCAAAAGACCGATATTAGTGTCAGAGCAGAAAAGGCCAGAAGTGATGTTCAAAATTGATGAATGTAGAAGACATTTTTCATGAAGAAAAACGTTAACAGATTCATGAAATGAAAACGGAAGCCCTTTTCTGTGGAAACTAGCATAAAGTCTATAATGCAATGGTTGATGTCAAACACAAGGCAATACACACATGATGTTCCATATCCAAACCACTTTACCATCTACTTCAGTTCTATGCTTCTATCCTTATTCCAGACTAATAGAGGGGTGAACTGCAACAAGTTTGCAGACACAAATTCACAAACAGAACAGTTTCCTTGACACAAGGACCGATAATCAAGCTGTAGTCCATTATAGATGTGCTCTTGAAAGAGAAATTAATTTAAAATAGAAAATTAGATGAATGTACAACAGGAAAATTTGGTTTGTTAGAGACGGCTTTCATATTTGGCAGTTTGGTGCATAATTCAAAATATTGCAGGAAAAGTAAGACCTACACAAACATATCAAACTAAGTGAGATTTGTAAGCAAAGTCTCCAATGATATAACACTAGAAATTGTATGGAGCAAAACATAAAAACATAGCAAAGGGTGAGGTGCCACTATAACCTGAAGAAAACTTTAATTAAAACAAAGTCTCCAATGATATAACACTACAAAGTGTATGGAGGAAAACATAAAAACATAGCAAAGGGCGAGGTGCCACTATAACCTGAAGAAAACTATAATTAAAACAACCATATATTACACAAGATGATGCCTTTTAAAAGGCTCTTTAGCTGATGTAAAAACCTCTTCACATCTTTTTCAAGTTCTGTTCATTGAAAAATCATATCAATGAAGTGTTTAGCATTTCTCTTTAGCTAACATAAAAGCATAACTAAGGGTGAGGTGCCACTAAAAGCTAAAAAAGACTATAGTTAAATTAACCATATATGACACAAGACAATGCCCTTTAAAAGACTCTTTAGCTCATATAAAAAACCCTATATATCTTTTTCAAGTTATGTTCATTGAAAATTCATACCAATAAAGTGTTTAGCATCTCTCTTTAGCTAACATAAAAACATACCAAAGGGAGAGGTGCAACAAAAACATGAAGATAACTATAATTAAAGTTACCACATATTACATAACACAATGCCTTCTAAAAGACTCTTTAGCAAATATAAAAAGCTCTTGATATATTTTTTCAAAATGTGTTCATTGAAAAATCATACCAATGAAGTGTTTAGCATCCCTCTTCGACGATCGGTGTAGTTCATCCGCTCGAATTCGAAGCTCGTCACTGCATCGCCACATAGATAACTGAAAAAAAAAAAACAAGGCACAAAATAAATAAATGTTCATTTTTCAAGTTACAAAAAATTATTTTTAAGTAACCAGGTGAAAAAAAGGGTCGGTACCTCAAACATCAGATCTTCAATTTGGGAGAAATACAAGTTTGCAGCCATCATTCTTGCCAGCAGGCAGACATCCCTTGTCACTTCAGGAGTAACTCGAGGATTACCTACAAATAAAACAAGATCATTCAGAAAGAATATGATGCATTTCATGTAAATAGTGAACTGTAACAAAGATTCTGAAGAAAATTAGCTAAATTCCTACCAGGTGACGTAAACCTGCAATTTTTAAATTACTGAATAAATATGACAATTCTACTGCAAAGAAACTACCTCCCAACTAAAAATTTCTAACAAAGAAACCATGTTCATGTTCAAAAAAAGAAACCCTTGAAATTCAATACAACATATAAAAAGAATAAATGCATGCCAAGGAACTTATTGAAGCTATCATACCATCACGATCACCACCCATCCATGAAGAAAACTGGATAAGGGGAGCATTGTAAGGAACACGCTCATTGATTCCAATATTTTTCAGAGCGGTGTCAACACGGCGCAGAAATTTTGGTACACCCTTCCATATTGTTTCATGAAAATAACTCATTCCTGCTCTCATTTCATCTTGAGGTGTGGGAGGAGTTCTACGAATTTCATCTGTCCTAAAGGCAGCTTGAACCTGATACAAAGAACATCAATCAAATGAGAAGGTCATGAGCCAAAAAAAATGTCACACCAAATAAAAGAAGCCTCACTATAATACATGCTATCAAACATTAGCCCATGGTATAAAACTGGACAAAAGTTTGGATAACTAACATATGCAAAACCATTGAGTAATTAGTCTTCAAAAATACTAATTCCAAGGTTTATAAATCATTTACATAAAGAGCCCTATAATACAAAAAACAAAATAGAATTAAAGTGATAATCAATATTAAGAAACAAGTCATATAAAGTGCCCTTGAGAAAATAAACCGGCTAAGATTAGCTGATTTCATACAGCAGCTAAAACGTAAGAACTCCCTGATATAGTTAAAATACACTAGAATTATATTTTCTGGACATCGGAGATTCAAACCGTCCTAACTCACACACAATTTCTGGTTAAATATAATTGCACATTTATGCCTAGCAATGATGTTGGACTGTAGATTACGCTATTAGATGAAATGTAACACAAACACAAATCAACAAATATTGATAATATCTACCTCCCTTTGAAGAGCTTCATCAAGCTCCTGCTTGTCATCTGGAGTAATATCTTTGGCATACAGTTGAGCCAAGCAATTCCTAATCCTGTTGGAAAAAACACTTTAATCAAATATCCCGGGATAAAAATTCACAGCTTTACTACAAACCATATATGTTGATAACTACACAAAAATTATAAAAATGCACCTTTAACAAGATTGGGTATGAGTAGCTACATGGTTTTCAATGTGAAAAAGAATAACAAAGCAAACCTTGCATGCTTCTGAAGTAATGATCTCCGGACTGACTGAGTTGGATGTGCAGTTAATACAAGATCGACAGTTTGATTCTTCAAAGCATCAAACACCTCCTCAGGGGACTTTTTTAAGTCGTGGACGAGCCTCTTCAAGGTCTCTTCGATATCTGACTCTGTGGTCGCAGAATTTTCATCAACAAAGTCTCCCTTTTTCAACTTAATTCTCCTGCGATGTGCGATCTGAACCTCCTCAGCCAAGTTGGCAAGGTTAAGCATATGTGAGAAGGACTTAGCAACGACAATCAAGTCCCCAGGATCCAAACTCGTCAGCACGCTCCCAAGCTCCTCCAGCTTCTTTTCATTGTGCTTGCCTTCATACTCCGCAGAAAGTTCATAACATTCTTGAACCTAACATCAATACACCAAACACAAAGATTAATATACCTTATCAAAGCATCCGAACGAAATCTGCGATATCTATGCATATATTTTCTGTCACGCAATCGATTCGATAAAGGTTGGGTGATAACGGAGCCCTCGACATCAGATAATATTAAAAAAAAACGATGAAAACAAACAAAATGACCTTTCTTTAGGCAGATCTTAAACAGAAGCGGACTTCGAAAGCAAAATATGTTTTTCATATATAAGATCCACGGAAAACATCAACAAAAACTTTAACTATATCGTTCAAACCTTCTTCAGTCACCAAAAATCCGACGCAACAACGTGCAAAAAAAGGAAATCCCAACTCGCATTCCAACAAAAGACAGGGATCCGCATACCGTCTCTCTGATATCTTCGCCGTGCAACTCCTGAAGGATATCCAGGAAGCGATCAAGCAGCAAGGCATCATACTCCACAAGCTTATCGTCCTCCGAGAGCTTCCTGGGCGCCAGCAACCTCAGCTGCGCGTCCAACGACGCATGCCTTTCCAGCGTGCTCCGCGACATCTTCCCCTTCCGACTTCTCCGTTCACCTCACAATTCCCCAACGAGCGGCAGAAGACCCCTCTTCCTCCCAATACCCTAGATTCCCCCTCCGATTAAAAGGAAACAGGTGGGAGCAGACTTGGAAAGGCTTTGGCCGGACCACAACACAGCGCACATTTATAGTAGCGCACCGACCCTTCTCTTTCAGATTCGAGACGATTTCTATATCAAAAAAGCAAATACATGATATGATTTTTGATAAGAGAGATATTAGGCTGGAGTTATGCAACTGATTATTTGTCCTGTTCTTTTAACATTATTTTAATTCTTTTTCAAACTAATTTTTTTATTGGAAATTATTTTTCATTTAAATTGGGACTTCTAGAAAAAAAAAATTATTACAATTTTTTTATTTTGTATGCTATTTATTGGAGTCTGTTGACTTCTAGATGTTTGACTTTAATTAAAATGAGCTCGCATATTAAAGGCATATTCGCGCGTGGCAGTGACATCGGATCAATTAATAAATCTGTTTTTTTCTATATTTTTTAGAAAAAATAAGGCAAATAATTATTATCGAAAGAATTATTTTCTTATTCGATTAAAATAATTTTTTTTAAAAAAAATTACCTCATACTGCACTCTTCTCATTAAAATTATGAAAAATAAATCTGTTCAAATAACTTAATGCAAAATTGGAAGGATAAAAATAGTTTATCTTCTCATCAGTCAATTAGTTATTTTAATTAAAAAATACGTCTTCAACGAAGGAAAATACAAAATACTTTTGAAATAAAAAATTAAATCGAAAAATGATGAACGTTTATCAGTTTTCTGATAGGTTTAATTTTAAATTTTTCAAAATTTAAACTATATTTTTAATTATTTTATATGCAATTATTTTAAACTCATTTCAAGAATTATATATATATATAAACTCAAATAATGAGTTACAAATAGAACAAATCACCCACTTAAAAAAATAAATTTAATTTATTTATTGTAGAAATTTATGCGACAATTTTAAAAGTTTTATATTCAAAATTTTGAATCGTTTTATCATTTTACAAAAGTTAATGAGGGTGAAACAAAAAATTGAATTATTTTTTTAATATTTTTCTTGTGTATAGGCTTCTAATTAAAATGGTTTTAACATGAAAATTTTTTAATAAGTGCTCCATATAAATTTTTATTGATTAATTTGAAAATAACAACAAGATAATGCTTTCAGGGATTGTATTTATTTTACCAAATATGAAATTGAAATCCTAAGATTTCTCAAGCTCATTAATTTATGAAATTTTATAGTGATTTGTGCATATTAAACTTAAATGTTTTATATTTATCATTTTATCATTTGAAATCATTCTCTTAATTTGCTTTTAAGTTTAATTAATAATTTTATAAATATTGTTTGCATTCTCTTATCAACATCATGCTCATCAATGCTTTTACAACATTTTTGTTGTTCTAGTAACATTCTCATTCTCTTCATTTGATATCAAAATATCTTATCAACTTTCTTGTTTACATAAGTTTCTTATTATTTTATTTTCCTTCCTTTGTTGAAAGAAGAAGAACAAAAAGAGGACAACGAAATAGAAGAGAAGAAGAGGAAGAAGTGGAGGAAAAAAAAGTAGAAAAAGAAAAGGAAGAAGTGGAGGAAAAAAAAGAAAAAGAAGATAATGATGATGATGATGATGATGATGAAGAAGAAGAAGAAGAAGAAGAAGTAGAAGAAAAAAAAAAGAAGAGGAAGAAAAGCAAAAGTAGAAGAAAAAAAAAGAAGAAGAATAATAATAAGAAGAGGAAGAAGAAAAGGAGGAGAAGAAGAAGTATAAGAGAAGGAGAAAGAAGAAGAAGAAAAGAAGAAGAAGAAGGAGAAGAACAAAGAGAAAAAGAAAGAGAAGAAGAAGAAGGAGAAAAAAAAAAGAAGAAGAGGAAGAAGAAGAAGAAGAGGAAAAAGAAGGAGAAGAAGAAGGAGAAGATGAAGAAGAAGACGAATACGAAGAAGAAGAAGAAGAAGAAAAAGAAGAAAGAAATAGAAAAAAAAGAAGAATAAGAAGAAGAAGGAAAAGAAAAAGAAGAAGAAGAAGGAGAAGAAGAAAATGAAGAGGAAGAAGAGAATAAAAAAGAAGAAGAAGAAGAAGAAGAAGAAGGAAAAGAAAAGGAAGAATAAGAAGAAGAAGAAGAAGAAAATGAAGAGGAAGAAGAGAATAAAGAAGAAGAAGAAGAAGAGAAAGAAGAAAAGAAGAAGAAGATGGGAAAGTAGAGCAGAAAGAAAAAAAGGAAGAAAAAGTAAAGCAAGAAGAAGAGGAAGAAGAAGAAGAGAAGAAGAAAAAGATTAAGAAGAAGAAGAGGAATAATAATAATAATAATAATAAGAGGAAGAAAAAGAAGAATAAGAAGAGGAGGAAGAAGAAAATTAAAAAGAAGAATGAAGGAAGAAAAAGAGGAAGAAGTGGTGGAAGAAAAAGAAGAAAAAGAGGAAGAAGATGAAGAGAAAGAAGAATAAGAAAAAGAAGAGGAAGAAGAAGAGGAAGAGGAAGGAAGAAGAAGAAGAGGAAGAAAAAAAAGAAGAGGAAGAAGAGGGCGAAGAAGAAGAAGAAGAAGAAAACGAAGAAGAAGAAGTGAAAGAAGAAAATGAAGAAGAAGAAGAAGAAGAAACAGAAAAATAAAAAGGAGAAGAAGAAGAAGAAGAAGAAGAAGAGAAATAATAATAATAATAATAATAATAAGAGAAAGAAGAAGAAGAAGAGAAGAAGAATAAAAGGAGGAAAAAGAAGAGAAAGAAGAAGAAGAAGAAAAAGAAAAAAGAGAAGAAGAAGAAGAAGAGGAAAAAGAAGAAGAAGAAGAAGAAAAAGAAGAAAAGAAAAAAAACAGAAGAAAAAGATGAAAAAGGAAGAAGAAATGGATAAGAAAAAGAAGAGGAAGAAGAAAAGGAAGAAGAAGAAGTGTAACAAGAAGAAGAAGAAAAAGAAGAGGGAGAAGAAGAAGATGAAAAAGTAAAAGAAGAAAAAGATGAAGTAAGAGTAGAGAAGCAAAAGAAGTAGAAGAAGGAGAGGAAGAAGAAGAAGAAAAAAAAGAAGAGAAGAAGAAGAAGAGGAAGAAGAACAGGAAGAAGAAGAAGAAGAAGAAGAAGATGGAGAAGAAGAAGGAGAAGAAGAAGAAGAGGAGGAAGAAGAGGATAATGAAGAAGAAGAATAATAATAAGAAGAAGAAGAAGAAAAAGGAAAGAAGTAGAATAAGAAGAGGAGGAAGGAGAAGAAGAAGAAGAAAAAGAGGAAGAAGAAGAATAAAAAGAAGAAGAGGAAGAAGAAAAAGAAGAAAAAGAAGAGAAAGAAGAAGAGGAGAAGAAGAATAGGATGAAGAAGAAGAGGAAGACGAAAAGGAAAAAAATATTAAGGAGAAGAAGAAGAAGATGAAGAAGAGGAAGAAGAAGAGGAAGAGGAAGGAAGAAGAAGAAGAGGAAGAAAAAGAAGAAGAGGAAGAAGAGGGCGAAGAAGAAGAAGAAGAAGAAGAAAACGAAGAAGAAGAAGTGGAAGAAGAAAATGAAAAAGAAGAAGAAGGAGAAGAAGAAACAAAAAGATGAAGAGGAGAAGAAGGAGAAGAAGAAGAAACAAAAAGATGAAGAGGAGAAGAATAAGAGGAATAATAATAATAATAATAATAATAAGAGAAAGAAGAAGAAGAAGAGAAGAAGAATAAAAAGAGGAAAAAGAAGAGAAAGAAGAAGAAGAAAAAGAAAAAAGAGAAGAAGAAGAAGAAGAAGAAGAAGAAGAAGAAAAAGAAGAAGATATAAAAAAAGAAAAGAAAAAAGCAGAAGAAAAAGATGAAAAGGAAGAAGAAATGGAGAAGAAAAAGAAGAGGAAGAAGAAAAGGAAGAAGAAGTGTAACAAGAAGAAGAAGAAAAAGAAGAGGAAGAAGAAGAAGAAGATGAAGAAGTAAAAGAAGAAAAAGAGGAAGTAAGAGTAGAGAAGCAAAAGAAGTAGAAGGAGAGGAAGAAGAAGAAGAAAAAAAAGAAGAGAAGAAGAAGAAGATGAAGAAGAACAGGAAGAAGAAGAAGAAGAAGATGGAGAAGAAGAAGGAAAAGAAGAAGAAGAAGAGGATGATGAAGAAGAATAATAATAATAATAATAATAAGAAGAAAAAGGAAAGAAGTAGAATAAGAAGAGGAGGAAGGAGAAGAATAAGAAGAAAAAGAGGAAGAAGAAGAATAAAAAGAAGAAGAAGAAGAATAAAAAGAAAAAGAAGAAGAAAAAGAAGAGAAAGAAGAAGAGGAGAAGAAGAATAGGATGAAGAAGAAGAGGAAGACGAATAAGAGGAAAAAATATTAAAGAGAAGAAGAAGATGATGAAGAAGAAGAAGAAGAATAGAAAGAAAATGAAAGGAAGGCAAAGAAGAGGAAGAAGAGGAGGAAGAAGTTGAAGAAGAAGAAGAAAAAAAAAGAAGAGAAAGAAGAAGAGGAGGAAGAACAAGAAGAAGGAGAAGAGGAGAAGATGTAGATGAAGAAGAAGAGGAAGTAGAAGCGAAAATAGAAAAAGAAAAAGATAAAGAAGAAGAAAAAAAGATGAAGAAGAAGAAAAGAAAGAAGAAGAAAAGAAGAAGCAGAAGAGAAAGTATAGAAGTATGAAGAAGAAGAAGAAGAATAAGAAGAAGAAGATAATGAAGAAGAAGAAGAAAAAAAAGAATTAGAAGAAAAAGTAGAGAAGAAGAAGAAGAGGAAGAAGAGGAAGAAGAGGTGAAAGAAGTAGAAAAAGAAGAAGAAACAGAAAAAAAGTAGAGGAAGAAGAAAAAAAAAGAAGTAGAAGAGAGGAAGAAGAAGAAGAAGAAGAATATAAAAAAGAAGAAGAAGAAGAAGTAGAAAAAGTAGAGAAGAAGAGAATAAGAAGAAGAGAAGAAGAGGAAGAGAAAGAAGAGGAAGAGTAACATGAAGAAGAACAAGAGAAAAAGAAGTGGAGAAGAGGAAGAAGAGAAAGAGAAAAGGAAGAGGAAGAAGTGGATGAAGAATAAGAAGAAGAAGAAGAAGATTAGAAAGAAGAACAAGAGAAGATGAAGAAGAGGAAGAATAGCAGAAGAACAAGAAGAAGAAGAAGAGAAGAAAAAGATGATGAAGAAGTCTAAGACGATGAATAAGAGGAAGAAGAAGAAGAAAAGAATAAGAATAATAATAAAAAGAAAATAAAAAAGAAGTAAAATAATAATAATAATAATAATAATATTAATAATAATAATAATAAGAGGAAGAAGAAAAAGAAGAAAAAGTAGGAAAAGAGATAGAAGAAGAAAAAGATGATGATGAAGAAGAGGAAGGTGAAGAAAGGGAAGAAGAAAAGGATAAGAAGAAAAGAAGATAAAGAAGAAGAAGAAGAACAAGAACAAGAAGACGAAGAAAGAAAAGAAGAAAAATAATAAGAAGAAGAAGAAGAAAAAGAAGAGAATAAGTAGAAGAAGAAGGAGAAGAAAAAATAACAGAAGAAGAAGAGGAAGAAGAAGAAAAAAAGAAGAAAAGGAACTATGGGTGGAAAGAGAAGTATGAGAAGGGCAAGAAAAGAAAGATGAGGAAGAGGAAGAAGAAAAGCAAAACAAAAAGAAGAGTAAGAAAAAGAGGAGGAAGAAGAAGCGAGAAGAAGAAGAATAACAACAACAAGAGAAGAAGTGCAAGAGGAAGAAGTAGAATAAAAAGGAGAAGAAGAAGAATAAGAAGAAGAAGAAGAAAACATATGAGAAGAACAAGAGGAACAAGAAGAAGAGAAAGAAGAAGATGAGAAGAAGAAGAACAGGAGAAAGAATAAGAAAAAGAAGTAGTAGTAATTATAGAGGTAGAAGAATAATAAGAAGAATAAGAAGAAGAGGAGAAGAAGAAGAAGGGGACGAAGTAGAGGAAGAAGAAGAAAAAGAAGGAGAAGAAGAAGAAGAGGAAGAAGAAGAAGAAGAAGAACATTAAGTAGTAGTAATAGTAGAAGGAGAAAAAGAAGAAGAAGAAGTAGAAGAAGAAGGAGAAGGAAAAGAAAAAGAAGAAGAGGAAGAAGGAGAGGAGGAAGAAGAAGAAAAAAAAGAAGAGAAAGAAGAAGAAGAAGTAATTAATAAAAGAAGAAGAGATGGAAGAAGAAGAAGAAGAGGAAGAAGAAGAAGAAATAATTAATAGAAGAAGAAGAGATGGAAGAAGAAGAAGAAGAGGAAGAAGAAGAAGAAGAAGAAGAAGAGAAAAAAGAAGAAAAGAAGTAGAAGAAGAAGAAGAAGAAGAAGAATAGGAGGAGGAGGAAGAAGAAGAAGAATAAGAAGAGGAAGAAGAAATAGAGAAGAAGAAGAAGAAGAACAGGAGGAAAAAGAAGAAGAAAAGGATGATGAAGAAGTAGAAGAAGAAGTGGAAGAAAAGGAAGAGTAAGAAGAAAAAGAAGAAGGAGAGGAAGAAAAGGAGGAGGAGAAGAAGAAAAAGAAGTGAAAGAAGAAGAGGAATAAGAGGAAAAAGAGGAAGAAGTAAAAGAAAAAAAAGGAGAAGAAGTAGAAGAAGGAGAGAGGATGAAGAAGAAGAAGTAGAAAAAGAAGTGGAAGAAGAGGAAGAGTGAGAAGAAAAAGAAGAAGAAAAAGAATAAGTGAAGGAGGAGAAGAAGAAAAAGAGGAAGAAGTGAAAGAAGTAAAAAAAAAAGAAGGAGAAGTAGAGGAAGAAAAGGAAGAAGAAGAAGAAGAAGGGGGAGAAAAAAAAAAGAAATGAAGAATGAGAGGTTTTTTATTGATTACTATGAATATTTTCTTATTTTTCTTTTATCACTTCTTATATTGTTGTCCTAATTCTATAGTTTGTTAAGAAATGATAGTATTTATAGGTAAAAGATCATATGAAAGAGAATATGAAATAATATCATTGGGATTTTTCTAACAAATTGATAATAATCATCAAAGAGTAATCATAAATCGATAGTAAAGTTTTGATATATTATTTATCTTAAGTAAAGACTTAATGATGAGAAAAATCAAAATTCATCTTTTTATAATAATCATCATATAAAATCATAACATAATTTTCAAACCAAATAATCTTAGATATAGATACATACATGTGAATGATAATCATATACTACTCTTAAAACTATAATCCACATGATCACATATCATTACTTCCACATAATATCACACTTATTCAATCAACTAAAAAAAGGATTCTCATCCTTGATATCATCTCTTGATTTTAGCACAACTTAAACTATCAATATAATCATCAATCTTCTATCTATAAATAGTCATAACAATATTTGACTAAATACTTTTAAAGTTTTTATCAACTTTCAAGAACCTCTTATTTTACATTTTTTGTCCTTTGTTTTTATTATTTGTAAAACTCATATATAATGCATTAATCTATTATTTCAAAAACCCATCACTCTTTCATTCTCTACTATAAGTGCCTTGGTTATCCTATATTAAGCTCACTTGCAATGATGAAGCAACCCACTCTTTCTATTCTACTATATAATATCCTCAAATCATGTTTTATGATCAAGATGTTTATCCTTCTATATTTTTTTCGACATCACCGAGGCTTTAGTCCCCTTTTTCTCATTTTTTTGTGTGAAAATTTTCTTATTTTCTATTCACTTTTTACTTGGGTATTATGAGACCCACAAGTCTAACAATTTTGTATATATACATGAGATTCATATTTATATACAAACACTAAAGTCATAATTATATATAAAGACTTTAGAACATCTCTTACTATTCACATTTAATGATAAAAGATGTTAAAATCAAATAGTATATGATATAAGAGACATTTAATATCATTAATTATTTTGTTTAAATTGTTTTTCATTTATGACAACTTTGTTATTATAATATCTATTTTTTCAAATTTAATTAATAAATATTTTTTTAATTATATTGGTTAAAAATAAAAATATAAAGAATTTTTTAAAAAGGACAGAAAGGATTATTAGAATGACTAAAAACTCTATATTTAACAAAATTATATTATTTAAAAAAACAAAACTCTAAACGAATGGAACAACAGCAGCCAATAGAATCCAAAAACCATTGAGCAGAAAGGACAACCACTTGTTCAAAGCCGCCTTCGATGTCCCAACTTTCAAATGTACTGCATGCGATCTCGACCGCTCGTTTGACTTGGAAGTCCACTAAACGCCACGTGGAAATCACCATAGACAATTGAGTATTGACTCGAACTTCCACTTGTTCACACGTTTCCTGTCATTGTCCGTACTCTTTTTTTCAAATAATTTGTAGAAAAATTAGGTTGCACAATTTTTTAATTCGTAGAAAAAAATTTGTTGATAAATATTTGTGAGAATAAATATTTTAATAATACTTTTTAATATATTTATTTTCTAATGACACCATCAAGTATTGTGTATTGAATGATTGCTTGTTTGGTCGCCACACAAGTTTTTGTTATATTGGTATGGAAATTTAGAGTTTCTCGTCTTTAGTTCAAGCCTTCTTGTTCGGATTTACTTGACTAGCACACTCACTCTTGGAGTATTCATTCTTTCAAATATGTAGTTCTTTTGTCGATATCAATATGTTTCGCATGATGACTTTATCCTGGTCACTCCTCCCCATTCTCTCAGTTGAAGATAGCCATTTTTTCACCTATGTTTGCTACTATCTTTTACTATTATCATTTCCTATTTGTTCTACAACTCAGTTATATAGTGAATTTCTCATTTTTAATGATAACAAAAGCATTAAGTAAATATAAAAATAAAATGATATAAAAATAAATAAACACATAGATACTCTATTTTAATATATATAGTTGAACTAATTATAAACCATAAATGAGATGCAAGAGTATCTTTCATTTCTTACTTTTATCTATTTGTTTTTATCATACATCAAAAAATAACAATAAAGATAAAATCAAATGATCAAAATATAGTTATATAATTATTTAGAATTTGAGTGAAAGACTTATGATTCATAATAAATATAATTTGTTAAAAACTAAAGTAAAAAAAATTGATATACGAAAAAAATTTGTTTTGAAGACATGTTTAAGAGTTTCAAGTTCATTTTTTTCTTATATTTTTACATATAACAATTTAAAAAAAACTCTATAGAGCAAATAAAAACAAGAAATAAAATAATTAAAGCTACATAGATGCTTACAAAATATTTCTCTTTTTTTTTCTAATTTAATCAAGAAAACATGTACAAATATAACAAGTTAACAGCTATATTTTATAACCCAAACAAAATTGGGTTCAATGAATTTATTGTAACAGCCCTAGTTTTATCTTATATTTTTTATAGAAAGAGCTCTGTGAGACGAATCCAACGATGTTTAATTTGTAATTTTCGGAGCTCTAATGAATAAATTATGAATTTTTGAAGATTTGGGATAAATTTGTAACGTAGAGGATAGATCTGTAATTTTTAAATGTCGGCTTAGTTCAAATCCGATTGGCGGAGGATATATTTGCAAATATAAAATTTAGAAGGGGTTTTCTGCAAAAACGTGGTTCACGAACCAAGGCTTATCAGTTTCGACCGCGTTTATAAAAGGCCGACCGAGGTGCGTTTGGAAAAGCGCTTCTGCGAAAAACGGCGGCGAAGAGTTACCGGAGTGCGACGGCGAGATTTCGGAGAAATATCTTAAAGAAGTTTCTGCACGCTACATTAACATCCAACGAGGATTCCGGGAGCATTGGACGCGACAATAACGGCCGGCGAGGATTTCCGGCAAGCAACAGTGAAGGCCGGCGAAGGCTTCCGTAAGGTAAAAAAATATTTTTTTTTTATTCGTCGTTAGGGTTATTTAATTTTCCGGTGGGCGGGGGAGACCGAGAGGAGGAAGCCGAGCCGGATTCGGTCGATTCAGCACATGAAACAGCCGATCCAGCGCCGGCGAAAGATTTCGGCTTCGCCGGACGCGAGAGAGAGAGGGGGGACTGCGTGAACCGGTCCAGGCTTTGGACCGGGTTACGCCGTTGAACCGGATGCGGAGGCGCGCGGTCCAGCGCCCAGCGCGTGCGGTCCAGCACGCCGAGCGCCCGGTCCAGCGCCCAGAGCGCGCGGTCCAGCGCCCAGCGCGCGCGGTCCAGCGCCCAGCGCGCGCGGTCCAGCGCGCCGAGCGCCCGGTCCAGTGTCGCGGGCGGTCCAGCGCCTGCGTAAGCCAGATTTACTTTTTGAAAATCCGTTTGGAAAAGCTTTTAGAAAGCTTTTTCTGCGCGGGCGGTCCAGCGCCGAACGTGCGCGCGGTCCAGCGGGCGGTTCAGTGCCGCGTAAGCCCATCTTTTGGGATTAGTTTGGGGTGTGTTTGGGAAAGCTTTTAGAAAGCAGAATTTTTAACTATTTGGGAATAATTTTTAGAAAAAGCAACTTTTGGCAAATAAACATATTTTAACTTGATTATGTTTGCACTATGGCCTTGTAGGACATCAAGAAAACCAATTAGAAGTTGACAAGAAAAATTTGGTACAACAAATCCAGGTAGAATAATTTTCTAACCCTGTGATGTAGCACGATATTATGTGTTTTTACATGCTTTTCTTACTGTTATAGAATTTTGATTGTTGCATATGTTTATGGTATAAAAAGAAAGGAATATTATGGTGTGGATTATTTATGCATTTGCATGAAAAACAGAAAAGAAAGAAATAACATGGAAAGAAAGAATATGATACAATATGCTAAAGAAAGAGATGAAACAATATGGCATGAAAGGACTTTTGATATGACATGGATTGATGTTTGGAAAATGACAAATAAAACAATGGGATTCCCAGAGAACATTATCCTCACCACTAGGCTCAGCGTGTGGGATCGCAGGGTATCGATCTTCGGATCAGATATCTGCCTAGTGTTATGTGCTATGACTCCATGATGATTACACCAGGCTCAGCGTGTTGGATCGCAGGGTATGGTACCATACCTGCCTGGTGGCACTAGGCTCAGCGTGTTGGATCGCAGGGTATCGATCTTCGGATCAGATATCTGCCTAGTGTTATGTGCTTGGTTGGATGCCGGCTAGAGGACAGTCATTAATGATTGGATCCAGAGGATAATGCGTCAAAGGGAATTGGGCCCGGTAATAAGCACAATATAAGGAACTTGCATTTCTTTATGACTTTCATTTGATATTATCTTATATGTATGTATGACATTCATCTTTACTGTTAATGGTATTTGTTATGCCTTTTATTTTCTTGGTTAAATATGTGGATTTATCTACTGAGATTTATAAAATCTCATTTAGTGCTTACATCACAGGTCATGAAACCACTACACCGAGAACTGGGAATGATGCTGTTACAGGAGAGCCCTTTCCAAGAGATGTGTGAGAGGAAAAATTTTAGTGTGATTAAATGTTTAAAAACATGTCTTTATATATATACTTTGGATTTTGAATTAGTGTTTGTCTTACCGTCGGGTCCCCACCTTTGGTTTGTTTATTTGTCCTCACTTAAATGCTGTATTTGGCGACTCTGATGATAACTTTGTGACATAATGGTATTAGATGTCGGTGGGGGCTTGACATTTATGATCAAGCACTTCACTATTTTTAGGTATATTATTGTTTTATCCAAACATAACAAAGATATCTAGAGTTAATATTAATTTTTATCTTGTAGTTCATATAGATATAACCCTTTTTTCATACAATAATTTTACAAATAGGGGATAAAACATATGATTGATTAACTACAACATGCATAGACTTAGTTATTTTAAATGGAATGTTCCTATGCATGAAATGTGATGAAGCACAAGTTGATTATAATTTCTAAATTGATAAAGTTTATCAATTGTTTTTAAACTAATGGGATAAACAAGTTCCTCTTTAATATTTTTCAACTATTGTAAATATTTCTTATTCTTTTTATTTAAAACATTACAAAGTACTAAGCATTCTTTATGCTATTTTTTTCAAGCATTTATATTTCTTTAGAAGTAATATGAAGTATCAATCAAAAGATGTATCATATTGTGTTATGAAACACATCACCATTATCTCTTTTTTATCCTCCTTGCTTCTTGAGGATGGTGACGAGTGATTCAAAGTAACCATTGTAGCCTCCTTCCTCGTCTTCTTATTGAGGTTCTTCTTGAGCTCATTGTTTTTGTTTCTCTTATTACAGCATTGGACACTCATGGTGAAGGCGTCCTACTTACATTAATGGTGGTGCACCACTACATTTATTCTTTTAATCATATGGTATGATACATTATTCATTATTTATTTCTTCTTAATTAAAATATTCTTATATTTTTATTATTCTTGTATAATATCTAATATTGTACATTACAATCCAAATTCTTTCTCTCTCTTTATTAGGCTCATTCAACCCTTTGTTGTGATGCATTATATAACCTTAACCATACTGATACTATCTTTCAAATTATATCATATAATCTCCTTCAACTTATTTAGTTTAGTTACAACTTCTATCATATTTTATGTTTTATTTGTTTGTATCAAATGATGATTTTATAAAAATAAATTATAAATTTTCATAGATAATTTCATAATAATTTAAAAAAAAAATTAAAATATACAATTAACCAAAAACTATTTCCATTTTATAATTTTGGATGTTAAGACAAGGATAAAGAGATATTCAAGTAAGATGAGAGGTGACGTATGATACTATTTATATGCAAGTTGATAGCATTTGTGAACATGATTTCAATTTCTATTAGTTTTTTCAATAAGCCTAAGATTAATTTAATTATTTGGATATTAAGTTTTCACAATTTTTTAATTATTTGACTCATGCAAATAGAGGTTGATAATTTAATATGTATCAATATGAGGAATACAATCTTATGTGTCATATGAATATCAAGTGATATGTTTAATAAATATAACTCAAAGTAATGCATGAAAGATAATCTTGAGATGAGGAGCTGCTTTAACAAGAGTTAGAATCAAAGATTTTAAGATTTGATTGTTGAGCTAATTTTAAATAAAGCCACAAATATTTCTTGACTTTTCTTCATCTATGAATTGTCCCATGAATTGTTTGATTAATATATTTATTAAATTGACTTATTTGATATTAAGATAAATAATCTAAAAATATTTCAAAAAAATAATAAAAATAATACAATAATTTTAGTGTCATAAAATAAGTAATATAAATATTAAGAATTCAATAATTACTTTATTTGATTTATTTATTATTTCTTTAGATTCTTACTAATATTTATATTATAAGTAATATATCAACTGTATTAAGAAATGTAAATTATAATGTCATGAATTAAGATATTATTTATTACAAGCATAATGGGTAATATGTATTTAGGGAGAATTTTATAATACCATATGGATAGTAATACTATATATACATGATCAACAATGAGAATCATTGTTGTGATTTTAGGAGTATCTAATATCATTTGGTTATGTTTTATGTACTTATTTATTTTATGGGTTTTATATAATGAATATTTGGTAAGTGAATGAATTATTACATATAATTATAAGAGCATGATCTTCTCTTTCACTTGGATTACATTATTATTTATAGATGAATTTAAGATTTTTTTTTTCATTATTAGGTCTCTATTTAGGGTTTTAATATTTTAACTTATTTAATTATTTATGATGTTCCTTATTAAGGATGAATTAGTTAGGGCTCTGATAATTTTAACTTGCTAATTTAGTATTTATAATATTTTAATAGATTTTATTATGTTTTAGCTAAGCAGGGCATGATATTTTCCTTGGGAAAATTTTGATCCTTTTTTATTAAGCATGTGCTTACTTGCCCTCTTTTGCATATGATTTGTGAATTACCCTTATCTTCTAACTTTGTTGATGCGTTTCATTTGCATTTTGATGATTTCTATCATCAATATAAATTCCACCACCATACTTGAAACTCTTTTATGTAATGACTTTCTTCTAAAATTATTTATCAATGTAACACATATCATGTAAAGTCCCCACCTAAACCAGAACCTCTAAATAACAAAATTATTATCAGAGTGAGGACAATAAACAAAAACCAAGGTGGGGACTCGACGGTAAGATAAACACTAACTCCAAAATCCAAAGTATATATATATAAAGACATGTTTTTAAACATTTAATCACACCAAAACTTTCCCTCTCTCACACATCTCTTGAAAATAGCTCTTCTGTAGCAGCCACCATTCTCATCTCTCAATACAGTGGTTTCATGACCTGTGATGTAAGCACTAAAATAAGATTTTATATATCTCAATAGATAAATCACAATATCCAACCAATTATGAAAAAGAGACATCAAATTACCATGAATAGTAACGATGAATCATATACATAAAGATAAAACTATACCAGATGTCATATATAATGCCAGATGAAAAACTACAAAAGAAATGCCAGTTTCTTATATAGTGTGTTATTATCGGGCCCAATTCCCTTTGACGCATTATCCTCTGGATCCAATCATCATCAATAAAATGACCTCCAGCCGGCATCCAACCAAACACATAACACTAGGCAGATATCTGATCCGAAGATCGATACCCTGCAACACATGCTGGGCCTAGTGCCACCAGGCAGGTATGGCACCATACCCTGCAACACATGCTGGGCCTTGTGTAAATCATCATGGAGTCATAACACATAATACCATGCAGATATCTGATCCGAAGATCGATACCCTGCGACACACGTTGGGCCTGGTGTATATACTAGACAGATATCTGATCTGAAGATCGATACCTTGCAACACATGCTGGGCCTAGTGGTGAGGATAATGTTCTCTGGGAATCCATTTTTACTATCATTTCCAATCATAATTCCAAACAATTATGCCATATCAAAAGACCTTTCTTTACATATTGTTTCTTCCTTTTTATTTCATTAACATATCATGTTATTTCTTCCTTTTCAGTTTTCATGCAAATACATAAGTAATACAAACCATAGTGTTTCTTCCTTTTTATGTCATAAACAACATATGCAACAATCAAAATACTATAACAGTAAGAAAAGCATGTAAAAACATATAATATTGTGCTACATCACAGGGTTAAGAATTTATCTACCCGGATTTGTTATACCAAATTTTCTTGCCAACTTCTAATTTGTTTTTTTGATGTCTTACAAAGCCATGGTCACAAATTAAAATATGTTCATTAACCAAAAATGCTTTCTGAAAAAGCTTTCCCAAACAAACCCCCAAAATAAATCCCAAAATCGGCTTACGCAGGCGCTGGACCGCCCTCACCGAAAAGCTTTCTAAAAGCTGTTCCCAAACAGCCAAAATCCCGAATTCTTAATTTCAGCTATTTGTTTTTTGTGGTTTCTCGTCGCATGGACCGGCCGCTCCCAACGCGCCTGGTTCAGCGACGCGACCCAGTCCAAAACCTTGATCGGTTCTCCCCTCTCTCTCTTTTGTGCGTCCGACGGAACCAAAATATTTCGTTGGCGTTGGACTGGCCAATTCACGCATTGAACCGATCGATTTCAGCTCGACTTCCGCCCTCTCGGTCTCCGCCGCTCTCTAGAAAACTTACATAACCTTGACAACGAATAAATTATTTCTTACTTTACAGAAACATTCACAACCGTCATCGTCGCATGCCGGAATTCACGGAAATCCTTGCTGGCCGTTACTATGGCATGCCGGAACCTTGCTGAGCATGACGACAGTCGTTGGAAATCTCTCCCTCGCACTCTAGCAACCTCCCCGCAGTTGGTGTTCTTTGCAGAAATGTTTTTCAAAACGCACCCTGCTTAGGCTATTATAACGCGGTCGGAACCGACTTGCCATGAACCGCATTTTTGTATAACACCCATTCTCAACTTTTTATTTACACAAATTTCCTCCGCTCGGAGAAATAAACCTGCGCCGAAATTCCTAAAATTGCATATATACTCAGCGCAGCCAACAACTTTAAAATTATAAATATACTTTTTGCCAAAATGAATTGAATTATACCGACATTTACAAAATTACAAATATATCCTCCATATAACAAATCTATCCAAATCTTTAAAAATTCATAATTTATTCCTTAGAACTCCAAAAATTACAAACTAAACACCGTTAGACTCGTCTCAAAAAACTTTCTAAAAAAATACAATAAATAAAATCAAGGAAACTAAGGCTGTTACATATCATGTCTCGCATGCTGTTTTCTCATAGAATCCTTTGTTGAACTATTGGCAAATTTTATAAAATCTTTTAACTTTTGTAATAGTTTGAAGCTATGAACAATCTTCTAATATTTTTAATTTTTCTAAACTTATATTATGTTAGCCATTATAAACTTTGAAACCTAAGAATTTAAGGGTTTTCTTTCGAAACACAAGTTTCATTAGATTGAGTATAAGGTGATTGTTTTATAATTTTTAGAACACTTTATTTGTATGCTTTAGTTATTATATATTTCAACTATAAAATAGTTGTATGTCATGAGATGTATAATTAAAAGTTTTTTGATATATTATTTTAACATATTATTTATTAATTTTTAGAAGGTGATACATTATATAATATTTTAAAAATCTTTATAAAAAATTAAATTGTTGTTTTAGGATTATTACATTGGTCTGTTTTGATATATAAAATAAATAATTTAAGATATCTATTTAACTTCTCATGAAACATATTATATTTAATTATAAAAGTTTAGTATTTTAAAATATTTAAATATAAATATCAATGAATAAATGAAGAGTTAAATGATATTTGTTTAGTTTTGATTAAAATTAGTTTCAAATTGTTATAAATATATAAAGTATTAAATATAAATAAGAAATTAATTAATTGATTAATATATTAATTATTTTAAAACCTAAATTTAATTTCCCTTTCGCCAACTTCAGTATACCTATTCTCATTTACCCCCTTCGTTATTCTCTTATTTCTTTATGTCCTTCACACCGCTCAAACAGCCAAAAGAGAGAATACCATTAGTTAGAGGCCTTGATCTCTTGCTCTTTTCTTCTTCGTTGCCTTGCCTTTACTTTGTTGTCGAGGCAGCATAGAAGAGGAGGTTTTCGGTGTTCCGGTTCACTCAATGTCTTCTTGCAACTGTTGAAATCTTAATTTTGTATCTGCTGCTCGTCCCTTGAGACTCTTCATCTGTTTTTCGGCTAGTGGCTTCAGGTGATTTCTTAAACCCTAGTTTATGCCGTTGGCTCTTTCTTGAGTCGATTTTTGGGGTGAGAGAAGAGGGTCGACAGGTTTTTTTTTGTGTTTAAAGGCAACGAGATCAGGGTCCTTCCAGAAAAAGGGAGAAACCGAGGGGGGAGAGAGAAGGGCCACAAAGCAAATATCAAGGAAGAAAAATTCTGCAATGAGGTAAATTCATTTTTTGCTAAGATTTTTTTTGTTGAATTGGTTTGAGATATAGACTAGTAAATTATAGAAAGTCGTCTGAGCTTTCCAAAGAATAAAGAATCATGAAATTTGGATTATTGTGTTGAGATTTACGGCTAAAAGAATGATTCTATAGGTGTAATACACTGCCTATCTAGAAACCATGAATTAAAAATCACTCATTTTGAATAACAAATAAGATAGTTATGATCAAAATAATATAGTTGCACAAAGCAAATTCTTGATAAGCTATTATGGGTTTTTTGATGGACTTATTTGGTAAAATAATATTCTAAATTTTAATATTAATTTATTATTTTTTTTAATAAAATAAAATTATATGTTTGTATAAGAAAAGGAGGTGAAATAGAATATCATATTTGTGGAAAACCAAGTACGTGAATCTATTTAGTATAGTGTTGTATTTTTTATGTATTGTTTTAGGGCTAAGATATATTTTAGGTGATTCGATCTATTGTCATGCTATATGTATGTGGTATTTGTATGGGATATTAAGCTTAGCATTTTAGCTTTTTTAAGTGTATTATTAGAAAAAATTTTAGCAGTCATTAAAAAAGATGGATTGTATTAGAAATCGAGATCACTCTTGGAAAATAATCGAGACATAACAAAATTTTACAAATATTACAATGACCATGACCACATAATTTTTTAATATAAGACCCTTAAAGCCTAATTGAGAGACTATTGAAAAAGACTGTCTTTAGTAGTTTTGGGTAGAAGTCTTTGAACTGAATTTTATTTCTAATAAGTTTTTAGGATCAAATATTCCCAAAAAAGTTGAGAAAGATGAAAAACCTTACCCCCTCAATTAGGGGATCACTCATAGGTTTCTTTGGAGAATCTCTAAAGCTGGAAAAAACTATCACATTATCAATTGCAATGAGAAATCCTTCTGGCTCAAACATTCATATAGTCGACTTTATTATTGTCATCGCTCATTTTTATAATACCATCATTGGGTGGCCGACAATGAACACATGCTAGATTGTTGTCTAGACACCACACTTATGCATGAAATTCAATACTCTTTCTAGAGTGGTTCGAGTGCAAGTGAACTTTCAACAGTCAAGATGTTACTTGAACACTATGAAAATAGTAGTTAAGTCGTTCATAGAATCTTCAAAAGAATTGTTAACCCTACTTTCCCTTATGTCTTATTTTATCTCAATCCATTTGACTTGAACAAGCTTGTAATTATTTCTGTTGATTAAGATAAAAAAGAAAGGGAGGCCATCTTCATTGGTCGAGTATCTTGATATTTTTGTTTGGGACCCCTCAGACATATTAGTGGCAGGCTTTTTCAACAGCCCAACACTCCCTTCATATATATCCAGAAGTTTCAATTGTTCGAAAAAAAAAACAAGTATTTAGTATCAAAAGTAAAATGCAATTAAAGAAGTGCCAAAGCTCTTTGATGTTTGTTTTATGTGACCAATTCATTATCCTGAATGGCTAACAAACATGTTACTCGTAAAGAAAAGTAGTGGCAAATGGCGTATGTGTGTGAACATACTAATTTTAATTGTGTCTGCCCAAAAGACTCATATCCTTTCTCTCGAGTTGATAATCTAATGGATTTGGCTATTGGTTTCACATGCTTCAGTTTTTTAGATGCATTCTCAAGATATTACAAGATTAAGATGGTTAAAAAAATGAAGATTAACATTCATTATTAACTTCGGGATATTCTATTATAAAGTTATATTCTGTGGGCTCAAGAACATCGATGTAACTTATTAAGGGATAATCAACATTATCTTTTGGAATTAGAAAAATTAGAATTTTGAAACTTATGTGGACAACATTGGTGAAAAACATTTCTTTTAAGGCACTTCTACAAGACTTGAGGGAAACATTTGAGATTTGTCAAAAATTCAATCCCATGGTAACCCTTTAAAATGTAATTTCTACATGTTCTCAGGAAAGTTTCTTAATTATATGATAGCAAACCTCGACAAAGTAAAAGATGTTTTAGACATGCCCCCTCTAAAGACTTCAAAGGATGTCCAATGCCTCGGTGGAGACATTATTGGGCTTAGTTGTTTCATCTCCAAGTTAGGAGAAAAAGCTCAATCATTCTCCAAACTCTTATGGAACAATGCCAGAATAATATGGATATAGAATTGTGAAAAACCTTTTAGGAATTCAATACTCGCTTATCTCCAAGTTAGGTTTCCTTGGAGAATCTCTAAAGCTGGAAAGAATTAACACATTACCAATTGTAATGAGAAATTCTTCTGGCTCAACCATTCATATGGTCGACTTCATTATCATCGTCGCTTATCCTATCATTAGGAGGCCGACAATGAACACATTCCAAATTGTTGTCTTGACACCACACTTATGCGTGAAGTTTAATACTCTTTCAGTAGTGGTCTGATTGCAAGGGAACCTTCAACAGTCAATAAAATGCTACTTGAACACTATGAAAATAGTAGTTAAGTCATGCATATAACTCTTCAAAAGAGTTGTTATCCCTGCTTCTCCTTGTATCTTATTTTCTCTTGATCCATTTGAATTTACCAAGCTTGTAATTATTTCTATTGATTAAGATAAAAAAAAAAGAATGCCACCTTCAAGCTCTTGGTCGAGTATCTTGATATTTTTGTGTGGGAACCCTTAGACATGTTAAGGGTAGGCCTCTTCAACAACCCGACACTCCATATATATCTAGAAGTTTCGATTATCCGATAGAAAAACAAGTATTTAGTATCAAAAGAAAAATGTAATTAAAGAACTGCCAAAGCTCTTTGATGTTTGTTTTATGCGACCAATTCATTATCCCGAATGGCTAACAAACACGATACTTGTAAAGAAAAGCAGTGGCAAATGGCGCATGTGTATGAATTACTCTAATCTTAATTGTGCCTGCCCAAAAGACCTATTCTTTATCTTGAATTAATGATCTCTTGGATTTGGCTGTTGGTTTCACATGTTTCAGTTTTTTAGATGCATTCTCAAGATATTACAAGATTAAGATGATTAAAAAAAATGAAGAGAAAACAACATCCATTACTAACTTCGGGATATTCTATTATAAAGTTATATCCTGTGGGCTCAAGAACATCGGTGTAACTTATTAAAGGATAATTGACATTATCTTTTGGAATTAGAAAAATTAGAATTTTGAAGCTCATGTGGACAATATTGATGAAAAACATTTCTTTTAAGGCACTTTTACAAGTCCTGAGAAAAACATTTTGAGACTTGTCAAAAATTTAATTCCAAGCTAATGCCTCGCTGGACACATTACAGGGCTTAGTTGTTTCATCTCCAAGTTAGAGAAAAAGTTCAATCATTCTTTAAACTCTTACGAAACAAGGCCAGAATAATATGGATAGAGAATTGTGAAAAAACATTTTAGGAACTCAAGACCCACTTATCTCATCCCTTTATTTTAAGCAGTTTGATACTTGGAGAACTATTATTCATCTGTTTAGTAACCTCAAGCTTAGCTGTTAGCTCTGTGTATTCAAGAAGACGAAGGTGTGTAGTGACTCATTTATTATATCTCTCATACTTTAAAGGATGCAGAAACAAGATATTGCCCCTAGAAAATTGGTGCTAGCACTGGTCATGTTTGCTTGACTACTATGGCGATATTTCCAATTCTAAATCAGGAATGTCGCCACAAATAAGTCTTTAAAATACATCATTCAATTGACAAAAGTCTCAGACAAATTGCGGAAATGGGCCATCGAGCTCAACGAATTTGAGATCAATTTCATACCTCAATCATTTCTTAAATCTCAAGTGCCTACTTATTTTTTGATTGAAGGGATTTCTATCAAAGTAGAACTTGAGCCTTTGGACACTTAGAAGCTATTTGTGGTTGGTGTCTCAAGACAAAATTCATGTGATATCGGTTTTGTTCTATTAAGCTTAGAGGATGTTAAACTAAAAAGAGGGATCAGAATCAATTTTTCAGTCACAAATAACTAAGTTAGATTGAAATTTACTTTGGGTTTGCGAGTCAAACTCCTACTGATCTTTAGTAACTCATAGCTGGTTGTTAGCCAAGTCAACAACTTATTTTGAAACTAGAGATTCAATCTTCAAAGCATTTAAGGCATTGGTACAAACCCTTATGCAAAAGTTTGATCAAACTAGCCTTTCTCAAATTCCTCGTGAGCAAAATCAAGACATAGACTTACTGGTCAAACAAGGGACCCCAAGAAAGGTTTCCTCCCCCTTGAAAAACCATGTATCAAGAACTTAGAAGTAACAATCTTTAATATTGCGAGGCCTACTTGTTGGATAACTCCCTTAGAAGCCTACCTCAAGATGGGAACCTTTTGTCATAAAAAATTCGACACTAGAAGAGTCGAGATAGGCCCAATGATGTCTCAATCGAAGATCGACTCTACAAAAAGTCCTACCTCGTGCCTTTACTTAAGTGTGTTCATTCATCCAAGGTTGAAGATATCGTAAAGGAAATACATTAAGGAGAATGCGATAACCACGCCTCTTGCTGTAACTTGGCCATAAAAATCACGGATAAGGATTCTTTTGGCCCACTATGCAAGAAGACATCGTTTTGTTTGTTAGAAGATGCAAAAGATGCCAACTTTATATTCCCCTTCCTCTACAATTAGCAACTTCGATGAAAGCCATTAACATTTCTTTACTTTTCTCTATATGGGGCATGGATTTCTTGGGACCTTTCCCTATAGCCAGAGGGGAGAGGAAGTTTCTTTTAGTCACAATTGATTACTTCTTAAAGTGGATTGAAGTTAAACTCTTGTTGGCCATACAATAACTGACATTCATAATTTTCTCTTGGGAGATATATTCAACCTATTCAAATTCCATTAGTTATAGTCATTGACAATGCTACAATGTTTTAAGTGGAGACACTCCAAGACTTCTGCAAAAATTACGACTATCACCTAAAGTATGCCTCTATAGCCTATTCTCGAACAAATGGCCTAGTTAAAGCAAGGAACAAGAGCTTGTTAAAGATTTTGGAGCCTCTCCTGAAAAGCAAGAAAGGGGCTTGGATCGGTGAGCTTCTTGGCATGCTATGGTTTTATTTAATTGCTCTTTCCACTTCCATAGGAGAATCCCTTTACTCTTTGGTTTATGGCTCTAAAGTCGTGCTCCTTGTAAAAGTCAATTACTCCATTTTACGAGTTCAAACGTTAAGAGAATGCCAGAACATAGCTAATGCTCAACAAACAAATGAAGAAGCCAGAAGACGAGAGCTAGATCTTCTTGTAGAAAAATGTCTTCAAGCACACTTAAAACAACTTAACAAAAGCAAAGCATGAAAAAGTATTTTGACAAGCATGTCAAAAGACGTTCCCTTAAAGTAGGAGACCTTATCTTCAGGAAACGCGAAATTTCACACCGATAGGAAAGGCTTGGTAAGTTTGCATAAAATTAGAGGGGCCATACGTCGTTAAAGAAATCATTGGACTGAATGCTTATCTACTTTAGACAGAAGATGGTATTAGACTCCTATGAACTTGGAGTGGAGACCATTTGAAAAAAAATTATCCCTAGATTGGTAAAAGTCATAAAATGTATGAGTTAACATATTTTATTGGCTCTCGATGCAATATCTATATGATTATTCTCTTAATCGACATGATTAAGAATTATTCACAAAACCCAATAAATATTCTAGCACTACTTGAAGCTTGATTAGTGCACTCTTAACTTTTTTTGTTAGCACCAAAACGTGGAAAAATATCGATGGAGATAGCCTCTGCCAATTCTTTTCCTCGTAACTCTCGCATGAAGGATATGAGAGAAAGGTTTGGACTTCTCATCTTTCATTGTTGCATCACATAAAGGCTTTGGGAAGCATGCGCTTGCCTCTTCTCTTTTCTTTCGTTTCAGCTGTGTTACATGACGGATTCAAGAAGTGTTGTTTTGACCTCTTCTTTATCTCTTTCAACAATTATCAGTAGTACAAAAACCTCAAGAAAAGTTGATTTTGCATCCTGCCCCTTCATCACCTTGACAAAAGCTCGATTGTCACCTTCTCATGTCACAATCTTTAGAAGTACTGTTGTAACTTTAAATCATTGTCAAACTACAATACCATTGATAATTTTTTGGGACAAATCAAATACAATATCCTTTTGGAAATTCGACAACTTGATAGCTTTATAGGTAAATCCTATTTCCGAAAAGATTGCTTCAACTCTTCATTATAATATTAATGATGGCATGAAGAGTTGGGGGATCAAATTAAGAGGTAAAAAAATAAAAAATTGAACAACCTCCACGATTCCTACCTGGCGCACTTCCGAGCACTTGCCGGATCACACATAAATAAATGTGAAAGGAGAGGAGCTTAGCCAGTTTGGCAGCATCTACCAAATATGGCTATAGAATCTCTCCCTTCGATTTGAGGAGTGGATGAATTGGAACGTACCTCTCGGAGAACCTTTCGCCACTTCCCTTTTGAAGCCCATTGTCTCGAGATCGTCAGACTCTTCATTGCCCACCGTTTCTCCCATTCTAACTTTCTTTGATCTTATCTTCGGATTTCTCAAATCATTCACTTTGCTTCCTTCTTCTGTACCTTTTTTTTCTTTTGCCCCACAAGTCCTATTCCTGTCTCTGTTCTGATCCTAGATGTGAAAACCCCTTTTAAAATTGTAATTTCCCTTAGTACTTACGTGTGTTATTGGAACACGTGCTGTTTGACGTGCATTGGTCCAAGCCGAATCCGGTCGAAGTTACTTTGGCATTGAACTGAGCCAAATCTGCTTCAAACCTTGTCGACCCGCACCGACAACATTGACTTGGTTGGCCCACATTCGCCAATCGGGTTGACTTGTGCTGACACTGCTTACCCGATCTGAACTGCGTCGGCTCAAGCTTACATGGAACCGCATCTCACTCACGAGTGTGTCTGCGTGCCTGTGCTGTCTAGCCGGAGCAAACCTGTGCTCGGTCTCGTCGTCCCCAAGAAAACAAATCTACCACCGCTCCCAGCCGTGTCGTTGCCGCTCCTGGCCATGTTGCTACTGCTTCTGGCCTTGTCGCTGCTGCTTCTGGCCTTGTCGCTGCTACATTTGGCTGCACCGTCTCCATGTTGACCACGCAGCCTTCTCTTCAACATCACCATAACATCTTTCAATAGTGCCGTATACCTGTAGCTGTTGGAATTAATGCTTCTCAATCGCAATCTCGCTGCATTGTGCCAATCTGTCCCGAGGTGTGTTCCAATTCTCTTTTGAACATATTTGGAGACTTCGTCTAACCGAGTTTTCTTGTCTTTGCCTTAACTTTTTGGTTAAATTTTTCAAATCCCCTTTTTGCATCAATTGAAGAGAATATTTATTTACAAATATGAAAAAGAGTGATTATAAACTTTAATCTCAATGTTTATTCATAACTTATGTCTTATTCATTTATCTTATATGAAAAGGGTCATACTACTAGCAAGAAATAAAGAGAGTAATACATACTAAGAAAGATAAATAAGGGAATAATGAGAATAGAATGTATTAAATAAGTAGAATAAGGTCATGTCTTATTCTAAGAAAATATATTAGGAGAATGTTCTATTTTTTAAAAATAATATAAGGATAAGAATTAAATGATAAATATTGTATCTTGTTTTTAGATTTGTTTGAGATTCTATCAATTTGTTTTAGCAAAAGCTATGTTTATGATGCCATATGTTGGGGAAATAGGTTAATGTAATTGGAAAAGGGGTACTTTCAGGTACTTGTGGATTAGAAAGGATATCAGCTATTTCATGTTTTACAATATGGTTAATAATTAACTTTCTCGATATTTCAATATCATAAGCATACTATAAACATATAACCTTGCTTATTGTTGCATTCCTATTGAACAATGTGAGATAGTCTTGTTAGGGTGAAAGGTAGGGATTAGTTAGGAATATATGGTAACATTGTTGGTATTCCTTGAAGATGTTAAGCATAATTTTTTTAATGTATAATATACAAATTAAGTGTACTTGAGAGATTTATAGCCAAAGCTTTTGAGATATATAGCAAATGTATTGTTAATAGCTTCAAATGTACTTTGTCCTCAATTCTTGATCATTGTTTTAGGAATTACTGATGTTATGATTGTCGATTGAATGTTTTTTGTTCTCATGATTAGATTTGTTTGATAAAGTTTTCTAGTTAATCATGTAATTCTCTTTTTGATAACAGTACGTGAGAAATATTTTAACTTGCATGTTGATGTCTTTTATGTTATTGGATGGATTTAATAATTATGCTTATGCGATTCACCTTTTAATGTGACTTATGGTATCACTAATGCAAATGCTTTTTCTCCCTTTGATTAGATGGGTTTTGCTCCTGTAGTGGCACCAATGAATGGCTGAGCTGTATTCTCATTTTTTCTGACTGGAGGCTCAATGAAACGCTTTGTGTACATCAATGATGATTCATGCCTTGATTCATTTTGTGATAATAGGATATCCAATAGAAAGTATACGATTTTAAATTTTCTCCCAAAGAACTTATGGGAGCAATTCAGGTAAATAATTGTCCTTATTTCATTAGTTGATTAATCTTTTCATTCATTTCTTATTGAAGTTGTTGTACCTTTTACTTTTGACATGAGTTTTGTGTTGTGTATTGTATACACTTTGTTTGCGCAGAATATGGGTAAATTCTTTTCAGTATTTGTTCGGCAATGATTACATTATTACCATGCTAGCTTACAATCTACATGCTGTTGGACAAAACATAATTCTTCCTAATTATAATTTTTCATGTCATTTTTGTTTTTTGTGACTTTTTGGTGACATCTTTGAATATATGTGGCTAACAAAAAATTTGATACGTAGTGAGCTTGACACAAGTTTTTATTGCTTTTTTAAATTTTGTTAAAATCTAATTTTGTTATGTAGCATCAGTCATGCATAATGTGATACGTATTTTCTTTTTCAAATTTGTGATGATACAAAATTTATTCCCAAGGTTCGCAACTTCTATAACTTAAATATTGTTTCATAATGCTTTTTTTGTTTTATGAAATTCCAACATTTTTGTGTTTAATTGTACTAGCCCATTTGGAGTTTTCCACTTTAACATTTTACCTTGGGCTGTATATTCCAACTTTAAGTTTTGTTTATTATAAGTTATGCAAAAATGAGAAAGAATATGAAATATGCTATTATAGTGATCCAAGGATCACATCATGGTTTGTTGTTCAAAGAATACAATAGAGTATGTTTCCAAATGGATATAGGTCTTTGTTACTTAGTGGATTTGAAATTAACCTAATGCTCAAATTTGACTTAAATATCGATCTCTTCTACTGGGGCGATTTCCAATTGGGTGATTTTAAATCAACCCACCTCTAGATAAGATTCTAGCCAAGTAGCTTTCAACAATAAGATGGAAAGTGGAGGCTGATCGGCATCATAAGAAAAATACATAGATGATCCTTATTCCTGGGTAGAAGGATCTTTAAATGGAGATTTAAGTGTTGGTTTTTTTTCCAACTAAGATATGTAGATCATTTTAGAAGTCTAGAGTCTTGGTTGTCATCTTGCTTGAAGTTTGTGTTAAGCCCCAAGAAGGAGACAAAGACTCTTTTTTCTCCAAGCATGTGATCATCTTCAACATAATTTTTGAACTTGGGAGGCTTTAGATGACGTGAATTTGATTATTTCTTGGGCATTATTTTGCCATTATTTCCTTTTTGTTCTCTTTTCAATGTCATGTGACATAAAGTGATGGAAAGAATGAAAGTTTCTTTGATTTCAAGATGATGTGAGAGCAAAACCAAGAGAATCCGAGTTCAAATGTTGAAAGTGGTCCTTGCACTGTTCATTTTGCAAATGTTTGTTATTGTGCTTTGGTAGTGCACTTACGGGGCAGAATGATGTGAGGTAGGGATGTGCATTTTCTATAGTATTAGTTAAGCGATTCCTATGGTAACTAGGTTCTAGCTGCAAGAAAATAGCTTAAGGGTAGTGGGTGGAGAGGAAGAATGGATTGTGGGTGATTATTAAGGATGAAAATTCAGTAAAGAAAGTTGGAGGGAAGAAGGATTACAATCACCAAATGAGCTTGTAATACTCACTAAAGAGTTGCACAAGGAAAGAGAAAGTCACCAAGCTTCACATTCACTCAAGCCACCAAACAAGAACATAAAAAGAATAACTCAAAACCAAATTGCATATTTTTATTTCAAATTTTAGGACTTTATGCTTCATTATAATCGCTAGCACCTATTAATATCTACTAATACATACTTTTAAAAAGAAAAGAAAGTATTAACATTCACTTTGTAAAATAATTAATCATCAATATTACTTTAATGAAGTGCCTAGAAGTTCCTTAGATCATACAAAATTCTGTTCATAATTTTTTATTAAATATTTATTTTTTATTTGATCCAAAATTAGCTCCACATGAGCCTTCATGCATAGCTTCATGTGGTAAGTTTCATGTTATGGGCTTATAGTCAATACTTTGATTATGCAATTTAAGCTAAAATACACTTGCTCATCATGCATTTTGTTATCTCGATGTTCATATTTAATTGTTCTTTCTTGTGTTGCATCATAGAGCTTTAGCAAAAGGGCAGATTTTTAGGTTTACTATTGTTCATGAAAAATATTGAATATTCATTTAAGCCTATAAGCCCCATTCAATTAAAGCCCATAAGTTACGTTCATTCAAATTTGACATGTGGATTACTAATGGTTATGCAATGGTTGGTAGGCTTTAGATTGTCTATTAAGTGCAATTAAATAGAATTAAACTAATATACTAGACAACCTTTTCAATTAAAAGTGAAAGTGATTGTTCTATTAAGCCCTTGAGAAGTATGAGCTGCTTGAAGGGATTTTAAACAAATTTTGATAGCCCATTAACATCCTCAAGGGAATGAATTCCCATGTCAGTGTCTTGAAGCAAGAAGATGACTGCTAAGTCATATGAAGCTGAGCATCTACTTTTGATCTCTAGTAAATTTGTTTGAAATAGCATTACAATTTTGCTTAATTTCCTTTGGTTACCTTTTATTTGCTTTTACAGGGTTTTTGATGATTTCATGGATAAATAATTATTTTCATTTGTGTATTTGCTTATTTCAGCTTTCCCATTGTCTTGTCTTATATCTTAGGCTTACCAGATTAGTATTATGTTCTTGCAGATGGCTACGTTCGTTAATACTATAAATTGTTCTTTTGGTATCGTGGCATGAACCTGAGCATGTTTGTCTCAATGTTAGAGAGATCTACACATCCATAGTGTGTTTTCTGTTTCTTAAAGATAAATGTGTTGCAGTTATAATGTATGTTAGGCTTCCTAAATGCTTATATTGTTAAAGTACTCTACTGCAGTGAAACTTGTTGTTGCATTTGTATTTATTGCCTTTTAGTAAATTTCTTATGATATTTCTTTTGCGTGTTTTGTGTCTGTAATTATTGTTTTGGTAAATATCTAATAGTATACCGCTTTTATGTTTCAAAAGTACAATTTGCCATCCTTACAACTGTTCTTGTTTATCCTTGTTTCTGTTTTATGGTTTGTTTTGTTAATGGGTTGCCAGTTTAGTCCCATACTATCTATTTTTTTACTTGTTTTTTATTTGTTCCTTTCAGTCGGTTCATGAATCAGTACTTTTTGCTCATTGCTTGCCTCCAACTTTGGTCACTTATAACACCCGTGAATCCTGCAAGTACATGGGGTCCACTTATCTTTATTTTTGCTGTCTCTGCAACGAAAGAGGCTTGGGATGACTACAACAGATATCTTTCTGACAAGAAAGCAAATGAGAGAAAGGTTTGGGTTGTCAAGGAAGGCATTCGGAAACAGGTATTTATTCTATTTATGTTTTTTTTGGTCTTGAGGGTGGTGGAGGAGTTCGGATGAATGCTAACATTTTTAATGGTCGTCTTGCTGGAAGTTTTTTTTCCATCTATGATAGGCGCTGTAGGTTCATTTTTTGTAAAATCACAAATTTTTGAATACTAATGGTGGAATATTTGGCACCTGTTGCAGTTGTGATTTTCGCAATTCCACGGTTATGTGGATGCATTATTAGACTTAAGGATTACCTGGTAAAAAGTGCTTCTAGTGATGTGTCTGTTAGGTCGAACTCTTTACAAAGAATTTATTGCTCTATCATATATCTTGGAAGCACAAATTTGTTTGATGTTACGTGATTTTCTTATTTCTCATCAATTTTAATTTGTCTACCTTTGAAGGACTTCTCTGTTCACTAATAACACTGCTCTATTCTTTACTGGTATGATAGTAATCTTTTCATGTGAAGCACATCAGCAGTTCCTTGACATTGTGTAATTTGACCTGTCACAAATATTTTGATCAACACCAGTTTGCTGTCTCTGTTAGACTTATTATGTAAGGTACATTATTATCTTTAGCTGTATTAGTAATACTATAGTACTTTCGTAAAATCTGCTTTGCCTATTATACCCTCAGCATTTTGATGATTGGTACTGGGCTATGCAAAAGAAATTATAATTCTAATCATTGGGACTGCTATATCATTGGCCACTCCCTCAAAATTATAATTCTAATTCCCAATCTTTTGTCTCTTAAGTCAAACATCCTCAAGAGTCAAGTCAAGGAGAAGAGCTGAATTTCCCTATCAATTATGATTTATTCTAAAACAGCATGCGCTGCCTAAGCTATTCAACCATTCAGATTAGAGCCAAGTTTGAAAATCAGTAGTCAAGGTTTGAAGTTCATTAATGATTTAAATCTGTTTTTAGCCCTAAGAAGAGGAATTCATTTAAGCACATAAAATTCTATTTCTAAACACTCACCTCTTCTATTCAAAACTGTCATATAACTACAAGACATTTACAGTTGATGTAGATGAAATGGTTATTCTTAAGGATGTGTAAAGTGTATTTTGGGATTCAAGGGGGAAGTTGTGAAAGAAGAAATGAATGTTCTGTTGGAAGATGACAGTTGTGTAATTATTGATCTTCCCGAGGGAAAGAAGAGGGTATGATGCAAATGGATATTTATAATAAAATTCAAGTCTAACAAGTAAATCAAGAGATACAAGTCAAAGTTTGTAAGACAAGGGTACACATAGACTTATGGGACTATCCCTTGGTGTCTGAACTTCGCCAAATGGACATTAGAATGCATTTCTAAATAGGAAGCTCGAAGAAGTGTTTATGAAGATTCCCCTAATTTGATGAAGAAAGTAATGAGGTATTCATACATAAAAAGTCTCTTTATAGATTGCATTAATCTACAAGAGATTGGTTTATTGGATTCAGTTTAGTCTTGAAGAGCTTTGGATTCACACAAGGCTAGGTTGACCATACATTGTTAACAAACCAAGGTTTTGATGGGAGAACTATCCTTATTGTACATGGTGGATAATATTGTGATTACAGATGATGATTGAACTAAAATAAAAGAACTCAAAGTTTGACTGAGAAATGAATTCCAGGTAAAAGATCTTGGAATTGAACTTCTTTTTTTGGATGGATGCACGTACTTGATTTACTCAAAGAGATTGGAAAGATTAGTTTTAAGCTAGCAAAGTCATGTTTGGAAAGAAATTGGGGATTGAAAATAATTGAAGATAACCTTCATGTTGATTGTGATTAGTACAAAATGTTAGTTGAAAAATTGATTTCTCTTTCTTTGACTAAACCTAACTTTGTTTTTAGTGTATGTGTGATAATTCGACTCACATACTTAGATTTAGTCAAATATGTGCTAAGACTTCTCAAGGGAATTCTAGGCATAGGAATACTGTTCAAAAGAAATTGTAGTAAAGAAATTGAAGCATTTGCAAATTCTGATTGGGTTGGATCAATTGAAGATAATAAATCTAGTACTGAATATTGTGTCGAAGTTGTGGGGCAATTTTATGGATTTGAGAAATAAGAAGCAATCAATTTTGGCTAGAAGCAATGCTGATGTTGAGTACCTAGTCTTTGCATAGAGCATGTGAGCTTGATTTGTTGATAGATCTTCGCCTTATAAGAACTAGTCCCATGAAGCTCTATAATGATAATAAGTCCACCATCAACATAATTCCTAATTCAGTCCCATGTGATCGAATGAAACATGTTTAAGCCAATAGATGCTTTATCAAATATGAGATTGACAGTGGAGCAATTAAGTTGGAGTATGTGCCAAACCACTATGAAGCAAATGCTTTTATGAAAATATTGTCAAGATTGGAATTTGAATCTCTAATTGGAAATTTGGTGATAGTGGATATCTATTTTTCAGCTTGAGGGGAGCATAGGAAAGTAGAATAAAATTCTAGATCTTATGAAAATTAGAGAGCAGAATAAAGCTTTGAATTTGTTGGAAAGCAGATTAAAATCTTAGATTTGTTGGAAAGCTAAGTAAAGTCTTTGATTGTAAGGAAATTAGTTTTTGTTTTTATTCAAAGTTTCCTTATTTCACTATTACCAAAGTTGCTTCTCATTTGTAGTTTGTCTATTTTATGATTATTGTTTCATTTTCTCAATAAACTTGGAAGAAATTCAACTCTTTATATATTTTAATTTCTTGATTCATAATAATTCAATATAGAGAATCCTTTGTTATCTTCTCATTGTTCAGTTTTGCCATTTTACTATTACCTTGTTATGGCATGCCATAGACTCATGTAGCCTCAATTACAATTTTATGCCAACCACCTCAAGCACAATACTGTGCCATCTTCCTCCTTCAATGTAACTAGTCTACAATGCTGTTTGCTTTTGGTGATGTCTATACAAGGTCACTTGCAGAAGCAACACTTTCTTAGTCATGAAATATGTTGCTTCACCTTCTCTTCCTCTTGCCTTCCATGTCCACTCTTTCTCCATCAAAATCTATTACGTTGACAATTCCTTCTTCAACTCTTCCCCTCTCCACTTTGATATGGTTATTAGCTCATTTAATATCTTAAGTGGCTTCTTTGTTGATGCTGCAATTCCTTCTTCAACTCTTCCCCTCTCCACTTTGACATGTTTTTTAGCTAATTTAATATCTTGAGTGGCTTCTTTGTTGATGCTGGTCTCATCTTTGACTAGGATCTCAATGTTGACTTCAAAAATACAATTGCAAACATGAATAAATACATTCCTATGCCTAGAATGTATTTTGTACATGGAAACATATTATGAATGTATTTCTTAGGAATTTTTTGTTGTATTTATAAACTATTTATTAATCTGATCATTTTTTAAATATATTTGCATATGCATTGTAAATAAATTTATCGTTCTTTTTTGTCATAAAAGGTTGTTACTGTTCTTTTTTTGTTTTTATATATTCATAAATGCATCCAAATGTACTTTTTTAAGAAAAAGTTATTACATGATAAATTGTTTTTTGTAAGCAAAAATAACATGAAATATACTTTTTGATTTTGAATAACATGAAATATAAATTATTGAAAAATAGAATGAAATCTTGTCACTTAAAAATGGGATAGCACACAATAGGTGTTAGAATGCACTTATTGTGTTTGTTTTCATGTAAAAAAAAATGACCAAAGCCATTGTCACCAAACAAAGAGCCATCATAAAACATGTAATATACTTTTTTTGTTTTTGAATAACATGAAATATAAATTATTGAAAAATAGAATGAAATCTTGTCACTTAAAAATGGGGTAGCACACAATAGGTGTTAGAATGCACTTATTGTGTTTGTGTTGATGTAAAAAAAAATGACCAAAGCCATTGTCACCAAACAAAGAGCCATCATAAAACATGTAGAGAAAATAAAGAAAATAAGAAACATTTTTATTGTGCAAACCCATTGAACCAAGGAAAAATCATGCTAATTTTCTGCCTTTAGGAATCTTTATATGCTCTAAGTTTGTGGTTATAAGTACAACAAAATACTCAACTTTTACCATCTGAAAAAATAAGTAAAAACTAGTGGGTTCTCTTAGGGTTTTCATTCATGATCCTTCTATATTAGCCATGATTCCTTCTTTTCAAAAGTAGTTAGTCAAATAAGATGAAAATTACACATTTTGATCCAATAAGTTTTTATGGCTTGATAAATTAAATTTTGTAGATATTTCTTTTACTTTGTAGGAAAAAGAAGCCACACCATTTTAGCCTTTAAGAATTGTTTACTTCACCTTGTACTCTGCATTCATGAGTGTTAAGTCATCTTTGAACAATATAATCCTAGATAAGTTGATTGCATATGCTTCTATCACGAAATATTTCTTGCAAGATAAGACAATCGACAACTATCTTGGTACTCATGCACTTATTGGTCATCACTCGAACTACTTGTGCCATAATTGTCACCTTAAGTTAGTTATCTTGACTCTTTGGTCCATTTCTTTTTATTATGATGATAGCCCTGTATTTTAGTTGATTTTCCATGATTTACGTTATGAAGCTGTTTATGTAACTTTATGTTGCGTAACTGCTCTAGCTCTTATAGTTCTTGGAATCATATGCTTCTTTCTCTCTCTCTCTCTCTCTCTCTCTCTACTTTCACATAAGCACTAGCCAATGTGCTGATCTCAATAAATGATTTATTAAATAGCCAAAGTGCCTTTATGACATTTGGGCTACTAGGATGCCATGTATCATTTTTTTTTTTGGACTAACAATTCTGAATGTGATTCGAGTGCATTCAATGTGCGTTTGATTAATTTTAATCATTTTAAGTTTTCAAGTTATAATCCATTTATTAGAAATTTATATTGATTGAATATATTTTCAAATGAGATTTTTAGTGTTTTGTAATGGTTCAATTCAGTATTTGGTAAATGAAAATTTCAATTGGCAATATTTAAATCCATTTAGATATTTTCAAAAAATCCGAAAAAAACTTGCTAATGATTGAAAACCAAAGTATGTTAATTTAACAGAAATATAAATATTGAAAAAATGTAAAGAAATTTAGTCATCATCGTCATTAATTTCGTAGCTAATGGATGATCGCACAAAATGTGTTACAACCCATTGAATAATACCATAATGCAATCTTATTGTTTATATTTTATTGATTTTGGTTTTGTAATGCACATAACATCATCACACTATTGTCAAATTATGAATCAATTTAAACTGCTTGTATGATATCAAATGTTTCAACATGTTTATAATCTGACATAAATTTATATTTTGTGCATTAAATCCATGCAAAAATTTCTCTAGCTTGAAAATCGAATATCACTAAAAAAATTCAATCAACATAAATTCATAAGCTAGGTTTTTCAGTTTGTTGTTGATAGATTACTAGCTCAAGTTTATCAATAGTATGTAAGATAGTAAATCATTTTAATAATTGTAAACATATTTAGATATGTGCATATATTTATAGTCTAAGTTTGATTTAAATAAATAATTGATTTCAAGTTGAGCCAAAGCAGATGTGGTTCCAAATGGAATTGAATCTAGCTGAAGTTGATTCTATCATCACTGATGCTTCCACAAAATTAAATTTGGAGCATCAGTGATCATAAATTTTTCTGTTATTACTCAAATAGATATCTTGGTGAAGTTTATATGACAGATGGGTGCATGTGCTTCTATAGGCAGGTTTCTGTGCTTATGCTTGCTTTTACAAGGGCCAAATACAGGCTTCCACATTAACTGACCAATGTATGTTTTTTCAATGTGCTATATCAGAGGGCTCCTGAGCAATGATTATCAAGGATTCAGCATTTATGGTTCATTTGATTTGCCAAAATTGACCATTATTTGATGTTGGAGGCTGGTTTTGCATGATAGGTCTAGTAAATGATGTTCTGCTAAAATTTGAGCAAACTTGTGGTTTATAATTAATTAAAGGATATAATTAATAAACTTACTTTTGTCTATAAGCTTGTTTATTAACATCAAGTTTTATTGGCAATTATGCTTGTCACTATCTACTTAATTTAATTGTTTTTTCTGAAAATTATATTGCATTTGCAAAAATTATATTTCATTCACTAATGGGTGTGATGCATATTTCTTATGTGTTCTTTTTTTTGAGAATTGGTTTTATAATTTCATAATATATGTTTTTACTTACACAGATGTTGTACTTGTTTTTTTGTACTTTTGAAGAGGATTATGTATTTAGAAATCCATAATTACCTCCTACTAGGCAGTGCATATCCATAATATCCTCCTATTTAATTATAGTTGTGTGACTCGTTTGCTCTCATGGAATGATTGGGGCTATGCCTTTGCATGAGTAGTGGATGATAATAGTTGCTATTCCGGAGCTTTATGCCATGTGTATATGAACCACAATTTAGAAGCAATGAAATAGTTCTCAAGATAGTATTAGCCAGTGCTAGGTGCCAGAAAAGTTCTTGGATGGATATCATGTTACGGCATTCCTAAAGATGGATTTATGGAGTAAGGTGTGGTGTTTTGGCAAGAGTAATATCTCTTATAGTTGAATTTCAGAACTTTGAAATGAGTTGTTAAACTTCTGTTTTGGGTCATTATTGTTTCTAATAATAAGTTCACTTTCATGACATCAACCTAAGTTATAAAATAAGCAATCTAGAGTAGGTGAACTTCTTTATTGGAGTAATTTCAAGCCCATTGCCTTGTATGAATGTATAAACAATTAGTGTTAATCCTTCATAGATGACCTTGAGTTATTGTGATGCTGCAAGGGCAAAGAGCTATATCCACTGTGCATGTAGACAGATTGGCATCGACCCTTGATGTTTGAACTCGACTTCCCAGATTGGCATCTACTATTTGGCATGCATGCACACTATAGCTGTCCTCACACTTTTGCAGTGGTAGATATCATTTGAATATTATGGAGGTGGTGAGTGCAACATTCTCCGAGTGAACAAAAATACTTTATCTGCTTACAAGGTAGAGTGAAGTCAATTTCAACCATAGGATTTGTTGAGTGCATTGAATAGCAAGTAACAATCGTTAATATTGGGTTAAACAAGTTTAGAATTAAAATGCAGCTGTAAATATCCTAGACTGTTTCTCATACTTCGGATTGTGTTGAGGTCATAGCACTAACAACTTAAAAATGATGTTTTCCAGCTGTTGAATTGCTGTGTTGAATTTATTCACTTATCTATTGCGTCTGTAAATGTGTGCATTCAATTTTTGGAATCTGTTGTAATACAGTAGGCTTTTGGTCTGCATAGCAGATGTTAAACCGACTGAATGGTTCTAATCAGGTTATTTTGTTGGATTACTTAGGGATTAGGGATCTGTAAATATTTGCAAGAAATTTTTGAAATCCATTTGAATGCAGTAGGCTTTTGGTATCCTTAGCAGATGTTAAACCGATTGAATGGTTCTAATCGGACTGTAATGTTGGATTACTTGTGAATTCTACATGTTGAAGGTTCTTATTTTTCTAGGACTTAATTGGCATCATATGGGAATTTCAATGAGAAGTTTTCTCATGTTCAATTAAGGTTCAAAGTTTCTTACGGTTTCTGTCAAATAACTAATTGCCAATTTAAAATTTAATTGTTTTCAGTAGGCTTATCTTTTTTTGTTACTCCTTTTTGTAGATTGAAGCACAAGACATTCGGGTTGGTAATATTGTTTGGTTGCGGGAGAATGATGAAGTGCCTTGTGATCTTGTTCTTATAGGGACTTCTGATCCTCAAGGCATATGCTTTCTTGAGGTAAATATCAAACGTCAAAATTTTCTTTTTGGATGTGGTTAATACTTACGTATTTCTATGTTTTACTTTGTCTGTGTGTGAATATTAAATCAAACCATCTCTAGCAGGTACAGTTTGTTCTTTTTATGTGTTTTGGTCAATTGCACATCTGTATGTTGTGATAATCTAAATATGAGTAGTGTCAAAGTCAAGTTCTCTTATCTATTCATTTCAAGCCGTGGTCTTGTGGTGGTAACTGAGCACACACAACTCAATTTGTCAAGTATTCTGTTGATTTTAGTATCTAGAATCCAAAGAATTCTTGTATTTTGAACTTTGAAGATGTAAGTGTTATGGGTATAATGGTTGAACTTGATTTCCCTTTCCAAAAAGGATGATTGTATTTTTGTTCTCATGTTCATGGAAACGTGGGTGGGTCTAAAATCTTTAAGATGAACTGGATCTAGCAACTTCTTTTTAATTAGAGAAAGCTGAAATATTTCTCTTCCATTTTCCATCTATTATAATGATTATTAATGTCCTTTATCCAGTAAAGCTGGTCCATCGATGAAAGAAAGAGCTAATTGTTTCCATTTGGTTTATAAATTGTTACAATGGGTCAAATTGAATTTGTTATAACTTATATTTTAGAATGTGGAGAATTAGAGCATTTGATAATGTACGTTACATGAAATCATTCACCTTCTATGTGTCTGACAATCTTACAAGAAATAATTCATCATCTGCATCTTTCAGTTGCATTTGCTAGTACAGGCTTACAGGCCATACAAATTGATCCTCACTGGCTTGTTTGATCAATTTAATTTGGAACTGGACTATCAAGTCTGTTGACAACATGGTTGATGTTTACTTGAATTACCTTAGCTTAGGATAAACATGCCAGTTTGAGCTTACATTGTAAATTGTTATTTATGATGGATTTTATCCTTAGAAGCCGTCTTAAGGATATTAGGATGATTTGTGGGAGTTTCCCTTACTTTCTCTTCTCTGTTTCTAGCTTGAAATGCTTGTCATTTCTTGCTCCATTGGAATTACTGGTGATGTTTAGACCATTGCAGATGTTATTTCGAGCCTGCTTGTTTTCCTTAAGCTCATACTTGGGTTTGTGGTGGCCATTTTCCACCACAGTTACTTCGTTGGTGGTATACCCTTCGGTATCATGTGGTAGAACTTGTGGTTCTTACTGCTCCCAGGTAGGAGGAGATGACGGGGTGACAGTGACTTCTGGTTTGAGGGGAATAATGGGTAAGGAAACCTCAGTAGTAGAGATGGAGATATTTCTGGCTTCTTCATAACTTTTTGGACTCAGCGGGTTACTGGATCATGATGGTGTACAGTGATTCTTTGCTCATTAAAGGTCAAGGAAGTCTTTGACAAAGGAGTAAAAACTGTGTAGTAGTACAGGAAAGCAATGTAAGACAGCTTCAGTGAATTCCTTCTGTCTTCAGCATGTTTCCTTCATGTAGCATAGATATTGGTGACCACAGAATATTGCAGTGATTTTGTTGATGTTTCATTTATTTGAAATGGTGATGGGATTATCCAGGACCTTGTGTTTTCTCAGCAATTGTGACTGAGGGGTGCAACATGTTATGGGCTTGCTTTTTACTCGTGCAATGCTGGAATGTGCATTTTTAATGCCGATTTTTATCCATATAAAATCTGGGTTTAACAGTGCACCATGTGTGCAGACCTTGCACTTTAGTAGAAAATTGAAAACAAGCTTGTTGCACAGTGGCTCGTTCTCTGATGTTAACTTGAAAGCAGTTTGTTTTGGTAAACATTAGCAAGTTGATTAGATAATGAAGCCATTTTTCATTACTTATATAAAAGTTTTATGTCCTTCATATACTTCATGCAGACAATCGGTTCCCAAGGCATGTTTGTGAGCCATAATTTGTTACTGAAAAAATTTTTAGAATGACATTAAGATGCAATTGTCATTGGCTTTTTTTTTTAAGTATTAGTAATCTTTTTGCCTCTATGTTGACATTTCTTTTTAGTTGATAGATTAAAAAATTCTTTAACATTACTTTGATTATAAATGTAGCAAGTGATTTTTTTTTTCGCTTGTTGAGACTGCTGCATTGGATGGAGAAACCGATTTAAAGACTAGAATGATCCCTTCAGCTTGCAGTGGTCTAGAATCTGAACAACTGCACAGAATTAAGGTGGTGTTTTTCTCTGCATATCAGTTATTGATACTTTTCTATATCACCTTCAAAAAAATAATATATATATATATATATATATATATATATATATATATATATATATATATATATATATAATATGAAAATTCTAAGTATAAACTTGACTTGATTTTCACCTCTATACTATTTGACTCGATTTTCAGTTTTTCATTGATGTTGCAGGGTGTGATTGAATGCCCAAATCCTGATAAGGATATAAGAAGATTTGATGCAAACATGCGGCTATTCCCCCCCTTCCTTGACAATGATATCTGCCCTTTAAACATCAACAATACGCTCTTACAGTCCTGCTACTTGAGGAACACAGAATGGGCATGTGGAGTTGCTGTTTACACAGGTGCCTTTACTGTTGTCATGCACAAATTTTATGTTTACAAAACAAAGACATGCACGTATATGAATGAATGTCTGTAATTGAACTTCTATTTATGCTAATTAAGTTTTTCAACAAAGTTTATGGTTGTTTCTACAATTGAACTGGTCTTCTAGTCGCTGAAAGTTAGCTTTCCAGTTGTCATATATGTGAGTGGGATATATGAAAGATGATTTCTGCAGTTTGCTGAAGTTGAAATTTTATGAGCAACATCTTGCACTTAATAGAAAAACTTAACTGATATTGTTGTAAAAGTGTAAATTGGTAAGGTTCGTGAAGGGCATTAGTTAAATATTATTTCTTTTTAATGGTTGGTTAATAATTGTTTTTGCAACTTATCAAATTCAAGCTAGTTCTAGTTCTGAAGATTTTATTTGGCGAGCTTGATTTTATACTTTTGTGCTTCCTCCAAGCAAAGGATTGTAGGGTATCCTTTCAAAAGATCTCACAAACACGCACAAAAAATTTATTCAGCAGTTGTTTATTATTTTTTATAATTTTAGATAGCACATTATGTCAAAACTGAACAGCAATAACAAGGCCTAGTTCTTTTAAAATGTTTCCATACTTTTCTATGTTAACATATCTTTTCTTTTGATTTGAATGGTTATGATTTAAATTTCTTTTAAAATATTCTTTATGGTTTATCTGATGTTATTTTTCTCATGGTTGTTTATTTGTATCCTATTCATCAATGTCATGCTGTATTTAAATATTTGTAGTTTTATATACTGGTATAATGCATGCATGCTTTAATTTAATTCTGTCTGTTCCCCCAGGAAATGAAACTAAGTTGGGCATGAGTAGAGGCATCCCAGAACCTAAACTCACTGCTGTTGACGCAATGATTGATAAGTTGACGGGTGCTATATTTTTATTCCAACTAGTAGTAGTTATTGTTCTGGGCATTGCGGGTAACATTTGGAAGGACACAGAGGCTCGCAAGGTGATTTATTCTGTGCCTTTCATTATCTATTATAATTCCATGCATAAAAGGCTTTCTGGATTCGTTGCAGATGACCAATTATGTGTAATTTACTTCAAAAGAGCATTTTTTTTCAACATATGATTTTCAAGTGAAGAAATTTGTGTTGTGTTCAATAAGGTTTTACGTTTGTTGTCAACTGTCCTTACGGAAACATCATTTTTTCTCTTCTTTGCTTAGGATTGGCTGTGACAAGTTATGCCAATAATTTTGTGCTTGGAAAGTTAATTTTGAAGATGTCATTATGAGATTTATTAGAGATGCTGATGGTTAAAAATGAACTTACACAAATTTTGCTTGTTTAGCAATTGTTTATGTAGTGAACGGAATTCCTGTGGTAGGATTTTGCTAAAAATTGAATTTTGCAGTAAATATTTAATCTGCTCAATTGGGGCATTGATCAAGCAATTTCCTGCTGCGGTTGGCTTACATATAGCCTTAGCATTGGGTCATTAGCCATTCAATTTAATACTGAATTTTTCATTTTCCTGATGAGCTATCTTATATAAATTTTGGCAAATGATATTATTGTTGTAGATAAAAATATAGAAGCATAGCAGAAGAGTTATCAAGAAATAGTTTGATGGTCAAGGAGATTTTCCTTGCAAATCTAAAAAAAATATATATAAATCATATGCTGCTCAAGGCAATAATACAAATATTTTGGTAGAGCCAACAGTTTTTGCCTTATTTCCTGTTGAATGTAGGAAATTCATGGTGTTATTGTAGTGTCAAGCGTGTCGTAAAAAATATCGGAGCACATCTAGAGTATTACTTGATCAGAAAATGTTACTTATGGTGCAAGTTTTATGGGTTTGTGGTAGGCTAATGATACTCTACGACACATATTTTTAGATTATAATTTGTAAGATTGAAATAAAATGGGTGCTACAAAGATGAGATGATAATTTTGATGAATTGATATTCAAGATAGGGTAACGTCAGAAATTTAGTTTGAGAGGATGTTGGAGAAGCTTTTATTGAAGAGATGGTTAAAAAGAGTGCGAATTAGATTGCTCGAAACTATTAAGTGAAGACCAAAAGATCGGATAAAGAGTCTAGAAATAAAGTAACCCATGGTAATCAGTGGTGGAACCAAACTAGACTGGTTGGTTCAACTGCTTGAACCAAGTATTGTGAGCTTCTCCAATCTTTGTTATGTTTAACTTGGTTTCCCATTGGAACACAACTGGATGATCTAGACAGATCGGTTGAGCCAAAAATTAGTGATTCAACTGGAATTTGTGATTTTATAATGAAAAAATTCATTAAAACCTAAATAAATTTAATTAGACGGGCTATGATTAATGTTTTGTCATTTAGTACTTTCTTTTATATATAAATTTATGATTTTCATCCATACTTTTGCAAAGCAAATATTTGTTTTTTTTGTTTTTTAAGCATAGCTATATAAGTATACAATTATACAATTGGTTGAACTCATATTGATTGACTCAAGCAAACTATTTTGACAAGTCTTACCTTGTAAAATCCGGACTGCTTCCTCGTCTAGTTTGAGTCTTACAATGATTCAGGAATTAATATAAAACTTTATGATTTTAACAATACTATAATTGCTATTTTCTTTCATTTGATAGAATACAGCAATGTCGTAATGTCGTTCTATTTAAAGTAAACTATAAGTAGCAGTCTGACTTGTGTGCCAAAACACAGAGTATTCAGCAAAAATTTTACCTTACTGATGTAGTTTTTCATATCACAACTATTTTTTTTAGAACACAAAAGTTTTATTACTCAAATAACAAATTGCAAGTGATTTTATACATGATGCATTGACATTGTAATACTATTTGTTAGACAACATAATGTCATCCAATAAGGAGTAATAATACTTAACACTTAGCTTTGCATGACTTTTTTTTTTTCTTTTGTGCTGATATTTAAGGAGTAGGGACCACTCTAATCGGATCAAATTAATCATTAAAAAAAATCTAATTAGACTAAAGCTTCATCAGAGTCGATCACCACGTTATTAGATGTCGGAAAAAAGGAATCCTTTAACATGGAGTCTAAGGGGTAGTTGTTTTTTGAAGTTTCTAAGTTGTTCGATCTCTGTTTTACGATCACAAAATATATTTCTCATAAACTTAATGAAATCTTGGAGATTCAATTGCAGTTCTTCTTCTATAAGTTTACTTAAGAGTAATGCATCGGTAGGGAGGTTAGGTGAAGTGGAAAGTCATATTAGAGATTGTCTAATGAAGACGTTATCCGGTATCAAGGAAAGAGGTCGAAGACGAAGTGCTCAGCAGCAGCAGTATCAATGTAGGCTTTGCAGGAAATGTTTTGATCAGCATTTCTTCTCCTTATTACAAGCATTTTGGAATCTTGATTGGCCATAAAATTCTTGCATTTTTTCTCCAATATAGTTGTTTTTTTGGTGAATTTATGCATTTTAATAATTAAAATAAATTTCGCAACCGTTACTTTCTAATTTTACTTTGTAATTATTTGATTCTTGTTCGATCACTTTTTCATAGCCTTTGAACATGAGCATATTTTACTCTGCTTGATTGCTGAATTGCAAATTTATCATTGTTTATTACTTTGCTATTCTTCTTCTAATTCATATGTTCCATTCTAAGTAATTATAATTGTTCTATGTAGCAATGGTATGTCAAGTATCCAAGTGAAGGACCATGGTATGAGCTTTTGGTTATCCCCCTGCGATTTGAACTCCTATGTTCAATTATGATTCCAATATCTATCAAGGTAAGTGAATCTAACATTTGCACCCCTTAATTATTCCAGCTCTTTCCTCTACTTGTGGATGAATTTAGTAAATGGTCCTTCAACTTTGATATTGCCCAGTTTTTCTTAATGTGATCTAGCTTTGGCTAATGCCAAAATCTTTTGCTTGGATGAAATTCCATCTTTTTCATTTTTTTCTTATGTTTGTATTGTACTTGTCAAGGTGAAAGGCACTATCATGATACAATGGCTCGAAATTGTCTGAGAAGTGATGAAGTTGCCATAGTTATCTTTTAGATACAATGTTCTAATTAATAAATAATATCACATATCTAAGCCTACTGTAAACATTCTTTTATTACGTTAAGCTAATAATGCTAGAGCCATGCAAAAGAAGGCGCTAAAATTAGCTTTACATTATTAGGACTGGAAAAGCAATACCTCATAACATTTATATTTCAACATAAGCATGCTTAAATTACATGAGTCATATATGTACAATTCCTACCAAATTACAGTGGATAAAATAATAACAAATGTGCATGCTGTATCATTAAATTTTGAAGTCAATTTTGTTTATTCTGTATAAAAGTGTTGCTAGTGTATGTAAATTGTATGTGGGTTTTGGAATTGGTAATGCCAGTGAGATATATAGCATGCATGTTTATTATACATTCTGTAACTAGATATTTTCATGTTCAAAGACATGGCTTGTTAACAAATTTTATCAATGTACTAAGTAATAGTATGGATATAAATGATACCTCATAATTTAACCTGCAAACTTGCTACAAAAATCACAAAATAACTGCACAAAGTGTTTGTTTTATTTTTAAAAAGGAAGAAGAAAAGAAAGGTTTGCAATAGAAGGTTTACTTGTATGATAACCTTCTACTCGGTTTGAATTCTAAATTGTATCCCTTATTTATCTAGCATAGAAAGGGAGATTTTCTCGATGATAACCAGTCAATTATGGTGGTTGCTTTAGGGGCTTCGTTGTAAGCGTCCAAGTGCACCATTTCCTTTCGTTTTGATTGGATCTCGTAATTTGCTTGAGTTATGTAGGAAATAGATCTTGAATTGATTTGACTTGATTCACGTGTCTAGGACTTAAGATGAACCAAGTTTGAATTAGATGCAATTCTTATTTCTAAATTGCGTGCATCAAAGAGAATTTCAAAGAGGGTTCATTCCATTTGCATAACCATTAACTAACTAATATAATTTCTAACAAATTAAAGTGGATAAAATAATGGCAATTATTCATGCTCTAGTATAAAACATTGAAATCAATCTTATATTATATATAAAACTGCTATTAGTGTATGAAAATTCTACATTGTTGGGATTTTTGAGTGGGACATATGAGATATTTCGAATGCATCTTTGTTCTACATTTTATAACTAGATATTTCCATTTTTGGACTTGGATTGTACTGGACATGATATGCTACAAGATTTTATCAATTTACAAAATAAAAGTATGAAAATAAATAATTTGATTCCTTTGTAAGGAGGAGACCTCATAATTTGATTTACAAAACAATTACAAAAAATCATTGAAATATCTACAAAATATGTTTATTTTTTTAAAAGAGAAGAAGAAAAGAAAGGTTAATAATACAAGGATTGTGTTTACATTCTAACTTTTACTTTGGATTCTAAAATGCATCATTTATTTATAAGGATAAGGAAAATTGAAATTTCCTTGAAGATAAACCATGTTTAAGCAGACTACGTAAGGGTGCAATTAAGCCATTTCCTTTTGTTGTGATTGGATATAGTAATTGGCTTAATGTAGGAAGTGGGGCTTGAATTGAAGGTAATCACAAGTGAGGATAAACTTATGGAGAGTTAACTTAGCTATTTGGGACATGTTCAATGGAGATTACTTAATGTCATTAGTTAATGTGAGTTATTGCAATTTTTACCTTTGAATAAAGGAAGTGATAAACTTGAAAAAGACATAATAATAGATTTTTAGAAAGAACTTATCATGCTTGAATATAAACGAAGAGTTGTTAATTGACTATTATAGTATAGTAGATTTATGTAATCAATCCTACCTAATCATATTAAGGCTTTTTTTTGTCATGGTCATGAGGAAGATTCCTTTTGTTAAATGATCATTATCTAGTGCTTTCTTTTACAAACTTGGCAAGAGAAAATGGCTTTTGCTTGCTTTTGCTAAGTTTTTTGATAATAACAATTAGGGTTAATTAGAGTTTTGTTCCTAATGTTTACCTTGTTGTGCAAGTAGATCATTTGAGTTTCAATAACAACTAGATAAATCTCTAACAGTTTTGTAATTATGGCAGCTAGGTTCTTAAACATTTTTTCTCATAAAATCGTGCTTTCATATACAGACCTACTTCCATAATTATGCAAAACATAAGGACTTGTCTGACAATTTTTGAAGGGTAATTTAGAACAAAGAATTGCTCAAGGACTTAGCTGTTGTATTTACAAAATTATAAGAATATATTCAGCTGCTGTTGTAACTAGAAGGATCTACTTAAACCATGAGACAAACATCAGAAACTTATTTGCAGTTAATACTGTTGATAATTAGGTTTATCCTATCCATGTGGTGTTGAACTTAAAACTTCTCTTTTTCATTTGTTTTTGCCAAAGCAATGTTTTAACTCTAGTTTTTCACATTGGTGAGCTTCAAAATGTTTCAGTTTTGTTTTTTCTCTCTCTCTTGTAAATTCAACTACCTACACAGTTATTGCATATTTTTCTCTCCACTGTACATCTCCAGACCATCTACATGGCCTTTAGATTGTTATATGATGATTGGTTTTGGTGACGCCACACACTGAACATGTAAGGTTATAGCTTGGTTTGTTTTCTAGTTTGAGTGATGGTGTCATGTGAAAAATGCAAACTTTTTGTGTACTTTGATGGAGCGAAGATTTTGTAATTTTGATTTGATCAAGCTCATATGACATAGCTTCCCTCTACAAAGTTTGTTGTTATCTGTAAGGTCACTCCCCAAGTCTAAAATCATCATGGAAGTAACTTTGAACTTTTAAGCAACAAGTTGGTGTTACATAGCTTGTTTGAGCTAATTTGTTGAGATTCTTTATTAAAAAAGATGTGCAAGTATTTTTGAGTTTGGTTTTTAGATGTGCATAAGTTCAATGATACTTCTCTTTTTATCTTTATGTGATTCTTTTGTTTGCATATATGAATCAATTAAAGATAATTAATTTTGATAACCTATAAATGCTTTGATCAAAACTTTTACAGGTGTTTATGTTTTGTCTAAAAATGATCTAGGGCTATTGAGGGACGTCAGTATTTTGCTAAGACTTGAATTTCAATACTTTCAGGTATCTTTAGACCTTGTGAAGAGTATATATGCTAAATTCATTGACTGGGATGAAGAAATGTTTGATCATGATGCGAACACCCCAGCACATGCTGCAAAGTCTGTTACTATCACTTTCAATACTGCTACTTGCCACCAAAAGCTCCTTGCACCCTTTTGACCTTTAAGTATATACCCTTTTGACCTTGAAGTATATATTTCTTCCAGTACAGCAATCAGCGAGGATTTGGGACAAGTTGAATATATTTTAACAGATAAAACCGGGACGCTTACGGAGAATAGGATGGCTTTTAGAAGATGCTGCATTGGTGGATTTTTTTATGGAAATGAAAACGGAGATGCACTGAAAGGTTAAGCCTTCTATCTTGAGTAAAATTGCTATGATATAGTCTGATAGGATTGTATATCAAGTTTTACTGAATGATTGCCTTGGTTACGTGCAAAAAAATGTTAGCGTTGATTGGAAGACAGTAATATTCCAGTGTGAGATGTTTAATCATTTATTTTTAGTTATTAAGCAACTCTTTTGTTCTATAATATTTTGTTCCTTTAGATGTTTTCTAGATGTAGCTATATTTTGCCATGTTATACTTTATTTTTCCAAGATTGATTGAACTGTACTTTTTGTGGGGTCGGGGTGGGAGAGGGGTTGCGTTTGGGGTTGGGAGTGAGGACTTTGAAGAATAATAATGAAAACATGTATCTCACTAGTCCTTTTAACTTGACCACTCTACTTCTATATGCTTTCTACTGCTCAAACCTTTTTGGTAATTTTAATTTTCTACTTCACTGCTATGTCCATATAAGTGCTTTCCTTCTTGTATTGAACATATGCGCAATTGTCTACTTTACTGCATCTTTAAAGATTCTGATCTGGATTTGATTACCCTGGTTTTGCTACCTTCTTTGTCTGTTTTTACTTTTTGTGTCAGTAATGCTTTTTATGAAATATAACCGCAAGATAAAAAAATTTGAAGTTATATTTATTGGATTGACCTTTTCAAACTGTTAGATATTTTCCTTTTTATTTCTTTTAAGCATGCGACTCCAACTGCTCTGCTGTGTTGTTAAAGAAGTTGCTGAATTTAAAGATGCCTTTTTCTCTAGATAAATGCTGAATTGTTTAATGCTATTAGCAACAATATCTGATTTATCACTGTAATGGCAATTTGCAACATAGTACCAATTAAAAGGTTACTTGTTGTATTGAAAATGTGTGCAATTGTTACTTCACTGCTTCTTTGAAAAATTCTGTTCTGTATTTGATTACCCTGGTTTTGCTACCTTTTTGTCTATTTTTTACGTTGTGTCAATAATACTTTTTTTTGAAGTTCAACCCGAACGTCAAAAAATTTTGAGTTATATTTGTGGGATTAACCTTTTCAAACAGGTAGATATTCTTTTTTTAGTTATTTTCAGCACTCAACGCCAACTGCTGTGCTATGTCATCAAAGAAGTTGCTGAATTTGAAATATGCTTTTATCTAGACAGATGCTGAATTGCTCAATGCTATTAGCAACAATATCCCTGATGTTATCCGTTTTATCACTGTAATGGCAATTTGCAACACTGTAGTACCAATTAAAAGGTGACTTCCTTTTCTGTAGTTTCTTAGATACTTTTCTTATTTGCTTTGTGATTTGTTCGATTTTTTTTCCTTTGCAGCTTCAGTGGAGCAATCACATATAAGGCACAGTCTCAGGATGAAGAAGCTCTAGTCACTGCTGCTGCCATGTTACATGTAGTTCTAACTAGAAAAAGTGGTAATATAATTGGTAGGAGATTCCCACTAAGCCATTTATTAATATAAATTATGTTTTAGTTTTTCATGAAAAATATGTCATTGCTAGCTAACTTTTTGGATTGTGCATGCAGAGGTTAGTTTCAGTGGTGCACTTGTGCAATATGAGATTTTAGACATTCTAGAATTTACTTCAGAGAGGAAAAGGATGTCCATAGTTGCAAAGGACTGCCAGAGTGGAAAAATAATCCTGCTGACTAAAGGGGCAGATGAAGCTATCTTTCCTCATGCTTGCTCCGGTAATTTGCTATTTTGGCTTAGAGGAAGCAAATTGTTTTCGTAAATGTTGTTCTTACTGCTGTCTCCTAGTGTGCCTTGGAGAGGAATTGAATACTATGTGACAAATGACAAAACCGTATTTTCCTCAGAACATTTTTTAGCTATAGAGAGGTTAGAAAAGGTCTACACTGATCGATTAATTGACACTGTACTTAATCTGGTAGACATACCATTTTGTGTTTGGGCTGTTTGCTGACAGTGGTATTCAAAATTAATGTGATCTCAGTTGAGGAAGAAAGTCCAAGTCATATGTGTTAAAATTGTGCTTATTTTTTTGGCCAGCCTCAGTGATTTTGTGTCCTTTCTATTCTTGATAAATAAAATAATTTCTTTATGCAAGAGCTTATGCCTCCTAATTTCACTCTATATTCTGAGTGGAAAGGTGCCATTCCTCCACCAAACTATTTTAATCATCGACCTCCCATGGATTGGCCTTTGCACTTGTATGTTTGACTTTCGAGAAATCTGAGCTTGACTGTTTTCTGCTGTTTCTATTTTATGCTCCCTTGCATTATATTTTTTCTTTGTTTTTGGTTCTTCTTAGACCAAATTTTTTGCAATGCCATAGGCTGATTTGTTGCTGCATAATTGCATGTTAATTACAAAAACAAATGAAGTAAAATTTTGAAGTGTTGAATACTTACTGGTAAAATTTCACATCTATGTGATTCATCCTTTTCCCGAGCTTTTCGAGGTCACCATTTTCATCATGTTTTGTTCTTGAGAAAAAGCAATGTTTAGATAGATTTATTTTACTTTCAAAGCATTTACTGAATAATTTTGTTTTTCCACTTTTTCACATGATCCTCATTCAAATTTCTTTCATGCCTATGTTCCTTTTGACTTTTTGAACTCTAATTTGGTTCTGTAGCTTAAGATTTTCTTTATAGTGGACGTTATTGTGGTTTAATGATAGACTATGGTTTCATTATGCTCCGAATTATAGCATGGAATTCTTTTGAATCACAATTATATCATGGAATTCTTTTGAGTCACAATTATTTCAGTGAATAGGGTATTCTAACCATGTGCTCGGTAGGACTGTAGTCAATGTCCATGTGTAGAAGTCTACGAAGCATGTAGTTTCTTGGACATGTGATTCTAAAAGTTGTGGGTAGTTTTGCTCTACAAGTCTTTGAGGAGGTATTTGATAACAATGTTTATTCCTGCATGCTAGTGTATGTTTAAAAAGAAAAAACATGATCAAACATAAGAGTTATATGCATGAGATGTGCATTTTACAACAATGGTAGTACTTCTTTAGTCAACTCATTTTTTTATTCTAATTAAGCTTAGCATTTTGTAACTTTATTATGATTCCTTTAGGCGCATATAGGACATGAAACTTATTTGCAGAATTAGACGAGAGATTATTTTATTCTTATTTTAACTACTAGCATTGTACATTGATATATATTGTGGGTAACAAAACGAAAAGGAACTTAATTGATCTTATAAATGTAGAAACTCTCTAGCAATAGAAAATAATTAGTAAGATATAAGTGTTGACATAAATAAGAATTATTAGAGAAATTTAATAGAATTAGCTTTAAAGAACAGGAGAAGCCAAAATCTCATGTAATAGAAATCTAAAAATTAAGAAACAATTTTTTAATGATTAAGAAAAAATCTATATGCAATCACAAATCAAATGAATAGACTAATAATAAAAATAGATGCTAAGGTAGTACACAATAAATGCTGTAATATTCTATAATAAATCTTGACATATTTCATAATAAATGTTGAGATATTCAACACTTTTTAAGTTTGGCTAAAAATATTGATCATGCCAAGTTTGGAATGAAATTCATCAAAGCTTTTCTTTAGAAGAGCTTTGGTTAGGATGAAACTCCATTGGAGTATAACTAAATGAAATTGTCTTTTCTTAATAAAATGACAATCAATTACCATATGCTTAATGTGATTTTGATGAATTGGATCTTTGGCAATGCAAATAGTTGATTGGTTACCACGTGTTATAGGTTGATTTGGTTTCATACGAATTTTTTTTAGGATCCTCTTTATCCAAATTTTTTCGCAGATCTCATGAATTAGGGCTCTAAATTTAGCTTTATCACTAGTGTTTCTTACTATGTTAGGTTTTCAGGTTGCCTCAAACATTGGTACAATATTAGAAATTTTATCTTTTATCATGGTGATTTAGCCTAATCTGCATCATTGAATAGTTTTGTACTTCTATTTGATCCCTTTTTGAAGAACGATATTTTTCATAATGTGAGTTTCAAACACCTCAGAATCTTGTAAACTGCACCTATATACTTTTCAAATGGATCATTTATAAACCAGTTAATCACATTAACTAAAAAACTAATGGAAGGTCTTGCATGGGAGAGATAAATCAATTTTGCAACAATCCTCTGATATCAGCTTTTATCAATAAGAGCCAATTCCTCCAAAAATTTGCTTCCAATTTTCCAAGCTTTTGTGTAGAGTTCATTGGCTTGCTTACAACTGAATGTTCTACACTTATTGTTGAAATCACGGTCATACTTTCTTTGTGAAGTTGTGATGCCATCTATAGTTCTAGCAACCTATATTCCTAGGTAATTCTCTACAAGATTTGTTATCTTAAATCTGCTAGCTCAAAGTTTTTATAAAGAGCTTGATTCAAAAGATCTACAAGATTTGTGAAACTTTATGGCTACTTCCATTATAAAATGATCTTGTGAAAGTCAACTCCATCTTAATCATTTATGTTGTAGAAGAAACTATTGCTCTCAAAAAGATTTTGCAAGCAAATTTGAAAAAAAAGACCTAGGAAATCTTTGATATTTTCTAGGAATACGGTGGCTAGATTGAGAAGTGTTGTATCTCTATCTTAGAGAAAGTATGTCATCAATCTTCTAGGTGAGTGTGAGAAATTTAGAGTTAAGAAGTATTGATAGAGCCTCAATTGACAAAAGTTAGTGTCAAAGACCAATTGGTAAGTTTATATATTTATCATATAGTAGACAAAACATAGGTTTTCAATTAGTGGGATTAGTTTATCAAAGTCTCAAGAGAAGAATATATGACCATGATTTATAAAATTTAAGATATTTGAAGTTTACTCCAAAAAATCTATATTTCGAAAAAAAAGAAATTTGGATTGAGAGGTAGTTATCTATAATGTTGCATTTATGTTAAGAAAAAAATATGGATAAGAAAACTGTTAGATGTTCCTAGGTCACTCTTCTGTGATAACAAACAAGATGGGAGAATTTTTTATCTTGATTTCAGCTTATGGCGGTGTCCACGGGTATCAACAGTGAATGAAGCTAAACATTTAACCTAATCAATCATATAAATGAGGTAGATTTCTTGTAATAAAAAAGAATTAGATAAAAGAATTAGGAAAGAAAAAAATGTTTGTTGGATCCTGTATATGAGAAAACAGTGAATGCAAAATATGGACAAGCTATTGAGTGCAAAGTATGGATGAGCTATTCCAAAAATTCAATCAATGAATAATAATTCCACACTATTAAATGCCCTTGAAACGGTATATTGGTGTAATCTTGATGTAGAACAAAAAGGGGTAGGGTGACACGAAAAGATACAGGTTTGTGTGTGTAGATAGAAAAGGAAAGGGAAATGGTAAAACTTTAGATTTTGGGATAGGAAGATGGATAGTAGAACCAGTGTCGGGGATAACTTACTGGTGTGGCGTCTCACCACTTGGACCTCGCGTTCCTCCTCCCAGTATCAGAGCTTTATAGACTGGAGTGGCGTCTCACCACTTGGACCTCGCGTCCATCCTCCCAGTATCAGAGCTTTATAGATTGGAGGGGCGTCTCACCACTTGGACCTCGCGTCCCTCCTCCCAGTATCAGAGCTTTGACGAGTCAGCATGCCAAAGACACTCAGAGCACTCACGAACTCAGAATGGAAGCAAAGAACACTCAAAAGCTTGCATTAATATCCCCTACAACAGAAGAGGGCTCCCCTTATATAGGAGTCCATAAGGGTACAAAAGACATTTGACTCATAACATGGGAATACTAAAGGACACATGGGTAAATTAAAAGGCACCTAAAAATTACAAATAGACTCCTAAAAATCTGAGAAAAATAATGAAAATTAAGTTCATTCATGTATTTATCCCTAATTTCGGATGGCTGGAGGAGCGGCGACGGCGGCGGCGGTGCGGGCTGGCGTGACTCGGCGCGGGCTGGCGTGGGTCGGCGCGGGTCACAGTTCGCGGGTCTAGCGTGGGTCGGCGCGGGCTGGCGTGGGTCGGCGCGGGTCACAGTTCGTAGGTCTGGCGTGGGTCGGCAGGTTGGTGCGGGTCGACGAGCCCGGGCGGGACTCGGGCGCGGGTCTGGCTCGTCGGTCGAACCCGGATCAGGTTCGGCGGCGGCTCCGGCGGCGGACGGCGCGGCAGGCGGCGGAGGGAGCCGGCGGCAGGAAAAGTGTTTTTCGCGCTGTTTTGGCTCCTGGGACTCCGTTTGAACTCCGAATTCGATTCCGAAAGATGTTCCGGAATCCATGTTTCGGCGCGTACGTCACTGCATCATTTTTTACCTCATAATATTTCAAAAAATATTTTGAAAATAAAAATTGTTCCCCTGTTGTTCGTGCAACGCCAAGCTTTGATGTCCGCATCATTAACACTTTCGGAATCGAATTCGGAGTTCAAACGGAGTCCCAGGAGCCAAAACAGCGCGAAAAACACTTTTCCTGCCGCCGGCTCCCTCCACCGCCTACGGCCGCCTGCCGCGCCGTCCGCCGCCGGAGCCGCCGCCGAACCTGACCCGGGTTCGACCGACGAGCCAGACCCGCGCCCGAGTCCCGCCCGGGCTCGTCGACCCGCACCAACCTGCCGACCCGCGCCAGACCTGCGAACTGTGACCCGCACTGACCCACGCCAGCCCGCGCCGACCCACGCCAGCCCGCGCCGAGTCACGCCAGCCCGCACCGCCGCCATCGCAGCTCCTCCAGCCATCCGAAATTAGGGATACCCACGACAGCCTGCGCCGACCCACGCCAGACCCGCGAACTGTGACCCGCGGGTCTCACCACTTGGACCTCGCGTCCCTCCTCCCAGTATCAGAGCTTTATAGACTGGGAGGAGGGACGCGAGGTCCAAGTGGTGAGACGCCACACCAGTAAGTTATCCCCGACACTGGTTCTACTATCCATCTTCCTATCCCAAAATCTAAAGTTTTACCATTTCCCTTTCCTTTTCTATCTACACACACAAACCTGTATCTTTTCGTGTCACCCTACCCCTTTTTGTTCTACATCAAATCTGCTTTATGTATAATGTGGTCAGGTAAGAAATGGTAATTGGTGTGTTTTGTTACTTTTCAAATATGCAATTCTTTATGCCCATTTCATTATGGGATGATTAAGTGTTATAGGCATTGATTGTTATTAGACTTGCTTTTATCTAAGTGAATTCATACTTACGTAAAAATTTCTGTGATATTAGTGAAAATCAAATTCCTAAATATCAATTTGTTCCTGACTATTTACTTCACAAATGTAATTGTAGATCTTTACCAAGCGATTCTTGTACAGAACGTCTTTATTCCTCTTTTACTCCAAAATGACCCCTAGTTTCTTGTTTTGATTCTGATTCAGATATTCTCAACTTCATAAAAAAAGTAAATAAATATATTACCTGTTGACATTATTTTTTTTCTTTTCATTATATGGGCATCCTTTAACTTTGCAGGGCAGCAGCTAAGGCCATATATTGATGCCGTAGAACAATATGCACAGCTGGGATTGCGTACCCTTTGTCTTGGATGGCGTGAACTTCACGAAGAGGAGTACCTTGAATGGTCAATAATGTTCAAAGAGGCTAACAGCGTGTTGATTGATAGAGAGGTAATTTAAGTTGAATATCCCTTTTATCCCTTTTGATCCCAGCTATAATAAATTATTTCTTTCTGAACGTGATCATGTAGTGGAAACTAGCTGAAGTATGCCAGAAGTTAGAGCGTCACCTTGAGATTCTTGGAGTTGCTGCTATAGAAGATCGTCTACAGGTGATTGCTTTGGCTTAGATCTTATATCATTTCAATGTGAATTTATTGATTGGTCTTTTTAGAAAATATTTTATAGCATATTGCTTTAATTCTGAAACGAAGGTATAAATAAACTCCTGAAGTTCTGTTTTTTTGTTCTTGTCATTTTCAACTAGGAGGGTGTGCCTGAAACTATTGAAATTCTGAGGAAGGCGGGAATCAATTTTTGGATGTTGACTGGTGATAAACAAACTACTGCCATCCAGATTGCACTCTCATGCAATTTTATTTCTTCAGGTCATATTGAACATCCCATTTCATCTGCAAATTTACACCTGCAAGTCTTCATCATAAGCTAAAACTTACTGTAAAAAGTTTTGGCACGATTACAATTAACTCAAATTACATACTCTCTCTTTATAAGGAGTTCATTGTGCCAAATAACAAAATGTCGAAAAAGGGTCCCTTTGAATACAGATAAAATAACTCCTTGCATCAATGCATCCTACCTTACATTTAGTTTCAGCGGACAAAATGATGACCATCATTTTCCAATATAACATGGATTTGCCCAAACTTGCTATCACATCTTCTTTATTATGAATTATATAACTCAATTTTGAGTTGGCACTATTCAGATGCTTCAAAATAGGCATTAAAAAAATTCACAGGTCATATGATAACAATTAATCTCCAAAAACAATGTCTTCAACTGTTTTTTATGTATGTCTAGGATTGTAAATGAGGATAATTATGGATAGCCTCTATGACCCCATATTTTGTATCGATCTTTTTCCCTGGCTTGGAGAAACTTAAGAGTTGTTTCCTTTTCTTACATGCTTTTGTGACAACTTCTAATGCTGGGAGCCAAATGGAAGGTAATTAGGATTAGAATAATACAACATGGTTGCATTAAGTTCATCAATTTAGAGATGGTAAGCAGCAAGGCTAGGAATCATTAATCTTGCATGTTACTGAAAGGTGGGCATGCTAACTAAGTGTCAGCAGTAAGTATTGCCTTTGTTAATGTGTTCATAGATTGCATGTGAAACTTTTGCTCAGAATATGTATGAAAACTTATAAATAAACTCTGATGTGAATTAATGCATGAGATGGATGTCACCTAAAGTGACGATTGCTATAATCTACTAAGAGATTTTGTTCAATTTAAGTTGCCAATAACTATTTTTCAGGAAGACATTTAAGCTCTAGTTTAGGTATTTGAGATTTGTTTTGACATTGTGGTTAAACTTTTGTATTTTACTAAAAGATTAAACAAATTTTCCTAGTTTCAAAATTTATTCAATAAATAGAGGGTTTAAAAACATGAATAGTCCTACTTTGACAACGGAATAACCATAACGAGGTAATATACGACGAATAACTATGAATGCGAACTAGTCCTTTATTGGGAGTTTGGGATGATTGAGATCCCAGACAAAGCCAAATATATCAAGGAAATAAATAAGTTTATGCCACCTGATTTTTGGTGATGTCTGTTGATATCATGTTCTGAATGTTTATGCTTATGAATATGGCCTTAGCAAGATATGGATGTGGAAGGCACTTCAAAGACACTTATAGAACTTTTATCTCGACTTCATTATTCGGTTGATGGTTCTCTGTTTATATACCAAAAAAAAGTTGTAGACAAAAATGTTTCCATGTATTGCCTATATGCATATTTAATATATGCATGCACGTGATTGCAAATTTGCACATAAGTTAACAGATACTAGAAATTTTTATCTGATTGATGATCTTTATATCACAAATTATTCTATGCTACATGGACATCTTTATAAAATTTAGGATAAATTATTGGTAGTTCCTTTATGTTTACAAAACAAATGCTGCTTGAATTTAAAAAATTTGCTGGAGAAGTCCTTACGTTTGGTAAGTAATACAATAAAGTCCAACTCATTTTTCTCCCAAAAATTTCCTTCAAAAATAATTTTATAGATTTCTGAAGTTTTTATAATTGCACAATTTTGTCCCTATAGAGAAGGAGATTCTGGGACCAGAGGTATTTATTTGCACAATTTGGCAAACATAAAAGAACCTAACTAAAATGAACCCTAAAGTTTAAGGTTGAACAACTCTATTGGTTAATTAGCCATTCTTTGTCATACATAACTCTAGCTTATCATATTGGTACCTCCCTTTTTGAACTGGTTCAATATCAACTTTAAGAACCCAAATGGTCTTTCTAGAGCAATGGAGGTTGCTAGACATTCATTGGGTCCATACATCTCCACTATGAGACTTAGAGTTGATACCCGTGTTGTTGCTGAACTTAAAGGGACTTTTGAGGCAGCTAATTTGGTGAGACAATGGATTGACAATGTTGATTGGACTGGCTTGAGGGGAAGATTTGTCAAGCTGTTAAGACTCGACATATTGACGGAACTTTATAGGATATTACCTTTATTCTATTTTCTGTCATATATCATAGAGTTATTCACGTGTACAGAAATGCTAATTGCATTGCTGATTTTGTAGCCTGTGCAACAACATTGATGTCATTTAATGGGATGATGGAATGTCACTTTCACTTGACTTTTGCACCTTCCTTATTGAGGACTGGATTTTGTAGTTGGTTACATTGAATGTTGGTATATAAGCCTAGGCCTGCTAAAAAACTGAATTCTTTTCATGATTCTAGATTGAACAATCCATGCTGCATATCAAGCATTGTATATGTATAGTTTTGAGTCCTAGACACAATGAGGATTAAAATCAACACCTTTATAGGGTATTTGGGATATGTTCAAAAATAAAGCTATATTTACATTTACCTTGTGTTGTCAGACAGTTCTTTTGAAAAAAAAAAAGAAACAAAAGACTCTTGCAAATATATAATTTTTTATGTGTAGAAAATTGAATTTGTTTGTTGTGTTTTTTATTATTATTTCGAGTTTGAAAAGAAAAAAAATGCTTTTGGAAAGCTATATACAAACAAAGCCTAAACATTGAGGTGTTTGTGATGGCAGTTTGTTTACAAAGCGTTAAGTTAGTTGTGTCCTCTTAATCACATGATTTTAAGTCATTCAAATAAATCCTTGTGCGGTTTATGTATTTTAATAGTTGTTCCAGTATTCAAGAGCTTGTATGGTACATAAAGCATAGCTGTCAACTTTGGTTGTTCAATATGCAGCCAGTTTATTCCTTTGAGATGTAAAACCGTTCTCTTTTTATGGACAGAGCCCAAAGGACAACTTTTATTTCTCAATGGGAGGACTGAAGATGAAGTGTTTAGAAGCTTGGAAATGGTGTTGTGCACGATGAAGATTTCTGCTTCTGAACCAAAGGCACGCTATATTGCTGACATGTAGTTGTTCATAATCTGTCACTAATAATAAAGTTTGAAATTATGGAGTACATGAAGATAGTATTACGAGCAAAGAAATATTTTTTTTTACAGTTGCATCTTGTTTATAAGATAATGATGCTTGCTTTTATTAGATGCTCTATCCATTGATCCAAAAGAATGGAAAATTTTATCAATCTACTGTTAAGTAAAGAAGATGTTTGGTTACATCTTGATTAACTGATAATGTTGCTTGTTATTAGTAAACGTCGTATTGTTTGTTCCATCAAAGGGATGTAATGAGAAAAATGATTTAGTAGTTAGAAAACACATGATAATCCAGCTAAAAAGATGGATGATATTTCATCTCCTTTTACTAAAAACTTCAGAATGTCATCTTGATTGTGGAACTTATTAGTCTTTAAGTACCGCATCTACTTTGAAAGGATGACTGTAGTGTTTTCTTTTCTAATATTGATCTTTGTTTTTTTTTTTTTTTTGGGAGAGGATATAATAACTATTATATCAAGGCCAAGCCAGAATTACAAAAGGATCCTCAAGGGGGATCGAAAGTGAAGTTAGATAACATAAGCTCGAGCAGGGGCTTAGGGATGGGATCCCCAGGGGCCCAGATGAAGTCCTTCAGGCACGCAGCCCGAGCAGCCCAATCAGCAGGCGCATTCCCGTCTCTGAGAATGTGGGAGAAACGAACGGCCTTGAGACCCGTAGCGTACCGGATGGTCATTGCGATGACACCCGATCCAGGGAGGAGGGTCACCATCTCTCGCACCTCCTGAATAGCCAGCATCGAGTCAGTTTGGAGTTCCACGGCCCAGTGCGAGGGAAATAAATCCCTAATCATGTTAAGCGCCATAAGCAAAGTCTGGGTCTCCATCATGTCCACCGCCTGGGATAGCTTCCTTTTGCCAGCCACCAGGAGAGGTCTTCCCATGCAATCCCGCACAACCATACCCAGCCCGACAATAGAATCACCAACCGCAGCATATCAATTCACTCTGATCCATCCTGTTGGGGGGGGGGGGGGAATCCAACTATGCGTAACAAGTCCATGGATTTGCTAGGGTTCCCGTTGGACAGGGGGGAGAGGGATAGATGCCGGTTGAGAGACGAAGGTACCTCAAGCAAGATAGTCCGGATAGTGGAGCAAGGCACCGGGATGTTGTGTCTGGCAGCATTCCTCCTTGACCAAATATAGTACAACGTAGTCGCAATAGTGGCTGCATATAATTGCCCCGCACCACGACGCGCATCAGGAGAGCCGGCTAACCGGAGGACCCTATCAATGAACAGTAGACCGGCCCCGGTTGACTGGTCCAACCCGGTCAACGCTGCCCGAACCGTGCGGTCAGCCCAAAGCTCTTGGGCTCTCGGGCAGCGCCAAAAAATATGCTGCATGGATTCATCTTCCATGCAGCCCTGCTGGCAAGAGGAAGTACTGCAGAGCCTTCGGCGGGCCAACCACACCGCCGACGGGAGGTGGTCACCGGCGACCCTCCACATGAAGAAGTGAACTCTGTGAGTGACCTTTAGCTTCCAGATGCCACGGAATTCCTCCAAGGGCCGGCTACCATAACACTTGTCGTCCTTTTGAGCATTGCAGACGATGCTCGAGTAAATCTGGCCGCAGGCAGCCCGGGGCTTCTCAGTAAGGGATAGAAGCAATACATCCGGGGAGGACCACAAGGCTCTCGGAAGATGCATGATGCGGTCCAAAAGCTCCCCATCCGCCCAAGATCAGATGACCTCCCAGTTCCAATTCCCTCCGGGCATAAGACACTCAGCTACGTTGGCCAGCCAGTGGGAGTCCATGTTGATGAAAGTAGGCCAGCAACTCAAAGGAAGGACTCCCAACCAGTTGTCCTCCAAAAATCTCACCGTCCGTCCATCCCCAATGCTCCAAACAAAGAGGGAAATGGCCTCCGGCATTGCCCCCATCACCATTTTGCACACTGGGGACGCATTGCGAGGGGCCTTTATGAGCGGATCCTCCATGGCGTATCTTCTTCGCATCAAATCCACCCAGAGGCTGGGCTCCTGATTGAGGATGCGTCTGCAGCCATCCATGTGAAGCACACAGTGCCAAACCTGGAGGTCCCGGAGACCCAATCCGCCCGCAGATTTCGGCAGCGTGATGCACTCCCAGGCCGCGTAGTGCATGCTCCCAGGCCGCGTAGTGCATGGCCTTCGCGCTGCTCGTCCCGCCCCAAAGAAACCTCTTGATGCGCTTCTCCATGGCCTCAATGATCCCCGCCGGCACTGCACAGTGCCTCAGCACGTGACAGGGGATGGCACTGAGGACTGAAGATGCCAGAACGGCCCTGCCCGCCAGCGAAAGAGGCCGGACTCTCCAATTAATCAGCATGGCATCCAGCCTCTGGAGCAGGAAGCTGAGGTCAGTCTTGGAGAGGCGCTTGGCAGTGATGGGGATCCCCAGATATGTAAAGGATCTGCCTTCCTCCATGCTGAGCTTCCTGGACTTCTTCCTGCTGAGGTTCGAGCTGAAGAAGACCCTGGACTTCGCGAAATTCACTTGCAGCCCAGCAGCCTTCCCGAACTCACGGATGATACTCCTGTTGGCACGGGCAGCGATACGAGAGGCAGGAGCGAAGAGGAGGACGTCGTCGGCGAAGAGGAAATGCGAGATGCAGGGCGCATGCTGCCCCGGCCGAAACCCCAAAGCCTGTCGGGATTCATGGTTCCTCACCAAGCACGAGAGGTATTCGGATGCCATGATATAGAGATACGGGGAAAGCGGGCAGCCCTGTCAGAGACCCCTCTGAGCCACCACCCACGGGAGACGAACTCCATTGAAGAGGACGCTGAATCTCGGGCTGCTGATGCAAGCAGCAATCCAGTCCCACTAGATGGGGGGGAATCCCATAGCCATCATCATCTCAAGAAGGAAATCCCAACAGACACGGTCATAGGCCTATTCCATATCGAGCTTCACAGCCATGAGACCAACCGCGCCATTGCTAGTGCGCATCCTTGCAGCCATCTCCTACGCAATATTGATATTATCGGAGATGCTACGTCCGGGGATGAACGCCCCATGTTCCCGTGAAATGAGGTCCGGCATTAAGGGCTTCAGCCTCCCGACAAGGACCCGCGCCACCACTTTGTACACGGTGTTGCAGAGGCTGATGGGCCGATAATGCTCCGGCTTACACGCGCCCTGCTTCTTTGGAATGAGGATGATGAGGGTGTCCTTCCACTTGTTTGGGAACTTGCAGTCCTCAAAAAAAGCCAGCACAGCTTTGATAACATCATGGCGCGCAATGGTCCAGCAGCCGTGCAGGAATTCCGCCGAGATCCTGTCGCATCCCGGAGCCCTGTTCCTCTTAATACCCCGCAGAGCCACGTTAATCTCTTCCTCGGTGATCCTGGCACCCAGCATGGAGCCGCTTCAGCATTCACAACCGCCGGAGGTGAGATGACCTGCGGCATATACCTGGAGTCGCCTCTCCTCCACTTGCGTTCGAAGAACTCTGTTAAGACCTGCCCGATGCTGTCCGGAGAATCCGCCACCCGGTCGTCATCTCCACGAAGCATGGTGATGCGGTTCAAACGGGACCGAGACGAAGCCATATAGTGAAAGAACCGCCAGTATTGGTCTTTGTGGCAAAACTTAATTTGATACTCCCATTGAGCAGTTCTTTAGCAGTTGAGTCTATCAAATCAAAGTAAATATTTTTATCACTAGTATACTGGTCTATTTAAGTCCACATATCAAATATGTTTTGTTTATTTTCCCTTGTTCAGCTGTTAAGAAAAAGCAACAAATTATATTATGTTTCCCCATTCAACTATTAAGAAAAAACATCAAACTGCTTGCCATATAAATATCAAACTTTAAGGCTCTATTTCAATATCACTATTAACTTCTTGCTTTAGGCAAAAGGTTTCTCTTATTTGTATTTAATGGAAATTTGAAGAACGCTATTGCTTGCAATTATGAAAGATTTAGACAACCTTATGTTCAAATGTTTATTATCAGCAGTAGAAGCTTTTCTATATGTTCTTCTCACTCTGTTCTTCATAGATTTAGATACAGATGCAGAGAATTATAATCATATTCATTGATAAAGACAAAAAATCAATGGATGATACTGAATTTCCTTGTGTAATTGATGATTCTACGTTTCTGTTTTGAAATTTTTTTTATGCTGCAAGAATCCTCAAGAGCACAGAGATCAAGCATTTCAATTTATGTTTTCTCTTGTAATAGTGTATCATAGGCATTCGACAATATTAAATTTACGTTGCCATTTTATGTGCAAAACATTGTCACTAACCTCTTACTTTTTTATACAGGACTTGGCCTTTGTGGTTGATGGCATGTCCCTTGAAATTATCCTAAAACATTACAGGAATTCTTTCACCGAATTGGCTACTTTGTCGAGAACAGCAATTTGTTGTCGTGTAACTCCTTCACAAAAAGCGCAGGTACTTTTTTCTTCTCATCTGAAGGACAGTTTCTTTTTTTGTGCTTTCTATTGTTTATAGAGTTAGCTCTTTTGTCTACTAATTGGATGGAGTAAAATGAAACATCCTACTTGTAGATGATGCATTTGAGTGCATTTAGCTTCCCACATTTGGTGATTGATGAACCTAAACTTTTTGCTCCAACTAGCATTGTATCAACTAGTTGCTTGAAGATGCCGGTATGCATGCATTGTGGATGACAATTTCTGGTTTTATGTTTTTGATCTACTCAATAAATCAGCATTGGTATACAATAATAATTCTAAATTGTTAATATTTTTCTTTTGGTGCTTCAACAAGTCTTTCTATAATGGAAATGTAAGAAATTTAGTTCATGTTAGAAACGCAAAAGAAATTCATCTTTTGTAACTTCAAAATTGCAGTAGCAACTACTTAATTATCACAACAATAACAACAAAGCCATAATTTAATTTTTCTCTAAAGCTATAAGCAAAAGATTTTGTTGGTTAGCTAAACCTTTCGTAATCTTTTATTTTCTGAACAGATTAAAAGTAAAAAAAATTTCTTCGAGGGGTCATGAAAATCATGTCATGGACTTGATGGAAGCTTGAAAATTAGCTGAGGTTTTTTGTGTAGTGCTTTTTCTGTAGCTTTTGAAGATTGATGCATAAAATTATATGCCAAAGAACAAGATGTAGAATAGGTTTGCATGTATATTTATTTTCTTAGGACTTTCTTTCTCATGCGAATTTTTTGAGATTGCAAATGAAAGCTTTAAGCATGCTATTTTTAGAAACAGAGATGGATGCTTTTGTGATAGGTTTAAAAGATAAATGTTTTGAAATGGTCAAATTGTCTTAAAATATTTGAAAAATGAAATAGATTATTTTGCAAAAAGTGTTGGAGCAAGGATATATGGTTAGATCAGGTGGGAAAAGAAAATTTCTAATTGACTAATAATTTATATATTTATTTGGAGGTTTTTAGGTAAAATTTTTTCCATTCCTTATTAAGTTTAAAAATAGTTGATCTTTCTTTTTCATATCCATTACTAAGCAAGTTTCTCAATAGAAAATGTTTAATCCATACAACATACTTTTTATATATGCATAATAAAGGTTACAATAAGTCGAATTGTGGGAAAGAAAATAGGAGAAGAATGCAAGTAGAAAGCAAGAATTATGGAGCATCTCTAAGAATGATGATAGAAAATTTATGAAGATATTACTAAAGGAGAATCATTATGGAAAGATAATAGTTGGGATGTGCATATGGAGAGGTTTTGGTTAATTCTACAAACAAAGAAGACCGACCATTTAGATTAGAACCTTGTTTTGGAAGTAGAAAGGCAAAAATATAAAGGAATAAATAGAAGATTATCCAAAGAATTTTGTGACAAAAATTTAAAAGAATTTTACCAATTATAGAAATTTAATGGAGTGGGATAATTTTTTGAGACACTAAACATTATTAGTAGATACAAATTAGACGTTATCCAGAAAAAGGAGTAAAGAAAAGAATGGAGAGGTGCTGCACTTTTCTTCATAGCTCCTACCACAGCCTGTTACCTCCAATGCTTTGAAGAGGAGAAATGAAAATTCACCGGTTGTTTTTGGAGAGTACGACTTGGATTTGAGCTTATGGCCAATGCTTCTTCAATGAAAAGTTAGGATTAAGGAAAACCAGAGTGGTTTTTTATAAACCTAGGGCGAGTGATTATGATACTAACTGGATATATCAAAACCTGTGATTCAAGGAATCCATATTGATTGGTGGAGGCAATTTTTATTGTCAAAGAGTATTCACAACTGCAATAACAACTAGGAACTAAGCTTATGGCTGATGATTCCTTCAAACAAATTTTAAAATTTAGAGAATCCAAAATGATTGGAGAAGGGTTGCATGACTGATTTCTATCATCAAAGGGTGATTCACAGTATTGTAACAATTGGAAATCAAGCTTATGATTACACAAGAGAGATACTTATGAAATGAATTTTGAAGACAATCCTATCAAAACTAATAATGTATTTGAGTATACATTATGATGATCCACTATAAAGCCTGTTTTCTTGACATCTTTTTGCAGAGAAGTGCTGATAATAAGAGAAACTTCTTTTTTGCTTTAAAAAGAAAAAAGAAGCATCTTAATATGTTTTTGTTGACCTCAAGAGGGCCCTTCAATTTGTACCATAAAAATTTATTATGATACTGGAAAAAAGATGATGTTTAAGGATTTTAGGTACTATTTCCTTTGCTTTATTATCTATATGGAGTATGCTGAGATAATTTTATTCTAAATTCAAATTCAAGGTCGAGATTGTACAAGTATATCTTTATCTTTCCTTCAGCTATGTAGACAATCCCCTATAAAAAAAAGTTGGTCAAAGAATAATTAGTCATAGTAGTGGTTCGGGATTATGCATGGATTTAAGCTTTTTGTTTTAATTGAAGTAGTCAAAAACCTAAGATTAAGAAATGATTAGAATTGGTGTGAAGTGTGAGTTCTTTTCACAAATGTTATATCAAGCATTAAATTTAAGTTCAAATCTTCAAGTATTGGTTTACAAGTTTTTGCAAAATATATGTAAAAAGATTTATGTCAGTTTGTGCAGCTGTCAAAAGTTTGGTAGGTTAGGCTGTATGAAGCTTTCGTTAAAAGACTAAGGATGTCTCAATGATTTTGAAGACTTGTTACTTCGAATTTCCCTACAAAGTTATTGCAAATTATTCTATTCATTTAGTAGGAGGGTCAAGTGATGCATGTGTTAGGTAGGTTCACTTATCTTGAATCCAATATATTATGATAACAAGGGATAGTCTAGTTTACAAACTGCAGATATGAAGTTGGATGGTTTAGTGGAAAGTGCTCAAGAGGTTTAAATGCAAAAGAAATGTTCAGAGTTAAAACAGTAGATATGTTTATTCATGTGATAGAGGCTAAAATGTGTTGAATTTGCTGTGTAAGATTAATAAAGTGTAGGGAAGGATATAAGCTGTAGAAATGAAATTAGATGATTTAAGTAGGGAGCTACTTGAGAGTAATATAGATTGTTAATGAGCATTTGGGTAGGAATGAATGGATGTATGATTAAACAAGGAGGGATCAGTGGCACCATTTGGGTAAACCTTATAGTGGATAAGATTTTAAACAATTGTCATAGTTGATTGGAGCATGATACAAGCAGTACGTACACCAAAAAATGAGAGCTGGTAGAATAAATGTCAAGGCATTGTAAGAAAACAGTGGTGTTCTGTTGCTTTTTTCAGCTTCTGGAATGGCTCACTTAAAATTGGAGGAAGCATCTTAGTAACTTTGTAGTAGTTTGAGATGGGACTCGACGATCAAATACCTTGCAAATAATCTTGCCTAATATTTTAAATGTAGCTTGTAGATTTTTTGTAAGTTGATTGAATTTTAACTGCAATGTTTAGCCAGTGGAAGAGCATGATGCGTATATTCCTGATTAAATGTCTAGCTGTCTTGGCATTTATGTATATTTTTTCACCTTGTTTTGTTCTTCTAGTGTATATGGTTTGTTGTTTCACTTTTTAAATCTCTACATTGTACATTTTTTCCTTTTCAGCTGTTGTTGTCCAGAATTATATGTGATACTTTGACATTAATATTTTTAACTTCTATTGAGGTGTTGTTATGTAGCACCATCAACTTATTCTCATTTGATGTATCTCTTCCTTGAGCTTTGTTTTGTTCCTTGAAATCACTGACAGTCTATACTACTTTCTTGTGAGTAGCTTGTGGAACTCTTAAAATCATGCGACTACAGAACTCTAGCTATTGGTGATGGAGGGAATGATGTAAGAATGATACAACAAGCCAACATTGGTGTGGGCATTAGCGGCAGGGAAGGACTGCAAGCTGCTAGGGCTGCTGATTATAGTATTGGGAGTAAGTATACCCTACCTATCTTTGTTGTTTGGAAATTTGTGCTTTGTTGTTCATCATTTGTTTAACCATTAGATTGCAATCTTTGTTTTGATACTTTTTTCCCAATAGAAGGAATTTGTGTTGCTGCAGCTGGAAGCTATTAGAATATCCATAGGTCATGTTGCATAAAATTACTGTAGTTTGGAATGATTGATTGAAATTTTGGAGGGGGGAAGAAATCCAAGGATGACCGACATAATTGTCCTCGATTGGTAGGAAACGCCATAGCAGCACTGTTACTGGTACTGAAAGCAGCATTGGTAAATGTTGAATATATGATCAAGGGGCTATCTCTTCTTATGCTTATTGTACCTCAGTCCCCTCTTAGAGATATGTAGACCTCCTTTGTTTTAGGGTTTGTTATCGTAGATAATTGCACAAAATGACAATAATCCCACAAATAATTGGAAGAAATATCAAATTATCATAAGTGGACTATCTCAAAACCCATAAAACAAAGCTATTTATAAACTTTTTAGGATGTTCTCATGGTTAACCTTATATATATATATAAAATTCAAATTCAAATTGAGATGAGAAGCAACATCTAGAAGCCAAAACTTATTTGATGATTTTCATCATGATCTAATTCGAAAGTTCAGGATGTAAACTACAAAGTTTTAGTTCAAAAATCTTAAAATATGAATATTTGAGTTAACATATAAGATAGAAATATAAAAATCACGAACATATAAATTTTCAAGAACGTCCCATCCATAGAGCGATGCTAATTTGACTGGATACCCAAAAAATTATCGAACCACTATAGAATGGTTCTGATCAATTAAACTGGAAATTAGTAGTTGCATCTCATCTCTAAAGGTTTTTTAGATGAGCCTCTAGGTTTTGTCTCCAAAAGTGATTCAAATGGTTCTTCTAAAGACGGTTTACGCCTGATTTACGGTTTATTTAGTGCATGAGATGCCCAAAAAAAATCTCCATGGACTCATTTTCCAGCATGATATACTTCACCTCATGCATACCATTATAGAAATTCATACGTTGATTTTGCCAAAGTTTGATGCTGACCTTTGACAGACCATGGAGAAAGGTTGGAAGAAGTTTAGCAGAATTCCTTTGTGAATAAAAATTAAATATTTTGTTGATTCCTTCAATAGAAGTATGCAAGGCAAGAGCTGTTTGACGCTATTCTTAGTAATTGAAGTGCCATTTTGTCCTTGTTGCATTTGCCATTAGGTCATTATTTAAGAAGACCAAGAATCCTTAGCTGATGAAACACTTAATTTTTCCTGTAAGTGGAATCTAACTTAATAGAATATTCTTAGTGCAATGTTATTTTTCTGTGGTATTTCTTATTTATTGACTTCTTCCCGAGACCATTGCAGCTATTATCATCTTGACTTCAAGAGATGCATATTTGTGGCTCATTTATTTTATAGTAGTATGTTCCCCTCGGTACAATGGACCTCTAAATTTCTGCCAATGAGAATTTGATTGTTGTTGGTAGATACTTGTCGTTTATTTTGACGTTGTTTTATTGTTATTGAGACCCTGGACATTCACTTTCTTACTATTGTCTTTCTGTTTTAGAATTCTATTATTAGCGATGAGCCTCAGTTATCTTTTCCATGGTGATGCGTGTCTGTGAAGTAAAAAACCCTGGGTTAAGTTTTTCGCAGCTTCCTTTTAAATGAAGAAAAATAAGAGAGCTTTACTCTCAAGAGAAACCTACTAAATCCATCTAGAAAATTTGTAGAAAAACCTATATGATTTAGTTTTGGTAAAATTCTCTGGTACGCTGTCTGTTTGTTAGTCTGGTATCTGAGGGAGAAGAATCTGCCATCTTTAAGCTTTTGTTAGCCAGAAACTGAAGTAAAATTATTTAGTTGTCAAAACATCCTGCAGTTTTGATGAAAAGATAGCGCAGCCCACGAGTGTGGCTTCAGTCTTGTGACATTTTTGTTATGCTTATATGAGGGTAGTGTTCCATTTTACAGTTTGAACGGAGGCATACAAAAAACTATATCATTTTACTGGATGAGTATTCCATCTTTAAAATTACTTGGTCTTGGAAGGAAGTGATGCTCCTTAGCAACAGACTTGTTTTCCAGCCATTTTTAAAACTCATATCAGGTATTTGTATAGTGCATTTGTGTTATTTTGGATGTAAAGAAGTGTTTTTTTATGGATTCCTAGCAACTGCAAATGAGGAATTGACAGGGCACTCTTGATTACCTTAGTTATAGTTAGTACCTTTTGGGAGATTTAGTTTTGGACAAAGATCCTTCCTCCCTATTGTCAGGTGGCTATGCAATCAAGAGATGCATGATACAAAACTAAGTGATATCAGAAATCCAATAAAGGTAATGATTGAGTTCTTTTAGGGTCAGGTAATCATTTGTGAACGTTTTGTGAATAATAAATGCAGTGGGATTTTGCTGGTCTTGCATTTTTGTGCCATTGATTTCTTGTTATAAGTGAAAAGGTTTGTGATGAGAACATGAGCAAGTTAGGACCCAAAGACAAGTAAAAGCAGGCAAACTTTTCCCTCCTGATCAACAAGTATAGGAACTGAAGATGAGGGGATGGGATGGGTGGTTTGTTTAATCCATGGTCTGATTTAGTTCAAACAATTAAGATTTTTTTTTTTTTTCTTTTTACATCAAGTAGGAAGCAATTAATTGTGACAATTATTGTTTATGTTATTCTCGATAGTTCAACTGGAGCATTGATTATCAATTTATTTGCACTGTAGTTCTTTTATTAAAGAAAGTTTTCTCTCTTCTTTATTAAAGGATGTTTTATTCTTACACATACATGGTTTACCAGAATTCAGGTTTCTTAGAAGGCTGATACTTGTACATGGGCGCTACTCCTACAACCGTACTGCTTTTTTGTCACAATATTCTTTTTACAAGTCCTTGCTTATATGTTTTATACAGATACTGTGAGTTAATTTTTGCCATGAGAGTTCAGTTTTTTTTCCTTTTCTCTTTAACGTAGTCATTGTTTTAGCATTTGTTACTTTCTTCTCCATCTGATATCTGTTCCTCTTCAGCTTTTCATTATTTTCAGGTGTCTCTGGAACCAGTTTATTTAACTCCCTTAGTTTAATGGCCTATAATGTATTCTACACAAGCATACCTGTATTAGCATGTGTTCTTGATAAGGATCTTAATGAAAAAACAGTAATGCAGAACCCACAGATTTTACAATATTGTCAAGCTGGAAGGTAAGGATGATTCTTTCTTCATATGCAGCATGATAAGATTGGCATGCTACTTGAACAGTTTCTTCTTAAACTGGAAACTTAATGCATAAAAGTTAACATGGTCTTTATTTCTCTTCAAAATAGGCTTCTGAACCCTAGTACGTTTGCTGGATGGTTTGGGCGGTCAGTATATCATGTGAGTGACAGTTCTTCTTCTTAACTTTTGTTTCCTGTTCTAAATGGTGATTGTTTCATGATTTCATGATATATTAAAATAAAAAAAAATTACACACAAGTTAGGCTTAGTTTTTTAACACTGTAGATAAATCTAACCTTTTTGTGAGATTGGAATTATTAACAACATCTGAAACCGGTTTGAGGCGTCATAGAAAGAAGATCTTTTTTAGTACATGAAAGATAATTGCCAAATCTGCTTGGAAATACTGAATTAAATTGAATGAATATTGCAAAAATGAATGTTCTTTTCTGGTTGACGCTGCTTTTCATCTGGTATAGATTGTATCAGACATTTCTTTTTGCACAGTAATAGTAGATTATTGCATGTTTTCTTTGATAAGGACTTGTGAATTCAGAAAAGAGAATTGAAAAGAAAATAATGAAAAAAGAACCTACATGAAATTAGAGTTTTTGACAAAAAAATTGTTTAAAATAATATTTGAGTAGGAGAAATTTTTAATTATGTCTGAAAAATAGAATGTAAATAGGACCATAGTGGAAGTTACTTACATTACTTCTGCTAAGGAGCTCATGTAGATGCATTCCATGGTAAAAAGAGAAACTGGAGCTTTGTTTGAGTTGAGGATGTGTAAACTCTTGCAGGAGAAGATCTAATCCAAGTTAGTCTTTGATCTATAGGAAAAAAACATTAATACTTGGTTCTGCTTTGAGATTTCCCAAGAACAAACAAGGGACCTTCTCTTTTAATCTATTTTTCTCTCTCTTGTTTTCGATCAGCTGCTGCTTATGCTAACAAAATTATCACAACAGGCACTTGTGGTTTTCCTAATAACTGTGCATGCATATGCTGATGAAAAGTGTGAGATGGAAGAGCTCTCTCTAGTTGCGCTCTCTGGTTGCATATGGCTTCAGGCCGTTGTTGTCACCTTAGAAATGAAGTAAGAACTCTTTTTCAAGCGTTCTATTCGTCTTCTTCATGTAACAATCTCCATTTATGCAGCTCCCTCACAATATTCCAACATCTTGCCGTGTGGGGAAACTTTATGGCTTTCTACGTAATCAACAGCATAGTGAGCACCATCCCATCATTTGGAATGTACACCATCATCTTCCGCCTATTCCGGCAGCCATCTTACTGGATAACCATGATGGTATGCTTTGATTGCCCTAGTTTTACTACTTGGCTTGCAGCTTTCTCCGATTGTCTCTAACTGATACTGTTTTCAGCTTACTCTTGCCGTAGGGATGTGCCCAATCCTAGCAATCAAATACTACCGTTTTACTTACAGATCAAGCCTTATTAACATTCTCCAACAGCAGGAGAGGTCCGGTGGCCCAATCTATGCCATGGCTGTTGGTAACCTGGAATCACAGTTCAAATTGATGGATTCCAGCATGCCTCCTCTGTCTCTTACTCAAACGAAGAACAGAAGTCCTGTGCAGGAGCCTCTGTTGTCCGACTCCCCATCGGCCACAAGGCGTGCCACTGGATCATCTACATTTGATTACTTTCCTACATCACAGAGTAGATCACTGTCTTACTCCAGAAACCTGAAGAACAACTGACCTTTAGTTAGGGCATGGTTGATTAGAGAAATTAATTATTATATTGGCTTCCATTGAATGAAAAGGGCTGTTTTCCTCATCCATTGATGTCGTTTCATGGGTTTGCTTAAGGAATTTTTCTTACACGTTGAAATCCATGATGTTGAACAAGTGGATGTATAATAAAATGATCATACAATTGCAGTTGTCGTGTGAGATGAAACTTATCTTCTTTGTTTTCTTCCAACGTAGTGTCAAAGCTTGAAGTACGCAAGGTTGATGTGCAGTGGCGTCATCGTCTTGTACGATGACAGCTCAATGTTTCATGGCTTTTATTGATCAAAAGATTTATTGTAAGATTTAGCTTATGGAAAGTTGAGTTAAGAAATGGATTTACTGTTTGTTGTCCATTCGTGGTGATAAATATAACATTATAATATTTTATAAAAATAAAAAATCATGGACTTTTGCTGTGATTATTTGTGTTACAATTGAATTGTTACAACATAATAACTTTGGCAATTTTGAGATGATTTACTTAATTTTTAAAAAAAAATGCACCATTTAAAATTCTTGAAAACATTTTCATATATTTTTTATTGTCAATTGTGAATTTTAGCATGTTCATTAATTTTCATACTACTATAATGAGTTATTGAATAAGTAAAATAAGTAAAAAAATTATAAAAAAAACAAATTAGACATATGAATAAGTGGAAAAAAAAAAGAATTAATTCAAGTTTCATAAATAATTCATTACAATTTAATAAAAACTAATAATATTGAAAAACATTATTAAGATTTACACTTTTTTTTGTCTTCTCTTTTTAATGTAATGTCACACATCAACTTTTGTCGTTATTTGTTATTACTTTCTAACTGTTGTGACCTTTGACCCGCAACCATGCCCATGGGTTTTAAAGTCACGTGATTAATTAATTTTTAAAATGATTATAAATGTTTTCTAGTAAATAAATAATTTATTTTTTATTTGGAAAGATCCATCACCGACATAAGCTTTAATGAAAAAAAAGGTAATTATCTCTTTTTTTTTTATGGAGCTCCATAGTTTGCTCGGCCGAGTATTATAGGCTACATTTGTTATTTGAATTTTTAATATGCTTTTTCTGTATTTTTTTTCAAAATAAAATTAAATAACTAATACTCACAACTCTAACTTTACTAAAAAAAATATATTATTAAATAAAAAACATTATTCAAATTCACAAGTTCACCACAAAAAAAGATATGTTTGATTTCTACCTTATTTTTTAGTGAATAGGAAAGTGAACTTAGATTGTTACCATGTTTGAATCACGATTGAATTGTAATATTTGAAATAATAAAAATATTTTTTAAAAAATTAATTTTGAAATTTGAGATTAAGATGAAGTAAAAATAATCTTATTATTATCTTTAAATTCATATAAGGTTTGACAAAATGTTTTACAAAGTTGATCTAAAATCATACTTTTATGTATAATATGGAACCAACTCAATCATTGTTGATGAAAACTTAATCAATTCGAATCATGTATGGAAAAGTACAATATAAATGGTTTTTATTTGAATATAATAATAATTATTTTTAAATATGTATTTATTTAACCATTGAAGGATATCTCGTTCATGTATAAAATTATACAATAATTAACCTTTGAATGCTTTATCATTATTTTAGGATCAATTACATTTAATATAACAATTATTTCAAATAACGTTTGAAATCTTCAACTGTGGGAGTCCAATTCATTCATGTATAGATTAAAAATAATATTTTTAAATAAATTATACGAAATTAATATAGATTATATTTAATATGAAAGTTATTTTATATGACATATAAGATCTCTATTTATTAAACTATGAAAGATCAATATATTCATGCATGATAAGAAAAAGATGTATAATTCTAATTATTTGTGATCTCATGATTATATATGTGTCATTTGATATGATATAATAAGGTGAAATATAAGATTTAAATAAAAAATAAATAAATTATCAAAGAGATATAAAGTAAAATGATAGATTTTTTTTTTTTGTAAATGGCCCAAAGAGAACATAAAAAAATAACCTTGATTTAGAAGGCGTCATTGATCGTACATCATGAAGTAACCGATGACCGGCCTACCCTATAGTAGTCCCTTGAGAAAGGCGTCCATGTTTTTGGTGGAGGACCCGTCATCGGAGATAGCCGCCGCAGCCTTCTCCCTCCACTCCTCCGCCCTCTTCCTTATCATCTCCCCTTTCGCTCCATCCCCCATCACCAAATCGATGCACCGCCGAAGCTCCGCGGCCTCGACGACCCCATCTGCTCCCTCGTCGGCGCGCACCCCCACTCCCCACAACGCTTCCGCTAAACTCGCGTTCGTCCTCTGGTCCATCCACCCGGGCATCATCACCATCGGCACGCCGGTCAACAACGCCTCCGTCATCGAATTCCACCCGCAATGCGTCACGAAGCAGCCCACCGCACGGTGCAGCAACACCCGCAACTGCGAGCACCACTTCACGACGATCCCCTTCCCATCCTCCCCCACCCCAATCTCCACTCCCTCTGACCTAGCGTCCTCCCTCAGCACGCAAAGATAAGGCCTTCCGCTCTCCCTCAGCCCCCTCTCCAACTCCTCCGCCTGCCGCGCTGTCGTCCGCGACAGGCTGCCGAATGCAACGTACACCACCGACCGCTCCTCCTGCTTGTCGAGCCACTCCGTATAACCTCCTTCCTCGCCGGTGTCGAATCCCTCCTCCACTACTGGCCCTATCGGTACCAATTCTATCTCCGATATCCACTCGATCGCCGGCGACTCCAGTTCGTGAAACGTGTTCACCAAGATTTTGGGTTTCCCCTCCCACGACCTACGTATATCTGCGAATATGTCGCGGATGGAGGAGAGGAAGGGGCTCGGCGATAAGAGAATGGAAGGGAGGTCCTGTTCTCGGAGTGGCGGCAGACCGGGGAGATCCTTGGTTGTCGAAGAGGAGGCGAAGGCGGGGTGACCACTAAAGTAGTGGTAATAGATGGCGAAGACGGAGGCGGGTTGGATCCAGTAATGGATGGCGGGGACGCCGAGGTCCCGGGCGACGTCGGCCGCCCAAGTGAGAAGGATAGTGTAAAATACGGCGGTGACCGGGCGGCCGCGCCTCGCCAACGCATGCACGAGCGAGGACACGGTGCGGGAGCCAACGGAGACAAGCTCAGACATGTAACGGTTCTGGTCGCCGACGTGGGGGTGGAAGCCAGCGTCGTAGCCGTCGGAGTAAGGGGCGTAGGCTACGATGCCCGAGCCGTCGGGATTGAGGGGATTTTCTTCGCAAGCATCGTCTGGTTCGCCGCTAAGGCATGTGGAATTGGGGAAGAGGCGGCGGTGGGAGTAGACGGGAGTGGTTACGGTGACGCGTGAACCGGTCCGGCGGGCAATCCGGCGGGCGAGTTGGCGGGTGGGGTTTAACTGGCCCAGGCCAGCGAGACTCACGAGCAGGAAGTGGTGCTCCTTCGCCATTGCCAAGTTATCCATGTGACGTCCTCCCATCATTGGATTGCTTTTATAGACGTTTTTAAGCTAATTAATGATGTCATCTATAAATACTTATTCATCTCATTCATAAATTTTTTTTTTTTCGCATTTTTAGTATAATTCTAAATTAACAATTCGACCACCATCACTTTTATAAATAAATATTTTCAATAATAAAAATACTAAACATATAGTTATTATTATTTTTTATTAAAACTTTTAAAAAAAAATCTTAATCATTTGGCAACATTTGTATATACAAGAATGCCTTAAAAGATGAAACTTTTTTAAACTTTTTCTAAGTTTGATTTTACTAAAAATATATAAATTAAAATTGTAATCTTTTTACTATAGAGATTAAAGATTATGATGATATAATTATTAACAAATAATACATTTAAAACTCATTTTATTAATTTCCAAAATACATAAGAAGTTGCAAATATAAAAAAAATAAGGCTACCAAACAATTTAATTACATATTTAAGTTAGTTTTTTAATATAACATTAAAAGGTTACAGATCACCCAAATTATATATTGTATTAGTAGTTTTGTTCTTTATTGATATATCCCTCCATGAAGCCTTCGATTCAAGAGATAGAAGAGCATCCAAAGAAAGGAAACACACCATCACACAAACATCATCGTTTGCTTAAGAAAAATATCCCCAGCGCATAGTTCATCCAAATAGCAAGCAAAAAGGTAAACAACTTTATAAAAATCAACACAAAGCTCATTGCTCTCTTCTGCAGAGTCTCAGTACCTATAATGAGGAGGCTTGTAGGGTCCCTCGACTGGCACATTAATGTACTCAGCCTGCGACGAGCTGAGCTTCGTCAGCTTTGCACCGAGCTTGCCGAGGTGCAGTGCCGCAACCTTCTCGTCCAAGTGCTTGGGCAACACGTACACTTTCTTCTCGTATTTGCCGGAAGACCTCTCCTTCCAGAGCTCCAGCTGAGCAATCACCTGGAGAACATATTGAAAGCTATGAGCAGTTGGTTACGCCAAGTGGGGTCTAGGAACAGGGGAGCAGAACAATACCTGGTTGGTGAAGGAGCATGACATGACGAAGCTGGGATGCCCCGTGGCGCATCCAAGGTTCATGAGGCGGCCCTCGGCGAGAATGATGATGCCTCGGTTGGTGTCAGGGAAGACCCAACGATCGGTCTGCGGCTTGATGGTGATGCGCTTGACACCGGGGAAGGTCTCCAGGCCCAACATGTCGATCTCGTTGTCGAAGTGGCCGATGTTGCAAACGATGGCATTGTTCTTCATCTTCTTCATGTGGTCGACCATGATGATGTCCTTATTACCGGTTGTGGTGACAAAGATGTCGGCTTCGGCAACAACGTCTTCAAGCGTAAGGACTGGTATGCCCTCCATGAGGGCCTGGAGGGCACAGATTGGATCTATCTCGGTTACGATAACACGAGCTCCGGCCGTTTTGAGGGCAGCGGCACAGCCCTTGCCAACATCACCGTAGCCACAGACCACCGCAACCTTTCCGGCAATCATCACGTCAGTGGCTCTCATCAGCCCGTCCGGAAGAGAATGCCGGCAACCATACAGGTTATCAAACTGCCGCAATAACATAAAAGTTCTATCACTATGAAGTAAAAAAAAAAAAAAAGACTTGACAAATAAAAAACAAGAAGAAAAGAAATCATTAAGTAGCAGCCGATAAATAAGGCACCAAATGAATCGATTAGAGCACCTGATTCCCACTAAGGAAACACACAATCTTGATGAGAATTCAGTCATTAAACAAGCTTTTGCTCTCATCCTCATATACACAATTCAATTCCATAATGGCAATAAAAATATACATATGCCTCTAACATTCTACTATATAGCATCTTTTATTATTTCAATACCTTAAAATTAAAATGCATAGATATGTATATGTGCATATATATATATATATATATATATATATATATATATATATGTTCTATTATGATAATACTTTTTGAAAGTAGTTCAGTACTATTTCAATAAACAAAGTGTAAACATAAAATTACAACACTCTAGTATTTAATTGATAAAACATGAGCATTTTTAAAGGCACAACATTATCTTGCATGACATATTTTAAATGTTATAAACATAAAAATAACTACGAATTAACACGGTAAAAGTGTTCAGTTTTCATAAATTATAACAAATGACTTGAGAATAAGTAAGATGAAAAAAAAAATAAGGGAACAAATTAAATTTAACACCATTAAAATACAACTATACAACAGCAGAAATTCCCAAAATCAAATGTCAAGCTAATAAAGACAACAAAATTGTAGCATACAAAAACCTTGATGCATTGACCATGCCTAAAAATTCAACTACATGAAAAGTACATGCTTTAAGCACACCATCAAAGTTAAAATGGGAACAACACTATGCACATTTTGTGCATGCAAAATGCACATAGAAAAATGAATGGCATTTTGAGCACTTTCTATATGCAAACAATGTGCGTTCTTTATGTTCAAAGTGTGCATACAAAACAAGCACACAATGCGCTTATATGCAAAATTATATCTGTCGTTTGCATTTCTGATCATGATTGTATTAAAAAAACTAAATTTTAATTAAAAAAAGATTTCAAATTTGCAAACAATCTAACTTCAAAAAGCTAAAAGTTCAATGAAAGCCACATATCAGGTTCAGCTTAAGCCTACAATCCTGCTAAAATGATAGGTCTAAATCTCTACTAAGCAGATTTGGATGTCACATTGCAAAGCTGCAAAAATCACAAGAGACATAACATCACGAAATTTACACAAATTAGGAAAGAATATGATACCATATAGAAGCATCATAGAAGCATGGCAAGCATGTATTGAAAATGGAGTGCCATAAAATTTAAGAAATTTAAGACACATCACCTAAGGTCCATACCAGTTATGCATCATCATTGCCACGGATGCCTAAATCAGAAACCTAGCGTTCATCCAAATTAGTATATAAGAGAAAATACACTAAACAAAACTGACTAGGCCAGCTAAAGGAATGTCATCTCAAGAAGTTCAATGCACAATTAAGATTCACAACATCTATAAAAGTATACTTCGGGTAATCAAAGCTTTAAAAAATCAATCAACAATTTTAAGAAAGTAAACAGGTAAACGAAAGCTAAAGGATCTTCTGAAGCATTTCATTAACAAATATCAAATGAAGTAGAACAGACATTAGAATCATTAGATCTGAATGTATAAATTAGGAAAGTAATCGAGTGCGAAAAGGAAGGAATGCAGATCTAGATCAATAACGAAAGCAAGACCAAGGGAGAGAACATTTCACCTTGCTCTTAGTGACAGAATCATTGACGTTGATAGCAGGGAAGAGAAGCGTCCCACTGGCCTGCATCTGATACAGCCTCTTCACCCCGGTGGTAGTCTCCTCCGACACGCCAACAAGCCTTTCCTTCATCTTGCTATACCTCTTTGGATCCACCTTGAGACTGTCCCTGATGAGCCCCAACACGATCTGAAACTCAACGTTATCAGTTGACGCCGGATCTGGGATCTTACCCGTCTTCTCGTACTCTTCCTCTGCCTTTACCCCCTCATGGATAAGAAGCGTCGCATCACCGCCATCGTCGACGATGAGATCAGGACCTCCCCCGGCACCCCAATCGAGGCATCGCTCGGTGCACCACCAGTACTCCTGAAGAGTCTCCCCCTTCCACGCGAACACCGCCGCAGAGTCGCGAGCGATGGCCGCGGCGGCGTGGTCCTGGGTCGAGAAAATGTTGCAGGAGCACCAGCGGACCTCAGCTCCTAGGGCAGTCAGCGTCTCGATGAGGACGGCAGTCTGGATCGTCATGTGGAGGGAACCGGAGATTCGCGCTCCCTTGAATGGCTGTGAGGAGCCAAACTCGGTGCGGCACGCCATTAGACCTGGCATCTCGACCTCCGCGAGCTCGATCTCAAGCCGCCCAAAATCCGCCTGGGACATGTCCTTCACCTTATACTCCCGCCCGGAGGTGGTCTTCTCCACGAGCAGAGCCATGGCGACGTCTGAGGAGGAAATTGGTATCTGGATCTACGGGAAGAGAGATCGGGCGCGAGAGCGGGACGAAGACGAACGCGTAGGACGTGAGCGATTTAAAGGCAGCGGAGGCCATAACCGACGGTGGATTTTTCATGATTGAAAAACATTAAAGAAATTATATAATAAATTCTAAATTAATCAAATTGAATTACTCTTTTTTCGACAACTATTTTAGGATATCGCGACAGCTTTTCGGCCACCAAATCCTCGCGTTCGCATTTTCGTCGGCTACACCGAACCAAACCACGTCGTAGGTGAACCGAAACGTTAGGTGAGCTATTTTTTTAATATCACGTTTAGTCTTTTCAGCAGACATATATTTACATTTTATATATTTAATTAATGCGGACACAAAAAGAAATGAGCTGTTCACATGTATGGAAATTAATAAAAGAAAATTATTTTAAATGTGAAAATACAATTTTCAACATAAAAAAGACCGAACTAAAATGAAAATATGTATTAATATCACATGAAAGCACTTACTATTTTGCATACAAACAAACAAAAAAGTGAAGAATATATTTAAAATTTTTAATCTCAAATGCAATGCTCTGTTAAATATTTTAACCAAATTTTTGAAAAATAGAAATAAAAAATAATTAATTGCTCATAAAATACAACATGCAAGTACCGTTGCTCTTCGAATAAAAAGGAATTGAACAAAGTTCCTGCTGTCACAACCACATTGTTCTTTCCTTAAAGGAAAACCTTAATTTAATGTTGATCTACTCTTCCTCGTCAGCAAATTTGATCTTCTTATTTAAAGGATGAACATTACCCACCTGCACAACAGAGAAGAACATATAAACAACAATCTTTACAAATCATTAACATCTCCAGTTCATAGAAGAATCAAACATTATGTCATTAAAAGTAAAACCCTAGGGTTTTTTTCAGACATAACGTCATCAAATCCATCAAGTAAAACCTTGAAACAACTTTCTTTGAATACTGTACTTACAAAGTCTGGACAATTATAATCAATTCCAGCATCCTTTATACGTTGGCGTCGTTTCTCATCACGCTTAAGAATTCCTTTCACCAATCGAGCGTGTTCTTCAACAGTTCTTACCTGTAAACATCGTATAAGTGAACGTACAGTAAATACCTTTGCAGGTGATAAGGTAAAAAGTATCACCTTGTTGTGCCGCTTTCTTTCAATTGCCTTCCAAATCTGAGGGTTATATGAACGGCGCACACCACTCCATCTAAGAACACAAGCAATAAGAAGGATAAATCGTAGTGAAAGAATGCCTTCCTTCTTTACACAAAAACAAGCCTATACAAAAAGGAACAGTGGCCGGTTAGATTGGCCATGGATATGGTTGCACAAGCAGTGAAGTGAGCAAATCACTAAAATAGGGTTTAAATCTGCAAATTGAATTCAATTGAATTTGTTCCCAATCTCAACAAACTGGGCGTTGGCCGCTTTTGATTTCAAGTTTGACCACAAATATATTGGGACCTAACTTACGTTATTGATGATCCAGAGGATAAAAAGAAAAGGGCAATTGTTATTGATCAAACCAAACAGATTTGGCATCAAAAGCAACGAATATGCTGTAGATTACTCAACTCTTTTATCTAAAAAAGAAAATAAAATGCATCTGAATTTTTCTGAAGTAGATAAAAATCCCATGTTCCTAAAGATAAAAATGAGTAATGTGCATTTTAACATACAAGTTAAAATGCACAATAAGATCATTTTTTTAAGAGAGAAAAATGGTATATTTTTGCAAAAAATGCAAGAAAGGAAAACTTCTGTAATATTATAGAATGCATAATTTCAAGTAACTAAAAAGAGAAATTTGCTTATTAATCACAAGTAGGCAAATCTATATTGATGTAAATATGTAAATAACAAAATGCGATATTTAAATAGTTATGTTTTATAATTATCAGTTATCATTGAATGAAAACACAATTGGTCATAATATAATGATATAATGTGACACAAAAGCTATGAAAAAATTAAAAAATCAGGTCCAGTATTGAAAATATATGAAAGAACGAAAATAAAATAGAAAATCAAAAGATGATTATAGAGCAAGTTCACATGTGATAACTATTTACTACAGTTCATCATATGCTTCATTGTGTTGATTAGTCATTTATTCAAATATTCTGTTATAAAAAAACGTTGCTTGTTTAAGCATCACTTTGATTTTTATGTGCAGGTTGAACAAATAGTTAGCTCACGTCAGCTTTTTATTCAACTTTATAAGAGCAAATGCACATCTATAAGGAGCAGATCAGGCTGGATGGTGAGTAGAAAGAAACTCAAGTTTACATTATATTTCTTCTCTTACGAGTACTTAAAACTTTATGTTTACTTCAATTTTGGATAATTCTATGTATATGTCAAACATCTGATAAATCTGTTATGTAATTTACTTTTGTTAATGCTTTCACTCTGTTAAGTAGATCTTTGATGAAAACGTTTTCAAAATTGAAGTGGGTGATCATATTAATTTAATAGAAGAATAATATAGCATAAAATCTAACCCCCCAGTACGATGTGATTATGCTGTTGATTCATGTATTGTCAAGTTGGGGTGTAATAAATAAAATGAGTGTGCAAACATAAATATAAGTACCTTTTCTTTGTTATTGTTTATTGTTGATACAAGTATATGCTTTAAAAACAAATAACATGTTGAATAACAAGAAGATGTCAACCAATGGCCAAGGTCTGAATCAGTACTGATGAGGGCATCTAGGGTAAATGCAGAGGAGAGAGAGAGAGATGGAGAAAGAGAAACTCAAAGGGGTAGTCCAAATCAGATGGTTAAAATCCTAGCAACAATGATTCAGGCAAAGGGAGGACTAACCAATTTATCTGCTATAGTAATGGTAACTTTTCTATTGGACAAGGCAACACAACAGTTCCAAAAGATGCATCCTCCATATTTTTCCTGGAACTACATATCCAATAAAAATAGAGAATTGGATAGACCAGATGACCAAACTATTTTGTGGAATGTTCTGTCCAAAAGCTAATAAGGTTACTTTGAAACTATTGATTTTAAATGAAGCAACAGGACATTGGTAAGAAGGACAATTAAGGATCTGTTTTATGGGTTGTGATGACGGTGGAATTCCTTGGTGTGAGTTTTGTAGATGTTGCTTGGATTTTTTTGTGAGCTTTTTAAAATAATGTTTGAATAATTAAATTAATTGAATATATATATATATATACACACACACATACAAGCACATACAGAAAGAATAAATTTTAGGTAAACAAGAGTGGTTTAGAGTGAGGATCAGGGAAAGAAAAGGAAGCAGGGAGAGAAGAAAGAGAAGAAGATCAAAGCAAGATCAACAGAGCTGTTGATAAAGTGAAGAATAGATCATGCTATTGCAGGAGGAGAGAATGGAGTAGAGAAAACAAAGGTAGAATCAAAGCCTTAGAAACAATATCTTGATTTCAAGTTTTCAACAGAAATTAAGCGTTGATGTTGTTTTTCTAAGTTCTAAATATTATTCTTGAATTAAAGTGAGTTTTAGTTAGGTTTCGGCAAATTTTAGGTTCTCCAAAGTGATGTTTCATAACTTTATCATACGATGTAATCAAGCTACCAAATCGAATTGAAGTTATTGGAATCAATCGTGTTGCACAATTGATGAATCTTACACTACAATCAGGCCAAAACCTATCATATGATCCATCATTCATACTATACAATCAAGAATACTACAACCGAGTCATAATTAAACGTAAGTTAGCATCCCTTACCAAAATGATTTATTTCTCTAAAAGTAAGTTCCATATCAAACTAACAAGTTTCAAAAGGGGAGGCAGACGCAAACCATGAACCCCTTGGTAACTTCAATATCATGAAACCCTATATAAACAATTACACATGAAGACCAATACCCAATACATATTATGTTGTCAATCTCACTAAAGCCTATTGAAACTCATTTAATCTTGAGTGGAATGTTAGTGATACAATATTTTACAAGCAACCCATTAATCAACCTACTTGGATGATATCAAAATTACATCAACAATTTTACCATCACGTTGAAGTGTAGACCAAATATAATGAAATTTCTCGTAATCAATATTTTCTTATTATCAACTATAACCTTTATATCATTAATTACATGACTAAATTACATTTCATATTTTTTATTTTAAATCTATATGAAGAAAATTCCCAAAAAGCCTATATGTCTCTAACTTTACCTTGGCTCTTAGTCTTGCAAACAATTACAATATCATTAATAAAAATATGCATCATGGTACTTCATCTTAAATTTAGCAAGCATTTCCATAACAAATGTACACAAATAAAAGCTTAAAAAAGATAAAGATATCTTACTTGCATATTTCTATCAATTTAATTCCACCAAGCTTTAATTCAATTCATGATCACAAATACATAAGCCATTCACATAGAGAATCCTTACAATTTTGGATGAACACGTTCTGGAGGAACAAGATGAACTTGAAGGTTGTGCTCGAAGAGAAGGTAGTTGTTAATCTCATCAGCCACAACCTTAGCTACCTGCATTACAGTAGACAAATTTTTATTGATGAACACTTGAGTTAGAGAACCTAATACTAGAAAGAAACTCAACTGGACAAAAAGCCTTGCCTGTGGGTTTTCAAATTCAATGTAACCAAAGTGCTTTGACCTTCCAGTCTAGAATTATGCAAACAATGATTAGAATTCATATTGAAAAGGGAGCTAAAGAATGTGTAATACATGAGCACAAGTACAATTATAAATAATCAAGAAGAATAAAATATACTTAGCAACTCAAAAGCAATTATATAAAATCAATCTCACCATAAAAAAACGAGAGTGTTAACTCAAGATTACCACACATGAAAAAAAAAACCACAAGAACAAAATTTTTCCATTACATAAACCAAGTGTATGATGCATTTAAACACTCCCTACTCCTATTGACAATCAACATGCAAATCAACTAAGCCATAAAAACCCACATTAACAATGAAATCCACTAATCCATAATGACCAATATGAACAATAAACATGTGTCAAGGAATTGCAATAAGAATTTAAACAAACAATAACTTATTTATTACATGCTTCAAAGCCAAATATTTAAAAGACTATTTGTTTAGAAATATAGGATGCAGTCTATAATATAATGAAATCAAATGGGTTCATACATCACATCCTAGCTCAAGAACGATGAACTAACATACTTTGCAATCCAATCAGTTGCACAATTTCCCTCCATAAATACATGAATGATTTTGTAATTAGCAAGCGAATAGAGGGTCACAAAAGCCTAGCAAAACATAGGGCATGATAAGCCATCTATAACACCAAGGAAAAACTTGAACGAATGCAAAAAAATCATTCTCGAACCAAACACATGCAGCAGCGGAGAGGAATCTCTTAGACGACAAAATCGCTTCACGTATGCCCTACTACTCCTTCACATGAGATGCAATATAAGAGGCTCTCCATCCAATAGCCATTAACATGGCACCATAGCTATTGCAAATGACAATGCTAATAATTGCCACACCAACAAAAGTAATTGAACCATCACAATTTACCTTAAAGCATTTAAGAGTAGGTGGGAGCCACCAATCAGGAGAGTAAAAAATTTGTTCATGTAAAAGAGTGAGCAACAAAAAGATCAAGCTTTTGAGATTCTATAACTACTATGAGAAAGAATATATGAGAGAGATAATTTACATGGATAAGGTACAATGGGGCAAGACCAATCTATTTGGGCATTGAATAATCTATCATGAGTAATGCACATAGAGTTGGTCTTATGCATAAACCAGATTGAGTCCCCTACAAGATGAATAAGCCATAAAGCATTCAAGAAGAACAAGGATCAAATCTAACAAGGTTATTCTAGGCAAAGTTTTTGAATCAAGTGCAAAGGGCAGATCCATGTGTGCCACTCGTCAAATTTGTCAACACAACATGCTTATGTGAAGCCACAAATCATGTCATAACCACATGCCTTGTTTTTTAGCAAGAAAAGGGTCACCTCTCTATCAATAATGGTTCAAGCATTGACTTGGCATGAGCAAGCACATTTACTTGTAGCTCAAATTCATTTGCCTCTTTGCCTCTCCTTTCTCTATTTTTGTAGTGGTCACCAAAGATACTTTGCCAATGTCACCAAAATGGGATTGAAAGAGAACTTTGATATAAATGGTAGTTCTTCAATCTCAACAATGAATAATGAGAACATTCAAAGGGATTCTTACATGTTAAATACTCAACCAAAGATTGGAGTGCCATGGGGCCGTGGGAATGTCCTAACATGGGCTTTAAATGTTTGATATAAATATTCATTAAATTCCTTTAGTCGAGGTAGTAGCTCCAATCCAATGAAATATTTATCGATATGCTGAAACACTATAGCATGGTGCTGGCATAACGTGGGTCAAATGACATGTCCATCATATTCTACTTGACAAAGTGAAGACCACAAGACAAAGCTTGAACAAGTTTTGATTTAAGTGTTGCATTAAGTAAAAGAACACACCTAAATGTGTTTTCTTCCAATAGCAGATTGGCCAAAAATTGTTCAAGCTGTCCACCACCTCTAAGGTCCAATAGGTTGCTCATCTAAAGATGGGCCCATAGGGTCCCAAAAAGGATCATTCAATCTCTTAATCACTAGCAAGCTTTAAGCAAGTGAAAGCAATAGACACCCTTTCAAGCCACTAAGAAGAGACAACAAGCCAAACATCCTCATCGAGTCAAAACTAAGAAGCACAAAGATATAGTAAAGACAATGACATGAGACATTAAAAAGGCAATTATAAAAACCTTCAAAGAGTTTCCTAAGGTTCTATTAAACAAAGCAAAAAAGGCAAACAGGAGTTGTTAGGTAGCAAAGAAGATAAAGAGAATTGTTGTCAAGCCCCTTTCCCCTCCACCATTGTCAAAGCAAGAGATCCATGAGGTATATCAAGCAAAAAAGCCTATTCACCATTGACAATGAACTTGAACGCAAACTTGAGACGCTGCATGGCGGAGCCATTAGACCCTACCGAGGTTCTAGAAGTGGCAACAAGTAGTCAAGAAGGTAACCTTATTCAAACAGAGGTTACGTAAAGCATGAGCCAAGAAGGTGCATCTTGTCTACATACCAAACAACCCTCGAAGAAGCATCTTGGATACACCAACATGTTCGTTCAAAACTGCCAAAGAGAAGAATGCAAAACATGCATGTGCTCTCTTCAATCTACCAAAACAAGACACCCCTTTTATATTGAAGAGGACGAGATGTACCAAATGAACATCACCAACTTTGGCTGGGGTGTGTGTCATTTCCAGCATTTCTACAAGAAAAAGATAGTTGATAGAGAATGTTGAAAGGTTTTCTATGTTAATTACAGGGAGATCTAGAAAGAAGATTTTAAAGCTTCCCAATCTTAAAAAGCTAAAGCTCTTCAACTAAGAAACTCAAGGTTACTCTTGATGAGAATGAAACATCGACGAGAGGAGTTGGAGGCATTGCCTTTCACAACCACTCCCTTGAGTGGTGCGTGGTCATTGCTTTTCTTGAGGATCAAGGAATCAAAAAAAAAAAGGAAAGAGGAAGCAAAATCCAAAGAAATAATGATTCAAACAATTAGTCAAAAAGCAGTAAAAAATTCTTCTAACTGCTTCTCCCAAAAGATCAAACAAGCTGTTAAGTGGACATTGATCCTCATCTAATCTGGATAAGAATCAAGAAACCAGTTGTGAAGTGCTTCAATCATAAGATGGTTTTAAGTCGCTCAAGCAAGTCATGGGCATGGCAGTGCTTGCAAGTTGATCGAACGATGCTAGACAGAATTTTGATAGAACACAACAATGACAAACAATGGACCTACGCAGCCATTTGAATCACAAGAGATCAGCCCTCAATCATGCCTCAATGAGTATCAAGCAAGAATCAGCAAGTCATATAATATACAAAAGATCATGGCCTCTCAATAAAACTTTAGTGAGTATTGCTCATCAAATTGGAGTGAAGCATAAGCCACAAGTGATGTCTTTGGTTGCTTAGTCAAGCTGAAGGAAAGATAGAGTATTGCTCATCAAATTAGAGTGTGCAGTTAAAAGCAAACTCTCAGCAAACTTGAATCACTCATGGCCAATCCACAAGCCATTTAAGAGCTAACCCATATGCCAATAATCTAATTCTTAATCCAGCCAGATCAATAGCAACCTTAAGCACAATTGTGCCTCAAGCATCAAAAACATAATTGTCCAATCAAAAGATTATGGCAAAATACATAAGAGATGATTCAAAAAAATATAGGCCCAAGAATTTTAAAACTACAAGAACTTTACCAACAGATAGACAAATATAAAAAAAAAATAACAATAAATGAGAATAAGGCATCTAATGAGGTTAATAAATCATCCTAAAATACAAAAAAAATTTACACATTTGCATTTAATCACAAATTCCAAAATTACAAAAAACAAAAAGAATATAAATAAGAAATTAAATAACCAAAACCAACAAGAAGCCCTTTCTTGTGACTAATAACCACCCGCTAAGACAAAAAGATCGCTAAAACAAATAAGAAAAACACTAGGTGTAAGAAGTTACCCTTCTACTCCTGGCGAGCCTCAATCTCTTCACCTTACCAAATTGCTTGAAAAAACCTACAATTGTCCATATGAAGCAGACAAAGAAAGAATGTCCATTCAAAATAGTACAGAAATTTCACTCACCTTCCATCTCATCCTCATAGAATCCATGAGGTATATGACCAACATATATAACAGTTCCTACATTTTCCACCACTTCTTCGTTAACTTTGGCATCTGACTTCCCATCCAAAGACTATTAAAGATGAGATGAATAACACATGCTAAGGAGAGATCAGACACTTCGATAGAAGGACAAATAAGAAATGCCAACAAAGAATTCTATAGGCTGGACATGTACCAAGAAATTGGAGGATTGTTCTTTTGCACGACGAGTAACAGATAATTGAGAGGCTTTAGCAAGTTTCTTCTTTAGTGACTTCTTTGCCTTTGCACCCATTTCCTGGATAGAGAGCCAAATAAAACAGTAATTCATTAGTTAACTATACTATAAAAGAACATAACAGTAGGAAGCTACGTATTAGGAGAAAAACATTTAACACTTAACACTTAGCATTCAAAACCTAGAATTTATAGTATTCTCGGTTTGAAGAGGTAAACTTTATCAAGCAAGGAATCCAAAGTTTTAGGTAACTGATCCTTTCCAGCCAACGTTCTAAAAGGACAGAAAACTCCAGCATGAAATATTTACTTTTATTTGCTCAAATACAAGGACACAAAAGCTAGCAGTGAATGCCGTGATTTATGTACCAACCGTGATTCTTAATCCTAAAAATGGCATGGGAAAACCCAACTAAATATTCTGTATGACTTTAAGTAACATGAGCCAAAACCTGAGCCATGAGTAACTTACAACTGGCATATAAAATATCAGCCAAAAAAAGGCTTAGCTGTAAAGTTATATCCCAATGTTCAATCCTTGATAAGTAACCTAGGAGAATTTCTCCTTACAATTACCTTTCCCTTTCTTGTATGGATAACATTTTGATGGGTAAATGCAGTGGGATATGCAACAGATATGATCACCACAAAAAAAAAAAGTTTAACCTTTTTGCATTAGCTGAAATCCAAGTTTGCACACCACTCGTGATTGCAGCATAAAATGCACATCATCAAGACAAATGGTATCTTAAAAGCTTGTTTCGATTTGGTACTAATCATAGTGGTATGCTCAGAACACTCGGTCAAGTAGCATGCAACTTCAACTTATAAATGATTATATTATGTAAAGTAGAAATCATCAGACAGGAGAATAAAGAAAAGAAGCCATTTCATGAAAAAAACAGACAATAAAGCTCCTACTTGAAGAGATGACCAACAAACTAATTTCCAAGGGAAGAACAGTCAACCAAAAAGGGTCTGCTTCCTGACGTTATGATAATCATTTAAATAAAATCCTAATTGTCAATTGTAGCTCCTTCAATAATATTAAGAGACATTAATAGTGAGTCAATGTAACAAGTGGGATAAAATGAATAATCATATGAAAAATCCATCCAAATAAGAAAGAGAATCTACACAAAACATCTCAATTGAGAAAGTAAAGTTAGAGGTGGTTGACAATGGGAACTTCGAAGAATGCAAACAAAATCTAGGATTCGGTATTGCATTATAACAAAAATGGAGGCCTTAGAAAACTGTGTTCTCATGAAAAAAAAAAAGGCAAATGTAACTACAGGGTGAGAATTGCACCATATGCACATATAGTAAAACATGGATTCTTATGCCTAGCAATCCATGGGCAATCAGCAGTTTGAGTTATTTTATTATTTTACGTGAAACACATGTTGAATCAAATTCGGTTATATCTTACCAAATAGTTATGCTACAAGACTAAAGAAAACATACATAATTATGTGCTTGGGGAGTTGTCCTTATTTTAAAAAAAAATGTAATAGTGTTAGGTTGGGTATCTCTAAATTCACATCCTCCTAGCTCGATTTACTAATACACTTATAACATCCGAACACCATTCCATCTTCCCTGGCCCACCACAGCTATCACTACAATAAAACTACAGCCTATCACCTTGCTCTGGCCTAACCATTTATATTTATGTCCCATGTAACAGCTAGTATAGACTGTTGAGATTCTAGCTTCAACAAATAGAGTTGATACTTTTGTGATGGATAAATATGAAATAAACCAAATAGCATACACCAATAAATGATATCAAGTGACATGTTTACCAAACATGTTAATTTGTTGATGCTTAACGGTGTGTCCATTGGTGGGAGCTAGATCTCACCTTTCATGCCATGCTCAATACCGGGGCATTGAGATGCAAGATAATCAGTAAGCAATCCATGTTATCTGCCTTCAAGGCAAGAATCAAGAAGGCTGGAACATAAAATTCTCATTGTCAATCTCATAGTTAGTATTAGGTGAAGCATCAAACAATGGAGACATAAGCAACAAGTAGTGGAGCACTGAAGTGAAGGGTCACAAAGTGAGGGTAGGTTGGCTTTCAAAAAGGTGACCAAGGTAGGTCTTAAGGTGCGAGACAGCAGGAGTTAACTTTTGAGGCTGATGGCTAACAATGTTAGAAAATGAAGGGATTTAATTTGAAAAAAATGGGAGGCAGAGAACTCCAAGTGGGAAAATGTGGGGGAGAGGTACAAGTTTTGAAGGGGTGACTAATCAATGGGTAGGGGAAATTAGCCAGGGAAAAAAATAAAGTTATGACTAGTTAGGATCCAACCACCAATTGTAAATCCAATAAAAATTAGATTTGCATTTTATATGCACATAACCATCCTACTCTAAAGCCAACTAATCAGCTTACGAGAGATTTCAAGAGATTCAAAAAACCCATCGGATACCGTGGTCCCAATCTTAGTACCACTATTACAACAGTAAAAAAGATTGCTGCTGCTGGTGCTTCTACTGTTATAGCTCCTAGAGTAATATGCCTTACACCTCCAAGATGAATTGATACAGGAACCCCTATAACATGACAAAAAACTGTATTAACTAAGAACAATAATGAAACAGTCTAAAGTATACATGGAACTAGTAAAACGGATGTTCGAGATCAACGTTCATCATTTTCTCTAAGGTTTTTATCAACTCAAGTATTTTAGAATTGATTGTTCAAATAGACCCAAGACAATGGAAAATTATTAATTTATCAATTTTCTCTAAATTATATTTTCTAGCACCTAATTAATAATGATGCATCCAATCTCTCTGTCATCCTAGGCACATCAACAAGAACTAGCATAGCAAGTTAGAAAACATTGTAAACCTCTGATAACCAATTAAAAATCATGGCTTCTCTTCACTATAGTGCCCCACAAACAAATATATGGGTATTAAGAAGATTGGACTGGTTGCATTCTAAGTTTAGATCATTGGTCTACTCAAGGTTAGTATTTTTAACTAACTCCATCAAATTTCTAGATTTCAGCCTTTGCCATAAATAAAGTGATCTTCTATCAAATTCTACCAATTTCAAAATTTTGGCCCTAGTTAAACCTAATTAGGGAAGTTTAGTGAAGCTCCACCCAATTTTCAAGCTTTTGCTTTAGTTGAACCTAACAATAGTATTGTTGAACTTTTGGGATTGTCCCAACTCGGTGGTCAAGGACTCCACCCATAGGATTTTGTTTTAGGTTTGTGGGTTTATCCCAAACCAAATGGTAGTTGGAAGTTCTGATCATAAGATCAATTTTGAGTTTTTATGTTTGTTTCAATCCAGCGTGATAGTTTGGGGATTGTACAAAGAGGATTTGATGTTAGGTTTGTTGATTTTTTTTTATTGATGAAACACGTTACATGGCATGCCTGCCATGAAGCTATTTAAAAAGATATACACATTGTAATTTAAGTTTTCTTAACTTATAACAAAAATCTATCCAATATAGAAGGAAATAGTGACATCATGCATGTCATTCAATAAGTAAATTCATTTAAAAAACTAGAATGTTTGACAACTAGCAAGATGAGAAACTTTCATAATAGTTTACACTCATTCATACAACGGAATTACATGATACATGCAATGTGGACAAAGTCTACACTTAACCAATGGTAATTAAGTTTGAACAAGAGAAGAAACAAAGAAGAATGAGCAAACATGCATATTACCCAATGTAGTGAGATCAAGAACCAAATGGTCAAGGAGATATTCCTTGTTAATCCCCTTGTGATGGATCTAGTACAAACTATTGGTCAAACCTACAACGAACCTTTTCTAAGCCAAAATTGACCATGTCCAATGGAGCCTCCACCCATTAGGTTTTTGAAGGAGAAGAAAACTTAGTCTCATCACAAAGCTCCAATCTATCTCTCTAACCATTGCTCCAAGTGATCTAGCCTTGGCTCCAACAAGCTCATTGATTCCACATTCAAGCTTTAACAAATCATTGGTGAAACCTTTATCCCTTAACGGCCTCTTTTATATTGTTTCCAATCATGTCTGTCAACGTTTTGCAAAGGTAATTCCTCTAAAAGCATATACGTTCACCAGTAATGTCATAATTAATGGTTCAAACACCTTCAACTCTTCAACCATTCCCACTTCAAATTATTGACATCTCTTACACATTCTCCTTCAACAAGACAACTCCACTAACCACTTCTCTCGGTCCATATCTTCCATTGTCGACATTGATGGACAGGTGGAAGGTCTACCATATCCTCTATCTTCACCAAATATGATATTTTTTCCTCCTAACATAAACTTAGGACATATTTTTCACAGTCCTAATACCATTTAGTAATATAATCCAAATTTTTAGATTTTAAAAGATAAAATCTCCCCTATATCTAGTCTACACAGGGCATTGTTCACACTGCCCGTCACACCATGGGAGCTGGCCATGTTTGAAGTCATTACCTTAACAGCAAGGAGGGTGATGTCGAAGGCAGGGCCAGTGATTGGAGTGAAGTAACAAATCTCCAACAAAAAGGATTTCCTAGCTCAAACTACATGTTTTCAGTAAATAGAGACAACGTTTCTTCTATATTATGATATCTTATATTCTTTTAATTTGATTTGAGATTGATTCTCTATTGTTATCTAATAGTTAATCAACATAATTAGCTACAACATTCCACATGCAACTATGCACTCGTAGAATTAAAACAAATTAACAATAAATATACCTCAAAATAAAATACAAAGCAAGTTCATTTCTTTCCTATGATTAATATGCATATTACCTAATGCACTTGAAACTGTGAGTGACAAATATAAACTGAGTCAACTATCATAATCATAACATCTAAAAAAATACATTGTTCGAGTCACGTTATTTTTAAAATCAAAAATAAACAAAACATCTACTCATGTAATACTACAAGTCATAATTATAGTCACATATTTATTTTATTTATCATTTTTTATTTAAGTTGCACTTTTAAGCTAATTTCTTATTGTATTTCAAATTGGTAAGCCATTATCCTATCTGATAATATCACATTCGACCATTTTTATGGCATTTTATGAGCTCAGATAACTTATTGTCTTTCAAATTGACAAGCCACTATCTCGTTTGGAAATATCCTATTCAGCCATTTTTTCTTTTCCAACAAGCCACTCTTCTATTTTATCATCTTTATTGCTATTGTTTTACTTGCATATCAAAAGTCCATATATTCATATTGCTAATACATAACATACATGTCTACTATGTAAATACTTAGCCATTAAAAATATTGTCATGCATATATTCAATAGTCAACATACACATAATACTCATGATATAATAATATGCATATACAGCATATGAAATATTGCAATACAACAACATACCTTTTAACTACTTCATTTTGGTACATAACATCACATCATTGCATCAAACGTTATTATATGATAACATAAAACTATGTTTATCATTCATCAATACATCAAACATATACGCTAACAAAACTGCTAGACTATGATTAATCAATACAACAAACATACTTGTAAAATTGAGATGCTTACCTCAAAGCATGCTTTTGTAGAAGTGAAACGCTAATCTCGAATGTCACATTTAACACTTTGTCATTCCCAACAAACCACTCTCTTGACTTGACAACTTTTATTATTATTGTCTTATTTGCATATCACACGTTCATATATTCGTATTAATAATACAGAACATACTTGTCTATCATGTAAGTAGACTATTCAAATGCTATCATATACCTATTCAACAACCAACATATATCTCATAATCATCATGTAATAATATACAAATACAACATTTTAAACGATGTAATATAAAAGCATGTCATATAATTAATCATTCCGATATATAACATCACATCATTACATTAAACATTGTTATTATATATTATACATATATTTATCATTCATCAACACATCAAGCATATGCACTTACAAAAACACTAGATGCCTACATAAGGCTAAACATATCATTCATCAATGCATGAGTATGCTTGTAAGAGTGAGATGCTTACCTCCAAGTCAAAAAAAAAAACTGATATTCAACTCCATTCCCTTCCCCTTTTGTTACCCTACAATCATACCTAAATGATAAATTACAATTCCATCATAATTTCAATGTATTAATTCTATTAGCCCTGACATAATATTTGATAGCTAAGTCTTTCATGTTTGCATTCTATGTCCATAATTTTTTTTTGCCCTTTTTTTCCTCTTTTTTCCTTTCTTCTCGTTCCTCCCCTTTCTCTCTCCCTCGACACCTCCCACTTTCTCGCTCCTTACAGCACTGTTCATGTGCCCCGATCCCAAAGAGACGCTGCTGCGAGACTCCTCAAATCAACTTCACAGTCCCCTTCTTCCCCGGTTTCTCCCTCTCTCCTCGAAGCAACCCGGCCGGGAACTCGGCGGCAACAAAAAACTTGGGTTTAGAACTCACCGCAAAAGATTCACTCGTTCAAGCTTGAACCCCACAACTCCGGTTCGCCCTCCGTCCCGCCGGTGAAGCGACGCCAAGGAAAAACAAAAACCAGGGATTCGGAATGGCGCAAGGGGAGAGTCGGCACTCTCCAGACCACCAAAGCAAGCGCTCTCGGGAAAGCGGCCGTGTTTTCAATTTTAGGTTATGCTGTTTGTATATCTTATTATATTACTTAAATGTCTAATTTCTTTTGCTTTAACTTTAATAATTCATATTAACTTGAAATGGATTTCGCCTTGAACAAAATGTCATTAAATTATTCTCAATAAATTCTATTTGATTAAATTTTTTATTTTATATAATTTTAAAATATTTATTTTTAAAATATTTTAACATATTTTATAAAACATTTAAAGAAAAATTATCTCAAAATTAATATCATTGTATTTTTTATAATATTAAAATGTTAAATCAAGCACTTGAAGAGAATTAATAGTTTCTATAACATGTGCTTAATTGATTGGTAACATTTGATCTTCTTAATCATCTTATTGTAGAGTAATGTGTTTATTGATAAATCCATTATCATAATACAAAAAGAAATCAAATTAGGTGTCAACATGATATTTTTATGTTGTGAAGACTAGTTTTTGTTGATATTAATTATAATAAGTTCAAAATTTTTAATCTAAATAAATAACAAGTTTAAAAAAAAAAAGAGATGACGAGAAAGGATAAGATATTCACTTAAGATTGTTATTTTGCTATGGCCCTTAACTACTATCACGTAGCTATCTAAATCTACTCACATGTTATAGTAAATGTAAGTATAGATAAATTTATTAATTCTTATATATACCTTTATGATTCATATGATGAATTATGGGTACAAAAATTAGATGTAAGACATTAATAGATAAATTTAATAAATATAATATTAATAACATTGTAATTTGTCACAAATCAAATAAGTGTATAACATGAATTAATAACTTAAATATTTAATATGTCTAGATAGGTCTTAATAAGATGATGATGATGATATCTTAATTTATAGATGTTTATGCAAATAGAAAAGCAATTACATCTTTGTGAATTTATTTATTGGGTTTTAATTTTTTTTGTTTAAGTTCATATCACTTAAATAATATGATTATCATTATTATTTTTTATGTTGTGCTCTTTGGTGACATGTGATAGCATCTCATAATGCTAAGTAAAATTGGGTATTTGAAATCACATACATAATAAAAGTAACTCTCCCCACCATTTAAGGGTTATCACCCTCCTAAGTGGGAGCTAATGTAGAACATTATCATTCAAAGAGATCAATCATAGAAGTAGAGAATGATGTGTTTGTTTATTGAATTTTTTTTTATTTTATATTTTTGCATGCATTAAATCATATATTATTTGTCTTTTTAAATCATACATCAATTCAATCAAATTTCTTTGCATAGAAGTTCTATCAATATCATATTTTATTGATTAATATCTCACTCTTCTATTTGACATGCTCTCTTTGGCCTTAGATTATGTAAGTCATTTCCTTTCTTGATGTTGTCACTTTTCATATAGTTGTTGCTTTTTTCTTTTTTATATATATATGTATGTGTATATGTGAAAATAATAAGAAAGGGTTATATATTTGTCTTGAAATACATTCAAGACATATTTTAGTCATGCATATTATGCATATTTATTTTTTGTAATATATTTAACAAGAATGCATTTAACATGCCATACATTGTATATAATAATTCAATTGACATATTTTATTTTATTAAATATTCATTAATATATACATCATAACAATAAAATAAATCAAAACATTTGTTATATTTACCTGTTACTTGAATAATTAAAATTAATTAGTCATGGTATGGCATATCACGATTTAGGCAAGACATTTAATCACCACACATATTAATATTAAAATTACTTATCTCAAATTTCAATTAAATTTTGATTTTTACTTTTAAAAAATGTGCTGACTTTATGTTAATAATATATAAAAAATCCAAATTTCACATTACCAAAAATATAAAAAAATTAGAAAATTTTTAAAAAATTTTCTAAATTTTTCAAAAAATTTTGCTTTATTAATACATTGTTTGCTCTCTTTTATCAAACATGTCTTCAAATTTTATTATGTTAAATAAATTTAAATTTATTATCAATTATTTCATATTCTATACATTACAATTGATTTATTAATTATATAATTTAAAAAAACATTTTGGGTAAAATATGGGAGCGACACCATTGGTTAACCAATTGTCAACCTGATTATCATCACTTGTCTCATTTATTTTTTGATCGAATGTTTCTTCATTGCTTCTCTTTCGTCCCTCTACCACTGTCACCAAGGTCAATGCTCACATGATGGTGTGGCATGTAGCTAGATGATAGTAATTGTCATACCAAAGCAAAGTTCATGTGACTAAAAGCATTATTTGATCAATGTTTTGACTCATTGCTATGGTCAAAATTCCATTTTCATCTCTATCTTATTTTCACTTTATCCAATCTTGTAAATATCATCCATCTCTCACAAATGTCTACAATCATCTTTAGCACCAATATTCCAACAATAAATGAGAAATCTTTTGATAAAATACGTTTAATAAAAATGGCAAAATGTTCAAATCAAAATATGAAAATAAAAAAATGAATTTGATTTAAACTATGTATGATACAAGTTTAGCAATAAAGCCTCTTGTAATTGCCAAGAAACTAACATTATTTTTTTGAAAAAAAATTATAAAAATGATCCAAAAGCTTCAATAGTATCGAAGTACTTCCTTCTTGATTCCTATTACCTCATTCATCAATTCCAAAGACTACTTCAGCTGATTGTATGAGATTAGTGAAACATACTCATGTTCTACTTTTTTGCTTCTTCTCGTGTTGACTACAAAGTGATTTGGATGTTTCTTCAGAAGCATCAGCAGAGCAAACCATGGTTTTCCTTCCGTATCATGTTCATGCCATTCTTCCACTGATAAATAACTTCTCAATGAACCATGGTGCCATGTGTTGCTATGCTGCTTTAGCATCTGAACACAGGTAAGAAAGCATTGTTGGCCTTTTATCAAACAAGTATAAACAAAACTTGTACTTCAGGAGACATGTAAAAGCTCATTGCAGTAACCAGAACTTCCTAATATAATGACAATGAAGCAAGGAAAAAACAATTATATGTCACATAGGCATATGCATAACATAAACACATAGATAATGCTGAACAAAGGCCACCTTAAAGCAATCACAGAATGTTATGTCAAAGAGATATAGTTGGATGTTTTGCATGTTCGATTGATCATGGTCTTGTAAAACTAACCTCAGCATGGAGTTTTGCCACCGACATCCACTCTCCTGGGCCGCAAGTTTTGGATAGCATAGTTGCTACGGAAGAGAGAACTTGTTTATCTTCTATCTGCTCATCAAACCATCTCGGAGACTTCTTTGCTGTGAAAGAGAAACATCGCTCAGAAGACAGGTCCAGCTTAGGCATCAACATCGTAACATAGCTTATCCAACACTCAAAGTTTGCAGTTCAACATCCAGTTTGTTCTTATGAATCGAGCAAATGGCTTTGTATTACTACACAAGTAAAAGGAACAACATTTATTGTAGGCTAAAGGCAAGAGTGTATTTTGAATTGAGGCTTAGGTCATTATAAGAGCACATAAAGTAGAGAAAATATAGAAGTAACAAGAAATCCTTTTGCATGATTTCATGCAAGGGCAATGATATGAAATTATTATTATATTAATAATAAATTTGTAACTTGAATATTTATTTCAATCTGCATAACCAAGCCACAATAAATTGAACAACTCTGAAAAACTAGCAATTTGGAACATGAAAATATAAAGTTATTGGATAAAGTTACTAGCTAATTCTAACATAATCAAGAAATGGAATATATTTGATCCAATTGACAATTTATACTTAGAGTGCATGGAGTGGAGTAGGCAATGCTAATGGTAAGGTTTGAAGAGAACTATGAAGCATAAGACTAACTCATTTTTTAAGAATTGAAAGAAGAGATCTTGCAATAATTGAGAAATGTATCAAGAAACATAGTAAATTATAGAGAAAGATAAAGTACCATTATTTTTTATTTAAAAGATTTTGACTTATTTGAAGACTCTTAAGACAAGTTCTGTTTCCTTCCCAATACAATTTCTTATGCACAAAGTCAATATGATCAAATGACCACAAATTGACAGATTAAGATATAACAGAAATTTCAAGAGAAACAAATAATAAATTTCATCCTCAAATCTTTATGGTATTGATTGACATCGCATAAATGTATGGAACACTAATATAGTGAGCTTATTGAACAATTTTTTCCATCAAAGAACAATAACTTGAGGAAACTTACTACCAACAACAAATGAAATGCTAACGAAACAAAAAGATAGTGAAAGTCTTGAAAAATGATAAATTATTATTGAATCTTTGTTTAACATTGCAAGGAATCAATTTATGTTCAAACAGAAAATAGTTTCTCTTAAAAGTCTGTTTATCCCCAAAAACAACATATCATCCCATTATTCATGTAAAATGTCATTTTGTAAGGAAGAATCAGCTCATTCAATGACCCCAGCATAAATAAATCTTCTTATAAAGGAAGAAAGCATAATTGACTCAAGCATAAAGGAGGCAAATCTAAAACGAAAAAATAAAAATAAGAAATGAATGTTAAACACGATACAATTAATTCCAATGAAATATGGGTCCATCACTTTAAGTGTTCCTTAATTCTACTTATACTAACTATGGACAATTAATGATTATTGGTTAGTTACTAATCAATCATGGGTGATAATTGACTATCAAATACTAATTATAAGCTAGTTATGCACCTGTTTTTTCAAGTTATATAGCAGTGGATTTCGTAGCATTCTTTCTTTACTACAAGAATGAAGGAATTACAAATCATAAGTCATCCCACAATAGATAAACAAGTATCCAGTTTGCCATTTTGGAGGTCGATACATCATCAATTTGAAGCATTGAAGTCACCTCCTAGCAATTATAAAAGGATCTTTTTGGCATAAAGGAAATTTAGACGGAAGGATAAGCAAGAAAAGGTTCATAGTAGAGAGGTTTTCTTGTACTCGAGAGAAGAATTTTTTCTTTTCTTTTTCTCTTGTGAGAATTATTCAAGAATCCTGTAACTATAAACAAAGTGAAACAATTTTAGACACACTGCCTTTGTGTTTTTCATCGATTCAAAAGGTTTTCAAGATAAGAATCTTGTGATAAGAATCTTGCGTCCATCTCCTATTATTTTCATAATCATTTAATTCAATCCAAACAACATACCATATAACCAATAGCTACAGTTCCATTGGAACCAGACAAGAAAAAGTACGTAAACTAGCAATCAAAGCATTAAAATCTTCAGCATTCAACAGATTAGGTTTACTAACCAGGACTACCAGGCCGCCGAAACACATCCCTGGCATCTTGCTTCATTCTCTTCGCGTTTAGTTTTTCCTGTTCCTCAAACTCACCTCCATCCTCATTCTGCTGCTCCTCCTCACCATCATCCTCGTCGTCAAAATCTTCTCTAAGCGTGTTGCTCCGCACTGCACCGTGATATGTCAACCGACTCGATTGGGGCTGGGATCGGGAAATCGCCAACTGCCGACGGGGCAAGGCACAGGAACCGAAGACGGACCTGGTGGGGAGGAGAAAATAGAACTTCTTTTCTCCGATCTGGAGGAGGTCCTGCGAATCGAGCTTGACTGGAGCCGTACGGGGGACGTGGAGAACGCCCTCGACGAAGCACCCGTTCTTGCCTAAAACCTCGAGGGCGAATCGCCGTCGGGAGAAGTCGTAGAAGATGCGGGCGTGGTGGCGGGAAATGCTCATGCCGCCTCCCAGGCTCGCCAGGTCGACATCCACCTCCGCGCGCTTGCTGTTACGTCCCAGCACGATCGAATATGTCTGCATGTAATACTCGAAGTCCTCGCCCTGGAGCTTCGCGAATCCGACCTCGAGATCGCCGCCTCCACCATCAGCACCGGAGGATAACGCCATATTCTTTGGCCGTTTCGTCAGAGAGGGGGGACGGCGGGAGTGCGATGCCTTTTCCATTGAGAAAGATGAGATCTTTGGAATGCGGTACCCCGCTCGTCTTCAGATCGGGGAAGAGGACCGGGGCACGGTGACGATGACGCCGTTAGGATCTAGAAGAAGCTAGGGACCGTTAATATAACGGTTGAGGAAGAATCGACAGGCCTTTGCGCGCGAATTGTCGCAAATCAATTTTTTATTTTTCTCGTCATTATATATATATATAGCTAAATAAAAAATTAAAAACATAAAATTCTTGTTGACATGGATCCCACATCCACGTGGAAAAAATAGATTGGGTTACAAGAACGAGTATGGATAAGGATTTGGTGGCACGAAACCTAAATCCAATGAGCAGCCAAGGAATTCCAACACCCTCATCCAAAACTCGCCTCCTCCCCTACAAAAATGAAGGATTTTTAAGAAGCTCAGTTTAAAAATCCTCCTCCTCCGGCGAAGGAAAAAAAATCAGGGGAAGAAGAAGATTAATGGCTTCTGTCTCGTCGCCGCCAATGGCCAGCCAAATCAAGAGCGCCGCTCTCCTTCCTTCTCGCCTAAGCCATCTCCGTCTCCCGGTTCCACGGGGCATTTCGGGTACTCCGCTCCGGGACTTCAGCTCCCGCCGGAGCTCCGGCCTCACCCCCCGAGCCATTCAATCCGAGAAGGTAATTTTACTCAAAAATAAAAAAAATCCAATTCGTTAAATTTCTTCTCCATCTCGATAGATAAAGATCAAAGCGCCTCGGTGTTGTGTTGCTGCAGCCGACGTTCCAAGTCATTCAGCCGATCAACGGCGATCCTTTCATCGGCAGCCTGGAGACCCCGATTACTTCGAGCCCTCTGATTGCGTGGTATCTCTCCAACCTTCCAGCCTACCGCACCGCCGTGAGCCCGCTGCTGCGGGGGATCGAGGTGGGTCTCGCCCATGGATTCCTCCTGGTGGGGCCGTTCGTTAAGACCGGGCCACTTCGCAACACGGAGTATGCCGGCGCCGCTGGCTCTCTGGCTGCCGGTGGCCTCGTCATCATTCTCACCATCTGTCTCACCATGTACGGCATCGCTTCATTCAACGAAGGCGACCCACCAGCGGCGCCGTCACTGACGCTCACCGGAAGGAAGAAGGAGGCCGACAAGCTCCAGACCGCCGACGGCTGGGCCAAGTTCACCGGCGGTTTCTTCTTTGGAGGCATTTCTGGTGTCGTCTGGGCTTACTTCCTCCTTTATGTTGTTAACCTTCCTTACTACATCAAGTAGATCACTTCATCAGGCATGAAGTTGTGTTCTTTATGCGTCTGTTGCTGTACTTAACGGATGTGTGGTGGATGTTGTCTTGAGATAAGCATAACAACACCCATAATTGCATTTTATAGCATTTTTAAAAGTTAATAATGCATCAAACATTTCAATAAATTTTTTTCTTATAAATATATCCTAAATTGATCATAACAACATATTAGGATGTTTCTATTTAACTCATAACAAATATTTCAAATCAAAACATAATTATTTGTCATTTAAATAATATTTTTTTAATATCTTATGTTCATTTAATCTTGATATATCAATCATTAAATTTAACTTAAAAATAATATAGATTTTATATAATAAAATTTATTTTTAAATTATGATAAATATGATAAAATCTATAAATATTATGTTGTTAGACTAATTAAATAATGTCAAATTCTAGTTGAAGAAATTATAATATATGATCGTAACAAAATAGTATTTGATAAATTATAATTAAATTATGATGTTAAAATTAAAATAAATTATAAAAATTTATTATTTATATTTTAAAAAATAAGATAGATTTATTATAATCTCAATAGTTAAGATAATAAAAAAATTATTACAAAATTAGTGATGAATAGTTATGAGAATATAATCTCAAACATAACAATCTTAAAATAAATAACTTATATTTTCTTTTACATTTAAATTTAAACTAAAAAGATTACTTCAACTTGTTTTTAGACTTATGAAAATATCATATTAAAATAATTATTATTCTCCAATAAATATGCAAATCAGAAGATTATATTTGTTATTTTTGCCTATGTTCCGATTTATTATAATAAAGGCGAGTTCACTAGCGCTTAACTTTCCTCGGAATCTGAAATTACCGCATGTTCCACCCGCCGAGCAGGTGACGCCGATGGTGAAGCTCCGGAGCTGTTTCAGTGGTGCCGCCTCCGTTCTCGTGCTCTTCTTCACCAACTCCCTTTTCTTTCCAGCCTATGCTTCGGTCGACGGGGGAGGCGGACAGGAGGAGTTCTCCGAGGAGCTTCTTCTGAAACCATTGCCCGACAGAAAAGTGCTGGCGCATTTCCACTTTGAGAGCTTAGCCCCTCTTTCATCTGCCAACGGGCGACACCACCACCTCTTCCCCAAAGCCATCGCCCAGCTGGTTGGGCTTGTTCGTCGTTTGGAATTTAGGGCTTTGAATGATTCTATCACTTTGTTGTGATTTATTATTTGATTTTGTTCACTGGTTGCCTTGCTAGAGAGCTTCGTTTTTGAAGTTCAATGGAATGTAGCGCTAGTTGTCTAATTAGATGTTTGCTTGTTAATATGAATAGAATAACAAAGTGAACCAAATATGGCAAACGTGTATTTTCCAATACGCATAAGCATAGTCTATCTTACCAAAAAAATGTTTTGAGGTTAATTTGTGGAAGATGCCTAGTGTATTTTTATATATGATGCTTAATGCATATTAGGTGAACTGGCTTTTTTTTTAAGCCAATTTCTAGCTAGTTTAATGTTGCATCTCAGCTTTGCATCATGAACTCTGCTTATCAGCATGAATGGCTTGTTCCTTTGGGTTGGATACTACTTGCTTTGTTATATTTGCTTTTTGTATCTAGATTGAACTCCCTAGTAATGAGATATTGAACTTGTGAAGCACTATTCGTAAAGACTTTTAGAGTTATTATCAATGTATTGGGTAGATTACCTCTAATGTGTGTTTAGAGTTTTGGTTTTTAAATTACTAGAACAAAAAAGATCACTAGTGATAGTTGAATGGCTTAAAGACCAAATTGAGAGATGATAAGAACATGATAGAAAAACTCCACCTATTATGCCAATAGTTATTAAATATGCTTTTTTGCTTAACTTTTTGATCCTTAAAATGAGTGACATCTATAAGTCTTATTTTAAATTTTATTTTAATCATTCCAAAATGTTTTGGTACTTACATTGCAAATGTAACCTCGAGTGCATTATGATATAGTAAATTATTTTATTATCATTGTAGTTGCTATTCAATTTGAACTTATTATAAACACTTGATGATTTAATAGGTACATAAGTTCAAAATAGAGAAGCTTGAATTGTCCTTCACCCAAGGTCATTGGAACTATGAGAGATGGGGTGGTTTTGATCCAATCTCCACTGCCAATGCCAAGCCTCCTGGTGTTGAGTTGTGGGCAGCCTTCAATCTTCCCCTAAATGAAATTGACTACTCTTGGAAGAATCTCACACATGCTCTTTCGGGCCTTTTTTGCTCTTCCATCAATTTTCTTGAGTCCTCTACTGCTTATTCTGCTCCAAGTTGGGGTTTCCATTTGAATTCAAGCAACTTAAGATATGGTGCATTGCCACGCGAAGCAGTTTGCACTGAGAATCTCACTCCTTGGTTAAAACTTCTACCTTGTCGTGATAAAGCTGGGATAGCTTTGTTGTTGGATAGACCTTCTATCTATCGGAGCCACTATCACTCCCAAAGGCTAAGGTTAATTTCATCCAAACTTACCGGTATAATTCTTGAACAGGCTCTAACTATTGTTATTCAGCCCAATGTGAGAAGGAATAATCCTATCCCTTTTATTGATGGTTCTCTTCAGCCAAACTGGTCAATTAGCTCATTATTTGGGAAGAAGGTGGTTGGGAAGTGCACTCTTGCAAAATCAAGCAGATTATTTTTAGAGATGGAGAATGCTTTTGAGATAGATAAATTTCAATCTCTTCAGTCTTGGAGTTCTTCTGCCTTTGAATTATCTGCTACACCAAGTAGAGAGATCAGAGAGATTAATGCATTGAGTAATCAGGGAAATTCTATTCTTTATGAATTTGAAGTTGGTAAATCAAACTTTTCTATGCCATTGGATTTAGGCATCCATTGGAAAGTTCCATTGTCTTGGTCTTGCTTGCATGCACCTTTCCATGTGACTCGTTTCCTAATGGGAAGTGGAAATGAAAGAGGATCTATTGCCATCTCTTTTCAATCTATCTACGCTCATGAATGGTTTGCTATTGCTTCGGATGCTTGTGCTGTGCATGTTGTTCTTTTACAGGTTGTCCCTTGGTATGTCAAAGTTTTTTATCATACACTAAGTATATTCATTGATGAGAAGGCTCAAAACGTGTCAGATTTGGTAAAGAAGATCAAAATCTCTCCTTCAGAAGACAAGCTATCACCTGGTACAATGGAATTGATGGTTAGATTTCCTTGCAATATGCATTCAGCTACATTGACTCTAGATTTTGTGAAGGCAAGTTTTAATTTACTTTCAGAAATCTTGTAATTAATTTTTATAAACTTTTTTTTGTCTTTAGTTTTATAAATAATTGGTTATTTAGATTCTAGATTCACTTATTCTTGTCCTTTGTTGTAATTACTTACATTTGCATTATTACATGGAAATGTTTAAACTTATAATTAGGTGAAAAGATGCGTGCTTAGCTCATTGAAATATTTCTAGGTGTGTAGGGCTTGTGCAAGAGTAAGACCAAAATGATTTATTGTATGCAATCTCTTTTTTGGAAGTAAATGAGAGAACTAACCAAATTTTGTAGCAAATCAAAAGAAATATGCACACTAGGTGGTGGAATGCCAATAGTTAAGAGGCAAAAAGAACTAGCAAAAAAACTACATTATTGGTTGAGCAAAACTTGTGGGAGAAATAGATAAGACTTAAAACTCCAAAGTTGCATTGGTGTGAAATGGAGCATCAAAAGGTGCTTGAGAATTGCAGGGATAGAGTGATTGCAAGAAAAAAATGAGTTGGGTGGCCATGACTACCCAAGAAAAGTTGCATGTAGAGTAGTGAAACTTAGCAAGAAGCCATGGAGTAAGAGAAGGCTTAGATGGCCTTCTCTTACTAAATGTCTATTTCGGAGTGGTGAAAAAGGAAAGATTAGGAAGAGCTTGTCGAGAAAGTTGGGCAAGACTGAGCGAGAGAAGGCCTGGATGACTTGTTGGTGGTGCTTGGTCAAGAGCAACGATCAAAGAAAGACTAGGAACAACTTGTTAAGAAAGATGGTGGGTGAGATTGACTTGGCTGACAAAACTTATAATGCAAGGAAACCTAGCTGCAAATGCAAACAAGCTGAAGCAATGTGAGACCTGGTTGAGAAATAACGTGTCGAGTTTTGTGTAACTTTTAAGTAGGTGGAAAGCCCAAAGGATCTGGGCCTTAAAAATAAAAGTAGATGTAGATCTTTTGGAGGTTCTCGCTTTTCTTTCCAAATAAAATGGATTGCTATGACAATTATAGTCTAGTTTGATTAATTAATGTTGTTATCATAATCCAATTAGGAGAAAGTGTTTTAATGAACATGATATAGATGAAGCCATGGTGAATTTGATGAGAGATTTAAGAATGTTTTGTGAGAATATACAATTGATGAAGAAATGATTTCTTGTGTCCTTGACTTTGCTAAAAGTTGAGAGCATTGGTGTTAATTCACAATTAGGTGAGTTTGTCATTTGTTTTGAATTTGCCATAGAAAGCAAGCCAAAGGGAGATGTTATATTTGGATTTAAACTCTCGTACCAAGCGAGGGAGATGTTGTCAAAAACCCTCAAATGATTTGACAGTGATGGGTAGATACTCTTGAATGAATATCACTCATGGCTCATAAATGTCTTGAAAAAAGGTCTATGCTTTAGGATAGCCTTCCAAGCAAATGTATGTGTTTGTAAAATTGAGAAAACTGGCCTTAATAGATATCTTGAGAGCAAACTGAAGCAACCTATAGCAGTTTGAGATAATAACTCACCAATCAACTTTATTGCAATGGGTTTTGTTGATTAAAGTGGTGCGAGAGTCATTCTAACCTCTAAAAGATTTTTGGTATATGAGTATCTATTTGTGCCATTGGATGCCACTTCTTTTCTAGATATCTATCAATGGCAATAGATAGTGTTAATGGTCTTAAGAATGGCTACTAGTAGGGAGAATGCTTGACACAAAAAGTAGAGCATCCCGGATGTGAAGGTTTGGACCAGTTGCAACGTGAATGTAATATAGAGCAACCGATTTTTCCATTGGTTGCATTTTGCTTGAATTCTGTTCAGAGTGGTTTTGGCAGCTCTTTTATGGGAGAGCAAAAAGCCCAAGTATGTGATTGGAAGATGCTTGAGGTTAAAACTAATGACAATGGCAAGATTAGGTGCTTTAGATACATCGTTCGAGAGGAAGATGGAGCTCTTAATTAGATTTGTTTCCAGTTGAAAGTGGATGGAAAGCACTTGCAACGTGAATTTGATTGAAGTGATTGTGTCCATCGTCACTCTGTTGAAACCAATTAGATTGTTGACATTAGCTATGGCTTGACAAGTTTTGACATAATAGTATCATATGTCTATTATTTGAAAATGTGAAAAGAGTTGTTGGACAAAGGGATGCCACCCACTCTCATGTCAATGAAGCATTCATTAAATTTTCTTATGTGGGTCGAGGATGTATTATTTCCAGTAGAGCACTAGCCTTGGTTCTTGATGATGTTGAGATTCCTGAGGATGAGCCATGGAAGACTTTGAGGATATGAGTCATAGAGCTCCCTCTTGAGCGTTGTTTTTGCGAACTTTTTGTTAAAGAAAAAGACAACTTTGAGAAACTAGGGGTATTGTAATTCATCAGAAACAATAAATAACTTGAGTATGATAGTGAATGGGGATTAGCTTAAGTTTCTCATTATCCTTAATCCCTAAAAACTATAATGAATAACTTGAGTAGAATAGTGAATTGGAATTTAGCTTAAGTTTCCTATTATTCCAAAAGACAAATGATAAGACCCCTAGAATGAATGTGAAAATTGTGAATATGATCCTCATCTTTGAAGATCTTGAAGTGCCTTGATGATCGATGAATTGAGGCGGGTGGATTTTCATCTCCACTAGTGTCATGAGGTTGAGGTTAAGAGACCGCTAAAGATCATGACCCGTGGCAATCTTCATATTGTCATGCTAGTTGCAGATGTTCTAAAATAGATTGCTTGGGGGTTTATTCATTGAAGGAGGTGAGAATGTCAGTTTCATGATGCATTGTTTGAATGGGAGTCCATGAAGCAAAAGCTTTTACCTTCTTTGAGTGTCAAAGGTCATTGTTAAGCTTGTCATCAAGGTTCTTGGTTGGGAGTAAATTAGGAGGATAGATTGGCAGCTTGCTTAGGATGTTTCGTTTGGGTAGGCTTAGACTCGAGAGAACATTGGAGGCATGAGCAGTGTTCACATTCAAGACAATTGAGCATTTGTTGGAGGGATTTAAGATGGGAGAAGGGTGTCTCAAGGGAACAAGTCTTCAAGTTCTCGAGGTATGCAAGCCTTTAAGACTTGGTGTTCATAATGATCTTCAACAAGTATGGCTAGATCTTAGATCTTGAAAAATGGGGGAGGTTTTTTATTGGTTTAGTATTTATGATGGGAGGCTTGCATTGGTAATGTCATGTTGGGCACACCTCTATGAGGATGCAATTAAAGGGCATGAGGATGAGCTGTGCACAACAATACAACAAGTTAGATGGGCCGAAGGGGTCAACTCATGATCAATTTCTCACTTGAATGAGCAAGACACGGATGGAAAATGAAATTAAAGTGAGAAATAAATATCGGGTATTGATACCAACACAAACTATGGTTGGTAAATGTGATGGGTTTGAGGACCAACATGATGGATTTTAGGTCAATCATTATGTCAAAGTTATATTTGACAAGAACAAGGCTAGGGAACCTATGTTTTAGGTCAATGTGTGCCTACAAATGTACCAAACTAAGGCTTGAAGAATCAAGATGAAGTCTTCTTCTAGAGTAGACTTGAATAAAGAAAGCATGGATGACGAAGAGGCTAATAATACCTAGAACTTTCATGTTTGATTCATAATGTTAGCTAGCTAGTTGTAGGCAAGTTTCCTTCAAATGTAATATCCAACTAGGGAGTTTTTCTAGACAGAATAATTCTCTGTCTCTTCCTCTGATGAGATGTTGACATGGTCGTTCGAGAAAGAGTGGAAGTTAAAAAGTTTGGAGTTGCTTGTGTTTTTAGAGATACCCTCCAATTTTTTAAAGGGGAGATTCATAATAGATTATGAAATATCAATAAGTTAGGAGGATTTGATATTAGAGGTTGAAAGAGTGGGAGGAGGTACTGGGATTTGGAAAATAAGTGAAATGTCTAAGGTCGAGAGTAATTGCTTAGGGAGTGTAGAAGAAAGACTTGGTCCTATAGTGGGAGACATTAAGGATATTCAAGAGGAAGAAAGAGGGAAGAGAGTAAGGAATAGAGTTTTCATAGAAGGGACATGAAGGTTGGAGTCCTTGGTTGAATTAGGAAGGGGCTAGGAGAGAGAGAGAGCTTTACAATGGGTAAGAGGAGTTTAAGAGGGTGGGAGTGATGATGAGGCCAAAGGCTTAACCTTTTACTTCGACCCTCCCACTTTACCATATTGGGGTGAGGAAGAAAAGCAGAGCATGATAGGTTGGGGGGCAAGTTGCATGACAAGAAATGTTTACATCAAGGCTTTCCTTTAAATTGTTTGTCATGAAAAGAAGGATTTATTGTTTCATCGAGGTTTTCTTTCAAATTATTTCTTAAAATTCATGGTATGAAAAAGGCTTTACTTCCATCAAATTTCTTTTATTTTTTTGGTTATACTAGAGGATATTGTTTGAATAATATTTGTGGGTCAGTCAAATTTACAACCTTGATAAAAACTTTAAGGCTTTACCATCTAGGATAGCTAGATTGGCTTTCTTTCCTTATTGTATGTGTCAAAAACCTTTTTTTGTTTGAAACTAAAAGTTACAAGAAAAATATTTTTCTTGTTATGTGTATCGCCTTACAAAAATAGGATATGTTATAGATAAATCAAAAAGAAATGGTATGTGTAATTTGAAACTGAATGACAATGAATTAATTCTAGTTCTTAAAACTAAACAAGCCGGTTATGTTGAATTGGTTCTCAATTCAGAATCAACTCCATTTGATCAGGCTTTGCATGGCCATATTTAAGGGTATGTGAGGCATGTAATCTCAGACAGCTCACGGCCTGCGTATAGGCATTAGGCTTGCACCCTTGTTTTATTTTCTTTTGGGGTTTATTTTACTCTCCTTGAACTGGCCAAATGTTTGAACTGATCTGGAATTGGACTTTCTGTGGTTGTCATTTATGTTCTGTTAATTCAGTCTCGAATTTCACATTTTGTACAAATAAAGTTCACCTGAAATGAGTTGAGCTGCACCCCTTTGTATGTAGTTTTTGTGTTCAAGCTTGTATGGAAAGCATAGATATTGTACTATTTTAAATTCAATAACGTTTGAAGAATTTTATTAGATACATCCTTTCATTTTATTGCTAACTTTATATTAACAATGTAGGGATTCTTGCACATAGATGAATACCCTCCTGATGCCAATCAGGGCTTTGACATTCCATCAGCTTTAGTTACTTATCCTGAGTTATATTCTAGCAAAAGATATGAGATGGATTACTCAGTGAACTGCAATTCAAGTCTGCTGTCTAAATTTCAGGTTAGTCATGAACAGAAGCCATTTAATGGCTGTAATGATGTTCTTGAGCATATTAATCTAGTTGTTAATGCAGTAATTTTTAAAATATAAAAAAAGAAAAGAACGTCTAAGCTATGTTTGCTAGCTTATGTTACTTATTTTCCCTTTATGATTTCTTATGTTTACAGGAGGGGAATCCTGTACATTCATACACAGAAGTATTACTTGTTCCTTTAACAACTCCTGATTTTAGCATGCCTTACAATGTTATTACTTTCACATGTACGGTTTTAGCACTGTATTTTGGGTCAATGCTGAATGTCTTGCGAAGGAGGGTAGGGGAGGAAGAAAGATTGTCAAGAAGCAAAGGTACTTCCTATCTTTTATGACTGCTCCTTAGGTGGCCAATCTTTCTCCTGTTAGTTATAACTTTTAAATAGAATGTTTTGGTTTTAGAGTGCATATTATTTCTATAACTTTGTTTGTGGCATTTATTATGCATATTTTAAAATTGTAAATGTATAGTTCTTCCGAATGTTCTATATTTGTGTATAATGAAGCTGTTAATGCCTATCATGTCTGTTTCCATTTACTTATCATGCCATAGAATCAGATGATTTACTACCAATGGAGAGTGTTATGGAGCAAAAAAAAAATGCCATGCATGTAATATTTCTGTTATATCTATCCTATGCCATTTTATCTATGTAGCTTGGTTTGTGTGGAAACAACATAATTTGTGGAAGGAAAGGAAGATTTATTCCATACTTTGTTTGACAATCTTGTTTTTATGTCCCAAATGTCATGCACAATGTGATTGATTATTGAAGTTGATGGGGGTAAGGATTGTGTAACATTGTATTTGATTGGCTTCGAGGTGAGCTATTCTTTACTAAACAATACGTGGTTGGGACCCTACTATGTTTTTGGCTTTTTGTAGTCAACATGGATGTTGATATCTCCTTGAACAATCAAGAACTGATCATGAAGGATAGGCATTGGGATGATGATAGGTTGACTACTTATTTTGCATCTTATCTCATGAACGAGATCTCTAAAGTTTATCGAGATTCATTGGGTTTTTGCATTAAGAAGTGCATTTTTATAATTTTGTTTTGTGGTTTAATGCTTTACATTATACTTTTATTAAAAAATTGGTGAAAAATAAGGAACTCTGCCATCATGAATGGTAGATGATGACAATGGGCCTTTGATACCTCTATGATGTAGAAAGGATTGCAACTTTGACATCAAAGAGGTTGAGGATAGTGGATAAAGAAAAGTAGAAAGCAAATGCTATTATACACCTCTCTGTTGACTGTAAGGAAAAGGAAAGGCAACCTATGCCTCCTTTCTACTTTCTAGATCCTTAATTCAAAATGAGGAATGGCCAACCCATCCTTTCTTCTACTTGGGCACATATGTATGCGAAAAAACTCACTCTAAGATTCATAACTAAAATATCATATTTTTATTTTTGTTTCATAAACATATGAAGTACAAAGAGTATTTATAAACTAAAATGTAAAATGATAAAAATATTCCTACTTAAAAAATATTGTAAACATAAAAAATGTAAAAAAGTATAAAGATATTACATTAATTTTATATATGATTTATTACAATTCCATCAAAACTTAAAATACTAAATAACTAAGAAAAATTCTTTATAAGCTTAAAGTCAATCCCTTACTGCATTTTGTCCTACATAAATCCATCTCGTCAAAAGAAAATCTATTTTATAGAGTTGTATTTCTAGTATATCATCATCATGATCAACGTCAGCCTTTATAAAAAAAAAATTATCAGCCTAGAACAATTTAGCTTGGGTTGGGGCCTATAGAGCAGTCTAATTTGTGGATTGATTTGTTCTCGATTTAGGATGAAGGCTTTTAGCTTAGTTCATCATTTCAAGATGCGAAGGCGGTGGGCTATGTGGACAGTTGAAGTTTTGAGTGGCATCTGGCAATGAAAGCTTGTAAGGGCTAGTAGTAGCCTTGCCTGAGTGGGTAGTAGGGTTGTTGTGTTGGGCATGTTGTGCATGCGCGAACAGAACAGGGCAAAAGGGTCGTGCATTAGGCATGATGTGCACTCGGGATCGAGTGGCTAGTGCATCTGCAACCATGCGGGCAATGGTGATGAGTTGGAGTAGAGGTGGCCGATTTTTTTTAACTTATACCAATTGTTCTTATTATAGAATCTCTTCCTTTTTCTAAGAATATTAGTATTTTTTGTTTCTTTTGTAAGGTAAATTTTATCAATTATCTTTTGCATCCATGCATGCTTTATTCATTTAGATTTAATTCACATTGAAAATTTGGAGATCTTCCATTTTATTCATAAATGGATTTTGCCATGTTCAATTTTTGGATGATTATTCTAAATTCTCGTGATTTTATCCTCGTAAAAGCTGCTTAGATATTTTCGATGTTTTGTAGAATCTATGATGTGTCAAAAGCTTCTTAAATGCTAAATTGGAATTCTTTCAATTTGTTAATGTGGAGGAATTCTTATTGTATCAATATCAATCTAATCTTCTACAACCTAAGAGATGGATTATCATGTTTCTTATCTTTAATGCAATGAACAAAATGATGTAGTAGAGATAAAACATTTTCATACTATTTAAATGGGTCTAGCTTTCCTTGGAAGATTTGATGTTTCTCAAAATTATTGGTATTTCACCTTTGAAACAACAATGTATATTATCATTTGCCTTCCTACACAAAAGGGCTTCTACTTGGGAGCTATTATTTGACAATGTAACTACTTTTGGATGTTTGTTTTTTCCTTAGCTTCATCCTTATAATCAACAAATATTTGAAACACAATTTTCCTCGTGCATTGTCTTGAGCCTGGCCATGCCTTTTTTCATGAAACCGTCTACCCACCTGTTTTCTACCTTCTACTTGTGTCATCTCAACCTACGTTTGTGTTCGGCCTAGTTCACTTTCTAATGCTACTTGTTCAAGAACATTATCATCTACAAAACATCCTGTTCCACCATTGTTACTAGATCCCAATGCTCCATCAATGCAATTCAATGAATCCTTGGGTTTTTTTGCTCTTTTGGGATGAACTTCTTTGTTCCTCTGATGAACAGCGATCAAAGCTCTTGCTGGCCATCATTTGACGTTCCCACTACCGCACCAAATTGCTGCTATTGTCGTGGTTGTGCTACAAACATGCCTAATGTGGTAAGTTGACAGTGCTTATTCCAACCACATATGGGTCGTAGTCAACAATTACGCTTTATATGGTAAGTTGGTCAAAAGCTGGTGTGGTAGCAACTAACGACTAATTACCATTGTTCCAGTCATCATGGTCTTGAATTTAATGTTCACAAGTTGATGTGGTGAATGGACCATCCAAACACGTTCAGAATTACTCTTTCTTTTATAGAAGCTCATGGTTAGTACATTTGCCACTTGGACGACAAAATGCTTTTCCAAATGGTTACCTTGATGAAGTCATTTGAATTGAACAATCTCTAAGCTTTATTGATTCATCTCCCCAATATGCAGTGCATTGCCTAAAGTGCTCATTTTGTGCCCTTAAACATGCTCCAGGCTTGGTTTAATCGTACGAGTTTCTACCTTTGTACTTTGGCTTTCTTACTTTGGATGGTCGTGTCTTTTTTTTTTGTTTGTATTCGTATTACTTCTACTATTATTGTCTTTATACTTGTCTATATCAATGATATCATTTTAATAGGAAATTTCAGTGCTTCATTCAATGATCTTATGGCATCTCTTCACAAGTTGTTTTCCATGAAGAACTTGGGTGACCCTAACTACTTGGAGTTGTTGCTTATCTTACCACTCTCTCCATTGTTGTCACGGTCTAACTACTTTTATGGTCTTTGTCATGCCAAATTTGACTTGGAAGTGTTTCGTTTTCTATTGTGCTCTTTGTCAGAGCATAGTTGGAGAGTTCAATGCCTTAATCGCATACAACCTGACATTGCTTTTGTAGTCAATCAGTTTTGGCAGCACATGTGTCCTACCAAGTGCCAGTGGAGTGTGTTGAAGTGTGTCCTTTGCCATCTCAAGCACACCATTGTAAAAGAACTTTGATTGCTTAGCATCTTTTGCTGATGTTATTGGGCCAGGGATCCAGATGATCATGATGACTAGCTATTGTATTATCTTTGAGTCCAATTGTATTTTCTTAAGCTCCAATATGGTATCATAAAGTTCTAAGAAACAAAGGAAATTGGCTTGTTCAAATACTGAATATGTGTTCAAAGGTATGGTATATTATACTTGTGGGCGTTATTCAAATACTTCTTTGAGAGCTTAGTATATGGATCATCCATTGTATGGTGTGATGACTTGTTTACGGCACAATTATTCTGGTGTTATATGTTTATACAATATGATATCTACTTTGTGATTTGCGAACTTCTATGTATTCAAACACTTCCTTGAGGGTTTAGTGTTTGGTTCATCCATTCTATGGTGTGATGACTTGTTTACCTCACAACTATTTTGGTTTTCTGTGCTTATACAAATCAATCAACCTGGCACTGAAAAATAATGTTTGGAAGTTCTCTTTTTGTTCTCAAGGAACACTACTATAGTAGATAGAATAAAATACAACGTAGGGAAACACACATTAAATGTATAGGGAAAACTCAGTTTTTAGTAGAGAATAGAAGCACCTCTCATGGATGTCTCTTTCACCAAATCCTATCCTCTTCTTTTTGAAATTCAGCACACTCATGTTAGATTTTTTAGATAAACCAAGATGAGGTGGTGCACCACACCTATCCTGCCAGGATCTTTTTTGCAAGATCCCTTGTGCAATAAAAAGTTCACCAAAAAGGATAACCTCCTCATATCTAACCTGATTCTCTCTGATTAGATACAAATTTATGTCCAAAATTGATTTTTAAAATAATATTTTTGTTCTTTAACAAACTTCAAGTTAGTAGCATTCAAAATATGGAATCAAATCCATGTACATTGATTAGACACTTCAAACATGAAATTGGATGCCTGATTGTGAAATCATATAACCCAATAGTTCTTGGGTTGAAAAATCTTGTTTCTGACTTGAAAGATTTATCAACTCAGTTCCTTAAGATTTTTTGAGCTCCTGGATAGTCTTCTACACTTTTTGCATAACTTCTTACCCTGTTATTGGGATTCAATAATTTTTATGCATTAGATAGTTTGGAAAAAGCCAACTCTCTAATCCAGTGTTCGGACAAATTCCAATCAAATCAAACTGAAAAATTTGTTAGCAAGTTACTTTTTAATCTGTTTTGGGTCTCCTTCTGTTGTTCTGGGTGTTTTTTCATTCTTAATAAGATCTAATCTTCTGATCTGTCTTATATCCACAATGGATCAAAACTCTTATCACAACATATTGCACTTTTCCAGTTTAAGCTCATGATGCTTCCCCCTGCCATTCGCTTGTGAGATGGTGATAACCATTCAAGATGTCCACTCATAGACCTCACTTAGTTGTTGGAATTAAATCTAATTTAGTTGCTTATACATTAAACATTTCTCTACTCATTCGATTGCATGTTCAAATACCGCTGATTTCTTGATCTATTGTAACTCGCATAGTTTTTGAATCATATCCCACAGATTTTGGGATTCTGTTGTAACCCTTCAAGATCTGGGTTTCTATTGTTATGGATATTGATGGATAGCCACTTCACACTCTCAACTAGAGAGGCAAAAAATCAAGTAAATAGTATTTTTGTTTATTTTGATGAGCTGTACTATGAAACAAATGGTTCGAAAATTACTAAATCTAAGATTAACAAAAGAGATTCAGTCATAAAAAAAGAGGATTTGATTGAGTATAGAAAATCAAATGAAAAAAATAATGATCTCATCACAATAAATTTAATCACTCAAAACAAAAGAATAACCAACAAATTGTTTTATATTATCATCAAGATCCCAATAAAAACAAGAAATAGTCCAAGATTTTAAAGGAGTCATTTCATTCGCGATGAGCCGGATCAGAAGAAGCCCTAGTATTTGGTTCTGCAATAGGGATGGAATAGAAACTGCTATCAACTAAAACCCCTAAAGAACAGATTTCCTAAACAACCTAGAGGTAGAATGAAAGGAAGGAGATTTTATTTGTGTTTGGGCTTAGGGTCAAGTTGACCTAAAAGATGACATTATTTGGCATTGTGTGGTTGGGGGTACCAACCAGGATTGCAATGACTCCATTAAGCGATCCGAGCCGAAGCAATCAGGCTTATTTGGGTGATGTTTCTAGTGTATCCACTTGGCCGTCTTCTTAAGTCAATTTCTCCTGTTGCTCTATCAATTTAGCGGAAGCAAACGCATTCTAGTAAACAACACAGTACATCATTTTCTCTTTGTCATGGTTTTGCTGCTTGGCTGTAGATATCTCCAAATAGTGATCATATGATGAGAAAACTCCATGAGTGAGAGAAGTGCTTCCTTCTGTCGTCAACTTTGCCAATTGCTGTTTAATCTTCTGTGTTTATCTGCAGATTCCGAGAAGGTTGGCCGGATTCCATGGCTCCTCTCGAAGTTGTCTTCCAAACTAAAGGGGAAAGAACCAGAATGCACCCAACAGTCTTCGTCCCCTTCGTCGTCGCAATCCATGTTCGGAGCGAAGCTGATCACTAAAGTCATTCTAGTGGCTGCTTTGGCTGTTATCTGGAACTACTACTTAAAAGATGGTTGAAACTTTTGGCTTCTAAGAGAGGCTTATGAGGAGAGAGTTTATTATGGAAATGTAGAGCTTGGCAGCTTCTTTAACTGAGTTCTGAGAATTAAAGAGAAATAGCTGTAAGATTGAGGGAAGGATGTGGATTAAGTTTATAAGTATTGTATGAAGCTCATAATTTTTTTTTTTTTGTGTTAGATTTAATTTAAAAACTTTTATTGGTTGATGTCATGTTATGGGCTTGCAAAAAAAGAATGGTTCAGCTGTTGCTAAACCAAAGAGAAGTGTAATATGAGCTGAGCTAGATGATAATGGTTGCAGAACGTGTCAACCTGTGAATCAATCCCATTGTCAATCCATTTTTTAAATGTGATCTATTGTTTTGGCAGCACGTCAATGTTTTTCTTTTTCTGTAAATTTTCTCTAATATATGTTTATTTTAATTTTTAAATTAAAGAATTGATGGCTTGCTTTGTACTTCAAAAATGAAATCTAAATAATTAATCTAAATACATGTTAACTTATCTCGCTTGCCGTCTTAGCTCAGCCGGTAGAGCGCATGGCTTTTAACCATGTGGTCGTGGGTTCGATTCCCACAGACGGCGTTGTTTTTATCTGTCATCAACTATATTTAATCAAAAGTTTTTATATTTATTATAAAAACCATTCTTGTGATTTTATAATGATGCATTTCCTCTCTTAATTGTTTTAGTTGATGTTATCACTTTATCCTTCCTTCAATTTGAAGCTAATATGGTGTAGGTTGTCATCATAGTATTTTTAATAATTATAATAGGACACTCATAGCTTTGAATTAATGCATTTATTTATAGAGATATTAGTTATGTCATTTTCTATATATATAATATGTTTCTTTCAAATATTTTTATAATAAGCTTCTTTTATTGACAATTTTCTTTTATATTTATAATAAATAACCATTCTTGTGAATTTAGAATGCTTTTCTTCTCTTGATTGTTTTGGTTGATATCGTCACTTTGTCCTTCCTTCAAGTTGAAGCTAATGGTGTAGTTTGTCATCATAACATTTTCAATTAGCATAATAGGACACTTAATATATTTGATGATCATAGTTTTAAATTAATATGTTGTTTATAGAGATGTTTGTTGTGTCATTGTCTATATATACAATATGCTTCTTTTAAGTACTCTCATGTTCAGTTTTTTTATTGACAAAAGTATCAATGGTTATTTTGTATGAAGTTGTCTCGTCTTTGTATTATGTTGTTAGTTTGGTGTGACATCATCTAATTGCTTAGTTATCTTAGTGTTATAATATCAGCAAACTTATATTAATATTTGGTTGATTTAGAATTTTATGTTGATCTTTATGTGAAAGATGAGAAATTCTTAATTTGGCTTAGCATTATATTAATGCTTTCGGGGTTGATATATCCAAAAATTTAAACATTATCAATACCTTCAACATAGTAAATCACAAATATTTTTTCTTATCATGTTAGAACAATAGCCACATATCTCGCTTTACATAAATTTGTCTACCTTTATTCTATAAATTAGTACAAAATCTTTGAAGTGATCCATGTTTTTTTTTCTGATTTATATATGTATACATGTATTGGTCATTGACAATATCTTTATATGTATTGGATTTATCTGTAATACACTATGTATTAGATTTATCAATGAAAAAGGATCATCATCATTTATTTATATTTATATTTATATTTATATTTATTTCTATTTTTGTAAAATAATAAGCTATCTATTTTTAATTATAAATTATATATAAACTTTTAATATCGTTATAAAAATAAATCCATATTAAAATCCTTTAAATAGAAAATCTATTTTTTAAAAATATCTCTTACAGCATATAATTTTTTAATTTAGAAATATATTTCCTTATTTTCTTTTAAAAATATTTATTATGTGGTTTTTGTTTGCAAAAAAGTGATATCAAACTTTCTTTGAAATTAAAACAAATTTAAAATTATATTAAATTAAAAGAAATTTTAACTCTATTGATACATAAAAAATGGTTCTATCTCTGTTAATATTATTCAATTATGAATAATGAAGCATATTAGATCAAATTTTTTTCTTAAATATAATAATCATTCTTATATGATTAGTTATCTCAAAAATTTTCAAATGTCAACAAACTAAATCATAAAATTATATTTCTTGTATTGAATAACAAAGAAAATTGTATCAACTTCTCTTCTTGATTATTAGTTTATTAAAATAAGTTAAACAATTTAACTAATTAATTTGTAGCAATCCAAAATAGAACTAAATCTATTAACTCCCAAATACAAATCGACCTACTTCGATTTTATACATTTTGAGCTCATATATATTATTGTGTACAATTGATCTCAAGTCAGTCCAACATAGGCTTGAGATTAACTTGAGCAATTTTTCAAAGATTAATTGAAGCTCATTTTGATTTGATCTTGATTTGCATTAGGCTTGAATCGTTATTATTTATTCAAGTTCAATTCATTATAAGAAACCTAGGTCTTTTTTATTAATTTTAATTTTTCAGACAAATCCTCATTTATAAATAAAATTTAAAATTCATAAATGTCACACATAACTATAATATTATATTTAAAAAAATTATATATATACATATATTTGAACAGTAATTTTATTTTTATTTCAATTTGTTTATCTTTTTCAGCATCTCTTGACATCAAGCATTGGATAGTTTTTTATAATTTAATATTAAAATGAATTTTGGCCGATTCTAGAAGAAAAAGAAAGGTTTTGAATACATATAATTCAGCATTGAAGACTCCCTGTCGAGTTAAGGGAAAAAATCATTTTTTATTTCCTATCTATAAAGTGGAATTTCTTTATAAAAATTAAATAAATATTAATTTAAAACTAAAAGACGGTAGTTTTAATGATGTCCCAAATGATGTAACCAATTATTTAATTCATTAATTTATTCTAAGTGCAATCAATTTATGAAAAATATTAATTTGAATTTTTTTTAAAAAAATCTTCTTAAAAGAGAATTACTCAGGGAAAATAAGTTTTTTTTAAAAAAATTCAAATATATGGTTTTAATAAGTTTAATTTATTAAACTACATCATATTTTTCATTAATTATATTAAAATATGAAAAACGAATTATAATAATCATCCAAACGAAATAAACAAAAGAGTTGTTTGCTTCTCTAACCGGGAAGATACAATTTGTGTTTCTTTCATGTTAATTAAAATCAAAAGTAGGCATTTCCTAATTATTTTGGGTATTTCTTTACGTATATAAAATTATTTAAAAAAAATAAAAAATATTTTATATGGTTTTTTTGAAATATAGGTGAAAAAAGACATTTTTTTAGAAATATTTTTTTTGTATTTTTTAAACCATATTAATGCATAATTTCCCCTCAAAATAATTAACAAAAAATTGCTTTTTTTTTACTAAATTAGTCAACGAATAGTTATGATGTTAAAACGCACAAGAAACCAAACTGCCGGCCGTTGTGGAAATAAAGAAAACATATAAAACAGACGAAGATAGATAGTTACATCATCAAGAAATAAAAAAAAATGGAATCAATAATTGATGACATTCGTTAATCACATTATAGAAAAATTTGGTTTTGATCTAATAAAGAGGTAAATATTAGCTTTTTATGAATTAGGTGATTGTTATCGTAAAGTTTAACAAAGAAAATCAGCTAAAAACCCTAGTTTTTTTATGATAAAGTGAGAATTTTCAAGGGAGAAAAGGTGGGGGAATTATTAAATTATGCTCATTGGGCGCTTTGATGAAAATTGCAAGGAAAGAAGTCAAAAAATAACAAATTTCTGGAGAAAGTTGAAGCGAAGTACTGAATGATGAATAAAAATTTAAACTTTATATAAATAAATACTTTTAGTATGAAAAAGGATGATAAGTAGTGAGGAAAGAGGGAGGGAGGGAAGGAGACCTTTGGGGTGGGAAGCTCGTCTGCGAGGTGAAGTGGTGCTCCTCAATGCTATTTGTAATCCATTGGTTCTCGCCGTCTCGCAAGAGGGCGTTGGACTCTGCTGGAAGATCGGAAGCTTGAATCCTGCCCTGGAACGGTGCACATCGCATGGCAGTGAGTTCCTCCACTTCTTTCGATGGTATCTTCCTCCCGTTTGTCTCTTGGATGGGTTCTTAAATCCTCCGATAGGGTTTCTTATTGTTTTATGATCATGGTTTGAGCCGGGATGGGAGGTTTGGGAATTAGGTTTCAAAGATCTGTATTCCTTCTCTTGGTTTTTTGGATTGTTGGGCATGAGTCCTGGTCCCATATAAGCTGACTTTTATTCAAAAAATGTAGGAATAACCTGCAGCAAGAGCTGAATCCCAAGTGTTAAATGCAAATGGCTTGAAGCCAACACTATGTGTTTTTGATCAAGGGATCGATCATGGGTGCGTGATTATAGATCAAAAAGGAAGGACAAAGTGTCAGGAACTAGCTTAGCCGAATTGATTTGACCATCCTTCTATTGGATTGGAAGATGATGAGAGAGTTTAGGAAGGTTGTTTGGATGAAAACAAAATTGGGTGAACCCGAGCTAATCAGTCCATTGAATCAACTGATTGGAAGATGACAATAGAAGAGGGTTTCTCTTGCATTAGGACACGGTTGGCCTGACTATACCATTCAATCTTGTAATTAAATCATCTGATTAGAAGACAACTGTTTGAAGTTTGGCCGAACTTGTCTTCTTCCAATTCTTTATTTGAGGACAATGCTTGCTATGATTATGTTAAGTCTATATTAAGAGTTTCTATGAACTAGGGAGAGGAATACTTGTAGTTTTGATCTCACTTAATCTATCAAATATAGTTTGTAGATCTAGTTGAGCTTACTTGAGGAGTTTTTTTTTTTTAATGAGGTTCATCTATAACTCTATTTGAGTTATTTGTTCTTTGATTTGATATCTTATACTCTTGTATTTATCATGCAACAAAAAAAAAGTTGATTAGAAATGTTTATTAAAGTATAGATTTGCAATGTGAGAAGAGTGTGGGTCTACATGCAATCATGATGCATATTGGTTCATAGAAGTGAGTAGTAAAAGAATGATGGGGTAACTAATTTTTATGTATTGCTGATGAATGCTCATTCCAATAAACAGTACCAACAAACACTCCATATTGTAGGTCGTTGTCGATGATAATAGAAAGAATACATGACATTTTGCAAAGCTGGTAATTTTATGTCCCAAGTGCTACTTTCCATTGTCATACTATAAGTTCTTGACAAATGGTGAATGATAACAAAGCAAGTAAAGGGGGAAGAAAAATTAACAGATGCTTAGCCTTTTGAGGGTTTTTGAAGTTCTGTGGGTCGTGGAAGATTGTGATTTGATATCCTATACTCTTGCATTTACTATGTGCGAGAAAATTTGATTAGCAATGTTTATTAGATTATCGACCTGCAATGTGAGAAGAGTGTCAGTCGATATGCAATCATGATACATATTGATCATAGAAGTTAGTAGTCAAAGAATGATGGGATAACTAATTTTTATGATGTTGCTTATGAATGCTCATTCTGATAACAAGTAGCAACAAATGCTCACTTTAGGTTGTAGGTCATTTTTGAAAACAATAAAAAGAATATGTGAGATTTTGTGGCAACGAGTCTTTTGGAAGATTGGGTTTTATACGAAGCAACGATATCAAAGAACAAGTGAATTGATTCAAAGAACATAGGCTTTATGCCTTGAGATCAAAGGTATTATGGAAATAAATCCAGCATGGTGTAATAAACATTGTTTTCTGAATGATCAAAACTTCAAGGTTTCAATTACTCTGTTTTTTAATCAAATTTGATCCTCAAATTTAACTCGTTGAGTAAGTTCATTCCTTTGTTTATGATAGAATGATGGCATAAAATTGTTCTGAAAACGACTATGTCTCATCCTTCTTTTTCCTTTTGCTCTTTTAAGGGCATTTTTAACCTCCTTTTGCCCTCCTTGAATACGTTGTTACTTGCAACTGAGACTTCCATTCTATCATTTTTAATTCCACTTCTTCCTTTATACCAAAAGGTTTTGCAGCTTAAATAGAATAGAAAACCATGGTGATCACATTAAATGCCTGCAACATTTTATGTATTTGATAGCAAAATGACAAGCTAAAATAAGGATCATAATGGATAAAAAACCTATAATGATTAATTGATTTTGCTGCAGCACAATCTTCGTGTACCAAAATTTGGAAACTGGGAAAATGATCGTAGTGTTCCTTACACTCAATATTTCGACAAAGCAAGGAAGGGGAAGAGTTCAACAAAGCTGATAAATCCAAATGATCCTCTTCAAAACCCAGAAGCATTTTATGACATCGATATCCCAGTTCATAACTTGGAAGCTTCACCAATGGTGAAACACAGTCGTCACAAGGTTCAAGAAGAGGTCAATACCCAGAAAGCTGTGAGCTCAATGACCACTGAAGCCTCCTCAGCCAATAAGCATGCCTCAAACCAACCCAAACAACAGCGCGAACGGGAACTTTCAGGTGATCACCGGAGGAGGACGAGCCGAAATAACAGTGGGCAGGAGCCTAGTGTGGAGCGTTCACCTCATCATCCCCGTCTTCATGTAAGGGCAGCAAGCAAAGGAGGGGTTTTTTCTCCTTCAAGGGAGAAGAGGAGCTCATTGGAAAAGCATGGACTTGCTCCGAGCACGCCAGGAAGAACTAAAATGAAGCCTGATGACCGAAGAAGCAATCATTCGGTAGAAGTCCCTTATGTTTTTCTTCCTCCTTAGCGATTCTAAAACGTTCTTTTATCACTTTCAAACGATGCAGCTTGACAAGGGCTCAGCCGTGCCAAAATTTGGAGAATGGGATGTTATGGACCCTGCATCAGCTGATAGCTACAGTTATATATTTAACCAAGTGAGGGAGGAGAAGCAAAGTGGTAGTAAGCTCCCTTCAATGTCCCGTGGGCCTTTCTCCAATGGTCACAAGCAAAAGATTAGATCTGAATCCACGGTTAGTTTACCCTCTTTCACATGCTTAAATGCCAATTTTTATTTTTTTTCGTCAGTCTTTGATGCTACTTGAACAGCCTCTTAATGGAAGCCTGATGATGCACTTGTATTTCTTGTGGGAATTGCTTCAGGACATCTGCTGCTTCAGTTGCTTCAAGACTTGATGGTTGTTCGCTTGTAAGATTTCTTCGAGGAAGAGCAGCAAATCAGTTGCGTGAATGATGCTCTGCACCAAATGTGCTTCTTTGCTGCATGATGTGCGCAATTAACAAGTCTAAATTTTGTATGGCATACTGCTTGAGAATAAGAACAATGATAGCATAAACATATATCATCTTCTACATACCTCAATGTTTGGTAATGCTTCTCTTTTCTTTTTGATATACAACCTGAAGCAAAAGCAGCCATGGCCAATCCAACAATGACTAAAGTTTGATTATAAGCTAATAAAAAATGTTTGGGGTAGAAATTGGTGAAAGGCCTTTGTGATTGATATAGCAACAGCTGAAAGATCACAGTATGAATCATATGAAGAAATGCTTGAAAGGCTGCAGAAAATACAAGTTACCAATGTTTTGACAATAGACATTAGAAGAATTCATGCATGCTATAGAACCTTTGTAGCAACATGCTCAGGTGTTTTACTGTGGGGGTATGTCTTCAATCTTTACTATGATCCACTCTTAATGGAGAATTCAGGACCAAGGGAACATCTCATAATCTGAAGGTGAAGAGCACTCTGCTTGAACTGCCAATGTCTTTCCGACGCCTCGACACGGATCAGGGCTGAAATCTGTTACGGCCACCCTGATGCTGCACCTGTTCTTCCCCAAACAAGCCTGGGAGAACAAGTGATAGGTCAGCAAAACAATGTCATTAAAGGCACAATTGCTTCAAGTATTTTTCATTACACAAGTATCTGAGGGAAGGCCTACCTCAGATACAACAAAAAATGAACTTTCTGAATGACATCTTCCCTTGGAGAAATTTTGGCAAACACCATGAGGGGTGCCAAAACTTGCAAATGTTATGGCCGATATCCTATGCCCATCGTCACAGTGCAAGAGCAACTCCGGTGAGGCGGTCACCGGCAAGATGTCTCTGGTATAGAGCTCCGATTTCTGCCAGGCAGACAGCGGCGGACAGTGCATTTCGGAAACCTCGGCGCAGATTGTTTTGGTTGCAATTTTCTTCAATTTTATCGTTAGAGGATTCCCTCCTGTTTCTTCAAATATAACAAACAGGTTGTTGGAAGCCTGTAACCATTCCCTTGGAATATGATACCTTGAAAAAAAAAAAAAAAAAAAAAAAAAAAAAAACTAATCCCTTTGAAGAACTGATACAAAACTACTATAAAGCAAAACAAGCAAATGGTTGGTCATATAGATCAACCAAGATGATGACACAGTGGAGTTGTTCATGGATGCAAGAATTCATACCAAGTTTGAGTTGGTTTCCCACAGTTTGTTCTGCATTTCTTCTCATTGTAAGCGCCACGATAGTTGCAAGTTTCGGAGCATCCATCTTTTGGGGCAACTAACGACCAGTAACGACCGATTCCATGACCATTTACCCATGCTTGACCCTTCCCCATGCCCCCCAAATAAATAGAAATGGGATCCTTTCCATCTGGTGCATCGAAATATGCCTGTGTCGAGCAAAATCCATTAATGATTTATCTAATCAGAATGAAGCTCCAATTGTAATAAAAGATATATATTAAATGGTGAAATCAAGCAGGGTTGTCTGCTGTTATTAGGATCGGAGTGATTTGCAAAAAAACCTCTAATTCTGCTCTTTCATAACTCTTGTTGTTTGTTAAGTGCAGTTTATTTGTGGCTAAATTTCTATGAATATTCTTGATTAAGAAGACAGGTTGCTCCATGTATTCAAGCAGTAGGGCCAAGTAGAGGAAACAAAAAACCAACAAGGAACTTTGTTATTAAGAAACAGATCTTGATCCTAGTTGCTTAAGGAGGGAAAAGATTTAACCTTGTACCAGATGAAGGTTGCTTGTATCTTGTCTGGCTCCAAAGCAATCCAGCTGACCTTTTCCTGTTCCACTGGATCAAATATTCTAGCAAATTCCCCCTTTAACCCTACCTATGGTAGCAAAATAGTGATTAATGAAACACTGTATTCAACAATGAAACCCTAGAAAGAAACAACAGATAAGATATTCACGCAATCAAACAATGCTTAATAATCCCATTTGATACACATCGATATTTTTTAATTTTGATAGAGGATGGAAGATGGAAGTATACTTTGAAGTTTGAAGTGTCAAAATGGAATAGTGTGCACATCATCATCACTGGATCAAATTCCATAATGTGAATCCATAGTTGAGCCCACAGAGCAAATAACAGTACATACAGCACTGGTAATAGTTGGATTAATCAATGTGGTGAAACTCCAACTGATTAACAATGAAGCTCTGATTCGAGGACTTGTTAGAGGAAAAATCGAAAAGACAATGATCAATTCTAAAAACTTACTGCAACTTGAACTTAACTTTCTACAAGGGGATGCAGGTACACTGAATGGGAAATGAACAAAAAGGTCTCACAATTAAAAAACATAAATAGAAAAACTAGTAACGTCTCTGACCAACATGATGGATTTTGGGTTTTGTACCCTAATCAGAAGATGAGAATATGTTGTATTTTCCAGAGTTGGAGAATTCAATGAAAAACAGATTAAAAAAAAAAAAATCTCTGAAAGACTGACAAAACCAGCTGACGATAATGCAGGGAATATTTTCTAGGAGTTGGCAGGAAAAGGGAAATAAAGTTCATAGTTAGAATGTTGAACCATATCCTACTAAAAGCTCATACATAACGGAGTATATGGGTCTGATATCATCATTGTATGCATAACGAAAGACCCTCATTCAAAAAGTTCTTAAGGCTCGATGCTCATCATTTGTCAGCATAAAACATTAAACCCACCAATTATGAGAGCATAACTCTGGAGTTTCAATGCACAATTGCCCTCAATACTTTTATTAGAGAATAAAACAGATGTATATTACCACACTGCGTATTCAACCACACAACGCCAGTATTACATTAAAGAAACTAATGCAGAATACCACGGCAAGATATCTTCTAGTTCCTAGATCTTTATTGTCAGGAGGCATACATCTAGCAAGTACCATATAACACTTAGGAAAAACATGCTTTGAAACAACATGACAAAATGCAGCCAAGTACCAATAACTCATGCCATATGAACTTAATAAAATGTGGTAATTATAGGATAGTTCTAGTTTCGCATTTATTAAGCTTTAATGGATATATATGAAGGAAATAGTAAAAAAAGGGCATCAAATGAATTTTCCTTGGATTTGCCAACATTTAATATCGTAGATCGCTACCTGATAGTTAACCATAACAAAAACCTCATAGAACATCGACGATTCAAGCTCGTAGATCACTTACCTGATAGGTCCAAGGATATGTAGATAGATCCATATCCCCATCTTTAAAGCCAACCAGTTTTATAGGACCCTTTAACCCTGCTCCATCCTTTTCTATGAAAGCACCATAGTTCTTCAAAGAGTAAAACAAAAAGAAATTCAGAATGATACTTTCCAAGATGCATTTTTGGGTCGCAAAGAAATATGAACATAACACATTCAAGTTAGTCACACTAAAAGCAATTGCCTCGTCAACCAAATATAGAAATTTTTTTAATTAAAAATTAAGAAGACATGGTATCATTGGTCTGCTTATTGATATGCACTCGTCAACCAAATCTAGACATTTTTTTAATTAAAAATTAAGAAGACATAGTATCATTTGTCTGCTTATTGATATGCAGTAACTTATTATAATACAGTTTGAGATAATTTCTTGGCTGAATGAACCAACGTTGAAGCCTTGAAGCATCAGTCATTATGGGATTTACATAGATGTGCATGTTAAAGGAAAAACAATTACTAAAACCTCTATTGCACACTGAATTTTAGGTTTTTACATTTCATGGCAGATATGGCATCATCTTATTTTTACATTCGTTTAAATTTATAACCCTAGAAATCGAATGGAGGTCTGCATCATGAGCATCTCCACTATCTAAGCGCAGGTCTCTGTACTTTGCCTATACATGGGAGCTACTCAGTCCACTGACTATTTCAACTTCTAGAGCTGTTGCCCACTAAAAAGACAGTCATAAGAAGTTTACAGGGTTGTTCTTCAGTACAGCTTCAGGTTCAGTTGCCAGGTCACGTAGGAAATATTAGATACAATCAGAAAACACTTTCATTAGCAAAAGAGAAACATGTGATACATATAAATCGTATAATAATAAGTTAATTAGCAAACATAATTCATATAAACCTTTTATACGATATATACATCCAAAACAAATATTTAATGTTCCAAAATATTGTCCTTTTTAACTCCTCTTCAACCGAGTTATCAAGCTCCAAAAGCCACTAAATGGCTGAGCATAGAACAATCTCACAAGTCCCATATTTCTTTTAAGCTTAGCAATAGTGAAAGAACTCCTAAATATTTTTTGTTCTAATCCAATGTGAAACAATGGAAAACTAAAGTGTGCCTACCAAAAAATTTTCATATCTCAAAAATGGTCATCTCCTCAACTTGAATACTATTATGATAAAATTCAACAATAAGAGTACCAAGTCACATCGAGATATATTACCACGATATCCAAAAGTCTGTCTTTAAGTGCCCCATAGTATTCATAAGGCGTAATTGTAACCTTAAAATCAATTTTGGACTTACTCAAATCACAATATCCCTCAAATTAATCAAAGATGAGGAAACATAGGTAGTTTTCCTTGAAGTTACAATTTGCAACACAAAGTTCACAACCTCTTTGAACCTTCATGGCACCCAATGCATCTTAATAAACTCCAAAAACCCGTATTTGACAAGACATTGAGCACTTAAATATACAAGATTCTTTATCAAATCTAAAGCATAACTAATATTAGTTAATATTATGACCATATCATTAAGAGGTTTCAACACTATCATACCAAGACCAATAAACATGCAACTTGCATTTTTTACCCATATAAACGAAGTTGTCATCACATGCTTAAAAGTGAAATATATATATATATATATATGAAAGGTAATGTGGAATAAACAAGCTAAATACATGATTCATTAATCATTACATGTCTCTATTATAGTAACCAAAATTTGAGAAGTTTCTTGAAAATTTTGCATTTGATGATTTGTCTTGGTTGTCATTAATTTGTTACTCCTTTTATTTCAAATTCTTGCAATCTTTTACAATATGTCCTTAATTTTTACAGCAAAAAAAAAGCAGCATGTTTATTATTTTTTACAAGTTTTATTTCTATTAAAACAAGTATTCGAATTCCTCTTAGTAAATCTTCCCCTCACAACAAATCTTCTTACATTTTTATTAACACCATCATCCACAAACTAAGAAATAACTTCTTTTGACAAAAGAGAGTTTTTAACATATTCTAAGCCTTGGCATCTCTACCATGTAATAAAATGTCTCTAAAATTCTTATATGAGAGCATAAAAACAAGAAAACAAGACCTTCATTATCTATTTTTAGATCTAAATTTCTCGTACCTTTAATGATGGAATTAAATTCATATTTTGATATAGCTTGATGGCCATAGCACACATAAAAAATATAACTTTTATTTAACATATAGCTTGTCAGAGAAACTCTTAGTCATTTACAAACATTCCAATTTATGCCATAGCCTATGAGCAATTGTTCCTTCCAAAGCCTCCACACCTCTTCTTTGAAACAAAGCTCTGAATAATCAAAACTCCCACTTGCTCATGATTTTCAACATAATCTATTTTCTCAAAAAGTGCCATCACAACTCTTTATTGGATAAATAATCCTTACATGTTGGTTTCTCAAAGCCCCAAAACTTTTTGAATCATTAAATTTCTCGATCTCATACTTCGTTGTAGTCGACAACTTACCCAAGAATTGATACTAGTGTGTTAAGACAAGTGGCGATGATGTGCAGAAGAACAAACAGGAATATGAGTCTACCTTTGATACAAAATGTAGGACCCAATCGCAATTTGGATGTTTGGATCACAACCCAAAAAACCCCAAATTACAACCCATGTTGTGCACACATACATGAAGAGAAATCTCGGCTTTTGAAAAACTGAGATATAAATGGCCCATTACAACCCACAATAACTTAAAAATATGAAATAAGTAAAAAAAACCTATATGACCTACAAGAGCTACTCAATATCATCTATTAATAGAATCTATCCTATGTCATAAAATATCAAAAATAAATGATCTAATATCAATAACAATTGATAATATGGTAATCTCTTTTTTTCATTTAGAATGTACTTGAAGAGGATCTAAGGTGGTTGAACTGAAGAAAGAAACAAAAGTTGGCTCAAGCTATTAAGGTATTAGAACAAAAGAGGTTATCCACAATACATCTTTCAATACGTAGGTTTGAGAATATTGTATCTATTCAAAGAATATGACATCCGCAAAAGTATGAAAGCGAAGGTCAACAAAATCATAACAACAATACCCTTTCAATGTGCAAGAGTATTTAAGAAAGGCACACTTAATCACTTAAGACGAAACTTGTAAAGATCAAGAGTATGGAGATGATTAAAAGAAGGGGGGGGGGGGGTACAAAAAAGACCTCCAAAGTCATAAAAAAGAGAGGTTTGTTGGGACAAAATAAACTAAAGAAAATAATATCATCCATAATAGAGAAAAATATTTAATTAATAAAATAAAGACAATGATGACAAGATTCTCTTAGTATTTGATTGGAAATATTCATTTACATTAGAAGCATATGGGTAACATCATTTGACAATGTTTTCAACCACTCTGTTATGCTAATAAATATATGGGTAAGATGTTAATGTATAATACTTAGCAAAGTGAGAAAGATACACAAATTATTGAACAAACTAAAAAGTATTCTCATAACACAATATTCTCATTAAAAAAAATATCCAAACCACATATAGGTGCCACTTTAGATGAGACATAACCAAACAAAATTGCAAATAATCAAAACTACAGGATGCTTATTTCTATGGATTTGGCATAGCCAAGAAAACGAAAATACTATCTCAAACAGCAAAATGGAGAATAATACCAAAGTAACATATTTTTACCTTTAACCCAATAGTCTCAGAAATTAAAGCTAATTCATTGCATCCCTGGACAAGTTTAAGAGTCTGCTCCAATTTCACCCAGTTGCCGTGTGCACCGCCTTCATTACACATGGAAGTTAGAAGGTGAATTTTTTTTATGCAACACGCTGTGATTCAAAAGTTCTTGTGACAATAGAAAAAAAAGAAAGTTAATCATATTCCTTTCCAATGTTGAAAGTATTTAAAATTTCCTAAAGATTGTGAAGTGATAGAAATAGACATACTAATAAGTTAGGCTAGATACTTAAGTTGTCAAGACAACTTTCCTAAGAAGGGTAATAATTTTTTTAATTGCAGACCTTATACTAATTTACTATGAAGTCATGTGAAGTGAAAAATTTGTAATCACACATATCTTATCAATACTACACATGAAAACCAAATAATAGTCAAGATAATTGATACTTGGAAAACAAAAGGCAAAATGAAAATGAACTCCTTTAAACATGCATTTAGCTTCCTTTTACTTCTAAAGAACTAACATAATGTGGAGGAAAAAAATGGAAGATGCATATAAGTTATATGTCACTATCACAAATATTTATCATATGAATAATAGAGTTAGTACCTATAAGTAGTCCATTCAGAAATATTTGGGCCACATCTCGAATGCTATGTATTGTAAGTGATGGAAGAATGCCCATTTCCATCCAATGTGAGATTTCCTCCTCAGAAACATTTACTCTGAATCATTAAAAATTTGCAGGCATAAAGTATTTTCATGCATGAATTGAAATTGTTGAGTTAAAAGCAATTAGAAATAAAAAAAATAAAGTAAAAAGAGATATAGATAACATACATATATATACATTTATATTTTTTAAGAAAAATGACATAATTATTTTATTTTTCATCTAGTAGATTACAAGTGATTTCAAATATAATGCATTGACATAGTAGCACTTCAACTTGCAAAACAACAAAATACCTAGCAAGAAAACCTTAAAGTTAAAACTTAACCTTACATGATTTTTCTTTTATTCCTTTGCACTTGTAAGAATTAGGGAATCTTTGATTTCTCTAATTGGAGCATGATAGTCATAAAAAAAAATTAACAAGACCAAAGTTTCATCAGCATTGATCACTACATAATCGGATGTCAGAAAAAGGAATCATTTAACATGAAATTTAAGGGATAGTTCTTTTTGAAATTTTTTATCTTTACTTTATAATCATAAGCATACATTTCTCATAGACCTGATGAAACCTTAGTGAAGCTCAAATAGAATGCATTCTTTATAACTTCATTTGACAGTAATGCACCAACAGGAAAGTTAAGTTGAGTGCAAAGTCATATGAAATTCTGCCTAATGAAGACATCATCCAAGTAAAAAGAAATCAACACTCCAAAAAAAAATATGGTATTGAAAGAAGAGGGTCAAAGATGAAATACTAAGGAGAAGTAAAAGTAATAAGGCTTTAGAGGTAATGTTTTGATAATAGGTACACCCTCAGTAGATGTAGGAGTTGAAGCAATAATCCCTTGATTAGAAGAAATCTTAAAAGGAGAAATATTTGGATTATCATCAGTTAGTATATTTGATGCTTTAGAAATGTGTGGCTGTAGCGTTTCTTGCTTAGGATGAGGTTTTTGTTTCTATATTTCTACTTTTTGGTCTTGCAATCCTCAATGAGTTGTTGATTCCCATGAATAAGCTTAAAGTTTAGATTGCAATTTGATTTCTTATGATTGAGCTTGCAATAAAAGAAACAAAAATTTGAGATTTTTGTACTCCAAGTCAGTCAAAAACCAATTGAATCATTAACAATCTATATTTTATATGACAACTTATTTTGAAGATTAATATATATATAATATAATATATAACAATTCTTTCTATAAAATCTAAAGGTGAAAATTAGGAATTAACGGAGACTGAAAAATTTAGAGATTTATGACCATATAAGTCAAACATGACCAATATGACACCATGCAACAACTACTCAATCAACAAAACATGGTATTTGTTCTCATAAACGATGTGCCTAAGAAATTGGTTAGTTCAACAACTTTTATTGGTCTTTTACTTCACGTTCCTTTTTTTGGAGAAGGATAATTCGAGAAATCCTATTTATTATTGTTTTTTTCAGACCATACCACGAAACAAATGCTCGAATAAAAATATCAACCCGTAATGATAGTGATTATATCACAGTTCCTAATTTATAAAGATGCATTGTTAAGTGCTCCATTTTTTCAATAAAATCAAAACTCAACTATTGCTCGAGAGATTCTACCCATATACACATGTCTTTTCAAAGTACAGATTCGTAAAAAGAGAGGAGACTTGGTCTCAGGGGAGAGGAAATCGATCAGATCACATGAACAAATAAAATATTCAATGTCTATTAGATCTCAATCGAATAGCACAATCTATCTTCTTAAGGGAAAAGATTTAAAAGTTTTATAGCATACTAATGTCTTGGATGATCCTTGAAACTCCCTCAATAAAAAAATTAAAAAAAAATAAATAAAAAGGTGGGCCAAAACAGAGACATAATATATCTAAATGTGAATGGGTTTGGGACTAAAGTAGGGGAGGGGGATCAGCCAAATCACAAAAGTAAAAAAAACATTCGATGTCCAATAGATCTCACTCAAATTGTACCATCTACCCTCTTAAAAGAAAATTTAAAAAAGTTCTGATGTTATGCTTGTGTGTCTTAAATGATTCTTGAAGCTCCCTTAAAACAAATGAGGTGGGCCAAGGCAAGGATATAGTATACATCCATGTGAGTGGGCTTGAGAGAAAGGCGTGAATCAACCAGATCACATGAGTGAATAAAATATATTGTGCCCATTAGATTTCACTTTGAATTGCACTACCAATCCTCTACGAGGAAGGGATGAATCGGTCAAGTCACATGAGCAAATAAAATATTCGATGTTTATTAGATCTCATTCGAATTGCACCATTTATCCTCCAAAGGGAAAAAATCAAAACAGTTTTGTCATGTTTATGTGTCTTGGATGATCCTTGAAACACCATCAATCAAAAAAAAAACAATGAGGTGGGCCAAGGCCGAGACAGCAGATGTGCATATTTTATTCTTTCAACAAGTGTTGTATAAAAAGTAAATTTGCACGTGTTCAGTTTTACCTGGTAATGTACCATAAATAATCCGATGCATCTTTTGTTACATTAAGGTGCTCCAGAATTTGTTCTGATGTGAAACTGTTCTCATTCCATATACCAATTGGCTCACTTAATGTCATCCAGGTACTTGAAAGAGAAAAATCTCCAGTAGCAAGCAGATGATACTCAGGAACTGTAGAATTTGAATAACCAGCAGAAAAAAGGCCGATTGTTTTGACTGAAATCTGGCTTCCTACCTGAAAATGCATTAAAAGTGACTTAACACCTAAAGCAAAGATTGAAGGGGACGTTTAACATGAATTCATGAAAAATACTATCACAAGATAAACATTTCAGACTATCCCTTTCTTTAATGAAACCTGTACATGACAAAAAAAATCTCATCACTACAAATCCGACGCGATACACTCATGCAAAAAAATCGTCAAGTCCTTTAAGATGCACCAACTTGACTTTACAATTTCAATAATAATGGGAAAAGAAGATGAAACAGCATTACGAAAGCCAAACTATGAAGGAAAATTGTGGCATGAAATGGGTAAGAACGCCTCAACATCAAAACTTTATCACCATTAGGCATTGAATACACAAACTCTTAAAATTTATTAACGAGATTAATATGGATAAACAAAACCCGTAAAATATAAATGGATTCCTGGGTTCTATCAGTGATTTTGAGATGTTGGAGGAAACTTTTGGCAAATGCTCGTAGATTTCTTGCAGTTGATAATTACTAAAATTGTTGTAGAACCATATAGACTGACGCTTATTCATTATGCTATGAAGAGATATGTGCTACTTCTGTATATTTTTAGAAGTTGAACTGGTTAGAAGTAATATGTTATTGCATTTCAAAGATTTTTTTGTAGAAACAAGGCAAAAAGATAACTTTATTTTGCTCGAATCCAAAGAACTAGCAGAAGATAAATGCTCCACATAGTCACTCAAAGTCCAGATCGAAGTCATATATGAAGGTACTTGCGAAGCTACCACCAAAGCACAACAAATCTTTAAATATATTAAAATAGTTTCCAACACCCAAGAATCCTCTTGTAACCTTGAATACATGTTAACAATTACTCCTTTTAAAACAGAAACACGACTGCTTGCTCAATTTTGAATAAATGAAGCCCACAACAATAAGAAAAAAGCCTATCCCACTAAGTGGAGTTGGCTACATAAATTCTCCAAATCATTATGTTTCATCAATAAGTAACTTTTCTTTAATATCCTGGCCTATCAAGTCTATTCTAATAGTCTCATATCATTTTTTGTCTTACATCTTCTATTTGCAATGCAAAATACCAACAATTCAAAATTACTAACATGGACACTAAGTGGCATAAATTTAATTAGTCAAAGCCATATAGGCATATTATCAAACTTGACTCTCCATGGGCTTATTCTCAATTGATGTTACACCAAACTTATCCCAAATGTACACATTTCTAATCCTATCCTTGCATATAACCACTCAACCATTTTAGCATTGATATCTATGCAATATCAATAACAAAACAGTAGATATCAAATAGTGTTGAGGGATGTGTTAAATGATAATTATGGTGCTCTTTCTTCTAAAGTAATTAATGATCTTATTTATTCATCTAACAAGCTTCACACTCTATTTCCAACACCAAAGAATCCTCTCACAACCTAAAGTAGATGCTAACAATCTCTCCTTCTAAAACAGTAACATTTCTTTTTGCTTGTTTTTTTTTTCATTGAAAACGTATGCTCAGTGATGAATGACAAAGAAAAAAGACCCATTAAAAAGGACAAAACTAATAAAAAAAATAAGGCCCAGAACAACAAAAAGCAGCCTATGCCACTTGGTAAAGTTGGCTACATAAATCCTCCAAATCAATGTGTTTCAACAATAACTCTTTTTTAATGTTCTAGTAGTCTCCTATAATGTCATTTGTAGTCTTGACTCTTTTATACACAATTCCTGCAATGAACTTAAGTGGCATAAATTTAAGAAGTCAAAACCATCTAATTTGACTCTCCTTAGGTTTATTCTCAATTAATGTTACACCAAACTTATCCCGAATGTACACATTTCTAATCTTATCCTTATATATAGCCATTCATCACCCTTAACATTGACATCGAGGTAATGTCAATTTATGTGTTTGTTAAGTCTTTAAAGACCAAAATTCAATACCATAAAATATTATTGCTCTTGTAGTAGTCACACAACACACCAAAAACATTCTTTCATTACATCAAACCAACTTAGATCCAATATTAACATTTGATCAAGTTTTCCATTTTAAAATATAAATTAAAGACAACAAAATAACTTATTCTTCAATAATTTATAATATCCACATATAATTTTTAAATCATCGGTCCCCTTTCCTAACAAAACTTGTATCATATGTATTAAGTTTTAGATCTACTAAAACAATACCAAAATTGTTATCCATAAGCCCAACATGAAATTACACCTCATTATTATCTTATCAAAAAGTACAATATCAATGCCAAAAAGCATACATCTTAACTTCATCATGAAATTTATTAGTAAGAAGATTCACTACCTTTTAAAAAGATGAAGCCCAAGTCTTAGTCTAATAAGGAATTTCATTTCAACCTTCTTTAGTGCATATTTTTAATATGTCCTTGATAATTTCAATATAAACAATATATACCCTTTTTCTAACAATCAAAGTACTTTTATTGGCACTAACGTATGTCTAAATTAATAACAATTAAACAAAAATCTTTCTTTATTACTATACACTATACTAAACTTCTCAACTATGAAAAACTATAAGAATTATTCCACAAATAAAATTAAATTAATTCTAGATATATTGGTCTAATATCAAGATCAATACTTAATCACCTACTTTAATAGTTTCGAAGTATGATTCATCAAAATAACTTTCATATAATTAACATAATTTTGAAAATTTATTTTTATTCCTATAAATAAGTAATAATTTTTCTTTCTTTTTCTACTTTGTTTTCAATATAATATTAAACATAGTAAGTCAAAAGATACCCCCTCTTGTCACAAATTTTTATATGCATCTATTGGATCTATATATGAGTTTCATCTTCTTCAATGCTCCCCTCACTTTTATTCTATGACTTCATCAATAAAAAGAGATTTAAAGTTTCTTTTGATCACCAAGAGTCCACAAAATCAATCATTTTATCACACTCTTCAATTAAAGCCCATCAACACAACTCACTCATCTAGATTTAGTATCATCGTTAGCAACTAATACTTTCTAATCATCATCAGCAACAAAGTTTACTTAAATATTTCGTTTTCTTCTCCATTGGTTTTGGCAAAGCTCGTATATGCGTTTTTTTCCTCCATAGTATCAAAATTTATACGTCGTAAAAAGTCACTTAGTATTATCAAATTTTTGCATCCTCTAAATATCACAAGTATCTCTTCTAGTTCTACATACTCTTATGGTTGAATTACATTTTGTAACAAAACTTCTTTATCTTAACCATATATTATATAGTGCATTGAGGAGAGATCCTTTATCTATATAGGTCTCTCACCTGTTCAAAATAAGCAATCATGTTTCTCGAATTTCTTCGTTGCCGCCCTTTTTGATGAAAATCATCATATATGATTATTTCAAACATGATCTTAGGCATCCACAAGTGAGAATTTAAGAAATTAAAATAATATGCCTAAACTGATCTTACATATTCTTCATTTTCCACATACAAGAAGCTTATTATATTGACTTGGCCTTACTATATCATATTCTTACTTGCCCTTGATCATCTTGAACCTACCAAAGTAAATTTCATCTCAAAAGATATCTCAAAATCTTAATAATATGATTTTATATGTATAGCCCAAAATATTTCTCTCCTTTTCTGATATGAGATTATTTATCCCTACGCTCTTACAAGTAAAAGACTAATAGGGTCAATGATTTTCTTGAGACATCGTCTGGTGATCACTACTTGTCCAGTGATTCCCATCCTTGGAATATCTACTAGTTTTAATATCATAATAACATAATAACATAATCTAACCTTATTCTATGAAGATATTGTCCTTCCTTTAATCATTCATGTTAGCCAAAGTAGATGTTTTCGTAAAAAATACTTTGATATCTTAAGGTCATGATCTTATATATTTAACTTATAGATTTTCTCTTAGTTTTTTATATGGGATCATCTAACCTTATACATCGCCCAAAAAGAGTTGTTCTTTTTCTAGTGATTCCATCTTCAGAACACTATCAGAAAACCACTTCTCACACTTATTAGACCTTGGTGTCAAAAGCATAATACTTTTTGCTTAGTTGATCCTCGAATCACATCAAAATGTAAAAGATACTACTTCGATACTATAACATCATGATTTAGCCATAGTGTATTGAGGTTTTCTCTTGATCATTCCATGCTAACCAAAGTAAGTTTTGTCCGAAGAAGTTTCTCGACATTCTAAGACCATGATCTTATATATATGACTCAAAATTTTTCTCTTTTACTAATCTGAAACTATTCATCCACGTATTACCCTACTAGAAATCTACTAAGAGTTACTCATTGTCCAATGATTGCTCTTCTAGAGATGTCATTCAACGATTAATCGCCACCTACTTTTGCTCTAAGTATCACATGCTTGCCCACTAACCATAGGACATAGAAAAAGATGTTGGCATCAATTACCTACTATCCAAAGGAATAAATTGCCACATAATCAATAAATCTTTCATGTCTGGCATAAGTTCTCTCTTAAAGGAGAAGTTATGAAGTATTCTCTAAATTTATAATGTCTACAACATGTAGGGGTTAATGAAAAGATGATAATTAAAGGGATGATAATGGGCATTGCTATGTTAAAACTCTTCAACAATGGACTTCAACCACCAATCAAAAAAAATTGTAAAAAAAAAAGAGGTAAAAACTTAAAGTTTTATAATTAATATGTTGAAAGCTAAAAAAGATTTTTTTAGTGGAATTAATAGTAAATACAGCTTGGAAATCAACTTATAATAGAATACAAACTTAAGGAATCTAATTGTCTACATTAGAAATGTGGGGGACCTATCCACACATATGGTTAAAACAAACCTTTCAAATTCCTCAAGTATATTCATAGCTAACTTATAATATAATTAGTACAATTATTCCATGAAGCTTGGTCATTACAACAAAAGATAAAAATTTTAACTCAAATCACTGCTAACAAGTGCCCCAAACTATCTCAAACAACCGTAGTTGCATCGAGTCATATCCACAAAATAAGTCGAAAAAGAAAATTTAACTCATCGCAAGTGAAAAAGATCCAGGAAAACCAAGATGGTAATAATTCATCTCAAAATGGTCATGAAATCACAATGCCCTGCCAAGGAGACAAAGTTGTTGTCATAGTATAACGAGACACAATTAGCTACAACGGCTAACTAGGATAATCAACTTGCAAAGGAACTCAACATTCTTGGAACACTAAACACATAGAATAACTTTGTAGTGTTTGCCACACATACAACAAAAGAATGTTTTAATCAATATAATTCCATGCTGCTGAGTGTGAAATACAATATCTCTGCATGAAACAGAAGAAGATAGTAAGCAATGCATATTGTCAAACTAGAAGATAAATTCTGGTGAGCACCAAATAACAATAAATGAATGCCAAGCTTATCTATTTCTACTTGAACTATCGAACAAAATTTATAGTGAATGAGGAGGTGGTTTCGAAACTCAATTTCTTAGTATCCCTACAAGCACAACGAGATTTTTTTTGAGCCATGATATGTCAGTTAATCCCATTAGGTTTCATCAAATTCCAAATGCATTAAAGGAAGACGATCACTTAAGTTAGAACCTTGAAATTCTAGTTCTAGCTCCCATGCCCATCTCCATCTAAAAGGAAGTGATGATTGTAGAGAATGGCCATAAGAATCCAAAGTATCTCAATGAAGTTCCAAACCAAGCAATCCCTCTAGGTGCTAATAAGTTGACACATTGATAGAACCCTCAAAGCATATTCCCAACCAAACAATTCAACAAGTGAATAATCCCATTGACCATAAACTCCAAGGGTATCTACCACAATTGGTAGTGAAAGTGTGGTCATGCACAAGAAGGTTGTCAACTAGTCCAAAAGAATCGTAAATATCTAGTAACTAGTGGAAATAACAATTTTATTATTTCCTCTCACTCCTTAGAGCATATTTTTTTCTACAACCTAAGAACAAAAGTTAACGTTTAGTGGTCATTACCACACAATAGACGATTCATTTTGCTCTTAAGGAAACAATCAATTTGTGTTCTAGAAGACTCCTTCTGACAAGTAACCAAATGTTGAACTCTTTTACTAAGAAAAATATCAATGATCAAAAGGTCATATCCTAAAATAAATTCTAGAATAGTTTTACCTTTTTTGTCTATTTTCCTAACCACATAACTACTATAAAAAACTTTAAATAATTTTACATCCTTTTTTTCTTGCTATGAAAAACATTAAATTCTTTTACATCACTTTTTCTTGCATATTTACTTTCAATAAAAATCTTTTCACATCAAAGTATCGCTAAAATTTATACATCGAAATTATCCCAAATTTTTCATAATATTATTACTCAATCCTATTTAATAGGAATAAACACAAATATAACTAATAGCTTCCTAATGAAGCATAACATCTCAACTTATTGTCAAGGAAACACTATTACGAACTACAACCATAGAACTAAATTAGTATCGATCTCTTTTTGAATATAGTTATGTAGTTGTTGGGATTTTTTTCATAATATTTACTTTGTCAAACTATTTTATTAAGTGTGGGGAATATTATATATCTTGTATTTATTTATTATAAAAGCAAGTTATATATATAGAAGACACCAAAATTTTGATGAAATCGAACCAATTCAAGGTGTATAGAAGGTATAGGACTTTTAAAGTTTTGGCTTGAGTGCCTAACTTGCTTGACCCATAAAGTCTACCAGGCTCATAGCACACTAAAAGCAGCTTAGCAGGTGTAGGCCTACACCTATTAGGGTGACACTATCACCCACTGGCTAGCACTAAGAAAGCATTGGATAGCCTGCAAGGTCAATTATAGGGTGTGTAGGCCAGCCAACTAGGCATGCACTAGCGTGTCTTTTTGCATGAATCAGCTTATGCACTATTGGGTTATTTCATTGAATTTTATCAAGTATGAACAATAGTAGGATGTAAGCTTGCGATGCATAGAAGTTCTCAATCCAAAAGGAAATGGGAAAGAGGAAAATAGCATTTGTTAATGTTGTATCCTCAACTTTTGGGCTACATATGGGAGAGTTGTCAACAGCATCAAAATTTCTTTCCTATTTGAGATTTCAAGCATTATTACGAGCTTACAGCAACCTTTTGGGAAAGGTCTTCTTGCATGGTTAATACATTTATGCTTAAGCAACCATTATGGGGATGGAGGTGTTGCTAGTTTGGTAGGGCTATTTCCAAATTTAAAGATTTACGAATGACCATATATTAATTGTCTTTCTAATTGTTCTAGTTGTTTCTCATACTACATTAATGTTCTCTTTCCTAATTTATGTAAACATCATTCCACTTAGTCGTCGTTTACACTTCCTCTTTGCATCATCTCATTTGAAAAATGTTTCTCGTGTTTCTATTCTTGCATGTTCACCAAATTTTTTCACATATGTTCAGATGCGGATTTTCATTATACAACTTATGCGAAAATTATTTTAACTCAAGTTTACGAATTTTTGTGAACCTTACATAATCACTCGAGAAACTTGGGACATAATTTACTAGTAAAAATGCTCACATTACACTTATCAATTGTTACACTAATATTAAAATTATTGTAATTTGTTTGTTAACATAAGCATGATATGAACTCCAAGGTAGAAATAAAATATTTAGTTGTTAGCTATTTATAAAATTAAATTAGTTTTTTCTTTAAAAAATCTCTTTTAATTTATTTTAGATTAATATAAAAATCTGCACTAATTAATATTTAATTTAATCATATTTAAATATGTAAGATTAATCAAATTAAAATTAACATTGTGTGAAAGAGAAATTTAAACTTTAGCTTAGAATGATTAAAAAAATTAATTAATGTAAATTAATAAATATTAAATATAATTATTAAGGTAGAAAGCTTAACTTTCAATTTAAAACTAATTAGTTAATTAATTGAGTCTTATTAGTTTAAATTATTTTTTTGAGAAAAATATTAATTAAAAATTACTTTAAAATAATAAAAAATTAATTATTTATTGAAATTAACTAAAAAAGGATAAAATATTTATAGATATTACATAATTAAATCAAGCTAAATTTAAAATCAATTACATATAAAAAAAAACAAATAAAATCAGGAAAGAAATCCCTAAAATTTTAAATTTTAAAAAAAATTTAGCTGTTATTTGCAACCTAAAGTACATTAATTTGATAGTATGAAATTTGATTTATAAAACTTTTATATTATATTACTTATCATATTATAACAACCTTCGAAACTATCCTTTCGTCAAATTTATTAATACCCATATTGTATTTTAAATTCTTATCCAAATTTATAATAAATTTATTTCCATTACATTTCTTTTCTAAGTAGCATATCTTGAATATTAAATTATCAATTTTGTCGAACTTCTCACCTACCTAAATTTTTTTTTTTTAATAAGCATAATAGTTATCTTTATACCAAGCATGATATCTACTAACTCATCAACTTGCTAGTTAAGGTACATAATTCAATGATTCTATGTTAAAATAGCACTAGACTAACCACTAATGTTTACCCTTACTCACTTTTCATCGTGTTCATGTGCAATATAATGTCAATCATAAAGGCAGTTTTGTAGTTAACTCATGTCATGTTCTTCTACAAAACTTTAGTTACCAACTAACTAATATAAATTTTTTATTTTATCTCAAGCTATCTGGGACTAGCTATGGCAATTATATAAAAAAAGGATCCCTAAGCAACTTAGTTACTAAAATAGATAGTTTGTTTTGTTGTTTTACTTCTAATTCATTGTTAACATTACATTTGTTTAATTTGACTACTAGTAAATGATATCATATGTTAATTTGTGTTTATTTATAGTGGGCTTTTAGAAAAAGTACACTTGATTGTTTATTTTTAAATGTGAAGGCTGATAACACTTGACAAGTTAAGATAGTTGGTAACTATCAATGATATCATGTATTTATTTCTTTAATTATGCTGGTTTTTCATTGTTTAGGAGAATAGAACTACTGCACATAATTCTATTAGCTTGCACGAGGAGTATCACATGTGCTACAATTTTGCTAGCTTTTAATTATTTTGGGGAACAGAACTATAGCGTTCAGGATTTTAAACCTTTGATCAGTACATCATTATTGTACCTTTTGCTTGGTTTTGTCATAGCAATTTGAAATCTAAGCTTGCTTTCACATTATGGCTTCCTTCACTTTTATTGAATGCTTCTTAGATAGCTTCAGTCCTAAAAGTTTAATGAAGGTAGAAAATTGGTGGAATTTCACAGTTACATGTCAATTTTGTATTTTTAACTAGTTAAAATCTGTAATGTTGAACCTGTAAAGCCTTCAAACCATAAAAACAAGTGAATTTCACCGTTTCCAGTCATCTCAAAATGTCTATTAAGTAGATTCAAAATAGAACACATTCATGTAGGACATACTCAGTAGAATTCGATTTTAAAACATGTTCAAGATATATGATCTCAAAAAAAAAAAAAAATGAAATGAAGTTCGTATAATCAAACTTGTTCAATATTAACATGAATACACCCCTGGGCATGATTGTGACTGAAGATCAAAGAATGCATACGTAGTCTAAACTTCCAATAAATTGTTCTATAGTCATATCAGGTGGAAACTACTACTTAAAAAAACCTGTCTGCTATTAGCCATGCGAGTGCCTAGTAGTAGGACCCAAGGGAACAGTGTACTACAAATTTATATTGTCCTTGTACTTAAAACTTGTGTCACATATAGAGATTAAAAATGCTAAAACTAATGATTTGCATGAAGAAACATATCCATATGCCCCACAACAACATCCAAGCATGGTTAGTCATACCAATAGACAACTAATAATTATGTAACAACTATGAACTATAAATAGAGATTAGGTATTCATTACAAACAAGCATTTAATGTCCGACAGCAAAAGTTTGCAGATATTAAAATGTCAAAATCAAGAATAAATATAAACTTTATACAGTTGAAACAAACTGACAAGTCAATGCAACTTATGCTTCAACTAATTATTAGAAAAACCCCAACAGCAAATCTGTTTAAATTATCTAAAGCAGAACTAAACTTTCCACTATGTAATGGCCCTAGCATTAACAAAAAAATGAAAGAAAGCATAAAGACTAAAAATGAAATAACACAATGGAGGCGCATTCTAACTTGGGTCATTTGATTAATTATCAAAAATACCCTAATAGCAAACCTGTTTTAGTCCAATCAGTATTTCCACTAAGTAATGGAGATGGTATTGGCAGTGGCAATAGTACTTCTTTGAAGAAAATGCCAAACTATTAGATATCACATTAGAGCAACACAACCTCCCGTAAAAATAAAGGTCTAAAAAACCATAAATTAAAAATCAAGCCAAAGAAGCAACTCAGTTAACACAATAGCAACATTCTTCAGTTAACATTCTTCAGTTAACACAATAGCAACTCATTCTAATAATAGTGATGGCAGGTAAGCTTCAACTTCACCTGAGCAGTATTAAATGCAACTGACTTGCAGTCCGGTAATATGATAACTGACCAGGGTGCCAGAGTGTAACTTCTGTCAAATAGTTTCACTCCGGCTGACTTATGTTCATCAATATTCGCAAGAAATGCGGAGCAAATGCTTACGTCTTTTGGCAGACTTTCACTAGTATTTACGTGAACACTGGAATAAACATGTGCCTACAAACGCCCATAGAATTTTCTGAAGTCAGGGACAGATATATGATTAATCTATAGAAGAAAATAGCATTTTTAATAACACCCAACAAGGTAAAAAATAATTGCAGTCCATTCTGCTGTAATTACAAAAAATTCACATAGCATGGAATGATGAATGTTGACAACAGAGATAGGATGAAATCTTATAGTGGGATCTAAAGTAGAAGATGACGATGACGAGAATAATGATAATTGTGAAGATAAATTTGAATAACAACTTGAATATCTTCGAATTATAACTCAAAAATAGATCACAATCTAGGGATGTGCAAGTATGTATAATAAAAAACCAAAGTTTCGATAAGAGGCAATGTCAAGCAAAAACTATTCTTCTTCTTTTTCATTTAATAACAAGAATTTAAATAAATTACAATGTTAAACTCTAGACTCAAAAACAAAATATAACAAAAATGCTCTTCACAAAAAAAAAATATACATATGGAATAAAAACAACATAAAAATCTTATATATGACTTATTATAACTCACAAAATAAAACAATTTCTAAACTGAAAAAAAAAAAAAAACATAACATGATCCACTGATAAGTTCAACTTAATTCTCTTAATACAAAAATAAGACACAAGAGTGATAACATGATCCACTGATAAGTTCAACTTAATTCTCTTAATACAAAAATAAGACACAAGAGTGAAACTTTTATAATTACATCTTAATCGAGCTCTAATATAAAAGTTGAAGAAAGAGCAGGTTGAAAATGCTACAGCTTGATTAGAATCTAGCTTTGATAAAAATTGATGGAAACTAAGAAAAAAGTGGAATCCTATAATTAGATTTGAATTATACTTTGATACCAAATTCATGGTGATGAAGATAACATAAAATTGTACAATAAGAAGTGGGATGGAAGACAACTATGGAGTAAGCTCAAAATTGTAACTTGGATATCTTCATTTATAATTCAAAGAATTAGATCACATATCAAAGATGTGCATGAATGCACAATAAAAAATCATTGTTTCAATAAGAGACAATGCCAAGCAAAAATTATTTTTCTTCTAATTCATTAAATGACAAGCTTAAATAAATTATAAAACTAAACTTTAGACCCAAAAGTAAGAAATAACGAAAATATCCATCTTGATCTATCTAAAAGATGTCCTAATCCAAACCTTCAACAATAGACCTTGCTTTATAATTACTATAATAGAAAGAGTTAATAGCAAAGAATAGAGAGAGAGAGAGATACCTTTTGCCAAATATTAAAAATTAGAACTTAAAAAGATGCTCCCTTTATAAGAGATTTAATTATGTATTTATAGTAATACAACAACGATATGTTGGTCCCCGTGCATGCATCTATCAAATTCCAAAATCCACACACACCCTTTCCTTATCCAAAAATTTCGCACATGGGTTGCTATTGACACACGTGTTGGCAACAAGTAGCATACACAGCATCTACCACAGGAGTAGGGTGCGTGTAGTCGACTATACACATAGTTCAAAGTACACACACTGATTTTGTCGGATGCCTTTTATCATTTGTCGATCAACTATGCACCATTTGTCATGTGCCAAATCTACTGCACACACGTGCAACATGCTGCATGTGACATGGGTGTCTCATGTGTTCCTCATACTATTTCTCAACATTCACAATGATTTTTTTGTCAATTTCTTTCATGTAAAAATTATTTTCATCTTTAAGATCTAAATATTGAATGACTCAATTTTTTTATTATATCATGAATAAATCTCCTGATCACCTCTTAATAAAAAATTACAAAATAAAAATAAAAACACGCATTAAAGATAAAAATACTATAAGAATCTTAATATAATCTATGATCAAACAAAATAAAACTATCTCTAAATTAAAGAAAATATAAATAGGAGTCATTAAATCAGTTTAACATCTTTCTCTTGACATAGCATGGCTAGCAATGAAGCATCACAATCTACATGAATTTGTGATAATTGTAATAGTGGGAAACAACTACAATTCTCAACTTAGAACATGCATGATCAAACAACTTAAAAATCTCCACAAAGGAAACAATGTTTAAGGCAATTCCTTTTAATAAGTCCACATTAGATGACAAAAGGTAGCCAATTGAAGATACTAGGATGAGATCCAATAGAAATTGATAATCCCCACTAGAGTTGATCAAAGAAAAGCTCAATGACAACACTTGAGCTTAGTTTTTGAGTTCAATGAAGCCAAGTTTGCAACTAGAAAACAAGCAAAAGGTATAAATCAACTTAAACCCAAATTTTAATATGGCTGGCACTACATTAACGTCATGGTTTATAAGAAATTTGAAGAGGATCTCAAGGTCTAAAGTAAGCATAAATGCAAGAATGCATCAAGCTAGATTACAATCCGTGAGAGGCAATACTGCTTCAGTTTATACTTGGGATTTGGCAGAAATTTCTTTTCTTTCTGTTTCAATACTATGTGCATTGATTAAGACCCTTCACAAATAAAATTAAAGACGTTTCTCAATTAAGGGAAATCAGCATTCCAATGAATAAGGTACAAGTCTTCAACAGAAATTATTTAATTTTACTGCAGCTTCTTGTTCTCCATAAACGTGATGTTCTATAGGGAATGTTAAGTGACATAATGAAGGGATCCATCCTACCGCATCACACAAGGTCAAGGCACCTTATGCTAAGGCTTATTTAAGCTCAATAATGTTTGGCAAACTAAAATGAAATTTTTCAATTTGCTAACCCTAAATATTAATATATTTCTACTGTGCTTTTGTGATGTGATACACTAGATGAATAAATAGTTACTTTGACTTGATATATTTCTCTCATGAACTTTGACATAAAACATCTGACTATCTTAATCAGATATTAGCTTAAAATGCTTTATAATTTCAATGAACTCCATAGTCCTTGCATCTATAGATTTTACTCTCATCTAAAATTTTATGATCTCATCTCATGTGGCCTTCTTTCTGTAAGGCACTGCTATCATTAAATTTCCTAATCCTTACAACCTACACATTAATAACAGTGGTTTTACATAAGATAAATTAGGTAAAGTTTCTCAAAAAAGCCAGGGATAGTTATCAAGTCTCAAATGGTATATGTCTATAAAACCTGAGGGATCTCAAAATACATCTTATATAGACCTCTCTGTGGTTTTGTGATGTGACACACTGGATGAATAAATATTTACTTTGGTTTGATATATTTCTCTCATCAACTTTGACCTGAAACGTCTGACTATCTTAATCAGATATTAGTGTAAAGTGCTTTGTAATTTTAGTCAACTCTACAATAACCAAGACCTTGCATCTATAGGTTTTACTCTAATCTAAAATTTTATGATCTAGTCTCAAGTGTCCTTCTTTCTGTAAGGCATTGTTATCATTAAACTCCATAATTCTTACAATCTATACATTAATAACAGTGTCTTTATATGAGATGAATAAGATAAAGTTTTTCAAAAAAACTTGGGATAGTTTTGGGGTCTCAAGTGGTACATGTTTATAAAACATGAGGGATGTCATACTAGATCTTAAATAGACCTTTCTGTGCTTTTGTGATGTGACACATTGGATGAACAAATATTTACTTTGGCTTGATATATTTCTCTCATCAACCTCGATCTAAAACATCAGACTATCTTAATCACATATTAGCTTAAAGTGCTTTGTAATTTTATTCAACTCTACAGTAACTGAGACCTTACATCTATAGGTTTTACTCTCATCTAAAATTTTATGATCTCATCTCATGTGGCTTTCTTTCTGTAATGCACTGTTATCATTAAACTCCTTAATCCTTACGACTTACACGTTAATAACAGTGGCTTTATATGAGGTAAATAAGGTAAAGTTTCTCAAAAAAAAACTTGGGATAGTTTTGGGGTCTCAAGTGGTATATGTCTATAAAACCTGAGGAATCTCATACTATATCTTATATAGACCTCTCTGTTCTTTTGTGATGTGACACTGAATGAATAAATATTTACTTTAGCTTGATATTTCTCTCATCAACTTTGACCTGAAATATCTTACTATCTTAATCAGATATTAGCTTAAACTGTTTTGTAATTTTAGTCAACTCTATAGTAACTGAGACCTTGCATCTATAGGTTTTACTCTCTCATCTAAAATTTTATGATCTTATCTCATGTGGCCTTCTTTCTATAAGATACTGTTATCATTAAACTCCCTAATCCATACAACCTACAAGTTAATAACAGTGATTTTATATGAGATAAATAAGGTAAAGTTTCTCAAAAAAACATAGGATAGTTTTAGGGTCTCTAAGTCGTATATGTCTATAAAACCTGAGAGATCTCATACCACATCTTATATAGACCTCTCCGTGCTTTCACCAAAAAATATAAATCAAGTAAAAGTTTGAAGTTTAATATAACGCCACATCACAATTAAGTGTTAGTGAACGTATTATAGATCTAAAACAATTCAATAAACCATTTGAATTGCAGGAAGCATAGAAATTTTGGGAAAGTGTTTGTAGGTAGAGTCTGCATCATACCACAGAAATGCTGCTGACAGTAGTTTGGATCTGCAAACCTCATGACGATATAAAAAAAAATGTATATTTCGTGCATCCATGAGTTCCACATTCAAGAAAGCAAAAGGTGAATGCAACTCCCAAGATCATATTTGTGCAAATTAAGTACAAATTGATTACAAATCCATTCTCAACAAAAACGCAGAAGGAACTGAAACCCAAGATCCCCCTCATGAATTTTGTATTGAATTAAAACAATGATTGCTCCATGAAAATTAGGCCTAACCTCTTGCATGGGTCCCAACTTAACATACTGGGGTTCATGATCAACAAAAATTAAAGCTGGCTCACATAGTTTTATTGCCGCATGCAGATCCTTCAAATGTCCCCACTTCGGTTCAGATATGAGACCTATGCAAACATATAATCATATTATAACTTAGACATGGATTAACACAAAACAATAAAACCATGATGCATTGCATGTCTATAAGAGAATACTCAAAATGAGAACAGAGCTTGAGCGAGAACTTGACAAACCATATTCATCAATTGGAGCATCATAGTCGTAACTAGTTATTTGAAGAGGACCACCTGCTGTACGATCAAAGTTTGTTCCACCAAAAAACTGGGATCAAGTTAAAACTCCGTAAGTTGCACTCAGGTAAATCTATTATTTAGTGAACATTTATGGAAAGTGTATCATGAAGTTAAATGTAAAACAAAGAGGATATAACAAATGAAACCTAAATCTTAAATTTGGCACATCATTGGAGAATATTGAAAACAATTCATAGTATGACGTAAACTTATTGATATAACAATGTGGATCAGTGTATATACTTCAACATACATTCATAAATCTCGTACAGCATAATAAGATACAACATTACCATGTAATAATTGCTATAACTGCCCCCACGTTGGAAGAAACGAGCTACTGCAAAGGCATTGTCTTCAACAGGTCTATGAGGCAATCCTTCACCCCAAGAGGCATACCTTCAAAACAGAAGCAAAATATAGCCAAGTCATGTAGAAAATGAGCACAAGCAACCAAGGCATTAATCTTTTGAATGGGATGGGACAGTCGATTAAGTTGGCCACAATGAAAAGTATGCAAAAAATTATTTTGCAAATGTAAAATCAAAAAAGTAGTCTAATCTAAATTTTCCAATGCAAAATTATCTTGTTTGGGACAGCCACTTCTAAATGTAAAAGCAAGTTTGTTGAACAACACTAACAAGGAAGTAACCTAAAAAAAGAGAAGGAAGAAGCACACATAATATGTTAGCAAAAACAAACCCAAACAACATAAAAGTAATAATGAAAATTAAAATTAGAATTAAAAAAAGCACAGCACTTCATCTCTCCCGCTCACGGAAACCTCCCTCCCTGATTCTCCTTCCTCTCTCAATTCTTTCATTGACCACATCCACTCCTCCAAAAATGCTTATCTCCACTAACCATCCAGTAGCTCTCTTGCCTTCCACTCCTATAAACAAATTAGCACCTATACATCATCTCCTCATTCATTCACATGGAGTGATTTAGACCCAAATGAGGTATTTGGATTTGAAGAGACCAATTGGGATAATTTTTGTTTAGGACATTGTTGTTTGTTGTTAGGTTTATAAGATTCAATTAGTTATTTTGAATGCGATTAAAGAAGTTTTCCTTCTTTTGGGATTAATTTTAAAAAATTTACCTAATTTGGTTGGAATAGATTTGTAAGAGTCAAGTTATTTTGATAAGTTACAGAACAAAGATTGGATTGCCAATATTGATCATAAGGGTTCTTTAGTTATTTTAAGGCCAATAAGGGCATTTGAGTTTGAAGTTTTCTTCATGTTCTTATTTGTCTTCTTTTTCGTCGTTGTCATTGTCATCGCTGCTGCCTAACTTGCATGTGTGCTTGATGCTTTGGTTCTATCCCGAGATATCTCTTAATTTGGTCTAAAAAAACTCCATGTGGCCGTTTCAAACAGAAATACACTAATTGGCTTGAAATTACAAAACAACCCATTACAAATTTTCTAAATTACCAAAACCCCTACTTCACAATATAATAGAGGGGAGGTCCTTTCTCTTAGCTTGAATTATGGTCCATTAAGCTAAATTAACTTCACGAAACCATTTTAGGTTAAATTTAAATCTATTATCCAAAAGAACCTAAAAATATAACAAATTTCAAAAACATGCTTCACAACGATTTGTTGTCATATCTCCATATATACACCAAGATGGAGGTCCACCATGAGAACCTATAATGTCCCGTCATGACAAATAATTTTGGTTCTTGATCTATACATGAGATGAACCATACACATAAATCAAGCCTTCAAGTCAAGGCATAAGACACTAAGTGAGCCAAGGCTCTAAACCCCACATCAAGAAATGGTACATGTCCAAAATAAACTGAATGCAAACATGGACCATAAGTGTAGTATAAGTCAAGGCTCTCTTTGCTGATACAAAGCCCATCAAGATTTGCACTAAGGCCATGCCACGGCATGGACAACTTCAAATACTAAATATTAAATAACTCTTAAATTAGCTCTTTTAAGAACTTCCCAAAATGAAATAAACCATGAATTCTAACAAAATATATTCACATTGCAAACCAAGGCTTGTTAAAAACCAAAGACTAATAACCCAACTTGAATAATTAATGATGACGGATCTATGTGATCTTGCTGAACTGTTGAACTAACCCTTCACCCATTACAATAAATTTGAATCTAAATATTTTAGATTTTGATTAATAGTATCTATTTGTTCTAAAAGAAAAGCTAACAATATGTGTTTATGCAATTTAGAAGTGGTGAACTTCGAAAAAAACACGAGGTGATGATGAAAATCTGATACCACTTTCCTTCAAATTGAAAAGACCAAGTTATTATATCCACCAATGCAACAAATGTCAATCTCATCAAATAATAATATGTCTGATATGACTTATTTATATTACTATCATTGCCTCACAAAATTCAATTGAAAAAATCGCATCAACAAAATGGCATGTCTAGTGGACCTCATTTTCTCATCATCCTCAACTTGCAATCAAATCAAAACATACAACACCAATCCAACAAACATAAAACAAAATTCTAGTTGCTACAACATGAAAAATTAATGCAAAAGTTCTAAAAAGATAAAGGATAGTCATACATATTAAATACGTCAATTAGAGGAAAACATGTACTAATGTAATAGACTCTAAGAAAAAAAAGAATATGATAGAAAAATATTAGAGACAAAAATGAACAAGTATTAATGTTCTTCTCAATGTCTTTTTTAGCTCCAAGATCTTTGGTAGCTTGGTGATGGAGGATGGACAAAATTGAGATCTAACAACGAGATGAAAGGAGGTAGATGATGACAACGACAGCAGAGTTAGATATGAATCACAACTTGGATAAGCTTTAGATTGCAATCTAAAGTTGTGCACGCAAGAATAATAAGAAAACACAATCATTAATAAAAGGTAAAGCCAAGAAAAATAATACTTTTTTTTCTTTTCATTCTATCCAAAAGTAATAATTATAAAAATATCCTTCCAAATAAATGAATAAAAAATATAAAAATAAAAAATATGTATAATGAACTAAGAACACCATATAAGCTTCCTACATAACCCATTATAGTTTATTAATAACTCAAAATATTACTAAACTAAAAAAAGCTACGACCACTATATGAGCATAATACCAACCAACTAATACAATCTATCTTGTATCAAGTCACCCTACCAAGAAGAATTGTCATACAAAATTATACTTTAAATAGCCTTATAGTAGTTTTGGTACCAATTTTTGCATGCCCTTTTGTTCTAAGTGTCCTCTAGTAGTGAAAGATCTTTCAACAAACCAGACACCGATAATTTCGTAATTTGCTAAAGTATGACCCAAAATATATTGAAAAGCGATTTAAAAAGCAATTCCTAAACAAACTTGAAATAAGTTGCACCTAGTCCAGTTAATGCCATGCATCTAGCTTTGCACAAATGCATGACTCAAGTCAAACTAATTGGTTTGACGTTAAGGTTAAGGCTCATTTGTTTGGTTTAGCCACAAGGAGTGGAGACTACAATGTTAGGTGTAATGAGATACGCGTGACTAGGTTTAGGAAGAGATGTAATGCGAGGACCACAACAAGTGTTGCAGCTACATCGGTGTCGTGCGACAGTTAAGGCTGGGAACAACCGATGTCCCATCTGCCAAGTAGCCGACGGCAATAAGGAAGAAGAAAGCGTAGGTGAAATAAGGAAGATCAGAATAGTAATGATGATGACGACAATGATGACAATGGTCGAGGTAGATCAGAATAGTAAATTGGATAAACTTCAAATTGCAACCTAGAGTTGTGCAAAATTGACAATAAAAAATCACAATTGCTAACAAAATGAAAAGCCAAGCAAAACTATTCTCCTTCTTTTCATTCTATGGTAAACATTAAATGGACTAAAATGTAAAACCATAGAGATAAACACAAAAATGATATCAATGTACTTCCTAATAAATAATAAAAAAACAAGAAATAAGAAAATGTGTAAAAATAACTAAAAATATCATATTGCCGCATAAATGACCCCTTACAATCCATTAATGATTCAAAATACTCCTAAAATAAAAAAATATAATAATCCAATATGATATGATGTCAACCTCTCGATGCAGTATGTCCTACGTCACATGGTTTTCTTGCTACAAATTAATATTCCCCTTTATTTAAAAATCGAATCATTTTTTATGCAATTAAACACTTATCATTTATATTATTAATCTATCAACCCCTCCTCTCTATTGCTTCTTCTTAATCATCATATTCACCAAGTCAAAGCCTGCTTGCTTTGCCACCTACAAAATATATATGCAGTGACAAAGTGGTTGGTAAGATTGGGAAAGAGGTTAGGCCATCATATTATCAATACAAATTAAAAACATACCCTTAATAGTAAGTCATATTTGAAAAAATCAACAAAAGATCAACTTATCTTGTGAGCAAAGTTACAAGGTTTTGAAATTTTTGAAGTAGGCTTTGAGCTTAGGTAAAATAGCATGATCAAATTACATATTATCAAAATAATATTAGTTTTCATATTTGGTCAGTTAAATAAATAATTGGCACATCACATACCAGCCATTCCAATCCTCCGTCCATAATATAGGCTTCTTATAAGCATTTGGCTTGAAGCCATCACAGTAAAACCCATTACAAGTATCAATCTGTCAAATCATTTAACATGTAAAACACTAAACGATAATTTGCAAAACAAGAATGGATAAAGAATCAATAAAACAACACATGACTAGCATTGAAAATGTGCCCATCATGGTTATTGTTGAATGTTAGCATGATAAACGCGATGTAGATTTAAAAAGTGTTACTATTAAACATTATTTAAAAATTGTGTATTTCACAAATATAGTGCCAATAAGTGCTTAACGAGACAATTGACATTGTGAAATGAAGTACAAAACCATTGATTTTGTTGGTAAAAGAATGATTTACATTTTCCAAAATTATTTTGAAAGAATGAATGACCTTTTACTCTTCTTATATTAATTTTGTTCTTTTGTTGAAAAGGTGTGCTTCAAAGCATAATAAAAAAAAGTCTAAGCACATTTTTAAAGGTACTTCAAAAAAAAATTTGAAAAAAATATGCTAAACGAGATCTAATTTTAATAATAGATAAATTTTGATTTTAAAAAACCATAATGACAATTGTAAACCCAAGTATCATCAAGTAGAATGCTTCAAATTTATTCAAACATATTTGCATTCGTCATATTTTAAATAAGATAATTGAAACAAGAATAAGAAAAGGACATTGTGTAGAATTAACTCTACTACCTCGTTTACAAATCTGAATGTGAAATAAAAATACAACAATTTCATTGCTGTAGCTTGAAGGCGATGATTTGAAACCATAATTTCAAAAAAAAGCAGCCAAATTAGTTGTGTCCTTTTAAGCATTGTTATGGAACAAATTTGCAGTATAGGAATTAACTCTACTAGCTCGTTTACAAATCTGAATGTGAAATAAAAATGCAACAATTTTATTGCTGTAGCTTGAAGGAGATGATTTGAAGCCATAATTCAAAAAAAGAAGCTAAATTAGTTGTATCCTTTTAAGCATTGTTATGGAACAAATTTGCAGTATAGGAGAGCACAGCAGTTGATGATGCTTACAACTGTTTCAGGAGCATCAGGTTGCTTGCACATGACCCACGGAACACTAGCTTCAAGGCCAAGTGCCATTTCTGCAGCCCATTTAACATACTCTTTGCCTCCTCCATATGAGCCTTCAACATTGCCATATTCATTCTCAATCTACAAAATTTTATCCAAATAAGTTTGAAAATCACAAGCTAATTTGGTAGTTGTATATAACAACTAAAACAAGGCTTTGTTAACAAAAATCGATAGCAATTGCAAAAATATTTTCACTTAGTTAGGAACGGTATCTGAGATCACAAAAACGTCTCAAAATTGATCTTCACGGTAATATTCAATGTAAGAGGGATGTCATAGGCTGATATTGCCCAAGGGGTGTAGATTCACTAGCACGTTCTTTAATGCTTCCAGGATTTGTTTTTAAATACTGCTTAACTTAACTTTGCTCCTGGAATATCCACACTATGAAGAAAACTCAAATTTTAAGTGCTTTAAGACCATTATTAGAATCTTTATGAAATCTTCAAAAAATTAATTCATAAAATCCCCTAAAAAATTATGAATGCCTTTAACAGTCATTCAGATCTAAGATTTGTTTTCCTAATATGTCTATACTATAAAATAATCCAAGAAGTTCCTAGAGCTAATCGGTAAGTTATTAGCATATGTAGCATTCTAAAACCTGACAACAGAATTTCATCAAAATTTCAATTTTTACAAAAATTCAATCTCTTTTTTTAATTTTAAAATCAGACTACTGAATCTCAAGTTACTTGCTTTAGTTAATAAGTTGAGGTTTCCCGGACTTCAGAAATGTAATCATCATTTAGTGCATATGGCTCATCCTCATGATCAACTAACTAAAACTGTAGATTTGTCATATAAGCTTTGCAAGGACCATCATAAAATCTGTGTACACTTTTTCCAGAAGTAAACAAGTGAATGGTTTCCATGATTGGAAAAGAAGTTCACCAGATTTAGAGCATAAGAAAGCAAACTATCCATTACTCTTCACCTCAAGTCTAATTCCAGTCTTGTTCCTCTTTTCTCAGCCGAAAGGAATTCCTTCATTAAGTCCCCTTTGGCTTTTGAAATATAGAGTTTAAAGTTCCTTATCTATAATCAATTGCTTTCTCAATTAGTCCTGATTGCATGAAAATAAAATCTAGTTGCCAGTGATTAAAGTGATTTTGAAATGGAAAGTAAACAAGCATGGCTATCTGATAGCTGATTAGTAGAGTGAGCAATTTAATACTGCAGAACATGCCTAATTTAAAGGCATGTCCTCCTAACTGTTTAATGTAAAAAGTATGGCCATACAATTTAAAATCAGTCAAACCTTACACTGAGGCATGATGTTCATCGCCATGCAAAGCTATTTAAAGAAAAATTTTCCTCTGGTATTGATCTCCTGTAACAGTCAATGAGTACCAAACAAATCACCAACGAATTTATTATGTGTACCATTTTCAGCCTCAAATGTTCTGAAGAACTTAGTTATTCGTATTTTGCATTTACTAGCTTATCAAGTATGACCATTTCATAGAATAACATACAAAGCTAAACTAGAACACTAAATCTCTTTACTTTTCTTAGGGAAATCTAGAATCAACAGCAACAGCAGGACGGATTACTGTGGCTGAACTACGCAAGGGAGCTTGATCCTGTTGAAAGGGGATTCCTTAGTTCTACTAAAGCTCAAGTCACCCAGCCCTGAAGAACCTATGAGCTTCCAAATTTTGATTTGTTGTTTTCAATCATTTTGGTATCACATTCATATTTATTTTAATTCTGCATCTTATGGACAAGGTCTAATATGCAGAGGTATCTTTTGTTTTACAACCATTATGAATATTAAAATTGAATTACTTGATCCTAAATCAGCTTGTGATTAAATTTATGGACCATAAATAGTTCATATCTTGTAATAGTTCCTTTGAGTTGAGCCACATCATATCCCACAGCATTGATTATGCTTTGATGAATCATGTAGCAAACTTTACCTATAAATATGTGTCACCAGTCTTTGACAAAAATAAAAACATAAGGTGTAATATTTACCCAACATACTTCAAATAAGAAAAACTAACACCAAAAATGAATAAAACAATGCATGCTGTTAAAAATACAACTTTCAGACCTGCATGGTACAAGAATTCATGTTGACAACAAAAATATCAGAGCCACTATATCTCCAACAATTCACTACAAAAAAAGGTATAAAATACACAAACTGTTTGATGATTTGAATCAATGTCAGACAACATACTTAAGAAATGGCTTAAGTTTCAAATCAAGCTAGCAAATAACTCTACAAATAAAATTAAGAGCCAAATGAGGGAGGGATTTCACCTGCAATAAAATTATTGGACCACCTTGCCATGAGAAAAGCATTTCCTTTTTCATCAGCTCCACAATCATAGTAACAAATCTTTGCATCTCAACCTGAAATATGCCATAAAAAAATATGAACAAAAATGCCACAGAACTTTCCCTTAGGATGCAATTAGCGTCTTGTAAATTTTAATTATATTAAATTTCTTGAAAATGCCTTCCAATAAAGCTCATAAAATACCTTGAAAATGCATGCAACTCAACTTTCAGAAAGCATATTAGCTATTGTCAGCATGGTTTAAAACCTAATTTTTCTTGTAAAACGGACAAGAAAAAAAAGGTAACAGAGACCATTTTCTGTTTAAGAAGACTTGGGACTAACTTAAAAACCCTTAATACATAAAATTTAGAACCAAGAAATGACTACAAAAATATTCACAAGTTGAGCAGATTCTGTGAAGGAAAATGCCTCCTACAAATTAAAAGAATAAATAGCGATACCTTGAATGGTTCATTGTTAGTACGGAACTCAATACCTGGAATGTCTCGCAACCAAGTAGGAAAACCCCTACATCATTTGAGAACCACAATGTGATGCAAATAGATTACACTAATCTCAGTGATAACACAGCAAGAAGCACTGTATAAATATTCCTTAAAATAAAATAAGCACATTATCATATCAAGCAAGAAACAAATTCATAATCTTTGCAAACAATTGATGTAGGGAACTGAATTTTAAATATTGTCTTAGTAATGAAAACATGACCTCTTTACCATCTATAACAATTACAACACCAACCATTCTAACTTTTCTCATTTTCTTATAAGTAAGAATATCATAGATAAATGCTCTTATCTAACAAGTTTAAAGAATCTAGCCTTAATCTAAAATTTAGAAGAGATCATATAGCTCCAACTATTCACTTGAGTAGAAAATGAAGCTAATAAAGAACATTTTTTTCAGGTGGATCCCAACAACAGATCAAAAGGAAGGCTATTTTACAATAGGTTGAACATACAGTGATCAAACACATCAAAGTCTAAAACCAATTATCAACTATATGGGAAGGGAGAGTGGTGCCTTTCACGTCATGCATCTCCTAATTACTTAGCCTTATGGACTAAGTTCTAGCAACCTGATTTGCAATAACATGATGAGATGAGATGTAATCTTTATACTTTTGAAAATTTACTGTCTTCTAAAAGACTAATCACCTCCGAGCTTTTGCACATTTAGATTGGTAGGACCTAGCATGGGAAGGTCGGTGCATCCCAAATAACCTTTGCTTATTTTGCTTCAAAAGCATAAAACGGAGATAACGTTGACAAAAACAAGTAGTATAACTGATGAATTATACGTATTCTGTAAGTACACATTCACTTGTGAGATTTGGAGAAGAAACATATTAGCTGTGATTACAATATTTTATCCCCTCTTTTGATTGCATATGTTATTCAAAATGTTTTAAGGATCGCGGATGGATCACGTAAGCATGTAAAGAAAATTTGAAATAATGGAGTTGCAACTTGCAGGTATAACATCACATATTTTTGTAGGAGAGAAAAAGAATATTTCAACCAAAAAGGTCGTTCATCTATAATGGAAGATATTAGAAGAGAAGTGCAGTTAAGTTATCAAACTTAAAGTCAGTTCAACAAGATCTGAAGGTCGGACTATCCAAAATAAATGGAGCAATAAATATTATGATGGATTATCTTGTTTAATCTTATTGATTAATGGCTTTATTTAGGCTTCTAGTTTTCTATATTTTCCTAGCATGCTAAAAGTGTTGTGCTTACTCCTTTATTCACAGAAGTAGAAATTCCCACACATTCCACAAGAATAGTTGATGAAGCACACACACACTTAATTACACTGACATACCAGCTAGTATAAAGAACATTTTTCACTCTACGACCATAAATTCCTATAACAGCATACACTTATGAGCAACCATATATGCACAACGATCCCATCAATATTATTTTCTACTGATTTGCCTACACTTTTGATGTTTGCGCTAAGCTTGACAACTAGAAACATAAAAACTAACTATATAAAATGGAAGCCCAATGCACAAAGCTATCATATACATGAGATTTGAGAAGGATTAGGACCAAAGAGTGTATATTGTGGATAGCCTTGTAAACCTGTATACATGATTTTGCGGAACTAAAATTATATATGAACTACTTAAAATCAAAAACCTTGATTTTTTACTTTTAAAAATATATAAAATATTACATAGCATGAAAAAAAAAACAATTTCTTCTCTGAGAAACAAGATTCATTTCCACTCTAGTAACCTATAAAGGTCAGACAAAACATAATAAATTTTCAAAACAATAGTTATCTAATATTAAAAAAAATTAGTCATTCTAATCAAAGGTATATAACAACTATTTTTTTCTTTATTTACACATATTAAGAAAATGCAATGTTTTGTTCATATATGCTCAACAAAATGGTAGGCCTACTATTGTATCTAAAAGGGCATTTTGTTTACTAAACTATTTTCATTTACATGGAAAAAATTCTAATTCATATAATGTGTTGTAAATGATATATTTCTGTAATTGACTATGTAAATATTTTTATTTGAAGAAATAGAATAAATATTTTGAAAAATTATTGTGATAAAATAAAATAATAATATTTAGAATAAAACTCAAAAAAAGTGTCAAGTTACAAAGTATCTCATATAATTAGATAGAACTTAATACAAAAAAATTAAAAAAACTCATTTTATAACTTTTGAGATTCTGATTGAATTATTATGCATTTTTATATTTAAAAAAATAAAACAAGTTTTTAAACAAATAAGCCTTTCTATTAACTTAAATAGCAGGGGCAATATGGCAATTTAAGCCGGTTTACCACTTTAGACAATAGGTTATGAACTAAGGGAGAGTCAAGGTGAGACAGCTAATAAAGGTAAAGGAAAGAAAAGCTACCTGAGAGAGGAAGAGTTGTAGAAAAAGCTGGATTTGAGAAGGAGAAAAGGTTCCTTGAAATACGAGGAGTTGAGAATTTCCAACAAGGAAAATTGTGAAAACTCAGTTTGAAATTACTTGACTATTGCAGCATGGAGGAAACATGGGATCAACAAACAAGAAAGTAAAAATGGAAGAGCAGTACTACGACGGTAAGGAGAATTTGCTAAAAATTAAGAGAAGGATTTCGAAAAAGAGTTCAAAATTGCCGTAATCATGAAAAGGAATAACAAGATAAGTAAAATTTGAAGTTTCATTAAAGTTTTGCTTCAGATTCTATTTCAACTAGTGCAGAGAGTTTGTTAAAGAAGATAGAATACTGTTTTCAATTTAGTGAATTTGGTTATGAAATCTGGGAAGTGTAATTGAAATTAGAGTATTTATTTGTTAATAAACTGCTATAAGACTATGAGTTCTTAGCATGAAGTTTGGAAATAAATTGAATGGAAAGACACATCAACTCAGGCATATAGTACATTTTTATGGAATTTGGGAGCTATGTAAATTGAGAAAAATGAAATTTTGTGCATAAAATAAAAAAAAGATTTAGCAAGAATGATATTAATAAAAATGCTGACATTGTGATAAAATTTGTATAATTTTTCTTTTGTAAGAAAACAAAAGGAAAAAAATAATGGAGAAAAAACAATTTTTGAAAAGCTAGAAATGTACAAACTAATGCTCTTATTCAAGTAATATATTCATATAATAATGCTAGCATAACATCATGCTATTATGTATCTGCATTCTAATAGTTAAATGTGAAATGCGATTGATTAAACTTTATATATATGTCAATAACATAGAATAGTTGCATAAACAAGATATGCTTTAGGTGATAGAAATATAAGAACATAAAAAAAAAATAAAAATGAATGAAATAGAAAGATAATGAGAAAGAAGAAAAAATAAAAGAGATAAAATATCTAAATTATATGTGCCTTATGTGCATATCAACTATTATAGTATTATGTTACAATATGATGATATGACATTCTAATATGTCATGATATGACACAAAATAAGATATGGTTTCAAAAGTTTTTTAAAAACTAATTTCATTATTATCACTATATATACCTAACAACTAGCACATGATGCAAAACATAACAGAAATAGGTCGTAAACATACTATGAAATGTCATCAAAAGTCTTATTCTTAATTATTACAAGTACTTTTTACAAAATATAATATATTAAGTTTTATTAATATTAACACTTCACGCAAAGTTAATGTGCAGATATTATATAGTTGAAATGGTTGATCAACTATAATATATTTAAAGGCTAAGATCTAAATGTGATAAAATAAAATGAGATGAGATAATATAAAGATTGAATAATGATCATTTAAAAAATCTTGACTTTTATATATTAAAAAATATGATAAATATAACAAATAATAAAAAAAATAAATAAATAAACAATGGTAAAAAAAATAAATATGATAAATGATATGAATATTATGAGATGTTTATTTATATTTTATATAAAATAACACAATATTCATTTACTCATTTGCAATATACTTATTCATAAGATTTTCATAAAAATCATGTCTTCATTATTATATTTTTTATCATTTGATATTGAAATATTGTTTGTATATAAATATATATATATATATATATATATATATATATATATATATACATAAACATTTATCTGTTGAGTTTCATAAAACTCATTTGCTTACATTATAAACTACGTCATAAATGCATAGAAAATAGGAGACCAGAGTGGCATTTAAGCTGAGTCTTATAATTTTGAGCAACATGGTTTAACAATTTTTGAACTCTTGCATATTTCGACACTATATATAAGATATTTTATTTATATTATGCAATAAGTATACATGTGTGTTAGTTATTATTATTTACATCATGAGATAGCTTGGTCTAATTATGATAAATGATTTTGAAAAAGTTTTAAGGTAAATTTTCATTATGATGATTTTGTCTTCTATTATGCTATTATACTCCATTCTATTTCAATTTTTATTAGGTTGAAAGGGCAAACAGAGCTTGACAACTTTTTTCATGTATCTCTTAATTTGCATTATATCATCATATTCTTGAATCATGTTATGAATTAACTATATGGCTACAATGTGGCTACTTATTTAGAAAAGAATGAATTTTAAAGGCTCAAACATGGTTTCTAAGATTGTCTTCATGGTAAAAAATTTTGAAGTAACAAGGTTATAAAAAACACAATAAAAAAATAGTAGAACAATTATCTTAAGCAACATAATATATTCATTTTTTTGGTTAATAAAGTTGTAAAATTTTTTCACGTGCCATCTAAATTATGTCAACCAAATTGAAATTGTAATATATTGGAAAGTTAAGTCATCGTAATATTCTGTCCTGTCATTATAACAATTTTCACTTGTTTCATTTATTATTTTATACACCTTTCATATTCAAAACATGCAATGTACATCTTCTAATAAAGTTGGCAATAACATTCAAACAACAACAATAATATCAATCAAATAAATTTGATATTGTTTTTCAAATTTATCCTCAAAGAAAAATGATTAAAAGGGTATAAAGAAGACCCGAAATTCCATTCTGCACACACATAAGGACCAATACGAAGATGAAGGTAGAGTCCATTTGAACCAACCAACTTCACAAATTTAACAATATTGTATCTTCCTTCAAAATAGTACTGCATCAACATCATTTGTTAAAATGAGTGAAACGGATAACAATAAACATGCCATTTATTGTAAACAAAATCATAATACCTGGCCTCTAATTGGCTCATGCCCATTCCAAAAAACATATGTTTCTATCACATCAGCTCCACCTTCTTTACTCTTGGCAATTATACCAGGCCACATCTGATATAAGGAAAATAATGAAAAATATATGACAAAAATGGTATTTAATTTCACATACCATTTGATGCAACAAAGAAGTGTGGAAATAACAATTTGAAATGACCATCATGCTAAAGCTAATAAAGATAAAATATCAATTAATACTTAGCATTCATGCTTTATATTTGCAACAATAACAAGTGAAGCTTAATACTTAAGTTAGATAAAAGAATCTATAATTACATCTTGCTTGTACCTTTTGCCTATTAGTGATCCATCATATTTTCACAAGGAACCAATAAGGTTTCAAGAATTCTAATAGATAGTACGTTGCAATACACCATGTCAATTTATGCACTATAACTATCATACAGATATCTTAAATCCAATATTTTATCTCGTAAACAAAGGTTATGAAGATGAACATGGGCAAAAGTAAAATGATATTGACATGTGTGCCTTTTAAAATAATGCAACTTATGACATGTATATTTTATGTTTTCCTTCAATTAAGATGACCTTGCACAAAAGCTTACTTTAAATATATTTATATATATTTACTTTTAAGTGTACTTTCCACAAAGTATATTTAAGGTACATTTTATAACATACTCATAGCATGTTTATATAGGTTTATGTACATTTGTTCTAAGTATACTCATATTAATTTATCATATACTTGTAATATCAGTATATTTTAAGTGTACTTGTCACAAAGTATGATTATAGTATAATTATAATAAACTTTATTAAGTTCATATAAGTTTATGTACGTGTACTTGTATTGAAGTACAACTAAAGTACATTGATATTGTTTTGCTTGTATACCTATATAAGTTTTCTTTAAATTATAATCGATGTATTATAAGTATATAAATATATACTTATGAAAATGTATTATAATTATATTTATGCAAGCATAGAGTCGGTGCTCGATTCCAATTAACCAATATTATTTTTTTTTATAGGTATGCTTACTACATTGTAAAAACATGCTTAACACTACAAATAATAATACACTTATAATAAATTATGATTAAATTATTGATGTAACTATTTTCTTTTAATCATACATTTGCAATGTATTATTACAATATTCATTTAAATGCATTTTTAAGTGTATGTACACCTATCCATCCACTAGCTACGAATTTATTTAAGTACATTGTAAGTAGAGTAGAAGTGTACAAAAGTATACTTAAATTACACTTAAAATATATTTAAAAGTACAGAAAATTAGACATAACATGTACAAAAGCATACAGAAAGTATACTTAAAATATACTTCGATTGTATAAAAGTTGTACAAAAGTATGCATTAATCACATATAAGGTGTACTCAAAGCATACAAAAGTTGTATCAAAAGTTTGCTTAAAATATAATTAAAATATATAGAATTATACATGAACTATACTTAAAGCATGCATAAAATATTCTTAAAATATAAATAAGCTTTTAAATGCGTTTATAAAGAATTAAAATATACATAAAGTATACTTTAAAACAAGTATACTTAAGATAAACCTATATAAATATATTACAAGCATATTATAAACACACCATAAATGTATCATAACTATACTATAAATATACAAAGCATATTTCAAAGTAAGCACACTATAGGTAAATTTATACAATTATACTATGATCTTGCTATAAGTATACCTCAGGACAAATTCACTAAAATGGTTGGCTTGTCAACTGTCTGCCATATTTCTGCTTGATTCTAATATAGAATTTTTGGCAACTAGTCTTTCCGGTGATTCCTACTGCTACCTTGGAAAACATTTTTATAAAAAAATTTAACAATTTGAAAAGCACACATGTTAATATTTCACAAATTTAACCATTATTTCCTTCATATGCCACGCAAAATTGATTCCTTATATCATCATGCTGCCTCTCCTTGTCAACAGCACGAATGAATGAGAATGCTGAAAGCCATAATGCCCATTTCTCTCCCTTGTCCTCCTTTAGCTAAATTTAAATCAGATCGGTTATAAAATCGTTCCCATGAATACGAGAAAAAATAATTTAACAAACTAACTAAAACATGGAATCTGAGGAACGTGATAATTGTACCAAACTGTTGGTTGCAGAATCAAATATATGAACTATGAAAAAGAAACTACATGAGCAAGCACCCTTCTCCGACCATCAATTTCGCAATACATGCTCGAAAGCTCCAATTGAAATGACTGGTAAGCATTACAACGACAACCAAAAGAGCACAGGAAGTCAAGAAAATCACCTCGGGCGTGGCCCGGGGGTAGTGAACACCAGCAGAAATAAGCATCCGACGCTTTCCCCCGATGATAAGCGCCCTGTGATCATAGCTGACGTTGAAGGGCTCGAAGAAACCCTCGCTGACCGAAACCGAGGCCGCCGCTAAAACCAACACCGTGGCAACGAGGAAGGCAAGCCAGTCTACTACCCGAAACACCCGTAGTTGAAATCGGTGTTCGTCCTTATCCATGCTATTTTCCTTGCGAGAGGAAACCTAGATTCCATTGACGGGCACACTCTTATTTTACAGGAACACCTATGGGAGGAGGATGCCGATTGCGTGCCGGATTGGATTTGCGTACTACCACTTGTTAATTAAATATTAAAAATAATGTCATTCTCAAATATCACTTATATCATAATAAAGAGTTTAAAAAAATAATATTCCAATATCAAAAAAAATCATAGTCTCAAGAATAATGCTCTTTATATTGAAACGCAATATATAATTGTCAAATTTTAGTTCATCATGCTTAAAAAAATACTAACTATGGATAAAAATATCTAGTTGTAATCAAACAATTAATATTTTTCGTTATTTTTAGGAAATAATCTATTCAAGTACAAATCAAACTTATTTTTTTCACCAAAAATGAAGACTATCGATAACTAAGAATGATCAATGGGAACGTATGGTAGTGATCGACAGTTGATGATAATTAGGGTAACGATAACAATAGTTTTTAGCAAGTGATAATTGAAATTAGATTAATCAATCAAATATATTGAATTTAAAAACTTTTTTATTTAAATAATTTTAAATTTATTAAAGTTAAATATCACCATGGACAATATATCAAATATATATATATATATATATATATATATTTTAACTAGAACACTTTTGTGTTGTCTAAGCATGATTGAGCTTAAAACTATGGTATTAATCATTGCATAAGTAGACTATTTTATTCCTAATATGCAATGATAAAATGCTAAGATAAAGACAAACCAACCTTATCTACTATTGAAGTGGGCCCAAGCATGCATTACAACAAAATATGATGCTTAATTGATTGCTTTAATTAATATCGATATCTAATTTTTAATGTAACGTAGATTTGGTGCATTTCCATAAAAATTATTGATAATTTTTTAATTTAAAGATATATATATAAAGGCTCTTTTGAAGAATTGTAATAACATATATAAAATATTCATTGAAAAGATTTACACAATTTATGATTGATAAAATAATTATTTTTTAATAAAATTAATTAATAGTTAAATTAAATTACTAACCAATCACACTTATTTAAAATAGTATTTTAAAACTATTTGTAACAGCCCTAGTTTTCTTTTATTTGTATTTTTTATATTTTTTTTATAGAAAGAGCTCTTTGAGACGAGTCCAACGATGGTAAGTTTGTAATTTTTGGAATTTTGGATAATTAATTATGAATTTTTAAAGTTTTGGATATATTTGTAATTTCAGGATTTCAGATCCGGGATATATCTGCAATTTAGGATTTCCGATTTAGTTTAAAATCGGATGGCGGAAGGTAGATTTGTAATTTGGAAAAGTTCAGGGGGTGTTCTGCAAAAAAATCACGAACGTGTCGGTACAAGGCGAAATCAACACATACGTGTCCAGTCCGGGTGAATTAATCCCCTTAAATACAGAAGCGGTTTGGAAAAGTTTTAGCGATTGCGAAAAGCTGCCGGAAATTTAACGGAAGCTCGGAAGCTCGCCGGAAAAACTGCGGCAAGGTAAGATGGTTCGTTTTATTTTGCTGTATTGGGGTTCTGTTGAGTGGGGGGAGAGTAAGAGAGGCCGGCCGAATGTTTATTTTCGACCGGAGACGTAGTGGGTTGCCGAAGGAGTGGCCGGAGTTGTCGGCCGCGAGATGCGGAATATTTTTCCGGCAAATTGGTCGTCGAGGAGTGCGAAAGAAGTCGAAAGGAGCTTGGTAATTCCGGAGAGGGATTCGGGGAAAAGAGAAATTTACCGTGGAAGCGGCTAGAAGCCGCCGGACGCGAGCGACGGCGAGGAGAGAGGGAAGCAGCGACGGGTGAGAAACAGGGATGATCCTGTTTGAACCGGTTCGGGTTAACCGAACCAGAAGGCGCCCGGTTCGGGCTGAGGCGGAGGAGAGAGAGAGGGAGAGAGGAGCGGTTCAGTCGGCTGAACAGCGGAGCTGAACCGCAGGCCGGTTCAGCGGAGGCGCGGTCCAGGCGCGGCGAGAAACAAGAGAAAAATTGGGATTTTTGGGGATTTCGGGAAGTGTTTGGCAGGGCTTTTAGAAAGCTTTTCTGCGTGCGCGGTAGCCCATTTTTGGGATTATTTTGGGGTGTGTTTGGGAAAGCTTTTAGAAAGCAGTTTTGACTAATAAGCATATTTAAATTAATTATTTTTGTATTTTACGGGCTTGTAGGACATCAAGAAGAAGCAGAAGTGAGTAAGACAGTTGGTACAGCAAATTGAGGTAGATAAATTCGTAACCTGTGATATAGCACAATAGTATTTATTTATATTTCGATACATGGTTTCTTACGGGCTGCATTACAGTTTTTCTTTACATGACTTTTATCTCATGGCTTGATATATGTTTTATGGTGTTATTTTCTGATTGAACTGAAAGCATAAAAGATGACAAAAAGGAAATTGAAACAAAAAGCATAATATGAGATAAAATATAATTGGTTGGACATATTGATATGGTTTTGGCATATTTATCACATGTGTGACATGGTTGGAAAATAAAAATTGAAAATTGGATTCCTGGAGACATTATCCTCACCACTAGGCCTAGCGGATGAGATCGCAGGGTATCGATCTTCGGATCAGATATCTGCCTAGTGTGTATGTGTACCATGACCTTCGATATATTGATGACACCAGGCCTAGCGGATGTGATCGCAGGGTATCAGTACTATACCTGCCTGGTGGCACTAGGCCTAGCGGATGAGATCGCAGGGTATCGGTCTTCGGATCAGATATCTGCCTAGTGTTATGACTGGATGGATGCCGGCTGAAGGTCATTTGATATGATGATTGGATCCAGAGGATAATGATTCAGAAGGGAATCGGGCCCAGTAAGTATATAACATATAAAATAATGGAAATGGAAATTTGGTATACATGTTTATCTGGTTTACTTTTGATACTGCATGACATTTGATAAGAAGGTATTCATATGGTTTATTTTTCACCGCTTATGAGATGGATTTTGTTTTATCATGTTTCACGGCTTGTCTTTTATATCTGGAGATTTATTTTACTTGGTTACATAATGGATTTATCTGCTGAGATATATATGTCTCATTAGTGCTTTATCACAGGTCATGTATCCACTACACCGAGAGCTGGGGATTATAATAGTACAGGAGAGGACTATACTCCTGACATGTGAGAGGGGATAGATTTATGGTGGGAGTGGATTTGGTTTTATTTTGGTACTTCAGTTTTGTGGTTTATTGTATATATATATACAGTTTAATATACACATGTTTTCATTTCAGCTCCATGGTATGGATATGTTTAAAATGTTTTAAAAAAATATACCAGATTGGTTCGAGGGTTAGAATTGTCTCACCGTCGGGTCCCCACCTAGGCATGGTTTGTCCTCACTCGAGATTATTTCTTATGCAGCATCCTTAATTTACTGTAGTTGGTAAGGTGGGGTGCCTGACACTATTAGTTTTAAATATTCGAGACTATATGATCTCTCTACTGTCATATCATTATTGACCGAAACCTTATAGTTATAACTATAGTTTTATTGTCAATCATCTACATGCATTATTAGTTAAATTTAATAGAATTTTTGTAACAAAATCTAAATAATAATAATGTTATTTAAACATACAATCAAATCAAATATAAATATTTTTATATAATGTGATAATATCATTAAACAAATCACCACTTAATTATCTATGTATGTTAATTTTATCATTCTTTTATTTTTTTGTCATAGTTAAAAATATGATTAAAACAAGACCAAATGATTATAATAAAAAGTTTTTTTAAATTGATGATTATTCATCAATCTTCAAAAAATTATAAAAAAAATGTAATTATTATTATTTTTTTAATTTTGACTTCTTTTAGAGCGTATATATATAAAATAAATTTACCATTGAATGAAAAGATAATAACACCAATCAATGAAAATTGTCAAATTAAAAAAAGTTATAATTATGAAAAAAGGAGAAATATAATGATTAGTTCACATGCACACCACAGCTTGTCGTGATTTTCTCCACTATCCAATGTTAATATAACTTTTTGAACTGACCCAAGTCATTTAAAACGATTGGTACACCATGCTTGTCTTTAAAAAATAATCAATCGACAATGTTAAAATATATTATTTTAATATAATGAGTTCAATAAATCATTATAAAAAATACTAGAAATATAACTAATGTGTTAAAAAAACCAAATTATCTATTAAATTATAAAAACAAGACTAATTTAAGTATGTAATAATTATATTAAAAAATTTGTCAAATTTTGAATAAAAAATATACAAAAGATTAAAAAAACATAAAATATATAACTTGTGATGAAAACATAAAATTTATCTTATTATTTTAGTCAAAATTTTATAAGTGAATTTAAGAATTTGATAATTGTATTTTGATGAATAATTAAACAAATTATGATAATTGTTTATTAAATTTGAATTAATTATTTTTACGTTACATAAATAAATATCAAAGAAGTTCATTGGAATTAGTAAAATTTAAGCAATAAAAAATATTTTTTCAATAGGCATTTAAATATTTTTAAAATATTGAATTAGAAAATGGTGTTTTTATTTGTCACAAGAGAAGAAAATTACTATAAAAACTTAAAATTATAACAAGTGATTCTATAACTTTAATCTCAAGCCAAGACAACTATTTTATCCTTTATAAGCCTCTTATTTATTTTCTTAGTTGTTTCATCTCGTGTGACCTATCTAACTTTTATCAACTCCTCACGAGCAAGTTGCTTTCGAGCGACAACATTTCAAAAACAGAGGTAAGCCCACTTGGTTTGCGAACTCCTTCCATTTCGCCACCAAAAAATACGGCCATACAAATCAAACTTTTGATTTATTGGTTTCCGCTCCCCGGTCTCTGTCGGCTTTCTTCTCCGTCACTTCAGTCAAATGCGTAGACGGCGGAGACAATCAACAGAACGAGGAACGGAGCAATCGCAGTTGCATGTTTTCTGTATCATGCTTTTCCTTTTAAATATCTTAGAATGCTAAGAACTGCTTAAGGAAAAATTCCCTTGTTTCCTTGTCTTGTACGTTCTAACGGTTCCTTTATATAATTTGGCTTGGTTGCTTTGTGGTACTTGTTTCGTTTCAATTGCTCGATCTTCAGTTATCGAGTTGGATATATTTCTCTCCGGGGAGGAATTCGTGTACGAAGGACGATGGAAGGAGCAAACTTGGGCTAAGAGCAACCGCTTTTTATCTTCCTCATCCGCACTTTTTGAATATCTTCGAACCCTAGGAACCACCTCCAGGAAAACCTTGTGGTTACCTTGCCGTCTTCAGTCTTGCAGGGTTTCCTTTTCCATAGTTTGTTCAATTGCTCAACGATCCTATTTCAAGTTAGCCTTTAGTGGATTCCGAAGAAGAATTCTTTTCGATTTTTTGTCTATCAGTGGTAAGAAGTTATTTTTTTGTCCTTAATTTCATTTCCCTTTTCTCATGCTATTTCTGGGTTTTGCTTCTTTTCAGGTTATTGTCGGAAAAAAATGGAAATAACGATTCCTAAATGTGTAAGATACCCCATGATATGCTCAATGCTTTGCTGTTCTTTTACTTTTGTTATGCAAATCATACTAGTATATTGGTAATTTATTTGTACATAGATTATGCCCTAAATCGTGGAAAATTATTGGTTCTCTCTTTGAGGGAGAATTAAAATGACTGAAGTTGGGAGATTATGGAGATATAGTAGAATTTGTGATGTTAGGAAAGATTTGGAATATGAGTTTAAAACTAAACTCTTTGGACCAACAGGAAGATTATACTGATTAAATGTTATTAAACTACATTAATCTTAACAACCTATAAATCATTCGAGTGCTGGTTAAATCAAATTCTAACTGCTTATAAATCATTTGGAGATCAATTGTGTGGACAAGAATGTAGGGAAGAGGTGATGTATGGCTTTTTAGTTCTTTAGAATTTTATGTCCATGATATCTACTCTCAAATCTTGAACGTCACAGGAATATAGTAGATGATGCTGGCTTGACAATCAATTTGAAGAAAGAAAACTTGGATTCTCGTAAGTCTTTTGTCTGATTTGTCCAAAATCTCTTCACTATGCAGGGCTCAATCGTTTAATCTTGTTTAGTAAACCTCTGGTTTCTTGATCAACACGATTCCTTCCATAGGGAATTCATATGCTTCATCATTTGACAAGGCCTCACCTCACCTATCTTGGTTAAGATTGTCTGCATCGCCCTTGTTCAGGCCTATACTAGTCATCCAAGTTGTTGGGCCCTTCTCATCATCCTGATCAACCTTTTATCATCATTTCAACCAGGTTCAACTAGTTGTTCAGCCTTAAAACCCTAGCTCTCCATCCATTTTGGGCTCTCAGCAAGATGTGTTTTTTTCCAACAACAAAGCAGTTGGATCTCACATCATTAGTTGTAGCCAAGCCTTGTTGCCTAAGTTTTGCACTCAGCTCAAATCTCTCATTTATTGTTTCAAATCCTAGCATTTATTGTTTTAAATCTTTCATCGATGGTAGGATATTGCTATTTAATGTAACAGATTAAAATTGTCTGCATTGAAAATAATGCAGGTAAATAACATTTTTAATAGTAGATTTTTTTGCCTACACTACTGTAATATCCTTCCAAGAATAATAGAGCTAAAATTTGAGAACTCTAAGCTAATTGTAATGGATCACATCCAAATAATTAGCTATTAGCATGTCTAATTTATCTGTTTACCATAAAATATTCCACTTAAGAGTATTTTTACATATACTATGATTCAGAGTTTGATTTTAACTCAGTTTTCCTGGATGTTTAAGGTTTGCTGTCTTGATACAATCTAACCTCATCCTTTCTATGGCTGCAGTGTCACCTGCTTACAGAACCTTTGCAGAAGAGGGCTTGTATTAGCCATTGTTTCCCTATGGCTATTTTAATGATTTTTTGTTTCCTTGTTGGGAGTCCTTACATTATCAATTACAAGGTAAGGTGGAATTTCATTCTTGGTCCTTTCTCTTTGTTTGAAAACCTAGCAAAATTCTCTTTTGGGAACGTGTGACATGTTTACCTTTGCTTTTTTCTTCTTTGCCTTAATGTTTGTTCTTTCAAATATCCATTATACTCTTGTTTTCTGTATTTTACTTGTGCATCAAGCATAAGCTTGATTTGCTAAGATTGATGGCCATTGCTTCTTAGTGCTTCAGCATATGGGTCTAGGTTAGATGGTTACTATAAGTTTTATTTTGATCAAGGTGTCACAGCTTAGCCTCTTTTTTGTGACAATTGAAAGGGAGTTGATTTCAATAGTAGAAACATTTTACCATACATTTTGCCAGTTCTACATTGATCCCTGTATTTTAGTAATGTTCCTTTTCCATGCTGAGTTCAGTCATTGATCAAACTCACAACCCATAGATCATTTATGAATTTAGCATATCTTTATCTATGCAGAGATTATCATCAGAATCTGGTGCAGGCAGAACAAGGTTTAGCATTAACACTAATTTATGCAAGGTTAGTTTAGTTGTCTATGCATCTGCTTCTGTGTTTTTTAGTATAATATGTGCCTTTTTTAAGTATTTGGTTCTCATACTCACTTTAGGTATGTTATTAAATAATTATAATTGGTTTTTTTTGCCACAGAACCATGGCAAGCCTTTGGGATGTGAAGCACTACCTGAAGGAATAATTAGCAGAACATCAAACTTAGATTTTCATCCAAAGTCAGATTCTCTAGACTCCTTCAATAGTAAGGTTTGTGAAATTTTTTTGAGTGCTGGATATTTATATGCTCATTGTTGTTATTATCCTTGTGGAGTTCATTGCACATCGTGGATTGAATTAAAAAAAAAAATAGCTATGTAAGCATGATCACTAGCTTTGTGTTTCTCTATTTGTTAATGTTATTTATCATTATGCTCTAACACATGACATAAGATCTTGAAACTACTCTTTTAGACCTTCTTGAGGGATATTTAGTATAACTGTATGACATTATGTTAGCCTTGTTTGGAATAAGAATGTATGATGCATATGAAGGGGAACCTTCTCACAACTATAAAGTTGTCATGCAATTTGGACATTGTTGATTTGAGTCATGGAAACAATATCTTACAAAAATATAAGGTAATATAAAACTGATATTTTCATCCTCTAATTTAGACAAGTCATGTGTAGATAGTGAATGATGGGACAGGCACCTCGATAGCATATGCACATATGTATCCATGCATAATGTATAAATAAATTTGCTAGCATATCAAATTTATAAGTGCATAAATATAGGTATATTGTAAAATTTGTAAACTCATAACTTTCACATTTTACAAATTTTATAATCATATATGTTTGACATATAAAATCAATATTTTACTTCATTTCTACATGTATAAGTTAATTTATGCACTTTTAAAATTTTCGTATTTATATATATATATATATATATATATATATATATATATATATATATATATATATATATATATATATTTTATATTTTTATTTTTCTAAATTTAAAAACTAAAAAAAAATAAAATGATCTAAACTAATTTAAATATGTTTAAAAAATTTAACTAAAATCAATCATCTATATTATTATGATTATTGAAATTAAAGCTTCAATAGAATAATCAACACCAAAGTAGAAACTTTAAACATTGATTCTAATAATTAGGATTGAGTAATTAATATTACATTCATTGCTCATTTGCACTTATTGAGCTCTTTGGATAGGCTCAACTCTCAATCTAAATCCCAAATTTATCACTTTGGATCATTAGGGGTTCTACCTTTTAATTTCTAATTTTTCACTAATAGTAAGATATTCTTACTACATTCTATCAATCTACAGCTACTTTAACAACACTCATGTTCATGGGTATCGAGAAAATCATTGTGCTTCCTTTGTAAGGACTCTAAAATGAAGGACAACGATAATGCATGGTTATGCATGATTCACATGGAATGCATGTTAGCACAATATGATTTATTTGGCTTGTGCTTTCGCTTTCTTTCTTTCTTTCTTAGTTGGCTTTCTCACAGTTTCTTTTTAAGTTTTAAGTTTTGTCATCTTTCAACATATTTTAACTTGGGGTGACTATCGTCTGTGAATCCAATGAGGACAGATGGACATTCCCGAGCATTCATAATGACAATAATTTTTCTCTTATTCAATTCTATGTAAATAAGCATTAGTTTTCCTCTTAATTGTTTCTCTTGGCATACCTCTTCCTCTCTTTCTTTGTCACTGTCACTGTATAGCTTGTACTTTATTTCTCCAATTCATATAGTTTCCTTTTACATCCACAATTGTGGACTAACCTTTCACATGAATGTGGGAATCATGCCCTTAGTATGTCTAAGGACAATTTTTGACATCAAAAGATAAGATTGCATACATTAAATCTTTTTGATCTTACCATTTCATTGATCTCAAACAAGTTGTAGCATAGTTTGCTAGTGTATGATGCATATGTGTACAATAATTTTGTCAATAATGTGCAATCGGATTTGTTCCATGTTTTGAGAAGAATGGATCTTTTGCATTCATAAAAATATATATAAATTGTATCATAACATTATTTAAAACTCAATAGTTAAAAGTTGTAGAAAATGTCCTTTTTGCTATTATGTTTTATTAATATCACTTGACTTGGGGGCTTTACCCACATAATTCTTACTTTTTGATGTCTACAATCGAATTTGAATCATATCATTCTTATAGATTTACAGAGATGAATCCAAACTTGGAATAGGAGTCATACAAGAAAATGCCTATTACATCGATCACAGATTACCAATTACAATAACTATTAGCCAAAGAGGAATCATTTCAATAGTTTTGGTTATTTTCATCTTCCTTTTCATCAAGTAGTCAGGCTAGAGAGAAAAATTGTTATAGACAATTAAGAAAATAGTATCCTTCAAAATGGGATAAAAGAGTTTTCTAAACCAAAGAAATAATTGAAAAATAAGTAGTGAGTACAAAAATGAGTAATAAGTATTTTAGATTCAAGACAGAATTTTTTTTAGAAAAATAATGGCAAATGTTACATATCAGACCCTTTAAATTTGTAGTCCCAACATGTTCTTTTTTAATATTCATACAATTGTAAAATAGGTTGCAATTATCTTGTAAGTTAGATTAATAATAATGATAAATATAAATATTAGTGAACTAATATTTGAGAATATATATTACGAAGAAATATGTCTCTCTAGGGGAGATAGTTTGGCTTAAAGATTGAAGGTAGAAAAATGCTTTTAATTCAAATGATATTTTAGCTTGAATTAAGCTTAAATCAAAGTGGACATGTGATGAGTTTGAATCATGGTCTGATTATTTTGATAAACAAATTTTATGACATGGTTAACTTGTATCAACTTGGTTTGAACATCACTCATTAGATATTTATATTCATGCTTTGTGTAATAATTACATTCACATAATTTGATTTATGTATTAAATCATACATGCATTATATATTAGACGCATATACTTTTATGTCATGACGTATTTGATAAAAATATGTCTAAAACTATATGCACATTATTTAACTTATGCTTGCATGATTTATTTATATATATATTTTATATTTATGCATGCATAATTTTTAATTTATTTGCGTGTAGCATTAAATACATATAATGTTATGTGTATATGAATATGATAATTATGCGTATATAAAATTATACATGCATTATGTAATTTATTTGCATATAAAATTGTGTGCTCATTATATAAGATCTAATTATTTCATGCTAGCTTGAGCATGCCAAATTCTTAAGTCAATTCGATTTGAAATCAAGCTTGCTTTGTGCTAGAGCCAAGTTTAAACCAATAAAAAATTGATTGATTTGAAGTCGGATTGCCCTCACCCCAAATTCTATGGATAAATCTTTTTTTTTTACAGTTTCAAGTATTATAGCCTAACCTTATATTTATATTTGAGTTTCTTATATTTAGTTTGGAGAACTATTGGCAATGCTAATATGATTCTTATTTGCTTTTGATGTCTTTCTTGGTCCTGTTGGTTAACCTTTAATTACTTGCTATATTTTCAAATCCATTTATGTATCAGTTCTTTGGACAAGTACTCTTGGCACATATTCTCAAATTTCTAGTATTTAGATGAATTCTGGCAAAATGATGAATTCATTTTAAGCCATTTAATCTTATTCCCTTTAAATGCCATATCTGAAGAAGATTTTAGCTAATTGTTGAAGGCAATAAATTGGTATATTATTAAAATTTCAAACTTTTCTGTTAAATTTAAGTAATTTTTGCTTGTGTTTTCATTACATAGCAGTAATGAATTTGACATGTGTTTCTTCCAGGTTATAAAATCCTCAAGAAGTTTGCTTGCAATTGCTGTTGGCAAAAGGCAAAAAAAAGTTGTGAATGACATTGTTAAGAAGGTATTGATAGAATGGGCTGTGCATATGTGCTTCATGTATGATGGTCATTGTGAATAGCCTCCTAATCCTTATTTATACTTTTTAGTTCTATTCGAGCAACTTCACCGTTATGCTTTTCCACTATGACGGTGCCGTGGATGATTGGAGAGACTTAGAATGGAGCAATGGTATTGTACACATCTCTGCAATCAATCAAACAAAGTGGTATAGTTTATGTGATATCTCATTTATGCATCCTTTTGAAAAGATTCAATATCATGTTCATTCTATGTCGTGTTGAATAGGTGGTTTGCTAAGCGTTTCTTGCATCCAGACATAGTTGCCGAGTACGACTATGTTTTCCTTTGGGATGAGGATCTTGGTGTGGAAAACTTCCACCCCGAAAGGTATGATATCCATTCTTAAATATCATGAATCAAATAAATTAGATATGTCCCAATTGACTCGTTACCACCCTTGAGAAATGTAGAATATTTCATTTGATTTTGTTGGAAAACAACATCTATGTATTTGTGGAGCTTTCTTATCTTTTGGTTTAGGGTTTAATATTCTTTCTCATGGTTCCAAATTTTTTACTGCAGCTCTCGAGACAATGGATTATGTTGTTCCCTCTCATAGGCTGGTCTAGCATTCCTTTTGCAAACTTTGCTTTTTATAAAATTACTGTTAAAAAAACAATTATACATTTGTTTAACCACATTTAAAATTCACTTTTCAACTCAAAAGATAACAAAAAATATAGGAAGACTAAAAGAAAGTTCTTATCTCTCAAGTACTATTAATTTTTTACTTTTATCATTTCCTAATAATGATTATTTTTATAAGCACTTCTCATGAGTAATCATCAAACATAGCTTTTTAGTAGTACTTAATAGCAATATTTTTTAAATCAATTTATTCATTAATCAACTGGATATCTAATGGCAACCGTACCAAATCAACCCTTAGCTTCTTGCATAACTATAGAACATTGGTAGAATTTATGTTATGGACCTTTCTTTCTATGGTACTATAACAATGCCAATGAAGTGTATTATGAAGGTATCATCATCTACCCCTTTCTTCATTTTTGACCCATATGTCCTACAATAGATATGCAAATGTAACAAGTTTAGCATCCAGGTATGTATCAATCATTGAGAAGGAAGGCCTGGAGATATCGCAACCCGCACTGGATCTTGCTAAATCGCAGGTGCACTATCAAATCACTGCTCGTCTGAGGAAAGGAAACGTTCACAGGTTTGCCTAAATATATTTTTTCTTTGATGTCTTCAATCTCCTTTGGAATTAGTAAATGTTGGGTTCCAATGGCCTCATTTCTAGGTTTCATGCTTTCCAGGTTGATTTATTGTTCTTGATTTTATGTTATCTTTGCTAACTTATCTACTTTTTCCTGCAGAAGAACTTACAAATTTAGTGGAGGAGGGAGGTGTTATGAGAACAGTACAGGTCCACCATGTACAGGGTAGGGTTATCTCATCTACATCTCTGCCACTAATCTGAACAACAATATTTAGTTTAGATTGTTCTAAACAAGAGCTTTGTTTAAGTTGCTGAAGTGGAAGAGTGTTTAATCATATTTCAGGTGGGTTGAAATGATGGCTCCTGTTTTCTCGAGAGCTGCTTGGCGCTGTGTTTGGCATATGATCCAGGTATCTTCGTCATTTCTTTCTCTTATCTCTATAAAACACATCATTTATAGCATGGATCCCACAACTTATGATTCGAACGTTTGCAATCACTCATAGAATGACTTGGTTCATGCTTGGGGCCTCGATACAAAGCTTGGCTATTGTGCTCAGGTAACTTCAACACATTGTTTCCTCATCGTCATGACATCTACTTCACTAGGATTTTTTTTGTAGGGCGATAGGACTAAAAATGTTGGAGTTGTGGATAGTGAATACATAGTTCATAAAGGCATTACTACTCTTGGTGGTGATGATAAGGTAAAACGATTCTCTTCTTTAGCATATCAATCGAAGTATACATTTGATTCATGAATGCAAAACTTCTAAGAGTTGTATTGTTGTCAGTTTAGCATCGTATCATCTGTACAGTTTCTTTGTTGTGTAGAAAAGAAAAAAACCAATTACTCTCAACTGTTCTTTGTATCTACTGCAGTTAGCTACAGAAGCAGATCGAAGAAGTTCGTTATTAAATGGATCTGGATCGAGAATTCCGGTAGGTTTTTTTGGTACCTGGGTTTGCTGAACTTTGTACTGATGATTGTTCATGGACTTCCAGGTTCTGCATCCTCAGAATGGATTTAACAGTAGAATGGCGGTGAGTAATCGAGCTTTTGATTCGTCTTTCGACATTTCTTCTTTATCGCAGCACAGATGGTTAGCAATGTGAGCGCCATGTTGTGCAGATCAGGATGAGGTCTCATGCAGAAATGGAGATTTTTCAGCACAGATGGAACAAAGCTGTGGCTACAGATGAGTGTTGGGTCGATCCATATCCGACGTCCAATTCAAATTCTACGGTCTGATTTGTGTCTAGTTTTGACAACAACACGACATAGTGTGAATACAAAGCTGTAGTATTTAACTGTACAGATGGGTTAGCTATGTTGCTACTTTTTATAAGATGTTGCTTTAATACACATGTCAACAACCATCGTGTGTGCAGTTATCAAAGCATTTTATTTGTTTAAAATATAAAATAAATACCAAAAAATATTTATAATAAATTCTTATTTTTTGAAATAGTATTTTTAGAAGCGTGCCTTTCTTTCTTCGTTTAACCGCTCGTCCATGCGAAGCGAGGCGGAGCGCCGCTCAGAGATTGTTGGTTCGCTGATGATTGCGATCTCTCTCTCTCTCTTGAAAGGCCGTCGCTGTCTCCCCCGCTCTCCCCGTCTCGGTCCAGGTCGTGCAAAGTTTGATGCCTTCGCAGATCTAAAGCTAGGGTTTTGTCCTGTTCATTTTGCTTGATCCGTTGAAAGCTTTTTATCCCCGAGCGATGACATTCAACAGCAACAGCAATACCAATGTTCGGCCCATCGGTGCCTCTCCGCTCGGTGGCGGCATTTCCTCACCGGCGAATCAGCTTCAACATCTCCGTCCTCCACCTCAACCCCAGCCACCGTCCACCTCCCCCTTCCATAACTACTTCCAGAGCCAACCCACCTCCCTTCACGCCCATCTGGCCACCCAGCCCCCGGCTGCCTTCCTGGGCGCTGGTGGGGTCTCCGGGGCGCCCAAGAGGCCCCCTCAGAAGCCACCTGCGCGGCCTGCTCCACCTAGCGCGAGCGCAGCGGCGGTTCCCAGTTTCAAGTCCGCCGAGGTTACGCCTGCTGCCCGCCGGAAGAAGAGGAAACTCCCAGAGAAGCAGCTTCCCGACCGGGTTGCCTCTTTGTTACCCGAATCCCCGCTTTACACGGAGTTGCTTGAGTTCGAGGCTCGCATTGATGCCGCCATTTCAAGGAAGAAGGTGGACATACAGGAATCCTTGAAAAACCCTCCTACATTGCAGAAAACCCTAAGAATCTACGTCTTCAATACATTTGCCAACCAGAATAGGATGGGTTCGGATCAAAAGAATACGGAGCCACCTTCTTGGTCTCTCAAGATCATTGGGATGATCTTGGAGGATGGAGTGGACCCTAATTCACCAGAGGCATTGGCTAATCCAAACCCTGCATATCCCAAGTTCTCGTCTTTCTTCAAGAGAATCAGTGTTGCTTTGGACCCGATGCTTTACCCGGAGAATCCTATGATCATTTGGGAGAATGCAAGATCAACTGCTCCTCAAGAGGGTTTTGAGATCAAGAGGAAAGGAGAAAAGGAATTCAATGCTAACATACGACTTGAGATGAATTATAACCCCGAGAAATTCCAGTTGTCTCCTGCTCTAATGGAGGTCCTTGGCATCGAAGTGGATACCAGAGCTAGAATCATAGCTGGTATATGGCACTATGTGAAGGCGAAGAAGTTGCAGAACCCCAACGACCCATCCCTTTTCACCTGCGATCCGGCATTGAAAAAGGTGTTTGGGGACGACAAGGTGAAGTTTTCATTGGTTTCACAGAAGATTTCTCCACACCTCTCCCCACCGCAGCCCATACATTTGGAGCACCGAATCCGGCTCGCCGGTAATGGTCCTCTCGGCCACGCATGCTACGATGTTTCGGTCGACATCCCTTTTCCTCTACAAAGGGAAATGACGGCCTTCCTTGCCAACACAGAGAAGCACAAAGAAATCCAGACGTGCGACGAAGCAATCTGTGCTTCGATCAAGAAGATCCACGAGCATAGTCGGAGAAGAGCTTTCTTTCTTGGGTTCAGCCAGTCACCGGTGGAGTTCATCGACACCCTGATCTCGTCTCAATCCCGGGACTTGAAGCTCGTCGCCGGGGAAGCGGGCCGTGAAGCAGAGAGGGAGCGTCGAGCTGAGTTCTATAATCAACCATGGTATGCCATTCTTTGCCTTGTCCAGATAAACTTCAATTTGGCAGTTGTCTTCCTTCATAGTCTTCTTCAAGATGTTTTGGTATTCATGAACAGGGTTGAAGACGCCGTGATCCGGTATCTAAATCGCAAGCCAACAGGCGGAGGTGATGCTCCCGCCGCCACATGAGCCGCAGATTCAAGTTACATCTTACCGAGCAATGTTGTACAGCTGGGTCCCTAAAAACGCTTGTTTTTCCGCATCCAATTTGTTGCAACTTTAGGTCTTCTTTAGGAATTATCATTTTAAAATATTTTTTTTTACTTCATATTTAAAGGCTTTTTATTTTAGAGAGTTTAATAAAAAGGAATAAATAAAAAATATCTCCACAGCATGAAAGAGCATTTTGAGTATAATCTGTTTTTTTTAGAAATTGGAAAACTAAAAAAAAAAAATTAATGATTAAAAAGAAGAAGAAGAAGCTCGGTTGGAAAACGGGATTTAAATGTTTTTTTGTTTAATTATTGCAATTTGATGTAGATTATTTTTAGCAAATATTAAGTTTATTATTGGAATATGAGCTTGAGAAATGTTATTGTTAATTATTATTACAAATTTATGTTTTTTAAATGTATTATTTAAGTACTTAATAAAATAATTAATAGTATTAAATAGTTAAAGCATATTTTTGACCTTTTTAACAGTAAAATATATTTTTAGTTATTTTTAAAATAATTTTAAAAATATCTCAAATAACTATACTATCATTTCTTAATTATTGAAATTTAAAATGGGCTAATTATGTCAACTAATTGTTTATATTTAGATTTGTCTTTGCTTCTGACTTTATTTGTCATTGAGTTTTTCATCAATTAGAACGAAAGAAAGAAGTCTAGATTGATTAACTTTGTATTGTTCTTTTTTTTTTAATTTTTTTTTGTATTTTTTTATAATAATAATTCTGTCCTGTGTTATTGGACGAAAAATTAGATATTGTAATAAAATAAATAATCAACTAAATAAAGTCAGGGCTCAATGTCAAGGGTGCTTTGGTCATTACAGACAATTTCTCAACTTTTGTTTTTTCTGCCGCGCTACTGAGAGAGAGAGAGAGAGAGAGAGAGAGAGAGAGCGAGAGAGCGAGAGAGTGAGCAATGGAGGAGAACGAGAAGAACTGGCGAGCGGTTGTGGGGGAGAATCTCCGCCGTCTACATTCCCTTCTCTTCGGGGCTGAAGCTGCTTCCGAGCGTGGAGACCATGCCACTGCGCAGATCTTCGGACTCCGCCTACTAGGATTTCTCGACTCTCGCACTGTCTCTCCGTTAGATGTTGCTTATGTCGCTCGCATTCGTGCCAAGGTGAAAGACATAGTAGCCTCCTCGTCCCGGGCCCTTGCTACAGAGTCCGATCGGTATGGTTATTCACTATCGATGCACCTCATTGGACATTAATATTCTTGTTTCAAGATAAAATCGGGTTTCCTTTGACAATTTACGACAATGGACGTTACAATTTGCTCTTCGTGATTTTTTATCTGTTTCGTAAAAAGGATTGATGAATCTGATGCTTAATTAACTCAATCTATGTATAACATACCATGTTGATGCTGGAAATAGTGATGTTAAATTTTGCTCACATAGTAGGAAGGGTACTCGAATTATGTTTAAGGGTAAAATGTTCCCTTGCATAGAAGTGGTAAAACTCGAAGAAGGATACATCGTACGTTTTTTATTGTAATGTGCAATAATTGCAGAAGTTGGTATGTATTGGTGTCGCAACCTGCAAATCAGCGGGCGAGTTATCTACTAATATCACAGCGAAAAATTAGAAAATCAGAACATAATACAAAAGATAAGATAAGTTACAGAGTTTATCGGTCTTACACAATATCCATGTAACCAAGCTAACCTTGGATATTACTACAAACCTAACCTTGGATATTACTACAGCAAGATGAGGTACTTGAGCAACATGCTGATAAACATAGATAATTGTTACTCAGGATGTGTGACAATAGGTGGGCTATCCCATCGTGGAATGTGGTCCTAAGGCCATTCACTTACCTAATGAAAGATAAACAATGAGCCAATCATTAGATTAAATACATAGCCACCATCACAGAAGAAATATTGTGTGCAGTGAGTTATTGCAATGTCAAACAATGCTAGAATTAAGTAATTATAATCAACTAAGATTATCAACACAATTAGCAATAGATTTTGTAGCACTTACAATAATTATAGCATCACAAGAAACATGAATGTTATTAGTTTGGCCATGGGTATTTCACCCATAAATGATAAATGCCTAGAAAATGTCACAGGTGTGACCGTGAGCATTCAACCCTTGATGTTAAATGCTTGGGAAATGTCACAAGTGTGCCCATTTGGCACTACACGTCCAAAAGGTGGTTTGTAAGTAATGGGATCCCAGAGATCATAAATTAATATATTTAAAGTTTTAACTCATTCGACATATATTCTATAAGTTCTTGCATAAAGCTCATTTGTACTCTTACATAAAGCTCTTTTTCTATTGCATATAACTTATGAGTTCTTTTAACATAAATCCTTATTGTCTAACATAGATTGGCCCATTAATTGTTCTTTTAGAGTAGTCCAAAAATGAACTTGTTCTTCATTTTATTTGGCATATGATGCTTAGAATGTTAATTCTTACTAGGTGGCCATTTATTAGAATAAATTTAGATGGCCAAGGAGAGGTGGTTTAAAGAGAGCATCACAAGAGAAATGTTGTTACCTAAAAAGAGTAGTATATGATTATTAGCTCATGGAATCATATTAGTAGTGTTAACATAATTATTCACACTTCTTCATCTACTTGACGTGTGTCATATTTCATTAGCATAGTCGATGATTGGTCTTTCTTTGGATTTTTTAGTTGGGCTAGTTCCATTACTCTTTGGCCACTTCTAGACCTTTTGGTTAGAGAAGCTTGTGATGTAGGATTTGTTATATTAGGAGGATGACATTAAGTAGATTAAATGAAACGAAGGATGTAGGAGGTCTAGTTTGTTGAGAGTTGTTGAGTGTGATGTTCATACCAGAGAGGAGTTAAATTATAAGAATCATAAATCAAATAGAATAGTGAAAATCTTTTTTATTTCTTAATTAATCTCATAAACTTATTTTTAGAAGTCTTAATTATTTTTAAAACTCTTTGTGTGGGAAGTACAAGTAAGAAGTAGATCATGATTTTTAGATGGATTGATCCAAAAAAAGATTACATCTACGTTTGACCAAAAAAATCAATTTGCAGAAAAATTGTCTTTCATAAAAGTGGGTAAGAAAAATCCTACATAGGGCTAGAGGATACAAACACTGACCAAAAGTCCTTACAAAGCATTGGATCAGAAGATTCTATAAAGCACTAGGCTAGAAGGCCTTACAACATTGTCCAAAGAAGCCTATGAGAATGTGCTAGAGGACCTTACAAATTACCAGGCTAGAAGAGCTTACAATAATGACCAAATGACTAATGTAAGATCAAACATAAAGTTCCAACAATGGGATAAATAACTAATATAAAAAATTTAAATAACAAAGTCTTATAATCCAATACAATTCAAGCAAGAGACAAACTAAAATGTGATAAATAATGCAAGAATAATTTTTCAATTAATTTAATAGATGTTAAGCGAATGCTTGGATAGAATGAGATATATGCTTCAATCTTATAGCCTTGCTCTTCCTTTATTTTTACAATATTGATCTTCATATAATATTTCTTCTTGATGATGTGCAAATGAATATTAATTTTTTCTTCATGTTTGAACCTCTTTATATAGGTATTTCTAAGCCTTTTAATTTCTCCAAATAATCTTTAATTGTTATAATAAAATTTTTCGAAATTATGTCAAACTAGATGTTATATTTCCTGTATTGATCATATTGTTTGATCTAAGGATCTTATTTTACGATACTCACAAATGATCTAATTATTCGACTCTTCCAACTTGTTTGACTATCTATTCTTACTTACTCATGATCTTACTTGTGTGATAAAGATCATCATATTACACAAAACACATTAGTTTTTCATTTTCTTAAGTCTCAACTTTTATCTTTCTTATTTGATTCAAATCGTACTACATAATATCAAAGATCATACTGTACAAAGTGCTTAGCTCAACTATACTAAACTCACACTCTCTGTTTGAGATAGATTGTATAAGTATGATAACAAATATTTTATTATATAAAATTCTTTAGCACTAAACTCTCTTAGTTAAATAAGATTATACTATATAAACATTTTAAGATATCAACTTAAATACAAAATTGTTAAATCTGACCTTATTTCTGATCATACATATGAATTAGTTGTATTATATGATATAATAGATCGTATTATATGATTAGTTACAATCTTGTCATTTCATGTTTAACTAATACTTTTTTTAACTCTTGATAAAACTTTGATAAGTGATGTAACTCATCAATTTTGCTTTATTAGAAGTTATATTTATAAGATAAGTGACAATTATTTGGGCTCTCGAAGCTGACTTAGTTTATGTTCATTTGGAGTTAACTCAGGTACAATCGAATTGTCTCGTTGAATCTGATTGTTTATTTGCTATCTCCTTAGTTCTTCCCTCTCATTGTCCTTCCTTGGCTCTTGCAATGACATAACTAAATAAAATGTGATTTTTACATGATTTGTTTGATAGATCATCCTACCTTTCGTTAATGGCAATATCATGGTACTTTACGAGTGACGATCTAAGGCAAACCGAGCTTTCTCTCTCTTTTAGAGATTTTTTCTTCTCTCTCTCTCTTCTCTTTTTTTCTTACTGGAAATGCCCAAACCTTATTGCTCTTCTTGTAATGATCATTTTAGGACTTTATTACTCGAGCTTTTTTATTTCATATTTTTTGGATGAAAATTTGTAGACATCGTTTGGTATTTTTCAAGTTCTTCTAACGATCTATTTATCAATCATATTTCATTATGTTAGAGCGAAATTATAATCATTAAATTTTTCAAATTTTGTTATCCAATAACTGCATGAATTGGTATAGTTTTCAAACTGTGTTTTTCAGACATCAACATTTCTCCACTAGTTTTCTTAACAATTCCTAATCAGTTTTTTAATCCGAAATTTGTATTAAGCCTTATGGATAGATGGATATAAGCTTTGGCATTAATTAACCAATCATGATGGATGGTAACACTGGAAAAACTAATAATGATGGGCGGGAGGGTACTTGAGAAAATGGGAAAGGAGAGCATGCACCTTAGCTTGAACAACTTTTGCACTGGTTGAATCCAATGGAGCTCACTATTACTTGAGTAGAGCCTTGGCCAATTTTTGGTTGAGTTATTCTAAGCTAAAAATGGACCATCAAAAACTTAGTGAGCTAAATTTGTTTAGAAATTTCTGTAGGGGTTTATTATAACTAAAACTTTACATTATGCTATTTGATTTATAGCAACATAGCTTATATAGCTTGTATAGGTGGGACTATCATTTTTTTTTTTTTGTTAAAACATGTACATGTGAATATGCATGTATTTGTATTGAATGTACCCTTGTTCAAATTTGATCCATTAGTCAAAACTGATTGGGGTCAACCTAGATCCAATCCAAGATGCGTCATATTTGAATAATTATATTAGACTTCAAATCATTCTAGATGCTTTAGAAGAGAGATAAATGTTATGAGAACAAATGTTAGATGATCATTTGTGGAAAAGCTTTCATCATGACTAAGACTATTTTGTGTTTTTTTATTAAATATATCACTTTATATATGTATACATAAATAAATACACACAAAATACATATCTATGATATATGTGTGGCTGATCACTCCATGTATGCATGCACCAACATTTACACAATACATGTATAATTTATTTATGCATGTAAATACATACCTAACATATAAACAATTATATATGTGTTTGTGTAGATAGTTGTCTAGGTCAAATCATAAATAGATCTGATTGCAGTTGTTGATTCATTTAATTGAAAAGATTGATTTGAATTTCTTCTTTGCTAAACATATCAGAGAAAAGATCCTTCCACTATTTTTTTTGGATTGGATTGTGTCAGCGTCCCTTCCATTTATGGGCCTACACGTGAATGTAGGTGCTTTGTGAAAAATGTTTGTAGTTTTTATCAAATATTTTGAGTGCTCTGCATAGTTTGGTTTCTCATTAACTTGGTTTGTGCTTGCAACAACTCTCTGTTATTTTAGCAAGTCTGATTCTTTTTTCAATTTCATAAGCTTATAATCTTTCATTTTACGTTCTAATATTTTCATTTTTATCAGAAACTGACATATGGAAACTATCAATTCAGTCAGGCATTTGAACAGGCTAGAAAAGATGTTGGTCTTATATTTGCCAAGAATGATGATTTTGATATTGAGAAGATTAGAAACTCAAAGCGCTTCCAGGACTTTTTACGTGTACCCAAAGGAAATGTTGAAAATCAAATGGTGAGATGCTGGCATCAAAATTGGAGATATCAAAAGACCACTGAAAACTTTGCATACCCTAAGAGTATTACGTTTCTAAGAATTTTACCTAATTTTTATGAGCTGAAAATATGTGTTTTTAATATTTTTTTTATTTTTCAATGTAATTGGAAGCCATATAATCATTTAAGATTTGTCTTGGTATGCTAATTTATAGCTTTGATTTTTTTGAAAAAATAAAAAACTCCTTTCAGTTCATAATTTTGTGACTAAGGTACAGAATTTAAACTTTGTATTGCACTTGTACTCACTGCATGGCTTCATGATCATGGTCAATCTATGGACCAAGCTCTTATCAATTTATTTATTGCTAGGGATGTCTGTATTTTCTAAGGCATGCATATCACAAAACTGAACAGAGTAACAAAAAAAATTCTTTGTTTCTTTCATCGTGAATTTTTCAGTCAATTAGTAAACTGTGGCAAAGTTTGTAATGACTTTTTGCCATCTTCTATTTGAACTTGTAGGCATCATCAGATACCCATTTATATCCTTCGCAAGGCTGTACTACTCAGGGAGAACATAAGCATCTGGAAAGTCAATTAGATAGACAGCATGAGAAGTTGAGCATTAGGGCATCAAAACTGATGGCTCAGACAAAGATTACATCTATTTATGGCAGCAGTTCGACTATGCCAAATAAAATGTGTTTTAAAAGCCAAATGAGCGCTGAAAGTTGCTTCCCTAGAGATTGTATCGAAGTTGATAACGAACACACTACTATAGACAGTTACGTTAAGAGCTCTGATGATTCTGTCCTGCAAGTTAAAAAAGAAGAGAATGAAGATGGGACTATCAGGAAGACCAAACGTCGGCACATAGAATTTAGAAGTCCAATATGCACAGAAATTAAATCCCCTTCTAGCTGTGAAGAAGCTGACGTAGATGCCACTGGAAACACTTTTATCACTGCAAGAAGCAAATTGGTATTTCGACTTCCTTTTTGTGAGATATCCTATTCATATAAATTCCTTTTTTTTCCAACCCTGTTGTAAATTCTATTTTGTTCTTGTTTTCCTTATTCTTCACATGATTTGCTTTTTCTACATGCTCATGGTTTTCTACACACTCGTGGTTTAGAGTCAGACTAGCTTATAATGGGCTGGATAGTTGATCTCTGTCATTGTACCATACAAATGCACTTTTCACATAAAGTAGTGGGAGAAAAATACAGTAACAAAATGGTAAATTCTTAGTTCGTTCTTTATGCTAGATAGAGAACTGCTTTGGAGCAGTTTTCATGAATGATTGATAAACTCACTTGAATGCAAAGTAGATACTTTGTTTGCATTTAGCTTATCTAAGTTCCCTATGTTATGTAGTTTTTCCTTTTTGTTGTTTATATTGAATGTATATTTTTCTCTTGTTTCAAAATTTGAGACAAAATCCAAGCAATGCGGAAGGTTTTTGGTATGGTCATGCTTCTAACAAGTTAAGCATCAAACAAGCTTTAGCTCTTAATTTTATAAGCAGAGTTTTATGTCCAAGTAATTCATTACATTACCATCATCTTGTCCTGTCACAACAAATTTGAGTTTTTCTGTGAACTTTTTAGTTGGTAAAGATTTGAGATTTCTTATGATTGTCTTGGAATTAAATACTACTCACATATAAGTTTTCTTCTTATTTAAAAACAATATGTAGTGTTAACTCTAGTTTTTGAAATTTTTTTAATTTATTTTACAATGTTTTTATTGGCTACCCTTGTTCCCTTTCCTTTTCATGCTGATTTTTCTCCTTCCTATTCATTTTTGTATTAATTTTTCTGCTTACCTTATTACTGTAAACTTCTAACATCAAAAGCTATACCACCCAAATCTATTTTAGACTTTTTATTTTCAATATATTTTGCTTGTGTTTCTTTAGAACAACAAAGTTTTATACTCAACACTTGCTTGTTTGTGCACATACATCTTAATGATGTCCATTTTGCCATGCAAGCTTTTTTACCACACAAATTGGACAATATAAAGTTCCATTTGCAAATTAAAATCTGATGTAATTTATATTTATTATTCACCATTATTTGTTTAGATTTCTCCTGACGCACCTATTTAAATTTGTACCACTAGATCTTTTAGTTTTCTAGCCTATGTATATTATTGAATGTCTTGTAGTTATATTAATTATTTTCAATTTGTTTTGTATCTACTTTGATATTACAGTGGAACAGCTTCTAATTAACTTGTCCAAGTTTTCACGGATGAATAATTTGTTTAACTTTTCATTTAGTACTTCCTAGCACCTTTCCTCTTGAAAAATCCACATGTAACTGAATATTTAAAAAAAACATATTTTGATGTGTTTTTATGTCTTTCATTTTTCATGAAGTTCCATTGTTCGCCAAATCTATGCATGAACAAGAACTATTTAGCTATGACTTCTGTGTGTGCTCACTTGTTTGTAACTTCGCTTGTTTGATTATATAAGCCTCCTACTTTCAAGTTTGTAGTGTTCTCCTTGTTGGTCTTTGTTCAGTGTTGGTGTCACTATTTACTGTTGGTGCATAGGAGTTTTATGCTTGCATGTTTTTATGTGTACATGTGCAATCTTGTTGGGTGCATTTGTGCTCCTATGAAGTGTGCATTTATTATTGAAGCTCTTAGAGTGCACTAACCAAGTTTTTGTTTGAATTACATGGTAATAGAAAATTAACTTTGTTCTCGTTAGTATAACTTTCACTCCCTCCATAAAAAGAAAGGGCATTTTCAGAAAATATTGAAATCTAAAATGTTTTTTGGTTACTTTTAATGTATTTTTGTTCTAGGAAATGGATGCCAGGCAAAAGTTTGGCGGCAGAGGTTCCTTAAATGCTGCAGTGTCTCCTCAAAATGAAAATAATCTAACAGGACCCTCTAGAAACTATGGCATTAGACCTGGTGGTTTTCTGCGACGTGGATTTCGTGGTAATTTTGTTCCTCCTATAAGATCAAATGGCGGGAATGCTGGGAGTACCATAAGCTCAAAGTATTCAGGGAAATGTGATGATTCAATGGATGATTCTACAAGAAGATGGTTTGTTACAAAAAACTGTTTTACACTTGCATCAATCTTATATGCATTTTTTTGTCACTTCATATGGTTTGTTTTCATGCTTCCATTGTTAATTAAAAGATTTCATGAAAATGGTTAAAGGTTTTGTTATGGAGAATATCGAGTTGGCATGTAAACAGCCATTATCATCATATGTTGATCAAATCTGGTTTTTCTGCAACTACCCCAAAGGTTTGACGCAAAATAAAAGTACTACGCTGAGTCTGATTGAAATTACCCATCATGATGGCAATCATGTTTCTCTCCTTTGATTCAAAAGACTAATTTGTTCACAAGTTTCCCAGAATTCTGTAGAGGTAAGGTAATGCGTTGCTGTTCAGTAATGTATTTCTATGTTCAAAAGCGTCAACGGAGTGCCGTTATTGATCATATGTACAAGTATTGGACCCAGTTCTTTAGTTTTTTCGTACAATTTTGTGTTGTTCTAAATGGCCCCTTCATCCTTATGTTCCGCAAGATCACTTCCCTTAGCATGCAGAAATCCTTTTGGCAGTTGTTCAACAACCAGTTTTTCTGGGACTCTAATCTCCAATCTTCAAAGCTCACAAAAATGATTACCTGTCTTGTCTATCAGCTGCATTATCTTAAATTCCCTCTCGTGAAGTACACAGATACGACGTTTTCTTAGCTAATTGTAAATTAATTAATTTAGGTTATGCTTTATCATTTTTTGTATCTCTTCTTTACTATTTCCTATTATGTTTCATTTTGAGTATGGCCTTGAATATCTATAGTCCCTTTACTCAGAGATGATGAAACATTAAAAAACTGATGTTTTGATGCCAGTTTGGAAACATTGTGTGGCCCGGATGGTGAGCTTCCTGAGAAATTGAGAAATCTTGAATTTCGTCTCATTGAACATGTTAGTAACGAGATAATGGATAAGGACCCTAATGTTCGTTGGGGTGACATAGGTATCTTGAGCTCAAGCAATCATTTTTATTTTTTCATGTTTTTCCATCATAAAATGTTGTCACTCATAGCTATTTTTACTGCTTTCAGCTGGCTTGGATCATGCCAAGAAATGTGTTACAGAGATGGTTATATGGCCTCTGTTGAGACCTGATATATTTCGTGGTTGCCGTTCTCCAGGAAGGGGCCTACTTCTATTTGGTCCTCCTGTAAGCTATCTTTCGAAGCTGAAGGTTGCCATAGCATTATTGGTTATGCTATTTTTTTTTTTTTTTTTTGGCTCTATCACAGGGAACAGGGAAAACGATGATAGGCAAAGCTATAGCTGGAGAAGCTAAAGCAACCTTTTTTTACATATCTGCTAGTTCGATGACAAGCAAATGGGTATATTTAATCAACTTGTTATGTTTTTTTTTGAAGTCTTTGATGCCTTTGAAACTTATTTCATCCAAGCTTAATGTGTTCTGATTGGTTAATTCAATTTAAAATAGATTTCAAGAGCGACCTTTTTTCCCAAATATGTAATGTGCAAAATGCTACAAATTGGCCTTGTGTTTAATATCGGCTGATTAGCCGTACAGATCTATGATTGAATTGGGGCCGAACTCCTCATCAACCTTACCTTGGCAGAAACTGAATTGAACAGTTCAGTTTCTGTCGGTTTAAGCTGAAACTTTGTAGATTTGCTTTTAGTACCTTACTTAAAGTCGTTTTTTGGGTGATGAAGATTCATGTGCACCTTGAATAGGTTGTCATGATATTTTTCCATGCCTAGACGTTGATCAGCCCAATTCAATTGTATGTTTGTATAGTAGGCATTTTCATTGATGATTCAGATGCATGGCAAGGCAATTTTGTTAACGTGACATTCAATTAAATTTCTCTGAAGTGCTTAAGTTGATGTGGCCTGATTAAAAATGGACCATTTCAGAATTTTTATCTGGATGGTAACACACCGTGGAGCTTGCCATGTGAGCTACATTAAAATTTGTACAAAATATGATCAATGACGGCTCAATATTCCAGTTGAGGATTTAAGACAATTTATTTAAAATAAAATCTATATTGATTGGCAGGTAAATACATTGGTGGATATGTGGAATTTTTGCATACTTCGCTGCTTGTACTTGATTATTCACCAAAATAACCTTCTGTTTTGTGATCAATTTATGTTGTTGTCTTCCTTCAAAATAAAAGAATAATACAAGCAAATATGACTTGGGGTAAATATGTCATCTCTTATGAGTTATCTTTGTTTTACTGCCTTTAACAGGTGCATATATATCATATAAAAATAATGCATAACTCTTTATTCAAATCTAGCTTCGGTGTTTTAAGAGTTTGATTGTGTTGTGCAGTTCAAACGTGAACCACTCGTTTGACCAGGTTCAAGTACCTGAAGTGATAAGGTGGCTGGTTAAGTTGACAAATTCTATCGTGCTTCGCTATTGATGTTATGCTTAACGGATAAGGATGTGACATGATAGCTAGAGGTCAAGCAGTACGTATGATCTTCCGTTAAGCATGTTTCCATGCTTATGACATGCCTAGAATGCTTGGTAAACCAAGTGCCGCTCCATGCTCCACATATGCATACTTTGAGTTTTGTTCATTCTATCAATGCCTCCTCACCAACTTCATTTTATTATGACCTATTTGCAGCCATCTGTGTCCTTTTGATTCCATGATTATTGCAAAAGTTGAGGAATTCTTTTTCTATACTCTCGATCTTTGTTTGATCATCGACTTTGTGTTCGGCTTATCTTGTAGGGCCCTAAATTCGATGATCGAATCAGGCACCTCGGAACATTCAAAAGTTCCCCATCGGTCCCCCTTAGAAGGCTTTGCCTCAAAATGGGATTGCATTCCAAGGCACTCCAAATAACCAGTAGTCAATCAAGCTGGCTGGCCAAAGCTTCTTTTCTAGTTCTAGAAGTCAAAGTTCAAAGCTCCACTTCCCTTTAGGGAAAGCACAGGTTGAGGATCCTATGCCTGTCATGTTCACTCACTAGGTTTTGTGTTTAGAGTTTCTCAAACGAATAACATGATCTAGTTTTTTAGAAAGAATTAAACAAGGAGCCGTATGAGTTGATAATCTCCCCTCCCTCTCCACCTCCAACTGTGTTTAGTGAGTTGGGAGATGGAGCTTGGAGGTGAGGCCCCCTCTTGGGGATCTTTGGCCTTGGTCCCACCACCTTGGTTGTTAGCATCATTGTTGTCAACATCACCTACTCAAACACGTTAAGGGAGGGCGAGATGCTAAGCTCCAAACAATATAGGGATTGGCATGCTTAGACTCTTGACATATCACTAGTTTGTCTTTGGTTTTGCTATTCGAGTCGTAAAATGTTGGAGGCATTTGTCTTGTGTTTTGGAAAGTGATCCAAATCTTTCTTGTTGGGTCATATGAATGTCACATAATGTTGTGTTCCTCTGTGTAAAGAAACTTAGGATAGACCACACAAATTAATATGAATTAAATCAAGCTTCTTTGACCTTTTTTCATGAGCTACCTTTGTAAAATTGACCCCATTTTTCTTTGTCAAGAACGTAGTCTTTGCATAGTTAAGCATTAGCAGATTTATGGTTACTGAAGAAGCATAATTAATAACAAAAACTAACGCACTTTGACAGATTCCTCAGAAAACATACTGAGTGGAATGATGCTCTTGAGTCATAAATCTTTGACTCAATTTGACTATCAACATTCAATGCTAAGGTGTTCTCAACTAAATACCCTCAATTATTGCATTTATCTTGTTTTTCAATTGACATTTTTTTCTTTGGAGCTTTACAATCTCTTTCCAAATGATCCCAAAATATTGGGCCACATATTAGATTAAAAATTTAAAGTAAAACTTGCTTATTTATTAAAACCTTGATACATCTTTCAATTAAAATGTTTTTGTACTGTTTTTGTTTTCTATTTTTCTTGTTAAGTAGGACAAGTAAAAGTATTTTTTTCTTACCAATTGATATTGAAGTTTCAATGCTCAATGGTAATAGTTGGAAATTATTACCATATGTATAATTTCTACTTCAACATACGTTGTTGTACGTACTGTAGATTGGTGAAGGTGAGAAGCTAGTGAGGGCTCTCTTTGGGGTTGCCAGTTGTCGCCAACCAGCTGTTATATTTGTGGATGAGATAGACTCCCTACTCTCTCAGGTATTTAGGCTTACTTCATCAAGAAAGTTTTCCAAATTTTAGCTTATAGTACTTTTTTTTGAAGTTCAGAGGAAGTCAGATGGTGAGCATGAGTCAAGTAGGAGACTTAAAACCCAATTTTTGATAGAGATGGAAGGATTTGGCAGTGGAAACGAACAAATTCTTCTCATAGGTATTCATATATTTCGTTCTGGGAATTTCTCCTTTTATAAATGCTAATGATTGCACCTATTTTGTACAATGCTAACACTTGGACATATCTATAGTATCATTTTATCATTCTAAGTCCTATTATGTGCTTTTAAATTTTAATAAATGTTCAATTTTTTAAATCGAAATTAAAGATCAACTTTTATAAGATTGATGATACTAGATGTTGGAATGAGATTAAACAAGTTTAAATAGGTAGCTAGATAGGTCTTTATGAAGAAAAAAAAGATTTTCTAACCAAACCTTTAAAATATATGGGCTTGTTAAAAGAATTTTAAATGAGGTTGGGTAACTTATTAAGCACTCCTAATTAAATTGATAAAATACATTTCAAATCACAACTTAGTTTTGAGAATTTGTAATATTTATGTGACACCCTGTCTGACTATTCTTTTTATTAAATAGCCAATAGTATATACAAACAACAAAAAATATCGGGTTATGTTGAAATCTTGTGACACAAATCTGACAAATGGACAAAAGTAATAATGAAACCAAAATTAAATTTATTTTTCAGCAAAATAATCACTAAAATTATAACAATGTATATGCATTCCTTAGATACTATCTACAATAGTCACGCACTTAAGAAAACATCTAAATTCATATGCAGATACATATAAGATACAATTCACAAAAACATACCATATAACTCACTCTCAGGGACTTATGTTATATATTATTAGATTGTCCCAACTTTGTGTGTATTATATTTTGGCCTATACTATAAGTATATAACAAATATAATAAGCTCATCAAGTAAACTAATAGTAACAAATAGTAAGCAAGACAAAATACTATAAGAAATAACTTATAAATAGTGAAAAATCAATAAACAAATGTTCATAACATCTGAGAAATATTTGTAGAAACATGCTATTAACATACCTATGTATGTTCTACTTATCTATGTGCTTTTTGCCTTTTATCTTATATTATTTCTCTTTTACATCATTTTTATTTTAATTATTTTTTTTTAGATTTCGACTTTTCATATTTTTCAAATTATAAGATCTTAATTTTCTCAAATGACCATGATCCTCACTCCATAGGATCTCATATTATCACACATCTATTAACATCATTATATATCTATAATTCAACCCATAGCCATCATAACATAGTTGGTCCACAATCTTTATGATATTATTTTCTTGTGTCATCATCTTGTACAAAGTATTAATGATAACTTAGTTCAGCTCGTTAAGTCATACATATCTATTAACTTCATCATCTGATGCTATGTTATTCTGCTTGAATCAATATATTTCAAAGATATATAATAATAATATATTTATATCATAATTATTTTAGATTATTTCTTTAAGTTTTTTAAGATAATTCATATATTATTTTTTTTATTTGCTATAGAAGCGAAATAGTATATAATTTATCATAAGATGTTTTTTTATGCAAAAATATTCAAAATAATTTATTTTGGTTAAATTTTTGTTTTCCCATTCATTTCTTCATAAGTTGGCCTCGACTTATACGTATGTTGAATTTGGACTTAAGTTAAGCAAACTTAGGTATCTCTCTCTCACATATGGTACATTGGTCCAATATGCATCAGGTTCGATGTAGTATGTATTGGACAAAGTGTCGTACATCCTATATTCAAAATATTATTACGTCATATTCCAATGTACTATATGCAAGTGAAGGTTTTGGTGTTGCAATTTTTTTATTATTATTTTAGCCAAACAAACAGATGACTTTTAATAAGTCAAATGAAGGAAAAAATACCACCTTTGTTTCTTAAGTTTTTATAAGATTCAACTACAACACCAAGAACAAAAATAAGACGAAAGGGTTCTTTCAACTAATGGAAATATAATTTCATCAAATCTTATCCTACACAAATTTGTATCAAATCTACAGCTCTTAATCTCCTCTCCTCTTCATATTCTCCTTCTTTTCTCCATCTAGTTGAGCTCCATAAGTCCTTATCCTTGTTGCTTTGAGATTAATGGGGAGGGGAAAATAATATAAATATCCATGAACTTTATTCTTTTAATTAGAAAATTTAATAATTATTATTAATCTTAAAGAACTCACAAGAATTTCACTTAAGTTTAGAAAACTATAAGTCACATATTAATAAAGTTTTCTTGAAAAGTTTTTTCCTATGAAATGCATAAATCACATTCGTGAGATACTCTCAATTTGACACATTTTTCAATGCACAATTTAAAAATTTGAGTGATCATAATCTTTTTAACTTATAAAAATTTTATATTAAAATTTAAAAGAGTTTTGCATATTAGATTTTCATATCTGGTTTAATTTGTCATATTGTTTTTGTCTTTATTTACTATTATCAAAACACTCTAATCATAAGAATTATTTTATTTATTAATACTTAATCTTGTTCATCCATAATTCTAATTAGTCACCTTTAATATAGCATTTGATTAGATCTTTATTTCTTTTGAATTATATTCGATGATATGAGGCAGATCAAGAACAAAATATTAAATATATTTTTTGAATCTTTATTATATTTAATTCAAATTTAAATATCTAAATATAAAAATATTAAATATATTTTCTTTCAACCTATATATCTTAAAATTGATATCAAGATATATCGATATTGAGATAATGTTTTGATACATCTGTTATTATTACTCATGCAAAAGCTTTGATATTTGGAAAGTGCCATAAGCCAGTGATTTCTTGTCCATCTTTTCCATTGAGGAAAACCATAGGTGCAACTAATAGACCTCAAGAACTCGATGAAGCTGCCCGGAGGCGGCTTACAAAACGACTCTACATACCTCTCCCATCATCAGGTTTGCTCGAATTCAACTTTCCGGTTATCCAACAAAGCCACATCCACCATTCTCCACTTGCAATTCAGAAGCTAGGGCCTGGATTGTTCGTAATCTTCTGGAGAAGGATGGCCTGTTCAAGCTTTCAGATGAAGAAATTGCTACCATCTGCAAGTTAACTGAAGGTGATCCATTAGATGATTACTCTTGAAACCATGCAATGCTTGACCTCTGGTTAGGTTCCAGGTTATTCAGGCTCAGACATGAACAACCTCGTCAAAGATGCATCCATGGGTCCTTTGAGAGAAGCCCTTACGCAGGGTATTGAAATAACTGCGCTCAAGAAGGAGGATATGAGACCTGTGACCCTGAAGGTATCCCAGTTTTCCATTCTCCTTGTACTTCAAATTAGTTGAAGCTTCTTCTGTGTTCACCTTTGTTTTAATCATTATGTATCTCGTTCACATAGGATTTTGAGAATGCCATGCAGGAAGTGAGACCTTCAGTTTCCTTTGATGAATTGGGTACTTACGAGGACTGGAATAGACAGTTTGGGAGTTTATCCTTATGAGCCCTTTTTCATATAGGTATGTAAAAGTTGTACTTGATCCATTTTTTAACCTGTATTGATGGGTTAGGTGACCTGTTTACTTGCACCTGTTCTTTAGCCGAGAAATTTGCATTAACAGAATCCATTGCCGTTTTGCTTCTTCTAAGTAAACTCCTTTGAATTCATATCCGCTGCATGAGCAAAGTTGAATTAAATTCTCTTTTTTGATGGATGTTATCGAGATAACAAGTTTTTTTGAATATTTTAATAATTTTTTTTATAACACTAAGTCATTATTAGATATTTTCCAACCAACTTGCTCACTTGGTTCTTGGCATCTTATGTTAGGATGTTTATGATTTCATCTCATTCTTGATATATTAATGTTGGTTGATTTGGTCTGGATCTTACCTAGGTTTTAGATAATGGGATATTTTAATTTTGAGTATGTTAGGCATATTATCAATTCAAAGTTGATTCGAGATTTTTTTTTTTTCTTTTTATTTGTTTGTCTTTTAATTCTGTAATTAGCTTATTTATGAGAAGATAATAAAGTTAATATTTTAATCCAAGCTGGATCAAACTTAAGTTGGTTTGTAAGATTTTATTGAAGGTTCATTTGGATTTTGAAATATCTTTTAGCTAATTTTGTGTTATTAATAGAGCTTTCTTTGATACGTTGTTTGAAAACTACACTTTTTTTGTCCGAATTTTGGAAAATTTCTTTAACTAAAACAATTTTTTAATTTTCTTTTTACTTTTGTACTAAAATGTCAAAGTTATATACTGCATTTTTATTGAAAGTATAATTTTTAATAGAATTTGGTAATACTAATTTTTATTTATAATAATAATAATAATAATATAAAAATCAAATTTTATTTTATGAATTACAATTAAATTTTAATTTAATAAACTATATAATTTAACCGTCTAATTATGATCCATTGGTTTGGGACGTTTGCACGTTGAATGACGATAATGCCCACGAATAATTCATACTTATAAATAAATTATTAAATTGTATGATTTATTAAATTAATTTTAATATATGGCATTTTTAAAAATTTTTTGCCGGCGGCGGCTGTCGTCCCGCCGAAGCCGGCAAACTATGGACGACCAAAATCTGACGTTCGATGTGTTTCTACTGCTTAATTTGTTTTTTTTTTTTTTTATACCAAAAAGATATTTTTATGATGCATTGTCCTTCGATCTCGCCGGTTTCGACTGAAATATAGCGGAGCAGAGGTCTGAAAACGCGGTGGTCAGAAAAAGCACGAGCGATGGCGGCGAAGGTGAATGGCCAGGACAAGGTTATGGCGACGGCGCAGCAGATCGTTAAGAGCCTGGCCACCTCGAAGCACGCTGCCGAGGACATGATCCGCATCCTATCCGGATTTGACAACCGTCTCTCCACCATGTCTGATTTCTTCCCTTCCAGCGTCTCTGGTAGCTCGACCCCGACCAGCGCAACCGTAGACGGTAGGATGGATCCGCTCTCTTCGGCCGATTTCCGCCTCGACGCCGTTGAGGAGGTCATCCTGCGCTGGGACTCATCCGACTTGCTCATCTGGGAGTCGTCTGCCGAAGAGGCCGGCGAGTACCTCGACTCGGTGGACGAGCTCATCTCCTTTCTTGATTCCGGGTCTCTCACTCCTGAGTTCCGTCTCAGGACCGAAATCGCGGTTCAGGCCGCCATGGCGAGACTGGAGGACGAGTTTCTCCATCTGATGATCCGGAACACTGTTCCACTCGAAGCCGACAGCTTCTATGGCTCGATCCGCCGGGTTTCTCTATCCTTTCGAGACGAAAATGTTGACAACTTCGATAGTTCACCGGAGGAGGAGTATAATCGCCGGACTAGCCCCAAGACGGGCGTCAGGAGATCCATTGTCGACGGGCGTAAGATCGACCTCGTGCACCCTGAATCCGTTCTCGACTTGAAGGACATTGCCGACCGCATGTTTTGGGCTGGATACGCGAAGGAGCTTTGTCAGGTCTACTGCAGCGTCAGGCATGACATCCTTAACGAGTGCATCTCAGTCCTTGGCTTCGAAAGGATGAGTATTGAAGAGGTTCAGAGAACGGAGTGGAAAGCTCTTGATGAGAAGATGAAGAAATGGATTCTAGCTATACAAGTCCTTGTGAGAGTTCTTTTACCGGAGGAGAAGAGTTTGTGTGAGAAGATCTGTGCAGCATCCAAGGTTCTTCAAGAAGAATGCTTTACGCGGGCAGCCAAAGGTTGCATCTTGCAAATTCTTAGTTTCGGGGACGCCATCTCCATTTCCCTGAGATCTGCAGAAAAGCTTTTTCGAACACTCGACATGTATGAGGCTCTTGTCCGTATCATCCCTGACCTTCGGACTCTCTTTTCTGCAGATGCAAATGATAGAGTCTGCATTGAGGCTGAGGCTATATTGAAAAGATTAGGCAATTCGATAAGAGGAACATTCACAGAATTCATAAATGCTGTGCAAAGAGACTCTTCTCGAAAACTCCTTCAAGGAGGAGATGTCCATCCACTTACCCGTTATGTCATGAACTATGTCAAGCTTTTGGTGGATTACAACGTTTCACTCGATTTGCTTCTGGGTGTTGAGGAACTGCCTGAACAGGATATGGTTGGTGATGATCAACTGGAAAGAGAAATGGGGCCATTGGCCCAGCGTCTGCTCTTACTCTTATCCTTCTTAGAATCTAATGTCGAGCAGAAGTCAAAGAATTACGAAGATGGAGGCTTGCAGTGTATGTTTCTGATGAATAACATACTCTACATAATTCATAAAGTGAAGGATTCTGAGCTTCTTGGCGTTTTAGGGGATCATTGGGTTCGAAAACGCCGTGGCCAGGTCAAACAGTATGCCACAAACTACCTTCGTGCTTCTTGGACCAAAATCTTGTCAAACTTGAAGGATGATGGGCTCGGAGGAAGTAGTGTTGCGAACTTCCAGAGTGCATCTAAAGTGGCCATCAAAGAGAAGTTCAAAAACTTCAACTTGGGATTTGAAGAAATCTACAGAAACCAGACCACATGGAAAGTTTCTGATCCTCAGCTACGAGAGGAGCTGAGGATATCCATCTTGGAGAAGGTTATCCCAGCTTATCGCGCCTTCTTTGGCAGATTCAGCAGCCAACTAGATGGCAATCGTAATGCTGCAAAGTATGTAAAGTACACGCCCGAAGAACTGGAGAACTACGTTTCTGAGCTTTTCGAAGGCCTGCCTGGTCTGTCAAACCATCCCTGGAGGAAGCTTAGCTTTCATCATACACTGAGTTTGAAAATTTGATGCACTCAACAGAAAGTAAGATTGCGGTTATCTTTTTTGTATACCCTTCTTTCGTTTTGTTGTAGTGTTATATTACGTACAACTTAGAACTACTTGAGAGGCCTTTTATAATGAAACAATAATAATAAACAGTTATCATGTGCACATAGCTTGTCTTCAAAACATGACGTTCTTGAAACTTCTTGTCTTTGACATCCTTGCTTATGTTTTGTTCATGTTTTAACAGCAGAGATAGAGATTTTTGAATTTTGTTGATTGTCCATTACTGAATATAAATTTTTGCAAAAACGTTTGCAGCTGATTATAATGTTGAAGTAAGCAGTATCCTCACTATGTTACACATAATTTGCAGTTTGCTGTTGTTGTTTCGCATGTTATTTTAGTTGTTTTGGTATCCTTATTACCTTTGCTATGGATACTGATTGAGAATCCATCTTATCATCTTAGCAGCATCATCCAAAAGTCTTTTTTACCTGGTTTTCAGGTGCAATTTTATGTTGTACAAACTACATTCACTGCTAGGGTTAATTGTCTTCATCAGTTGGTATGATTCTTGACATCTGTTGTTTGTTGGTGCAAAATAAGAGCTTTAATACTGCATTAGATATGCATGAATTGCTCAACAACTGTGTTCATCATTTCATGAGATCTACACACATAAACATAATTTTGTTTACCTTATCTTTGACCAATTTAAGTAGCATTCTTTTTTTTTTAAAGGTTTGCATATACTTATACTACTAATTATTTTTCATTTATGCATATATTGATTCTAAATTTTCCAAATTGACCAACCATCCTCCTCTCTAAGGTTTATCTCTTTGTCTTACTCTACCTATTGCTCACTTTGTCTTTCTTTGTCTTTCTCCTGTTGAACACTTCTTTTTGTCTATGGTCTTGTAGTGAGAAGAAGCTTCTCTAATGGAAAGTTGTAAGAACCTAGTGGATTTAAAGGAAAAACACTGGTTTTCTTCTTATTTGAAATTTTTTTTGGAGTTGCATCTCTCTTTCAAGGTATATTTATAAATGTGGTTTGCTTCTCTTGGTCAATTGATTTTTGGCCTACAAGCCAAATGGCATTCAATTGGTATCTTTGTACATTGAGTAGATATTTCTATTATGTGATGAATGATGTCATTCTCACTCAAATTACATTCCTCTTTAGCCAAATGACATTTAATTGTTACATCCATTATAGATATTTGCTTCTAACATAAGGCATATTCCAAAATTGTCTGGATATTATTATTTTAATATTAGATCACTTCAAAATATTATATTATTTATATTTTTATAATATTTTTTTGTTAATTGTTATTAAAATTTCAAACTTTTGGGATGACAAAAACGTTTTTGATATTGATATGGGTTCATTTGTTTGTTCATAGTTTATCTTTTTTTTCAGACAATGACTAATTTGATTGTTATAAATATAAATTATTCTAAATGCTAATTTAAAATTATAGAATAAAAATTTTAATAATATTTTTTAAATATTCAAAAATTCCTTTTAAGCAATGTTGCAAAACAATTTATTTATATTTATATATTATTTTTTTTGGTCAAATGCCATTGAAAAATTTAAAACTTCTACAATAGGTAAAAAAGTTGTCATGTTATCGAATATTATTATTATTCTTATATTTTATGGTTTCAAATCCTTCACATATTCCGCTGTAATTTGATGTGACATGGGTTCATTTGTTTGTTTATAGTTTATCCTTTTTAAAACAAAAACTCATGTGTTTCTTATAAATATAACTTATTCTAAATGCTAATTTAAATTTATAAAATAATGATTTTTAAATCTATTTGATTAGTTTGTTTGGTGTTTTGAAACAATTTTTTTTGAAATATATCTAAAAATATTATTGAATAAACATTTTATGTGAACCCAATCTGCTTGTGGCGTATTTTCATCAACATGGACGTTGACTGGCCAAAACACGTGAGCACATGCATTGCTGACATTAGCGTTTGGAATGAAGAAAGCGTCTGTGCCTGGGAGATGATTCTTATGGTGTTTGGTAGGGGACCATCTCCCTACAACAGTTTGGATGGCTCACAGGAGACTTGCTGTGTGCAGCAGCTGCGTATGGGGGTGCAATGCTGACGAGACGCCAGAGCATATAATGTGGGAGTGTCCACGTGCGCAGGAGCTTTGGAGAAGTCACCAGCTTCGTGGGGCCGTAACCACACTTGGCTTCCGCCATGGAGAGTGTACTGGGGTGTCCTTCATGCAGCAGTTCCTCGACTTCATGGCGGCGCCTATACGGCGTGAAGTCGACGGCGTTTTGCATGCTGCAACCTTAGCCACGGTGATGTATTACATCTGGGAGCTCCGCAATGCGAAGAAGCACAATGATGAAACACCCAGCTACAGTCTTATCCTGCGGAAGCTGCAGATTAAGATCTCTTTGCTTCATAGAACTCGCCCATCCACATCCTGTGGGAACCTGCTCAGTTCACTTGAACTGATGGTAGCCCAAAACTGGGTTCCCCCTCCCACTGGATGGGTTAAAATCAATTGCGACACGGGCGTTGGTGATGATTTGGTGGGCCTCGGTCTGGTGGTCAGGGATCACACGGGGAAGGCCCCGCTGGTGATCGGGAGGAAAGTTTTCTCTCAGGCGAGTTTGGCCATGGAGGTTTATGCTATGCTGGAGGCTCTTGAATTGGCTAGGACTGCACTCCCGGAGGTTCGGGCCATCGAGATCCAAACTGACTTGACACTCGCCATGCAGGCGGTGCGTATCGCTCTCACCCAAGTTCCCACGGGAGGTGTTTTTGCTAAAGCAATTCTTCATGCTGGGGCCATTGACGCACTTGTCATCACATTCATCCAGAGGAACGGCTACGCGCCGGCGGACCGGGCAGCGCGCGCTGCTTGCCGTTCCGACTTCGCTTGGGGATGGGGTATGCCCCTCCATGAGTCTTTACTGAATCTGCTGCTGTATGACTTCCTGTTTGATCCTCCATAGAGGATGATGCATGTAACTTGCTTCCTTTTGAATGAAGAAAAGTCTTCACGAAAAAAATTTTGATCATGTTTGTTAAAATATAGATATTTTAAAATTTTAATAAAAAATACTTTTAAAAACATTTGGAGGTTTTTCTATGTAAAGTATTTGGCAGCATACTCAATTCTCTTGCTCGTTCTCTCTTCTATATGAAGTAGTTAAATTTTATTATTAAATATAATAATTATTCATTAATAATATGTTCTTAACCCCTGAAGATGTTATCCCATTATTTTTCTGCTTTATATTTAAAAAAAAAAAACAAAACAAAAAGCATGAGGAAATTCTTTTTCTATCCATACTTGATTGTTTTGTTTTGTAATTTTCTCGTGATGCAACCAATATAAAAAAAATAAAAAAAATAAAAAAAAAACACTTCCATGATGTTAATTTACAGATTTATTTTATGGTTTTATGGTTTATTTAATTTAGTTCTGCAATTAAAATAAATGAGACGTATATTGACCAAGTTCTTTTAGAGTGGATTAAAATAGTTGAAAATAATAAAAAAAAAAAATGGACGGCAGCTCGAACGGGTCAAGGGTCAATGAAAAATCTGTGATGGTTTCGACCTCATGGAGCAAATATTATTATTTTAATATTTTATTGCCTCAAAATATCCTTATTATCGTATATTTTATATTATTATTATTGTCAAATTGTCAATAAAAATCTAAGCTCCACATAAAACTTTTGGGCAAAAAGCTATTTTCTTATCAAATATTGTTATTATTATTTTATATTTTATCTCTTAAAAAATCAATTGATAAATTACGCTTCATACAAGATAAATTATTTTAAGAAATATTTTTCTGAAATATCAGGTATGTGACTTTTAAATTGCCTTTTAGTTCATTATAATATGTCATTTTGATATTAATGTTTGAAAATTTCCAATGTAATTTAACATATTATTTATATTTTATCTTTTTTAAATGACAACAATTATGATCATTTATAAATAAAAACTATTCTAAATATTAATTAAAAAATCTAAAATTTCGAATCCACTTTTATTAATTTGAGAATATAATTAGACAACATTATTCAAAAAAAATCTCCAAAACAAAACAACAGATCAATACCAGTTATAATTTTATGCTATTATCCTTCCAAATAATTTCCTAAACAAAAGTTAGCAATTACAGCGTCACTGAGGCATTTCGACAAACAGATAGCAGCATACAGCAATGTACAAACCATGGAATGTTAAAACACCTACAGAAGAAGAACAGCAGTTCACATTCTACAACAGAGACGAAACAACCATTTTAGTCAGCAATTCACACCCGGCTGTTCGCCGGCAGCGGAACGACTCCATCGAAGAAGTCGCCGAAGTACCCATGTGGCTCATGGACTAGCTTTGATATTATGTCCCTCAAAGTGATCACACCCTCTAAACTTCCATTGTCGTCGACGACGTATATCCGGTGAATCTTCTTGGAATCCAGCTTCAGTATTATGTCTTCAAGTGTATCAGTTCTTTTGCAGGTGATCACACCTTGCAGGTGGGGGGAGGTCTCTTGATGCTCCCCTAAGTAAGCTCTAACAGCCGAGAGGAAGTTCTTGGCAGTGATGGACCTGCAGAACACTACCAGTTTAATACATGTGAAGTTGGATTTGATAACATAGAGTTGAAACTCCAAAACAAACAAAATCTTGAAGGTAAGAATGGAAATCTTTAACGCAAGGAAAGTTTTAAAATTTCATCATGATGAAAGTTTATTCAGCTAAAACTGAATGCAATTGTCTTCCTTTGGGGTAGAATTTTGAGAAAGGAATGCTATGGGGAAAACCCAAAACTGGTTTTTCCTTCATTTGAGCACAATGTTTTAAAAATGGATTAACAATTCTGATGAAATATAAGTAGCAAAAGGGCTTGGGTTAGTATACCTATGGGTTTTGTAAATGTCTGGAGCAGTTAGAAGATACTGCACATCTCTTATGCTTATATTGCCCACCACATTTTTACCAGTTTCGTCGACAACTGGAACACCCCCAATCCTCCTTTCTCTCATCAACTGGAAGACATTGAGCACTGGTTCCTCTTCAACTACCTAAAAGGGAGATGCTGCAATGCTGAGATTATTTGAAGGTGAAAGAAAGAATTCTTAAAGAATTAAATTATTAAAGCAAGTTTAATTAATCTAGGGAGAAGGAAGTGATATGTTGTTGTAGCCTATTTCCTCTCCTTCTTTATCTGTGAGTTTATGTTGCTGTTATTGTTATTAGTATTAGCATTAGTACTACTAAAGTTAGTATGAATCAGGCTTAAAAGGATTATCTTATCTATTTGGTAGAATTATATGAGTTATCCATTTCATCTCACATAGAGATATCAATGTAAGACTTCTAAGCACATCATTATCATTGATCAATTTTGTTTTATAGAAAAATTTAAGGTGTAAACATATTAGTGCACTTTCACATATCATGAAGCACTTCAAAGCAGTTTGCAGTAGTTGCAATAGTAGGCTGTTGCAAGTAGTACTATTAAAACAAAAATGCAACTATGTTATAAAGTTTAATGAAGATATCATCCTGACAATCGTCTTTTAGATCTTCGTTTGTCAGAGGAGCTTCATCCCCAACCTTCAATATGCCTTCCTTGGAGGCTCTAAAATTTCATCAGGTGGCAAGTAAAATGTGCAAACAATTTTTACAGATAAACCTAACCTTCTACAACAAGACATTCACTTGGTAGACCTTAATCCTTCATAACATCATGATGCAGAGACAATAGCATCTGATCGCTTTGTCGGGTTCAAACATGACTTCTACAGGGTTTTGTTTGATGAGAACATAGCACCAATGGGCCAAATTAAACCAAATATTTCGAATCTAAAAATCATTGGTACTAATTTGTCAAAGCTTGCTTCTTTCTTGGTATGCAAATGCTTGCACACTGTTGTTGAACAAGAAGACAAAATTTTGAGTTCTTTTCATGGGTTGTAGGATGTACATTAGAACCATTTTGTGTCGAATTCTAACGTTTTCCATCACACCAAGTCCTGAACTCAACTTCATGAAGTATGGTAAAATCATTATCACTGTCTTCCAAAAGACAACAGACGAATGTAAATAAACATAGCCAAAGAGTAACTCAAACTAGCAATTACTGCCGTTCAGAGGTCTCTCCTTGCACCCCTCTGTCATGCCAACACTAGTCATGACATGATTGAAAGTTGAACATAATAACACCTCCTGAGATGACAAAAGGATAATTGGACATCACCTCATTTAACATCAGAATTCTAAACCTCAATTGTTGGCCTCATAAAGTTAAACTCTAATCCGTAACAATGAATTTTTCAACACTAAGCAATATTACTTTCCCCATTCATGGTAATTTCCATATAAAAATTCTCATCCTTTGCTCTTGTATGATCACCATTTCTAATATTTCTCATATTCTGAGCACCTATCTTCAGTGTCAATCCAACCTCTCCCAATAGAAGAAAATCCCTAAATCATTCTACCCATTACCAAAAATCCTATCAACAGTATTTTTAATTACCAAAGTTATATTTTTTATATGGCATTGTTTTAGTACAATTATCAAGCTCTAATCAATTAGAAAAAACCTGTTTATACTCTACAACAAACTTTATCACTTTATCTTTAAATTACCTCTTTTAAACCCAAAACCAATCCTAATTCACTTATTTAGTATAATTACAATAACATCATAAAAACTTAGAGATAGTCGAGCACCTTTACTAGTTTGTCTGGTTTCATGACAGGAAGACCCAGATCAGAGAGCTTCTTAGTACCCCAATTCCTAAACCAGTGAAGATCAATACATTCAGCCAACATATGAGCCACGGCAGACTGAGTAATGATGTTCTCAATTTTTCCTTCACCCAAGTCAACCACTGGCAAACTCTTCATTCGATACTTTGAAAGAAGCAAAAGCATGGTAAGGAATGAATCTTCTTTCTGCAAAGCAAGAAAAGGGGCCCATCGGAATGTCCCTGATATATCTTGTACCTGTGAAATAAATGCGTACTGTAGTCAAGACACAACACAAAAGAATCATTGAGCATACAAAAGGAAGAGCCTTAATCTTGGCCGAAGAGAGAAAACCTTTGTATTCCTATAGAAGTCTGAAGAAATCAAGGATTCGAAAAAGTTTCCCTCCATTGACGCATCTACTCCAAAACCATTCCTCTGATGAGTTGCTAACTCTGACTGTCAAATAGAAGATTATTATTTACCAAAACTAGTAATAAATAACAAATGATAAGCATTATTATAAAGTATGAACGTTATAATGTTGCACATGCAGCAAGTATTAAATGGAACGCAATGCGACATTCCCTTAGTAAATGAGGCATTGCCACCCCTTTATATGCCCGCGTTGATGTGTCATGATAACAGCAATTATAGAACCTATCTCATTCAAAAGTTATGATTCTAACATTGCAAACATTTATGATGCTCTCTCCATTTAAATGCACATTGAATATCTACTTAAAGTCTTATTAAATCATTTTTTTCTTGAAGAGGAACTAATAATATAATTTAGTTGAAAGAAAATATGAATTAATGCAACAATACAACTATCCATCAAAAAAAAAATTATGGTACAATAAAGGACATGTTAACATCACTTTATTATCTAAATGAAGTGGTAGTAACACAATATATTTACCCTGATTTCTATACACCAAATATGCATATTATTTGTATATTTATTGAAATTTGGTAGACTACTTGCCTTGTAAAGTAGCATAAGGAAGCACATGAACCTTTTAAAGAAAATTATGATACACAAATTTCTAATAAATCTGACTCATTATATTTCAGGCTTAATTTGTGATGGCCACAGACCACAGTTCACCAAGCATATAAGATGACAAACTTAAATGATCACCTTCAATAGTCATAAGCGGGACAATTTTATCCAGTCAGCTTTTTAAAAAAAATAAATAGCAAATTAGCAGTTTACACTAAACAATAGCTGAACATAATTCAGATTTCAGTATCGCATTGTATACTGCTACGAAGTATTTTTTTAATGTGAAGCAAACGCATCAAGATGGCTTTGTGTGGTTATTCAAGTTGGTGATATCAACAACACTGCTTTTTGTAAACTAGTTAGGATTTTGCAAGGAATATGACTACTTTCACGTAGTTATTCATCATCAATTCTGTTGAAGCTATTAATGTGATGCAGGAGAGGGAAAAAAACATCATAATTCAAGCATTTATTTCATAAAGAGGCTAATTACAACATCAGGATACAAACTTATATGCATTTAGTAAGCATAAAAAGACCTTGTACGAAAAAAAAGGTAGAAAAAACATTTAATGCAACTTATTCTAAAAATATGGAGAGCTCCTCTACTCATGAATCCTGATAATGACGGTACTACATGTGGATGAATGTCAATTCCAAATAGTGAAAAAGGAGCAATAAGTTGTGAAATATTCACTAGAAACATCTTTTAGTAGCTAAACATTAATCAAGAAAAACTGAATGTTACCAAACTTCCACAGGTATTTACAAATTCTAGCCCCATCACAATCATGTGAAACTTGATTTTTTAACATCTACTTGGTTCAGCTAATCTTTCTGCTAATAATCAAATTTGAAGGGACTCTTGAAAATAATAAAAAAAATATAACATTTAGAACTTTGGCATTGCAAAGAATTAGCAGAAAATATTGGGAGTTAATTTAAAACCCATATCTTTGGAGGAAGAAATCAACAAACATTAAACCTTGCTTTGCAAAAGCAAACAAAATGTCATTTAGACCAGTTGCCTATTTCCCTGCTATCATACCATCCATGCCATTCAATTATATAAAGTAAAAAATTGGAGTACAAGACTCATCTCTGTTGTTTCTCACTGTATCACATTTCAATGGGTGTGTTGCCCACGTTTTAAACTGGCGTTTTCAATCTCAAATGCACCAAAAACAGAACAAAAGATTCTAGCAATTTTTTATTCATTATTCACAAAAAAAAATACATTTTCATAATATCATTTCGCATTCGTCCATTACAGCATGACTTTCTAGCAACACAAAATATAGATAAACATTGCCCAAGTGCTGTCTAGTCCTGCATTCTAATTATGAGAAGATTTGAGCTCCTTATCTTTTATGTTATGATTTACCCAGAGGTATTTTGGGAGATGTGGAAAGTAAAGGTTCCTCTAAAAAGAAGAGAATATGAACGCCCAAACTAAATGTCATTGTTTTGTCCAAACTGATCTCATTGCAATGTCCTCCAAAGACCTAAACTAGCCTGAGCAATATTCCCCTTTCAAAAGCAGGGCCCCTTATCACTCATGGCTCTCATCAGTATGGAGCATCACAGGGAGTTCCATGGGAGGAAGTGCAAATGCTAAGAAACTTAAAGTGGAGGACTACTAATATTTATTAATGGCAGCATATTTACCTACCTTCACATCTTCCCTCATATTATACACACCATTCCTACTTTCCTTGAATCTAATACATACTTCCACGCTCCTTCCAGATAACCTACTTACCAATTCTGTCTAAATTCTTGCAAGAACATCACATGGTTTGATTGTGATGGAAAATTTTCTTACTTTTTGTTGTTCTAGTATCTGATGTTTGCATCCATACAAGTAGAAATCATTGGTAAGGTAAAAGAAAACTAAGAATCACAAATAAAGAATGTGCATCTGAAAGAAAACAGAAAGTCCTGAAGGAATAAGCATCAAGCAACCGGAATGCTCAGCTAGTAAACCTGATGGATTAGCCATACTGCAATCCCAGCAAACTCCAGAATGCCAATGTAACGATCTATCCAACTAGCATCAGCTGGTGCGTCTACGTTCCAAACAGGTGCACCGAGGATCTTGTTTTTTGATAAAGTTTCCACAGCATCGGCCAAACTAGCATCTGAAGGTATCTCAATTTCTGGAAAAACAAACATTTTCACAAGAAAAAGATCAGTACAATAAACCAGGTGAAAAGCATGAAACAAGAAAATGACATGAGCAATGCTATTAATTTTCAGGAAACTGTTCGATTCCACATCAGTCTCTTGTTCTCGACTCATCAAGTAGAAAATTCGAAAGTGAATTCCTGAATTGCGTATTATTGTTCTCCCAATGGACACTAACAGCCTAATGCTAACCATAGTTCCAATCACATAAATCGTATCCGAGGACCCCCCCCAGCAAGAGAACTCCTCGTGAAGCACATCAACTGAGTGAAGCCCACTCACCAATCGGCCGTCATCTATCTAAATCATCTCACCCTTCGCTGGTTCTTAAAAGAGCTATGCAATTAAGAGGAACCTAAATGCACTTATTAGGTCCCACGGAGAAGCGAGATCAGCGTCTGCCACGTTACCCAGGGAAGGAGGTGCAGGCGGGAAAGAGGAGACCGGAATGCTTTCGAAGCAAGAATTCAGCTTCTCCGATGGGCTGAGCCTCGGCTCCTGCACATCCCAAAGATCCTCCACCCGAAGTCCGATCTTCGCCTCCGGGCTTGACAATCCACTCGGTGTCCTCGGACTCTCCATCGCTGGTCGATCTACGCCGCCGGCTGCAGGACTCCCTCCCTCTGTTTTACCCCTGGCAGAAAAAGGAGCTCGCAGCATCGACTGAATGATTCCGACAGCAACGCATGTTATACGTGGAACGAATTCATTCGCTCTCGTATGATATTTCTGTTTAGTACCTTAGATGTGATTTGCTGCCAGCAAATGGATAAACATCCCCAAAACCGACGTTTATATTAAACGAATGAGCCAAATAAAGCGTTCCCAGATTTTTAAAAATGTAAAAAATATAAATTATTTATTTTGTTATATAATTATGATATTTTAATTTAATTTCTATCTTAAAATATTAAAAACCCAATTCATCTTTGCCAAGAGAATCTGAGACTTCTGCCGTGTTCTTCAGGCGTCCAGCAAACCGAACTGGAGCAATGGAGCCGATGGGAACTTTAGGCATCGCGCTCAGGCGACTCGCCGGCAAATGGTGACGCCGTCGCCCACGCAGAACTGCGATAGCTCGATCCTTGGATCCACAGCAAGCTGCTTGTTGAGCTTGATTAGGCTGTCCAGGCTATCCTTGATCCAACCGGGATAGCTAGGGTTGTGTGGATCGGTCACGGTGCCGAACCAGAGCGTGTTGTCGTAAAGGATCAGGCCATTGATCTTAACCAGCTTAATAAGTCTTTCATGGTAGTTGTGATAGTTCACTTTGTCAGCATCCACAAAGGCAAAATCATACAAGTCATCTTCTTGCACCTGCAGTTGTGACAAGCAAAAGGAAGTAATTGATTGACATTTATTGATGTCATGAAAGATTTATTCATCTCTTTCAACTAGTACCAGAGCACATTATTCGTTTAGAATCAATTAGTTCATATACTACCATGATTGAACCAAGCTTTGGCAAACATACATGATATCTCTATATAGTTGAATAGCCTTTTGTATACACATGTTCTTGATGGTCTTCACAAAGGCTTTGTTCAACTTATAGACATGTGGGTTTTGTGATTTGGCCATCCATGATGAAACAATTGATGTAATCTTCGAGGAATGTTGATGAAATGAAATTCTCACTTGAGAGAGATTTCTTAAGTGCAAGCAAGATTTGATTTTTTTTGTCACATTGCGAGATGATCCATGCAAGGATTAATGTCTTTTTTGAATTAAGCTTTCACGAGATTTCTAAAGTGAAGAAGTGCTTAATATACAAGATTTGAAGGCACAAGTTGTATGCAAACAATGCAGAGTTAATCCAAACTTGTCCGTGGTTGTTGCTTCAATTTATGGAAACTTAAGGCTAAGTTGGTTTGAACCTTAGAACTCATTTCTTGTCATCATCAAAACAATCAATGCTGAACCATAAAGATTACTCAGACAGAAGCTTCACCTCTTCAATCAGCTTCTCAAGAACAGGAAGAGCTTCTGCTTCTATGAACTCGATCTTGTCCTCAACACCTGCTTTCTGAATAAATGGCAGGCCGATTTCATAGTATGTTCTCTCCATATCAATTGCAGTTATCTGCAATACAAACAAGAAGCTACCCTCAGTTGCAGAACTGATAAAGTTAATCTCTGTTGCAGATACATGACAAGTTAAAATCAAACGGATAAAGAAGGGCCAAAATCCCACCTTTCCACCACTGGGCAAAGCTAGAGCTGTGGAGAGAAGCGAGTAACCGGTGAAGACCCCAAGCTCAATGGTTTTCTTAGCATTTATCGCCTTGAGCAGAAGAGAGAGTAGCTGCCCTTCATCAGGAGGTACGCTCATCAGAGCCCTGCTCCCAAAAATGCACCAAAAGAAAGATTACGGAGAACAAATAAGCCTAAATCCCACCTCATTAAGCAAGGTAAACAAGGTCGCTTGCCTTTGGGGCACCTTGGCCATGGTAACTTCTCTTAATTCCCTTAGCAACTCATGCTCTCTTGGGTAAACATTGGTCTCCAAAATATACTAAAAAGAAAACCCCTCAACACCCATAGTTGATCTCAATCAGTAAATAGAAGGGAGAAGGAGAGAAAGAGAAGAACCTGATGAAGAGCATCGGTCTGCAACAGGCATTTGTTGATCCCTGAGAGAGCAGACATTTCATGAAGAAGGGGTTAAGAGGGTTGGGAATGCAATTAGTGCCGACGTTCTCTATATATAAAATGTAGAACAACGACTACCCATGCAGGGGATGTGAGCCTCGCTCGTCATGCCGCCATTACAGACGAAACCCTATCAGCCACACATCTATGAAGGTACGTGTTTTTTCCAAGTGTATTTTTTAATCTTAAAAATTAAAATAATATTAAAAAAAATTAAAAGAATTTTTTTTTTAAATCATAATAACCAATCAAATATCGACATTTGTACGCGTCCCATTGCATGCAAATGAATTAAAAGAAACATATAATAATGATATTTAGTTTTAATATATTAATTATAAATAAAATAGTATTAGCAATCGTTAGACGAGTTTATTTTAATAGCAAAGAATGGCCAAATTCGAGCAATTTTTATTTAAAAAATGATTAAATTATATTCTAATTTAACAAATAAATTTCGGATTAATTTAACTGAATAATTTTTAACGTCTTCGCTTAAATAAATTTGTTTCAAACAACTTCTAATTCATTCATTTATTTCTCTTCTTGTTTAACCTTTACTAAAAAGACCTTTTTGTCTTACGAACCAATCAGAATCGATTTGATCCATTCTTTGTGATTACCAATTTCAATATTTCTTAACCTTTTAATGGTTTAACTCATTTATATTTTAAATGATTTAGTTTTATCTATGCCATTACAAATTTATTTTTATTAATTTAATGTGAATAAATATCATCTTTTTTAGTTTATTTTAAAATTTACTACATGTATAACATTTAATTAACTTATATAATATATTACTTGATTTCAAAAATAGAAAGTTGAGTTTGGCTATTTATAAAAGAAAAACATCTTTTTACGAATCTTAAAGAACTCTCACATGCACTAAGAAAAGCTAAATCACGTTTGAAATGTCTAAACAGAAAACTTCATTGAGAGGCAAGCTACAACCATGAATTGAAGTTTAGTTTAATTGCATTAAACGAAATAATACTTCGTACAATAAATATGTTCAACTAAACACCATAATATAAAATTATAATTAAATTTTTCTAACTTCCTAAACTATAAAAGTACATGAATTATGCTTAAAGGATTGAATTCAAATAGAAAACAACTCTTTGAAGTATAATAGCAAATAAAACACACAAGGCAGTTCAATACAATGATAATATACAAGTTTTCATAGCTTTTATGATCATTACCTCAACATATATCATCTATTATATAATCTTCGATGACATATTGTCCAACACACCACAACTAATCCAATTTAATAAACAAAACCTAAGTAATCATCCGTTTCTAGTAGTTGTAGTGACATATCATATAATCTTCGTTTGTTACCAAAGTGTTTGAAACATTCCCATCAAGCTCAATATATGTTCTTCTATTCTACAAAAGCCGTGGGGAAAGGTAAAACCAGCGTGAAATCACATTATTAAGCAAAGAATTTTACCCACATTGCTCCATTCTTCATCATGAAGTATAAAGATTTAATCTCACACAGTAGATCGCCCTCTGTTCTCCCTTACCATAAACTACTCAACGTATTCTCTTCGGATCACGGGCTGCAGACACATGCTCCTGTAACAAAAGGGGGAAGAACTTTTATCAGAAGAGAAACCTAAGGAGATATAAAATAAGATACAGTGGTTTTAATAATATTCACAAGTAATCAAACAAATAACAACTAACAAATATCACTTAAGTAAACCATGGCATATAACAATGAATAAAATTCCCACAAAAGCAAAATAGCAATAAAGAGAGCTTCAGTTGAGGTTAGACATCATACCGAAATAAAATCAAAAGCCTTAGTATCCTCTTTCTTTGTATTGTTTAACACTGTACTGCAGTTTTGAACTGGATTATTTGATAAATGGAAGATGTCAGGAAGAGGAGAAGAGTGACCTCCTTCTGTGGTAATCCCAGCAACATTACCACAGCCAGAATTCACATTCATAGCATTTTGAAATACCAGTTGCTGCTGAGCAATAAAGGCACCCATAGGCCCACCCATTGCACCATAGTTCATGGGCTGGGTGGACAAAGCTGGATTGAACATAAAGTTTGGCTGCATGTTGTATTGCATAGCAGCCATTGGATAAAAAGCATTTGAACCATGCATGCTATTGAAAGTCATATCGGATGGACCATGGCTCTGTTGAACACTTCCATGGGAGATGTCAGTACCCAGAAAGCCAATTCCGCTTGTCCTTGTATTGAAGTTGTTCTGACCTGAAAGCGAGAATCTGGCCATTAGATCATGCAAGTTCTCCTTATTTTCGGATTGGGTGTGCCCAGAGTTCAATTCAACAAACAACTCGGACTTGTTTTCAGCACGAGTCAGCTGATCAGCTTTGCTATCATCAACAGTCAATCCCGAAAAGATGTCCTTATGCTTCTCATCGGATACATGGAATGAGACATCAGCAAATGGGTCATCTTCATTCTTATTTCTGTTGATGTTCGAGTCTGAAATAGGTGCAACATCTAATAGATCGTTAGAAAAAGAAGGACCTGACATTAAATCTCCACTGCTTTGATCGACAGTAGTCTGGTTGGAGTCTTCTTCATCATATGTATCGCCTGTATCAATTAAGTCAGGCAACTGAACAGTTGAAACTGGCTTAGGTTTTCCTTCAGTAGCTTCCAGCTCATTTGCTGTTTCAGAAAGCTGCTCTCCACCGAGGAGACATAAGACCTGTTATATATAAAGGGGGTAAAAAAGTGATATTATTACTAATTCATGTAACATGAGAACTCTTAAAGATTGACAAACATTACGGAAACTTTAAACAGTAACCATTATTAGCAAACAGCAAAGAACAAAATTTGTAATGAAGAATAGATTGATTAACTGATTTGAAGGTTTTTAGCCATTTCTTTGAACCTTCTAATGCACAATTGCTTGGGAAGAATTTTGACAAACTAGTGTCACAAAAGGTGTTTGCATTGCAACTTCAATCTGGTTCAAATAAGGCTTTCCTAAATGCAAAAAAACAAATGTCTGGTCTTTCGAATGACATCACTCACCAAAGAAAGACAAATTAAATGGAAAAAGGCAGTGATATGACAATTTATGCATATATGTATATGTATATATGCATTCATGCACATATACATACACACACATGTACATATGTGTGTGTGTGTGTGTGTGTGTGCATATATATAAACAAATAATTTGAGATGATAAGCTTAACAAAAGAGTAAAATATTAGAGAGAGAGAGGAAAGAGGGCAGTCAACCAGTCCATCAATTTTTCTAGATCAAGAAATAAAAATATTTTTTTCAAATCTCTTGCATCTTTCAATGGCTAAACAGAGTGAAAGTATAAAACAAAACAAAATATTTAGAGAAACAATAAAATATTTATAGAAACACAATAATACCTCAAAGACACGATCAGCTATTGTAATTATATTTTTCTTATTCCAAGAACATCAGATAACGATGTTGATTAAGAAATTAGACCAGAAACACCGGAGAATCCAATAACAAATAAACCACAAAAGACTGGATAAGAACAGTCCCTACTATCAGAATCAGAAAAACAACTTACTTTGCTTGCTTTTTCCCTCAATGAAGATTGAGGCAATTCACAACATTTAATCAACAATTCAGTGTTTTCACTGAAGTATGAAGCTATTATGGAACAATAATCATCATCACCCTTTTTCCTCAAAATTGATTCCAAGACACAAATTGCCTTCATTCGAACCTACAGAATAAAAAACAATTAAAAACAAGAATTTTGAATAGCAACACAAATTTTTATGGCAATATGCATTATTACTTTATTCCCAAAATAAAAAAGATAGAAAGACCACAGATATAATAAATGGCATGATCACTAATATATAAATGTTCAAGAAATAAATGATTATAGCTTTTGATAACATATGCCGGTAACACAACAAATGAAAAATGCTAATAATAACCGATCCATAAATTCACCAAATCAACAACGCTAAATGATCAGGTACATAGCCACAACCTTAACCTCATCAAATTCAAATAGCATTTCAGTTGAATCACAAATGTCTAATCTAGAAAGTGGGTGTTAAGTATTAACTATTAAGGATAAAGATATGCAAATTCTCCATAAAAAAGTTATGCATTAAGTGACATATAAGGCATTCTGGAATAAACCCACCAACACATTCCCGTGCAAAATTGTCAGAATAGCTTGAATAATCCTATTGTTTAGATTGTTTTTGAATCTCTTATTCTTCAAAAAATAATCATCACTTGTACCACTGCTGGATTGAAAATGACTACAAGCATCCCAGCTCTTAACAACAACCGCATGAAAAGAAGCTCAGGTTTTCTGATCTATTCGTTTTCCAGTTGACTTTTCATGGGAGCTGCCTAAGAGGTAACACTATTACTCATTGTAAGTTGGAATTGAGTCATGTAGAGTCCAACCTACCTAAGTACTACGAACATGGATTGTTTTTACATGCTTTTAAGTTAATGTTGTTTCTGCTAGATTGTTGTGGTTATTGATTTGTAGTAGAAAAGCTTGTTTGACACAGCATACCATACAACAAGGGATGTAACATGTGTTAGTGTGCAATGAAATGTATGCTTACATAGCGTTTTCATTTGCTAGTCACAACATCCAATTTGAAGGGGATCAATGTATGGTATGTTATGGCCTATTTCAACAACCTTGATTTAAGACCATTTTAAAATCTTCTGTTTCCTTTGGATTTTGGAATATGTATAATTTGATGTTGTCAATGTTCAATAACTAATTAATAAAATTTATATTTCTATAATGAAGACCTAACATTGGTGATTACATTTTCCCACTAAGGCAATCTCAAAAAGGAAGCCCTTAACATGGACAATTGATTCATTAAACCTAACAGCCAAATACTTTCCTTCCCACTCTTTATGGTCTGAACCAGAGCATTGATACTAAAATTATGATTTGAAGTTTACGCTCTTATACCAAAAGTTATGATCCGTTGGATGATGGCTCACCAAAAGCAGTACAACAAAAATATGATTGGGATGAACTGTAAATAAGTAGCAAATGCAGAAACTACAAAGGAAAATTCCAAATTTTGTAATAAGAGAAAAATCTAAAACAATCTACTTATAACAGTGGATAACCTTCCAACAACTCTTATGATGAGAAACACCTTGCCCAACAATACTCTCAAGCATCTCATAGCTTAGAAGTCACTCTCCCCCAAAGATATAATAGAATCACTTTTCTCAAATCCAATCTTATGTGGATATTGCTTGCTGAACCGAAATCCACAACTGGATTTCCCTTTAGTTTTCCCTCTTCAGCTTCAATTGACTGCTCCTTCCATGGTCCCTTTTATAAATCAAGAATTTGTAATACAATAATAATTTACTAGAGACCAATTCTAAGAGAATTAAAAATAAATCCAACAAATTCTAAACTTCAGAAATTATATTTGAAACAGAGAGCATAAAATCTCACTCATTCAAAGTCCAAGTTTGTACCGACCTAAATAATTGACGCATCAATAATCCTAGCATAACTTGTGAACCCAACTTTGTATTGCCTATTTCGAACCTTTACTAGCCTATACTTCTTTCCTCAAAGAATATCGTGTAGCAGCTCTTCACCAGCCCCTCCCGGACTTTGGTGCCACGTCAATTAATTCATTTTTTTTAATCTTTAAACATGCAAAAATTTCATTTCTTTTTCTAAACTCATATTGCAAAAACAAGTTTCTAAAAACATAAAACACTTGTATAAAAATCATTTAAAGATTTGTAGAAACGAAATAATTTTTTTTGCTTGTAAATAAACAAATTTAAAACCCAATATTCATTTAATAACATTGAAACCACCAAAACATATAAGTCATAATTGTTTTTACAAACTTTATTAATTAAAATATTAGGCCAACATCATGATTAAAATTTTTATACACGACTTTTTTCTCAAATAAAGAAAAACATCTACACAATTGATAAAATATCCGTTAGGTCATATCATCACATGCTAAACTTTCACTAATCATCAATAACCTAGTGATATCTCATTTTGACCTGAATGTCTTAAGCTAAAAATAAATAGTTAATCAATACTAACTTAATGATAAATAAATGTACAGAAAACAATATTAGATAACTACAGGCAATGTTCAATTTCAAACACTACAATATGAAAAAAAAACACTTAAATGAATAACAATAAAAATAAAACGATTTTTCATATGAAAACCTTTAACACTATTTTTTATCACCTTTATAATTTACTTATTTCTTTTAACCTTAACTTTTAAAGGATTAGCTTTGAGAAAAAACCACCTTTTAAACGATTAAGCATGTTTAATTAAATGTATTTAAGAACTTATTATTCCAATATAAACACCCATAACGAATAACTCCTTTGACCCATTTTTGGAACCATCATTCCAAAATAATAGTCACAATTTTTGACAACCTTTCATGATATCTTTTGATCTTTACTCTCACTTCACCAATCTCCTTTCTTTTTATCTTTTTTCCTTCTCAAAATCTTGTTATTACTTTTTCTTTAAGGCTGCATTCACAAGTGGTAATTTTACTTTTCCTTTTCTTTTCCTTTTTATGAACATTATAACTATGAAAAATAAATAAATTTTGAACCGACGTATCGCAACATTGCATGCTCAACCAACATATGAAAACAATCCTCATTAATTCCCTTTAAAATCACCAAACAACATATGAAAACATGTTATATACAATAGTGTTATTCATAAATAATCAAAAATCCTCTCCTTTAAAATCATCTTAAGATTCTATACTTCTAGCCAACATCATGCATAAATATCAACTCATAAACACAACTTGTATATACAAACGTTATCAATATTTGTCATTCATCACTATCATTTAAAGGCTTTTATCTTATCACATTAGTCATCACAACATATACACATAATACAAGATTTCCTACCTCTTATTTTCCCATGTAATAGCCTTGCCAAGGTTTGGATCTTTGCACAATTTAGCTTTCAACTCTCAAGTGCTACAGTGCATAGATTGAATCTCCATGGTTTAAAATTTTCCTTATGCTCAAACCTTCCTAAATTCCTTCCAAATCTAGGGGATACCTATTCTGTCTATTTCCTCTCATTGTATTGCAGTTGGCCAAAATGAATTGCTCCAAATTTCTAAAAAATTCTTCCCATGTACGGCCTCACCCTCTTTTAAACATGGCCAACGTCTAACTCAAGGTATCCATGCCATTCACCTCCTCCCAACAGTCACTTATTCGATTGGATGCCTCCTCAACTTTATTTCCTAATAACTCTAATGGTTTCCCGTCGACTAGGCCCTCTGTCTGACAATTAACTCAACCATTCTTCGTCTCAAGTTTCAAAATCTTTCAGTTATACAACATTGTATTGTACAATCCATGCACTTCGTACTATGCTATACTTGATATTTATGTTAGTCTGTTATTAATTCTGTTGAATGTACTTATATGGTGCATTAATTGTACTTGTACTATAACTTTTACTGCATAATCTTATCAAGTCGTAGCCGACGACGTTCTTGTACGACATTTCTATAAGTTGATCGTGCGTATACAATCTACTTAATTGTACTTATATGATCCCTATTTATTCATTCAATTAATTTTCTCTTGTCATCATACCATATAATGTTTCTTATCATACTTGTTTGATCTACATTTAATTCTTATTTGAAGTCACTGTACTTATACAATTTTCCTAATAATACCGTACAATGAGTGTGGGTTTTTTCATATATTACCCATTCACGAGTACTTAGTTAAAATTTCCCTATTTACCTGATGGTGCTTGTACAACGGTTGATATCGTACATTACAATTCAATATGTTCTCTCCCTATCGAATTCATCCAACTCCTTGAGGTGATGCACTATACAACGCTTGATCAAATTAATACAATGTTTTATTTCTATCGTTATTAGATTAAAGTATACCCTTACAAATTGTTATCTTAATTGAATTGCACCAAATATTTAATACCAATATTAGGTTTACTTTTACTGATTATTTTTCGTATATAGTTACATCTAATGTCATTGTTCTCATATTCAAATATATCCTTGTGAACTATTTTTTGAATCAACTACACCCTTTTAAGACCCAAAATTCTAAACAATATTAGTTGCACCGCAATATGTTGTCTTTTGTATCAATTATACCCATTTGTCATTATTCCCATATTCAAACATCATTTTTGAGACCCAATGTCTTAAATTAATTATTCCTTGAAGACGCTTCCCATTTTTATGTCTTTGTTCTTGGGTGACTAACTCTAGTTTTTTACCTTCGAAAACCTTATTTAGACAATTATTTTCTAATCATTATGTTCCTTTCCTTTTAATTCCATTCAACTATACTAAATGATTGCAATACTATATGGATCTCTCAAAATATTTTGATGAAATTATTAACAAATAACATGCCACTTTCACCACACTTTCGAAGAAAGGATTTATTAAAGTCACTGATATTCCATATATTCTCAACCATGATTTTTAAACAAAATGGTTAATTTAAATCGATGAAACACACATAAAACAATTTTATAAAAATGTGCACAGCATTCCTACAGATTCAGAAACTCCAAATTTATTTACTATAATTATTGCATCTATTAGCATCAATCTGTTTCACCATTACACTGATAGCTACAATAGAAAATTCCAAATGTACCTAATTTTTCAATACTTTAACCCTCACATAAGGTGTTTCATTACAACATGCATCAAATCAAGAGCACCATGCATTTTACAACTTGACTATTTATCATAAATTTCAAATTTATTTATATGAAGGCCAACTTTTTTATAAGAAGGCCAACTATTGCATGTGTCAAATTGTCATAATGCTATGCCATTGAGTTACATAGAATGACAACCTTTATTTTTCAAAAAAACACTCACACCTTAAGAATTGTTTCTTGCCTGTACGATGTCTCACAAACTTTTTCAAAGAAATCCCTTTTTCTTTATCTTCCATTTTCAAATTTTCTTCATACATGTTGTAACTCTCTTCTTCCATTTTACTCTCATATGGTTGTAGCAAAAATTCTCTCTCAGATCACTCACAACCTTTCCAATAGTTTCCAAAGCAACTTCAAGAATTTCTCTCTAATCTCTTCGCACAACAACAATAAAAATTTCTAAGCACTTTGTTTTTCTACAGACTCCTTGCATAATGGCAATCATTCCTCCCCTCTTGATTAACTACGAAAGAACTTTATTTCCTTCCTTCTAAAGGAACATACAACATGTCAAAAAAATTGCTTTTGAAAGCTGCATGCAAAGAGACAAGTCACTTTCTTTCTCCAACTCATCAGTTAAAAAATTAGGGTAAATAAAAAAATAATTAATTAAAGAAACTTGTACTACCAAAAAGACTAACATTTAGGATATGCAACTAATATATCAAAAGATTAATTGTTTAGAGATTTGGTACTTGATTTGCATGAATCAAGTTTTGACCCCCTTACTCTTGGCACAACCTTTTGTCTCCCTAAATCAAAATACACAATTAGTTTAATCCCCTCATCAAGTCATCAATTTTTAACAATTTAAAAAATTTTTTGAACAAATTCAATTCAAATTTATTTTTCTACTTTTTAATTCTCAACTCATTCCTAATCATAATTTAATCTTCAAATCATTGTCTCCACCTCCAAACAACACCTTTTTGAAATATTTAAATCATGCTATATCAATTATGTGGACTATCGCTTCATATATGTTGAATCAAAGACCATGTGTTGTGACTTTCAAGCTAACCTTGATATGAGATAAATTTTACTTGGGATAAAGACGATGGCACTACCAAAAGCATCATTTAAACAGTAAACCATCAAGGAAACATCAAGCAAATATTGATAACAATATTTTTTTTCCTCTTCAGAAACATAAGTTATCATTAGATGCAATTGATCCAATTCTCCCAAAGATGATGCTAACAAACTTTGGATGTGTTTCCCAACTGAACATCTCTTCTCTTTTCTTTCATCTTCACTCAATCTCATCCTATACTCTCTCACATTTCCTATCACCTTGGGTGACATTGCAAAAGTTGTGAGATATTAGCTATGTAAGTTGTTGGCAAAGCCTATTAAACGATTTAATTGATATTAATAGCTAATAGGATCAATCATTGAAGGTTTTGAGCACATCAAACTTATGTTCCCAAAATAATTCTCTACCAGACCCTGCTCTGTTGGATTTCCATCATAAGGTGATGGTTTGAATCTCCTTTTGATTCCAAAATTAAAGGGTTTTCAAAGATTTCTACCGTTTACAAAGTTTCAAGAAAGTGTATTAAGTTTCAAATTGTCTTTCTTTTGATTCCCATGAATAGGTTGTAATCATAAGTAGCCCTACTACAATAATCTCAACTCCCAAGACAAAATTTGGACTTTGTTCAACTTCTACCTCTTCAAAACTTCCAAAAAGGAACCTTTAACATATGTAAACATTGCTGCCAACTTCTTTAATGCTAAGATCATGTTAAACATCGCCTCATTTGCAAGAGAAAGGATCATTAGCATTGGTAGACTTCTGTAACTCCACTCTTGAAATCCAAGAGAAAGATTTGGCCTTGTGTCAATACCACCTTCCTCCTTGTCTTCACTTCTCAATTTGTCTTGTAGGAAGAAGCCCTTTGATGTAGAAGAGGTGATCATTCATTGATGACCAAGCACTCCCTTGATGTGTTCAACACAGAGGGGATGATGTGGTATAGACTTGAGGGAGAGGGGTCATTTTTGAGATTTCTTGTTGTCAATCTCATGAGCATTCATTCTCAACCATAAGGAAGATGTGGAGAAAAGAAGCTTTAACAAGGGCTATAATCTAACAAGAAAACTAATCTAAATCAATGATTTTCAAGACAAATACATATCGATATTTCTATTACCCTTGTTCTTGGCAATCCCTAAATCTTTAAATGTCTCAATCTTGAGTTAATTTGACCTTAGCTCAATATTGGTTCAAAGATGTTTGATCAAACTTTCATTCTATCCAAATTTTTTACAAAACTCGTTTCAATCAATGTTAATTTAGTTATTTTTGTGTTCGAATCGATCAAAACTTAATCTGTTTTTTCTTAGATTTTAACTTTTTAGTTATATTCTTATTATAAATAAGTTTACAAATTTATGTAATAAAAAACAACATATGGTACTATACATTCATAAACAACAACAAATGGTGTGATCCAAACAACAATATATGGCATGTATATATAATACATACATATATAAATAATCAATTTGATTTCGAACTATGCTGAATTTGACAGATCTAATGATCATGTCTATCCTAAAACTATCTAATAGGATTTGAAGATAGAAACAAGAACTTGAATGAAAATTAATTCGTCTTCTTCATTTCAACCTTCGATTAGCTCTTCTCTATTTTTAAAGGTGTTAACTAAATTTATAACCCCATGTTCTTAAACCTATAAATAAACTTAATGGCCATTTGAACGGCTACAAGCCCCTTAGCTTCGAGACCCTTAGAGAAGGTTGGCCCATGGAAAAGGAGAGAACTCTTGAAGTAGCCTATCTCAAGCAGAAAGCCTTCATTGGGCCATGATGAATTTTTATTAGTTTGCATTAATTACTAAGGATTACAACATATTCCCAATTGAAGTTCCCTATTGGGTTGATTGAGTAAACTAGGGTTTAAGCATGGTGAGATTTTGAACCTTTCAAGGAATTTCTCATCTTCCTAATCTCCTTTTTAGTTAAGGAAGTATTCATTTAGTCTATCTATGTGAAAAGGTTGGTCTAGATTGATTCATCTAAGTTTGTCAAGAGGGGGAATAATTGGTCACCATTAAAGATATCATTTTTTGGAGTTTTTTTTAATCCAGTTCATGGATTTAATCCCACATCAATTACTTTTTCTTTGTTTATCTTTGAGCACAATTCCCAATTAGGATCAATTTGTAAGTTCCTCTTTTGGCAAAAGAACTTCCAACTTCTTAGTGCCACTTTGTTTGGAAGTATTCGTCTAAGTTTTAAATTAATTCGACAATCTTTGCGCGAGACCTCCTCTCGACATGTCTGTGTTGAATTTATCTCATGAATGAGCATCAAACAAAAAGATATGCATCATCTAACACAGCATTGAATTAATCTTTTATCTTACATAAAAAATGACTAAAATTTAAGGTTTCAAATAAAACTTCCTTGAATACTTTTTTCTATTACTTTCTTCATACAAAAGGTATATATCTATTAAAATAAGATTGTTAAAATAGGATTGTTGTATCATAAAACTTCCTCATAAAATTATTCTCATAAAAATGATTCTCACTTTTAGCATAAAAATAATCTATTAATTTTATACCTTAACTTCTGGAAATGACTTGCTTTTGCTCTTCCGCAAGCATACAAGTAACAAATCTAAATTGTATGCAAATAAAAAAAAGTATAGATTTCACCCATATTTTTTCCATCCCTTCTTCTATACCCATCATAAACACATTCAAAAGCCATCTTAAAAATATCAATAATTTTAACTTATCACAGTGCTTATCCTTATGTCATAAAATATTTCAATCCTCATTTTTTTTTCAAAAAATAATATGGAATCAAAATTCAAACTGTTTTCAAATTCAGCTCGAGTAATACAGGTCTCTAAGAAATAGTTATATATGATCAAGAAACCGTCTCAAGGTTAGAGAATGACTTTGAGTGTTGGAGCAAATCAAAATAACCTCTCAAGGATAGTTGATCTTCTCAAGAGAGTTCCTCAATGCCATCATTGCCTTTACCCCTCTATCATCATTTCCTTGTACCCCTCCGTCAAAGGAGAAATAAAACTATTTAAGGCCACCATGGTCTTGAGTTTCACAATCAAGGGAGAAGATTGCTAGTGAAGAATTATGATTGCTTGAAGCAACCGTAGTGTCAAGCACCTTCATAATAAGAGAGTTATGATTCCTCGAGGAAAACATTGTCTCAAGTACCTTCTCTAGAAAAGAATTTTGATTCATTGAAGACACCATGATCTCGAGTAACCTCATCAAAGGACAATTATGATTACTCAAGATCACCATGGTCTCAAGTACGTTCATCATATGAGAATTATAGTTTCTTAAAGACATAGAACTTGACAACCTTCAACAAAGGGAAATTATAATTTCTTGGGGCTATGTTGGCATTGGGGCCATCCCATCAAATAACTATAACCTCTAGAGGCCACCATTGTCTTAAGTTCTTCTACCAAAGAAGTAAGACAACTAGAGGCCACAATGGTCTTGATCATCTTCATCAAAGTAGAATCATGACTATTTGAGGATACCATTGTCTCCATTACCTTCACTAGAGGAGAATTGTGACTCCTCGAGACCACCATAGACTAGAGTATTTTCACCCAAAAAGAATCATTATTCCTCAAGACTAACATGATCTCAAGTACTTTCACCACAGGAGAATTATGGTTGCTCAAGGACAACATGATCCCAAAAAAATTTATCAAAGAAGAATCATGATTTTTTAATGACACGATGATCTCAACAACCTTCACCAAAGGAAAACTATGATTTCTAAAGGCCATGTTGGTATCAACAGCATCCCAAAAAAAAGGCTAAAAAATCAATTGAGAATCCTGTAAGAACATTACTTAAGGCATGTATGGTTTTAAGAATAAAATCACACGATGCTCCTTGTCTCAATGGTCCTCCCTCGAGAATAATTGGGCTCGAGGACATGTTGGTTGAGCAAAGAAATCCTCAAGGCATACATATACATACATAAATACATGTAGCATATATGGATATATGTGTGTGAGCATAAATATAAATGTATGTATATATATGAAAATCGATAACAAGTGCCTGATCGAATTGACATATGCATGTACATACGCATGTACATGTGTATATATGAGAGTATATGTGAATGTATATAAAATGTGCGTGTGTATATATGTATATATATATATATATATAAACATAAAAAAAACATGCGTAAATATATATATACAAATAAATATTTACTAATAATGTGAACAAAACAATAAAATACTAGATTCACTAAAGTGATTTGGTAATATTAAAGTTTAATATACGGCTAATTATTCTTTGGTATATTGCTCTAATTATGACTATTTTAAAGTTATGTAGACAAACGCATGTCATTAACATTGACAAAGTAATCTAACAAATAATTAAAAAAATAAAGGAGTTAAAATAAGCAAAAAGACGTAAATGAAAATTATTATAACAACGAACAACAGAAATTTTATTGCATGCCTGCCACAGGTGAGATTGAAGCTTTATCTCAATTGCACGTGACATAGAAAGCGCATCCATTTTTGATGCTTCTGTAATAAAAGCCTGCAGAGCATCACGAGTAGGTTGCAAACGAACACCTCCAGCAGTGACAATTGTCTCCAAAAGCCTCTCCTCACGACTCTTCGAAACCACATTACTTGAACTATTCTCCTCACTAATTGCTGTACTTGTCATGCTATTTCTTGCTTGTGTATTCCAACTTCCAGTAGCAACATTCCTCGATGACCCAGATGATTGCCATCTGTCACCATGACGCTCACTTACTGGTTCATATCTATCTTGACCACCATCTGCTTCAATTGTTAGAGACCTCCTCAGGTTTGGACTCCTATATGTCCCATTATCGTTTGTTTTCAGTGAACGGGAAGCAGCCAATGAAGTTATTCCATGAATAATAGAGGCAGTCCCAAGTCCTACCACTTCACTCAGAAAAGATTTCTTCTCTGCTGTAGGCATCTCATAATTTGTATTACCAAACCCTTCAATTCGTTTATTGATGCTTTCCAATGGTGCTGCTGCTTTACTATCGTCTGAGGAAAAGAGGGCAGTGATAGCTTCCTGTGCTATATCACGAACAGCCTTGTTAGGAGCATCACCTTTCAAAGAATCCAGTTCACCTTTGTAATGAAGCAACTGCCTTATAGCTGCCGAGTTTCGTTGCATTTCTCTTCTGAATTCTGTGCCAGATTTCCCCACAGCATACTTGATTAGCCTTAGAGCCTGCCCATAATTCAATTGTAATAGCATAAAAAACAAAGAAAGAACAGTATTCAGGTTTTTTTAGTTTTTCTCATACCACATGAAATGAAAGAAAATAATTTGGGAACCTTAACGAGACTATGGCACCAGCAAAAATGGCGGCAAAGAAGGGATAAAACATGGAAAGTTTAAAAAGCTCAATCAAGCACACGGAAGAGCAATACAAGGAAGAAGTTTCACGAACTAAAGCTCGCTCTCCAGGGATTGCACAAAACTCTTATCAAGAAAATTTCTCCAATGACTTGCCGGCAGATTCAAGCCTAAGAAACAGATGTTATTCATCTCAGACGGCACCACTCCACCAAAAAGAAAAAACGCATAATAATCACAATCATCAAGAGTTTCATAAATATTAACCGGAAAAAAAATAAATAAATGCCTATGAACGCGGCAAAAAATCAGACAGATTTCACATCAGATAAACCCCCCTACCTTTTGTTTCACGATAGGGCTCTTATGATCAAGCCTCCTGAAAATAAATTCCGAGACCTCCTTCACGATGCTCGCGTCAGAAGTCCGCAAGAGCTCACAGATCTCCTCCAGTTTGTAGACGGGCGCAACCTTATCTTCATCTGTAGTCACTCCATCTATCATGCGAGATCTCCAGTAAGATTCTACTGCTCTCTTGCTGGTATCCATCGTCCTCAATCCAGATAAACAAAAAACCCCTAAATTATCGAAGCGATCTCGATCGCCGATCTCGACCAGATATTAGGGGACCAAGCGAAGCAAACTAAACAACCTCAACTTTCATATGGAAAGAAAACCCAGCCACCAAGGAGAGAAGGAGGTTAAAACTCCAATCGCCCGATCGGATGACACTGTTGGTTCAATTACTTCGATCTCCACTGGCGAACACCAACAAAAACCTCTTATCTGAAAAATAAAAAATCAAAAAACATAGAACTTCCTCCAAAATCCGTTTTAGGGCTTTCAAGGAAAGGATCCAGCTGTCGCCGAAGCTAGAACTCGAGATGCACGGCAAAGCGGAGATGGAAGGATCAAGGAGAAGGTCAATTGCGTCTTCCTGTTTTTTTTTTTTTTTTTTATGTATTTATTTTTTATTTGGAGTTGTTTCCTTTTTCCTTTTATTTTTATTTATTTGTTTCAAAGGGTTGTTGGAATGGTAAACCGAGGACGTCAATAAAGCGTCAAGCCCGACGTCGATCAAACATCTACCAATCAAACGCCATCATCCACCGTCCATTTTCGTTCTTATAAAAAAATTTTCGTGTATAAGAATATTTTAAAAAGTTCATTTTAAAGATACTCTTTTATTTTTTTTATTATATGACTTTTAAATCATAATATCAACATCAAAATAATCTTAAACCATAGATACATATTTTTAAAATATTTTTTCAATTTGATCAATATATAACTATAAAAAAACAATCATATAAAAATCTTTCAAAAAATCTAACACTTTTTATTTATGATTATTAAACATATCTTTGCATTTGTATCTCAATATTTGTTTTCATATTTGAATCAAAAAAAAAATATTTGTTTTCATATATTCAAAATATTTAACATTTTAATGACATCTAAAAAGAGTAATAATCTCATATTTTGAAAAAAAAAATCTGAGATAATCAAACAAGGCTTGATAATAGAAAATATGTTAAGTAATATCATAATAATACATTATTGATTTTGTTAATTATTTCATATTACATTGAAGAGATTTAAGAAGGCATCAAACAACTGTTAAACTCTGCACACTTTAGATGAACACATCAACATTTGTTATTTTTTTTTTTTTTTTTTTTTTTTTTTTTTTAGAGAGAATAGTTTTCCAGCATGTTATCTTTGCGGTTCCTAGTCATATAGGCTCTCCTCAGAAGAAGTTGTGTTTCCCAAAAAAGGTCGTTAACCGAGATTGTTTGGCCAGCAATAGTAGCAGCGTTCCATGCCTTCCAAACTGACCAGCAGACATAAGCCGGAATAGTGAAAGCAAGGGAACTAATCTTCGGCTTCAGGGCCCACCACTTTGCGAATCCAAACGGCGATGTCGAAGGGGAGATCTCCAGTTTGCTTTCAAACCATCTCCAGATAGGACGGGATATGGAGCAGGACCAGAAGAGGTGGTCCGGGTCGTCGAGGTTGTTGCAGAAGGGGCATTTCGAAACCAAGGTGATGCCAATCCGATGGAGTGTTGTCGGGAAGGGGAGAGCGTCATGATGGAGGCGCCAAAGGAAAATTGACACCTTTTCGGGAATAAGCCGGTGCCATAGGAGATCATTCTTGAAGGAGATCTGAACCGGAGGGAGCAGAATATTGTTAAAGAAAATGTATGCCCGGTTTGGTTCAAACCGGTTCACTGTGCAGCAGCTGGACCGGATGCGGTGGAGCAGTGCACTGGTCCGAGTTCCTTCGCCCGGGTCATCGTCCCAAGCAGCAAGGGCTTTCCAGCGAAGATGGAAGGAAGCTAAACGGCGCCACCCCGGCGAGTCCCCGCTGGAGATCCGGATGCCTTCCCGGTTGTCGATGTAGCTGCTCCGGATGAAGTCGGTCCAGGGGGATTTGACATTGAAGAGGCGCCACCAGAGTTTAGCCGAGTGAGCCATGACCTGAGAGGCCAGGTCCCGAATGCCCATGCCTCCGCTCGCGATTGGTTTGGCGATCCGCCTCCACGCAGCCCAGTGGTGGCGGGCGGAATTGTCGTTACCGCCCCAGAAGAACCTAGATAGGAGCCTCTCAATAGATTTGACGATGGATCTCGGTGGCTGAAGGACCGCCGACACATACGCCGACATCGATGTAAGAACGGAATTGATGAGAACCTTCTTCCCACCCTTCGATAGCAACCGGTTCTTCCATGAGGCGATGCGGCGAGCCGTCTTCTCCAACAGAGGTTGGAAGTGAATCGATTTCAGTCTTCCCTTATCAAGAGCACAACCCAGGTGCATAAGCGGGAGTTGAGCTCGCTTGAAGCTCAGAATTGATTTCGTGGATCGAACAAGAACCTTCGGGGTGAGCTTCCCATGAATTACCAGAGATTTAGATAAGTTGAGCGAGAGAGACGAGGCCTCCAGGAATGTATTGAGCAGGTCAGCGAAATTGGAGACCGATTCCCTTCTCGCAGAGGAAAAAATAGTAAAATCGTCTGCGAAGGCCGTGTGGGAGACAGGTCGGCAAAGTCTTGGGGAAGAGAATTTATCCATTTTGCCCAAACGGACCAGGTCTGCGATTCCGCGACTCAGGACGTCAATGGAGAGCAGGAATAGTAGGGGGGAAAGAGGATCCCCTTGTTTGACCCCACATGAGGATTTGAAGAAGCCTCTCGGTTCGCCGTTGACAAGGACCGAGAGCCAGGAAGCATCGAGGATGTTGCCAACAAGGCGACGGAAGTGTGCAGAGAAACCAAATGCTTCTAACACCTCACCCAGGAACCGCCAGCTGACTTTGTCAAAGGCCGATCTGAAATCAAGTTTGAACAGCGCATTGGGCACTTTCCGTTTCCGGTCAATGCGGTGGATCATCTCTTGCGTTAATAGGATACTGTCAGCTATGTTCCTGCCACGAATGAAGGCGGCTTGCTCCGGGGAGATCAGGGTTGTAAGGAGAGGTCTGAGGCGGTTAGCAAGGATTTTCGACAGCAGCTTCCCGACGACATTGCACAAGGCTATCGGCCGAAGGTCAGCGAGAGATGCAACCGCGGAACCTTTCGGGATGAGGCATAACCAAGCAGCGCCCACTGACCGAGGAAGTTTCGTGCCCTCCAGGAAATCATTTACGGCTACCGTCAAGTCGTCGCCGATCACGTCCCAGCACGATTTGAAGAATAAGACCGAGAACCCATCCGGCCCGGCCGCGCTGGAGTCTCTCATCGACTGGATGGCATTCTTTACTTCCGTCATCGTTGCCCGGCCACAAAGGTGTAAGTTGTCGTCTGCCGACACAAGGTTAGGGATCAGGTGGAGGAGTTTTCTCGTTGCCTGCTGGGAGCCGCCATGGCCGCTGAAGTGGGCGTTGAAGTGATTGGAGATGGTCTCGCAGAGGTGATCCTCCGATTCAGTCCAACCACCGTCCGGAAGTTGCAGTCTGTTCAGCTTCAGGGATTGCCTTTTGACGTTGACGGAGGCGTGGAAGAAGGCCGTATTTGCATCTCCATCACGGAGCCAGCGGAGGCCGGCTTTCTGCTTCCAGAATTCCTCTTCCCGGGCGAGAGAAGACTTGAGGTTCTCATTGGCAGCTTTCAGGGCTATCTCTGCAGTCTGTTCAACATTTGTTATTTATTTTATCAAAAGCATAAGTTGCATATATGATCATTTGAAATAGTTCAAATCCCAAAGGGCGGAGGGTTGAGGCCAATTCCCTGGCTATTATGCTATGCTCCTATGATGCGGAGAGGTACCTTCTACTCTTCCTTTTATGACTAAAATTTTAGTTTGGAATATCAGGGGCATCTATGGCAAGAAGTCGAGGTGCTTTCTCCAGAGGCTTGTGCGTGAAAGCAAGATTGGAGTAGTCGCCCTAGTTGAGACCCGTGCTCAAAGCTTTGCGCAGAGGGATGTTGATCGTTTGCTTGGCAAGGATTGGAACCACGTGGTTCCACCTTCGATGGGGAAATCTACTGGTATTGTTGTCCTTTGGAGGAGCTGTCTAGTGGTGAACTCCATTCGCTCGTTCTTGCACGCGGTGTCGTTTGAACTGGGCATTATGGGAGGCGCTGTCCTCAAGTGTTGTGTCGTCTATGGGCCGAGGGAATCCTTGAAACGGAAGGAATTGTGGAACTTTCTAAGGCAGGAGGCTGAGAGTGCTGGCCCACTGCTGGTTGCCGGCGACTTCAATATTGTCATGTCGCAGGGTGAGAAGAAGGGGGGAAGGAAATTTAAATTCAGCAGCTTGCAGCAAGAGTTTGTGGATGCAATTCAAGACATCCAGCTGGTGGATCTCATGTTCACTGGGAGTAAATTTACGTGGTGCAATGGTAAGGAAGGGGGTGCAAGGATTCTTGAGAGGCTGGATAGAGCGTTGATGAATATTGCGGGCATGCGTGCATTCCCGGGCTGCTCTGTTGCTCACCTCATGCGGATTGGTTCTGATCATTGTCCCCTCCTTATTGACATTGAGGGGGGACGAAGGCCTGCTTGTATGCGCCGCATTCAGTTTAAGAGCGTCTGGCTGCAATTTCCGAAGGCAATGGGGGTCGTGCATCAGGCCTGGAGTAGGCGTACTAAGGGGAACTATATGGAGGCCCTTTCAACAAAGTTTCGCAGGTCGCTTCTGGCTCTGCGCTCATGGAGCAAGCTGGAGGTTGGTGATATTATGAGTACCAATGCTAATCTAGAACACAGCATCAATTCTTTGCAAATCAAAGAGTCTCTGGAGGGATTAAATGAAGAGGAACACTGCCATCTTGGGCAGCTAATTTTGGATTTCCACCGCGGCTGTGCGCTGGAGGAGCGTTGGTGGTGGCAAAGGGCAAAACTCCACTGGATTCATCTGGGAGATCGTAATACTCGATTCTTCCATGCAGTCGCGACTGCACGCACCCGCAACAATCTCATCACCCAGTTGAAGGATGATTCGGGCTGCATGGTCACCTCGCTGGATTCTATGTGTGCAGTCTTGGAACCTTTCTTTCAGATGAAGTGGGGCGGTGGGACTACGTCTTTACCTATCCTGAAGCATTTGCCTCACGCCAGGGTTAGTGAAGCCCAGGCAACCTTACTGGCCTGCCCTGTCACTGAACAGGAGATCTTCGCAACCATCAAAGCTGCTAGGAGAAATAAAGCCCCTGGCCTGGATGGGGTTACTGCGGAGTTTGTCCAGGGATATTAGCAGATCACTCAGGGGGACACCATCAGTGCTGTGCTCTCTTTCTTTGCTGGAAAGCAAATGCCTAGTTGCTGGAAGGATACCCTCGTTGTACTTGTTCCGAAATCTCATGGCGCATGCAGGCCAGAACAGTTCAGGCCAATTAGCTTATGCAACTTCATCTACAAAGTCGTTGCACGAGTTCTTGTTGAAAGGCTAAAGCTAATCCTCCCTCTCCTCATTTCAAGTGAACAGGGCGCGTTTGTGCCTGGAAGATGTATTGCAGACAATATCTTCATGGCCCAGGAAATGGCCTCGCGAATGCACTCTTCCTCTGCGAGGGCTGGGCTCATGGCGGTTAAAGTGGATATGGAGCAAGCCTATGACTCGGTGCAATGGGGGAGTGTGATGAACATCCTGAAAGCTATGGGCTTTCCGTCTACTTGGTGCGAATGGGTTGAGGCGTGTATCGTTAACCCTAGATATGCTGTACTGCTTAATGGCTCTCGGCTTCCTTGGATTCATGCCCAACGTGGTTTGCGGCAGGGCTGCCCCCTCTCGCCGTATCTGTTCACTTTGGTGACGGAGTATTTCTCCACTATCATGCACAATTATGAGTCCAGATCGCTGCTGGGGTTTAGTCCTGGGAAGGAATCTCCACTTGTATCCCACCTTTTGTTTGCTGATGATATTCTGGTATATGCTTCGGCTACTCGTGCTGCTGCGCATGCAGTTAATCTGGCCATGCAGAAGTTTTGCAGCGCCACAGGTTTGAGTGTCAACCTTGCGAAATCTAAGGTTTTTTTTAGCAAATTCACCAGTACTAAAAGGAAGAAGCTGATTGCGAGGAAATTGCATATGGCGCATGGGGAGAATCTCTGCTATCTGGGAGTTCCAATCTCGGCAAAGCCAATTAAGTTTAAGGATGTTAACTTCTTGCTCCAAAAGATTGATGATCAGGTGATGAAATGGCGCATCAGGCACCTATCGCTTGCTGGGAGGATTGCCATGATTAAATGCGTCCTCAACTCTATCCCCACTCATCTGCTGAGCCACTGTGCTCTGCCGAAGCGCGCCATTGACGTGGTGGAGCGGAAGATTAGGAAATTTCTTTGGTGTGGTGCTACGGGTGAACGGAGGATGCATTATGCTAGCTGGGAGAAGATCACTCTGCCTAAGGAAGCGGGGGGCCTTGGCCTCCTTGACCTGCGCACTTGGCAACGAGTCTTGATCATGAAACACTGCAGAAGATTGATTGGGCGTGAGAAGAACCCGTGGGTGTGCATTATGGCTGCTAAATACGGCGCTGCTCATTCCCTTGTTAAGTCTCCGCGGAGGGCATCTCTTGCTTGTAGGCATCTTGTTGCTGGTATGTCGGGCGCCCTTGCAAACTTTGTGTGGAGAATTGGCGACGGCAAGGGTGTCTTATTTGCTGAAGATAACTGGCTTGGTGTGCTCCCAATTTGCTTGTGGCCTACGTTCATTAACATGGAGGTGGACTGGCCTATTCACGTTAGTGCATGCATTGTTGAGGTGGGTGTTTGGAACGAAGCAAGCATTAGGGTTTGGGCTAGCGACCTCCTTCTTGACCGCGTCCTGCATCTGCCTTGGGCACGTAACCAGGACATGCTTTTGCAGGTGCAGACGGAGTCGCCCCGGGTCAACAACCTAAAACTTTACTCGCAAATGCGTGGTGCTAATATGGCTGAGGACGTGGGAGTTAACTCGGAGTATCTTAAGATGATCTGGAAACTTAAGACTCTGCATAGGGTGAAACTCTTCCTTTGGCGGCTGATAGGTGATCACCTCCCTACTGCAGTTTGGCTGGCCCGTAGAAGACTTGCTGAGTGCAGTAGCTGCGTTTGGGGTTGTATTGCGGACGAGACGCCGGAACATTTTATCTGGGAGTGCCCGTATGCACAGGCTCTCTGGCGCAGTAACCAACTTCGTGAGGCCATATCTGCACTTGGTCTTCATCATGGTGCGGGCACTGGGCATTCCTTCTTGCAGAGGCTCTTTGAATTTGTGGCAGCACCTGCACGGAGCGTTGCCAATAGTTGGAAGCACGCTGCTACCCTTGCCACGGCAATGTACTACATCTGGGAATTCCGCAATGCGAAGAAGCACTACGATGAAAGGCCAAACTACAGTCTTATCCTACGCAAGCTGCAGATTGAGGTCGCTCTGCTTCACCGAACGCGTCCTTCCATGTCCTGCGGGAACCCGCTCAGTTCACCTGAACTGAATGTAGCCCAAAACTGGGTTCCTCCTCCCACTGGATGGGTCAAATTCAACTGTGATGCAGCTGTTGGGGATCACTCGGCGGGCCTTGGCCTGGTTGCTAGGGATCATGTGGGGAAGCCCCTGCTGGAGTTTGGAAAGAAAGTAATCTCTCAAGCGAGTGGAGCCATGGAAGTCTATGCCTTGTTGGAGGCCTTTGAAGTGGCTAGATCTGCGTTCCCGGACGCTCGGGCCATCGAGTTCCAAACCGACTCAACGTAGGCCATGCTGGAAGTGCGTGATCTCCTTGCCTAGGAGCCCACGAGGGGTGTATTTGCCAATGCAATTCTCCATGCCCGCGATCTTGACGCCCTTGTCATCTCCTGTATTTATAGAGAAGGTAACGCGCCGGTGGACTGGGTGGCGCGTGCTGCGTGCTGGTCCAGCTTCAGCTGGGGACGGGGTGTGCCTCTCCCTGAGCCGCTTTGCAAGTTAATGTATTTGGATTTCCTGTTCGATCCCCCTTAGGGGACGCCGCATGCTTATGTTTAATAAAAGCTTATTTCAGGAAATAGTTCAAATCCCAAAGAAAATATCAATACTTTTTTATAATAAAATCATATAAATTGAAAAATAAATCCATGATAATAAATAAGTCACATTTAACAATCAATCATAGGTAATTAAGCAAAACAACTTAGAGCGATTTATCCTCTAATTGGGATGGTTCATATTATACATCAATCTAATAAGAAATTTGTATTTAAAAAATCTAAAATAAATCTTAGAACACATCTTAACCACAAGGAAAATGAACCACGAAATCATTAACACATATAAGATAAACAATACTCTTTTACAACCCTTAATGATCTTCATAAATTACTCTTAAGATACTAATTAAAAAATATATTACAAATAATAATAAATGATCTATGCAACATAAAAGACAGAAAAATAATATCAACAATGATGAAATCCATATAATTCTAAAGTAATTAGTTATCATCATAGAATGTCAAATTTAAAAAATATAATTCATCATAATACTATTTTACCTTATAAGATATATTTGTCAGAACTTGACTTAAGTTCATATAGTGATAAGCAATAAAGCTGAAATGATAGTTAAATCCTATCAAATTTTACTAATTTAATGCAATAAATCACAAAATAATATATTAATTATATATAACTAAATATTTGTCATAAAATTTTAAGTATTTCTACAATCAAAAGAAAACTTTTCTAAGAAATCATTAATAAAAACATGTTTTAAGAACTTGTGTTTTGTTTATTCATTGGTTAAGATTGAAATTGATTAAAGTACAAATATTGTTAGATTAAAGTTAGAACATAAAATCTCTTTTAACTTAATACATAATATTAAAAAAATATTTTTTATTAAAAAAAAAAATTATATTTAAAAATTGTCGTAAAATACTTATTTAACACTTGATGATGTCGTATGATTTTAAATACTCAAGTGCATAAAAAAAAACTTACAAACTATATTTTTAATATAAAAATATGTTTTTTAAATAATTTTTAAATACAATTTTTAACTATTTCTGTACGCATATTTTTTATATTTTAAAAAATAAAACTATTCCAAAATTAAATCTTAGAGTGTCATTTTATTAAAAAAATTAATAACATGTGAATTAAAACTTATTAAAAACAAAATCTCCATTAAGCGTTTTGTTTTGAGAATGCAAGCTTAAAATCCCAAAAACCATTTTTTTTATCAATTTTGACATAAATGGATTGAGGTAAAGGTAAGATGAGCTTGGTGAGATAAGAAGAAAGATAAATCAAGTTTTGATTTTTCATTATTATTATTATTATTATTATTATTATTATTATTATTATTTATATTAAAATAAAAATTGAGCATATTATAAAAAAATAATATAATCATATTTATTTTTTTGTTATAAAAAATTTAATTCAATGAAATATTGAAAATAATTAGTTTTTCATAGCATATTACTCGGCATAAAATATTTAATTATAATTAATAATATATAAAATAATTAGCTTCCCACTATATAAATGTCTGCCGGCGCCCGCTCATCTCACACCTCAAAAAGGTCGAATCCATCGCCAAGCGTCGTGAAAGATGGAGCTTTGTGCTTGCCTTGCTTCCCTGAAGGAGCAGCCGGCGTGGATCCTCGCTCTATCTACCGTCGGTTTTCTCTCCATCTTGAAGGCCTCCGTCGGCACCCTCCTCTGGCTCTACGTTAGCTTCATCCGCCCAGGAAGGAACATCGCCCAGTACGGCTCTTGGGCCGTCGTCACAGGCGCCACGGACGGTATCGGCCGCTCGATCGCCTTCCAGCTCGCCGGCCGCGGTCTCGGCCTCGTACTCGTCGGCCGCAGCCCCGACAAACTCCGCGATGTCTCCGCCGCCATCCGGGACGAGAACCCCAAGGCTCGGATCGAGACCGTGCTCATTGACTTCGCGGGCGATCTCGTCGAGGGCATTGCCAGGTTGAAGGAGGCCATCAAGGGGATGGATGTCGGGATCCTCGTGAACAACGCGGGGATGTCATACCCTTACGCCAAGTATTTCCACGAGGTGGATGCGGAGCTGATAAAAGATTTGATAAAGGTGAACGTGGAGGGACTGACGAAGGTCACCCACGTCGTGCTTCCGGGGATGGTCGAGAGGAAAAGGGGAGCGATTTTGAACATTGGGTCGGGTGCAGCCGTCGTTATTCCTTCGGATCCACTCTACGCCGTCTATGCCGCCACAAAAGCGTGAGTTTTTCCTGCTGGAACTTTGATTTCTTGCATTTATGAACACCAAGTGGTCGACGAAATGCTCACAAGTGCTCATTTTTTGTTTTTGTTTTGCTTGTCTTGAAACGGTGAAGTAGAATATCTGTAACTTCCTCCTTCACTCGCTCTACTTTGTCAGATAATTGCTAATTTACAGAAAATTAAGATCAGGTAGGCAGTAATTTATGTATGCTGGCCTGTTTGGAGTGTGGAAAGAGAATGAGCTTTTCACCAAAATGGAGCTTCTTTAGTGCCATTCTAAGTGGTCCCCTTGTAAGTTAACCCATTTAAGTCATGGGTTAAAGATCAAAATAATTTGATTTCTGTTAAGCTTTTAAGTTAAGTCAGGTTCAAATATGTTGGCTGACAAACGTTAACATAGGTTAAATTTAAATCAAGAGGAACAGTGAATTATCTTAAGCCTAACAGTGTTGAAATTATTAAGAATATTAAATTCATCATACCTATTTAGTGTGAATTGCAAAATAGGCTTTTAATTTTTTGTGTCTTATTTAAATAATGCATATTTATAGCTTTATGTGATAAAATGACTAAATTTGCATGCATAAAATAAATAATAAATATAATTTTATCTACATATAACTACATGATAATCACATGCACAAAACTATTTTCATATAAATTAAACAATACATATATAATTAATTAGTATGCTCATAAGTTAAGGAGCCTTTTTTTTCAATACGTTTTGTAGGAATGTGATGAGAAGGGAGTATACTAAATTTGGTGAAGTGAGAATGGATAGTTAAAATATAATAACATTTGATAAATTGTGACCATAATGTGATAATCAAAATAAAGCGGATATGTAAAGATAAAATTGATTTTTTAGAGGGAGATAAAGTAAAAAGTATTTTTTTTTAATTTAGTAACATACATCATTTAGAGTTTGTCATTAACAATTATGATATTATAATACAATTTTTTAAATAAAATTGTTTCTACTTAAATTATTATATTCTTCTCTCAATAATTAGTTCTTTTAATAAACAAAGCCTAAATACTTCAAGTATAGCTTTTGTGCATGTATGTGACTACCAAATGTGCATATCATTAGATTTATTCACTTATAGTTAAATAATATTTATATAAACTTGTGCATACTTATATAATCAATGCATTTAGAAACCACATTTTAGCCTATATGTGCATTGTTCATGCAATAATTTCTCTATAATTGTACTTTGGGTTAAAAATACTCGATTTAACTTAACCTCGATTTGGGATTTCACTCCTGCAATTAGTTATTGCTTGAGAAGTAACTAAGTGGTCATACTTCTATTCAAGGTTATGCTGTTCATGCATCTATGCATTACATTCATGTGCAACTGTTGAACAAATATGAGCATATTCTAGTGGTTATGTCAAGGTCAAAGAATGTTTGAGAAGATAAATGTATTTTTCAATGAAACGATAGTCATGTAGCAGCTTTAAGTGAGAGAGAGAACGCTTTGTATTCATTCATGACGACTGATTTGAAAGGTATCTTTAAACGAAGAGAACTTGATTTAGTGATTTTCTTTGAACTTTCCTGATAGTATTGTTGCATACATGTCTATAGGTATGTGGATCAATTTTCAAAATGCCTATATGTTGAGTACAAGGGCAAGGGAATTGATGTGCAATGCCAGGTAAAACCCTATCGTTTTGCTCACACTTTATTCAATATTTTCTTTTTCTATGTATTCTAGCTTTAGCTTTTGGTGTTGTTATTCTCCGTTCTTTCATTGACAATATGATGCAAGAAAAATTTTGAACTTTTCATTCTTTAATTATGCCCATGCAACACATGTTCTGATCCTCTTTTATATGATTATACCTTTTTGTTCCTTGTTAGTTGTGTAACCTTTTGTTTTTTAAACCTTCCCTGTTTGACTTCTATTTAAACAAAATGTGGAAATATGCAGTATATGGATGTTTTCTGTCAAGTGTTTGTCAACTACCCTCTTAAGTAATGCAGCTGAAGGAAGAACATTATTGTTATGGAAAATAGTTTGGTGCCTTACCAACTCACTAAAAGTGTTGGTTTGGGATAAGATGGCCTTCTACAGATAAACAAACAAATTATAGATTTGAATGATTTTACTTGTTTGTTTGCAAAGCTGTTGTAACAGTTTGCATGGAAAAATTTATATTGTTCTTGTTTTGGGTAATGAGGATGTTCTCATTGCTGCTCTTTTGCACCAAATTTTATGAATAGAAGTGAAGAAAATGATCTCTCCGCAAATGAGTGAAAACATTAGTTGAGTCGTTATGTGGTGTGGGAAGTCTGTGATTGGGAAGAAGAGTAGCAGAATAAGTGGTGCACATGACTTCGAACAAGCTTTAAATGTCTAGGAATTAGGCATTACACAGTTGCTGAGGGCAATTAGGCACCACAAACATCCAGAACATGGTATTGTTCTGTTTTTCTTCCAGATTTCAAACCATCCCTTCAATAGATTTTCTCTTCATGCATGGTTTTGAAGCAGGTACCCCTGTATGTGGCAACAAAGATGGCATCCATTAGGAGGTCTTCTTTCCTGATTCCATCGGCCGACACATATGCTCGTGCGGCCCTGCGGTGGCTGGGCTACGAGAAAAGGTGCACACCATACTGGCCTCATTCCCTTGTTTGGTTCATGGCCTCCCTTTTGCCCGAGACTGTTGTTGATAACTGGCGTCTTGGCTTTTGTCTTGGCATTCGCAAGAGGGGAATGCTCAAAGAATCCAAAGGGAAAGAGCAGTAGGGTCAAAGTCACTTGTAATGATGTTATCTGCTAAAGCCATTGTCAGCCTTCACCTTGTCCTTCTTCTATGGTGCGTTGGCTTCAAACCAACTTAGGTGTAATGCTCATTTAATCCATGGTTCTCATGGATGTAATTTTTTTTGTCTTTTTTTAAGAACTTTGAGAGGTTTTCCAATGGTGGTGATAACTCAATTTTTTTTACACAGGTTCGAAGTCTCTATAGAAATGTTTAGTCCTTTTGAAAATCTTACAAGTTATTCACCAAGATGAACCCTCATAAAACCAAGAATCCAAAGCCAAAAAAAAACCTTGGGAATCATTACAAGTCAGCCACTAGATTTATTGGCCCCAATTCTATCAGAACTTTCGACAACAAAGTCTTAATTGGAGAAATGTTCGCTGACCCTTGCATTTGTCACTTTAGTATGATTGTCTTTAAATGATTCTCAAGTATCAAATGATCTGAGATCATGTTCTTTTTTAGTGCTTGTCTTGAGAAAGGTGACTGAATAGTAATTGAGCTCATTTGAGGGTGTCTCAAGCTTCTAGAGTTCTTAGGAGGAAGAGGTCTCAAAAAATGACAGACAACTTGAGATGAAGCTATAAGTCTGATATATTGCTAAGTTATATTTCGAGAAAATTGTTTAAGTTATATTTGGTTATCAATCATCATAGTTTCATATAAGAATATAAGACTTATTTTATATTTTTAAAAGAATTAAAATAAATTTTAAAATAAAACTAAAACTTTTGTTTGTATGTCACTCATAATTTAATAGTCAAATAGAAATTATCAATAAAAAATTATCATATGCTAACTTATTATCTATGTGCAAGATTATGCGATTTTAAAAAAAATTCATATTATCAAAGATTACATCAAATTCTATTAAAAATAACACTATGAAAGTAATAAATATGATTTTATTTGAAATTATGACATCAAAATTGTCAGATAGATGAGTGGCAACTAAACTAATATTAACTAATAATTATGATTCTTATAAATTAAGAAACATTTGCATATAGTGAACATGTCACAATATTAAGAGATCTTTGTGTCTTCTTGTTGATTTAAAGCTTAAGCCTTGGGCAAACATTTATGTTCATGTTCGTACATATTGGTTAGTGATTTGTCCCTATTAACTTATTATGCACCTATACTTATCTTTGATCTCATCTTTTATTAAAATAAGCTTCAAACCTCTAAAACAAGTAGGATAGTTTTCTTTTGACAACTCTAAAACTTTTCACATTTGTTGCAAATTTTACTGCTAAAATAGCAACAACCTCAATAGTCAAAGGCTTTTCATGTCCTATCCTTCACCCTTTTAGGCACTAATCAAACTTCTTTTTTTCCATTACTTTGTTTTCTTAGCCTCACTCGATCCAAGTCCTACTCCAAAAGTCTATCCATTTGCACCAATTCTCCCAAAGTTATTAAGCTTCAAAGGAATGATAAAATGTAAGATACATGGTGTACATCTAACTTAACCTAAATTCAATTGGGTATATATCAAACTAGCTTAAACAACTCATCTTTGTACTAATCATGAGATGATTCTCCTTAGATTAGACAATCCAGTTCAGTAACCATTTTATCCTAAGCAAAATGAAGAGATAAGTTCTTCACAAGCTTTTTCTTCAATGACAGAAATAGCAAGAGCAACTTTTTATTCTTGTGGACATTATATACTTCAAAGAAATCTTCTCATTATATGCTGCCTAATTCTGAGCTGAGTGTGTGCCAACCATGCTTTTGAACTTGATAAACAACAAACCTTGAAATGCCTTCGTCAATGGTTCTCCTTACTGTTGTATTTCAGGACAAAAGGAGTAATAATTAATACTATTATTGTTCATCTTGATGTGAGAAGCATTAAAAATGCTTTCAAATCATGGACTTTTAGCTCAACAATGGCCACACGACTTCCAACAACTACAACTTGCATAACCTTCTACCTAATTGAATGATGACGAGTCCTCTTCACATTAAACAAGATTTATTATCCCTAACTCTAAGTGAGATCCCATAATTGCTTATTTTGCTTAAAAATGGTTTTTTATTATTCAAATGACAATCAAGTTATTGTAATTTTTAACATCTCCAATGCCTATTGCAAATTCTATTCTAAGGCCTTTGAGAAAAAAAAAAACTAACAATGATACATTTTAATAACACGATTTTTAATTTTTTTTGTCGTTAAACCACTTAATTAAGATTCAAACAATCAAAGTTTAGTTTGATCTCTTTTTCTTATTTTTTTTCTTAAATTTTAAATTCAAGTATTAAAATATTTATTTTAAATACATATGTTCTTTTAATTTATTAGAATTATATATATCATTATTTGACATACATTTTACTTCAATTTATTTATAATTTATAATACATAATTTGTTTGAAAATATAATTAATATATAATAGTTGTGACATATTAATTATTATTATCATGAAATTGTGTAATATTAAAATATTATTAGTATCATATATGAAATTTAATAAATAAGAGATACTGACATATACTTTAAGCTTCTTAATTTTAACGCATTATTATTTTCATAAAATATTATAAACCCACTTTGATGCCAAATACGACATCTAATCTTCTTATCTGTCACGATCGAGGAAACATTTTATCATAGTAATCCATAAATCTTTTATGCTTATGATGTCAAAATAAATATTATATTGTTTTGATTTAAATTAATTAAATTTCAAATATCTTCTATCTAACCTTCATAGATATGCTTGGAAAAAAAAACAGGTAGATACCTCTAATTTAGTTTTGTTTATGAAGGATGATCATTTCATTTTCAAAAGAGTCACGTATTTAAAAATATTAAAAATTAAACCCTTTTGTTTGATTGTAAGGTGAATCTTTTAGAAAAAGAAAAGAAAGATGCTATTTTGTCCAATATTTGGCACCTTATCCATAATTCCAAAAAAGAAATGCCTTGAAGAATATAAAATGTCGAAATATAAAATTAAAAAAATCTTCTATAATATTTTTTTTGTACCATTCATCACAAAACACATACTTTTAAAATAATTTTTTATTGGCCGATTTAAAATATAATCTTTTACCAACCCATCAAAAGAATTCTGGCAAAGCGACCTTATTCAAATAATTATTTAAAAATTATGACCCAAAAAATACTTCTTTATTTTCAAAATATAAATTAATATTAAAACATTCCTTTTGATTTTTTATAGAAAAATAATTATTACCCTTTATAAAGAATATATTCATCCAAAACATAATTTTTAATGACACATAATAATGCATATTTAAATTATTTTTATTAAATAATTTAGTATTCAATAATAATCATATCAAATGTAAAAAAAATTGTTAGAAATCTCAATGTTTTATGAAAAATATTGAATAAGTAAACTATGTATTTAAACAAAAATCTATAAAAAAAAACTTTTTTTAAAAACAAAATTAAAAATTAAAAGAATGCGATGGCCTCATCTAATGGTCTGGACGATCGAAAAGGCATCGACTTGACCAATGGACGGAAGATTCCTTTCTTGGGTTCAATTCGGCCGAACCGAACCGGCCAAAATCTAGATTGTCCTCGCAAACGTCCACAATTAAATAAATAAATGAGGTGCTTTCTTGAGTCATTAAAGCAAATATATAAAAAAAAATTGTACAAATATCATTTTTAGCAATTAAAATTTTTTAATAAACCAATATGAATTTATTAAAATTAATTGCTCATTTTTAATATTTTTATGTCATGTTCTTCAATATGTTATAAAATTTGGTTGATTCAAAGAAAAAAACACCCTTTAAAAAAAAATTAGTATAGCGTTAAACATAAGGGTGTTAAACTATTTATTATAATTTTTATTTTACCTTACTTGTAAAAAAACATTAATAATATAAAAAATATTTTTTTTTATTTCAAAATATTATGTTATGATAATTTTTTTTAAATAAGCATTTATATTTCATCAATCTTATTGTATTCTCACTTAACTATATTTTCACCTATTTACCATTTAAGCTATAAAATAATATTTATTTTAATAATTTTGGATATTTAAACCTACCAACCCATCTCACAAGGTGCTTTCTTGAGTTGGATTCTTCGATGAATCTTTCGAACATAGTACAAAACTTCTAGTTCTAAAATATATTATTTAAATATTTTTTCGTCAGCAGTTAGCAATTTTTAATCAATAAAGGTTATTTAATTAACCTTTTTGTGATTATTTTTTTGTATTTTATTATGATTTTTTTTTTCATCATGGATTACAATTTGTTTGATTGAAAATGACCTTCGCTTTCTCGATTACTAATTATAACTTAATAAAATTGTATGAATTGTATCAGAAATTATAAAAAAATATCTTTATATAACTATTTTATTTACATTATAATAATTTTTAATTACTTATTAAATATAATAATATTTTATAATTTTCAAAATAAATTAGACATGAATCGGAAGACTTAAAAATTAGAATTTAGTAAAAATAAAAAATATTTTCAAAGCATGATGAAGTACATCAAATCAGAATATTGTGTTTTTTTTTTAAATAATTAAAACTCAATGAAATTACTTTTGGATGAAATAAATGTTAAAATAAAATGATATTTGATAGAACATTAATGTCACAAAGCATGCCGTGGAAAACTTGTGTTCTTAATGAAAAGGACAAGATTTCCCCACATTTGATCATTGAATGTTTCGATTTCCTTCGGGAAGAAGTTAGGTTTGGGTTTCTCCTAGAAGAGTTTTATGTAACCTCACGAGCAAAGGATCATATTGTGATTAAACAAAATTTTTTAAAATATATTTAAAAAATTATTTTTAAAAAAATTTATGTAAAAAATTGTTAAAATAATTTGATATTTTTTTAATAGTTAAGAAGAAATTATTTTTTATGAAATACCCAAGTAAAGAAAATCACAACTATATATAAAATATCTAATGATAAATTTTAATTAATAAATAAAAATAGATTTAAAATTTATTATTAAAAAATAAAATTTAATAAATATGATATTGATGATAATAAGATAGCAAAATAATGTTATATTAACATAATAAAATATTTTTTATTCTCTTATTATTTTAATTTTTTAAAATAAAAATTAAGCTTGAAAGAATATTTAATAAAACTTAAATTGTAAATATAAAATTAAAAATGAGACATATTTAATATAGATTTATTTTTATAATCACACACACACACACATATATATTATTTATTTATTATAATATATTGTTTTGTTTGAAAAAGATTATTGAAATATGAAATTTTATAAATAGATAATAATTTCAAAATTAAAAGATAATTTTGAAAAAAATATAAAATTTATTAAAATAATACTTTAAGTTATGTTACATGTTTTGATGATTTTGAACATATAGTATGTTATAATATATGAATGTGAAATGTAAAAAAAAATAGAAGTCTTTATTTAAGTTTTTTAGAATTAATTTATTATTAATTAAACTTGTTAAAAGTTAATTTTTTTTTAATTTTTTATGAAATCAAATTAAAAAAATCTCTTAGTTATGATTCTACTATATGAGTCATGTCCATATATGAGATTCTATATTGTTTTACTAATAGTCAATATTATTAATAATTTCTCAAAGATATGATCTTTATAAAATTTATTTTATTATTTTTTTTTACTTTTAATTCTATAATTATCACACTTCTTTTTAGCTAAAAAATTTTATTAAATTCATTTTTTTAAAATCCAAGCCCTAGTAAATTTTATAATTTTTTTATTTCATTTAAAATAATTATTAATTTTTTATATTTTTTAAACTCAAAAATAGTTTTTTAGTAAACATTTTATTTTTTATTTTGTTACTTGAAAAATCTAATTTTTAATGACATGATATCATCTGAAATCTAAATAATTTTTATTCTCATCTTATTTCTCTTATACAAAATGTCATGTCTCCTTTTTAGTTAGTGATATTTTAAAAAAAATATTCTAAAAATTAAAAAAATTCCAAATAATTTAAAAAATATTTATAAAATGTCAAACTTATTATATTCATGATGTTGTGAAATTTTCTTTCTTTTTATGTAATCTTCAATCATTTATAAAATTATTTTTTTTGGTTTAATTTAAATATTCTATCATTCAAATTTTTTAAATATTACCTAATTATTTACCTTTACTTTTAACTATAACGATACATGTGAAGCTACATTTTTGAAAATAAAATCATATAATATTCTTTTGAAAATGAGTTTTAGTAGACAAATTTTAATTAAAATATATTTTAAAAAACTGTGCCTAATAGATACCTTGAAATCTATTGACAAATTTGACAAGTCAAATAAAACAATCAAAATTAAGTATTTAATATCTTTAATTTTTAGTAATTATGAGCTCCATTTCTCATTGAGAGAGTCGTACTCTGCGAAAGTTTTCTCCCTCTTTCTTCGGTTGCGTGCAATTCTTCCGATAAACCAATAGGCATCGATCGGTCTCCCTTCTCGTTCAAAAGGTTTCTTCTCTTCTGCAGCCACAAAACAGAGCCCTGAAATGGCCGACGAGAAAACGGAGAAGTTCTCCTTTGACCCCCGTAGCGGATTCTCGCCTGAAACGAAAACCTTCCACAGCCTCCGCCACCGCATCCCACTCCCTCCGCTGTCCATCCCTCTTTCGTTCCCTTCCTACGCTATCTCCCTCCTCCCATCGCCACTTCCCCACCACTCCGCCCTCATCGACGCTTCCAACTCTGTCTCCCTCTCTTTCCCCACCTTCTTCGCCCGCGTCCGCTCCCTCTCCACCTCCATCCTCACCCACACCCCCCTCAGGCACGGCCAGGTAGCCTTTGTTCTCTCGCCTGCCGACGTCGATCTACCCGTCCTATACTTCTCTCTACTCTCACTCGGTGTTGTCGTCGCCCCAGCTAACCCCGTTGCCACCGCTTCCGAGCTCGCCCGCCTCGTTCGGCTGACCGAACCCACCATCGCATTTGCCGTCTCCGCCACAGCCTCCCACCTCCCACCCTGCCTCCCCGTCATCCTCCTTGACTCCCCACAATTTAGATCCTTCCTCGATGACAATCTGCAGCCGCCGCCGTCGACGGCGGCGGCAAAGGTGTTCCCGTCGGACTTAGCGTCCATTCAGTTCTCCTCTGGAACGACGGGAAGGTTGAAGGCGGCGGCTCTAACTCACAGGAGCTTGATCGCCATGACGGCCGGGTTCCGAAAACTCCGGGACGGGCCCCAGACGGAGATCACGTTTCTGTCGGCCCCGATGTTTCACTCACTGGGATTCTTTTTCCTGCTCAACTCGGTGGCGCTGGGTGATACAGTGGTCTTCATTGGCGGCGGCAGAAAAGCGACTTTTTCCCATACCGTGCAGGCGTTGGAGACCTATCGAGCAACGCAGATGACGGCGGCGCCTCCGTTGGTGGTGGAAATGGGTCGGTCGGTGGAAGTCCTCCGCCACGACCTCTCCTCTCTGCGAATAGTACTCTGTGGGGGAGCGCCGCTGTCGGAGGCCGAGGCGGAGAGATTCATGGCGCGCTTTTCTGGCGTACTGGTTTGCCAGGTCAGTCAGCTAGAAAAAAATATTCGAATCTTTTCAACATATCACAGTCGTACATCTGTTCGCTCTAACGGTTTATTTTCAATGCGCTTAAAATTCTCTTGACGGCAGTTTCGCATAAAGAACAAATTCCCATTCCCACGCAGAACATTTTGCATGTATATATATATATATATATATATATATATATCAATATTGTATAAATATTTACGTTGATAAAACTTTATATAATGAAATATACAAGAGTTTCAAAATTAAATAATCATCAGCTTGGTGCACAATTGTTTTAATCCAGGGATACGGCTCCACGGAGGGTGGTGGCATATCGAGGATGATTGATGCGGAGGAATGTCGCCGGCAGAAAACGGTTGGCCGACTCACCGAGAACGTTCGAGCCAAAGTCGTTGACCCAATCACAGGGGAATCCCTGTCCGTAGGCCAACCGGGTGAACTCTGTATCAAAAGCCCTGCATCCATGGAAGGTAGTAATAACTGCCACTTGTGCTCTTCAAGTTGAACTTGAGACCATCACTCTTTAATATAGATATGTTTTGGTTAATCTGTTTTTGTTCTTATTAGGTTATGTTGGTGATGAGGAGGCCAACTCGATGGTGTTTGATTCCCAGGGCTGGATGAGAACCGGAGACTTGTGCTATATAGATGAGGATGGTTTTTTGCACATCGTTGATAGATTGAAGGAGATGATTAAGTACAAGGCTTATCAGGTTTTTCTTGTGTATTTTGGGAATGCCCTTCAACTGTTTGTTAATATGCCTCAGTCAGGGGAAGTGGGCTGTCATTGCGTTGTCATGACAAATTTTGCTATTCTTTGTCATTGTTCTTTGCTCCTTGTTTTTTTTTAATACCACTGAGATAATTCATAATTCATCATTCAGCAAAAAAACACAATTCCTTTTACCTCTTGCGTATTAATTGGGTATTCCCTTCAACTGTTTGTTAGTATGCCTCAGTTAAGAGGGAGCACGCTTTGATGTTGTTCGTGCTATAAGAACTTTTGCCATGCTCTTTTGTTAAGCTTTACATTAATTATCTTATAAGAGTTGATCGCTTTGTCATAGCTCCGAACTAGCACCGAGTAGTGCAATACAATTCATGATGATGACGAAGAATTCGATTGTTTCAGGTTCCACCAGCTGAGTTAGAACAAGTACTACAGTCTTCACCAGAAATCAGTGATGCTGCTGTAATTCCGTAAGTATTGGCTCAACTATGGAATTTGTCTCTCACCATGAACAATGAAAATGTTTGATTTTTGCCATTCCTAAAACCTTGCGTATGCTGTATAGCAAATTATCTCATCTTGGCTTCTACTTTTAGGTTTCCCCAAGAAGAAGTGGGACAGATACCTATGGCCTTTGTGGTAAGGCAACCAGGAAGCAAGATAAATGAAGCTTATGTCATGAATTTTGTTGCAAAGCAGGTATCTATCAAGTAAAGTTATCTTATTAGCTTTCTCTGACAGATCAATGAACTAATGGGCATTTCTATTGATTCAATGGAAATAAAAGAAAAAAAATAGAAAACCCAGAACCAAAATTGAAATAATCTATTTAAGAAATCAAACATTTGGATTAATTGGTAGCAAACTGAAGCAAATCGTGTCAGTTCGACTGAGTTACTAAGGTTCAAAGAATTATTTTATGTACAGATTCTGGAAAGCTTTAACCAAATTGAAATTCTCAATGTTTTGTGGCTATGTAGGTTGCTCCATACAAGAAGATTCGAAGAGTTGCTTTTGTTGAAGCGATACCAAAGTCTGCTGCAGGAAAGATTTTGAGAAAGGATTTGATAGCATTGGCCCTTTCGAGTCCTATTTGCAGGCTTTGATGCTCTACTGCTTCTGATTCCTTAGGACTGAAAGCTTATTGCTTCTCGAGAGATGTTACTTTATGGAGGAAGTTGCTAAGCTTTTTGTGTGCTTTATTATCCATAAATAAAGAGATGGAGTTGTAATTGTAATACAAGAAGAAAATAATTTTAAATAATTGTTCATATTAATCATATTGTTAGCTATCTAATTGGAATCACAGTTCAAACCGTATGAAAAATTGGAGAAAAAAATGAGTTTTATATTTAATTTTGAATATAAGTATTTATGTATGAGATTTATTAGATTCTACATGAGAATCATATGATTGAAATGTGAATGATAAATACAAAATTATCATATAATTCAATAGACAATACTAAATTTCTATTATTTCTCATGAATTTTGATATTTTTTTTTTCCATGGTGTTTGATATAAGAAAAAAAGCTATATAATAATTCTTTTCATTGATATCAGAACTTGCCAATATCATCTTTGTAATGTTTGGTCAAGTTATTTGTTTAAGGTGCTTGATACAACCAAAAACTATATGCACATATATAAAGAATTGGTAGTCATAAGATAAAAATAATATTTTCTAAATTTACTATTTATTAATTAATTTCATATTTAATAGCAAAAAGAATCTTAATCGATAATAAGCGGACCCCTTCGTTAATGGCTGAGAAGACAACGGAAACAGGGCGATGACAGAGAAAAGAAGCTCATGCGACGCAGTTAAGACCAACACAACCCGTGAACATGTTCCTGACGATCCTCTTCTGCAAACAAAGGTTGACGGAGAGAGAGCTGTGGATGTGGAAAAACAGAGAGAAAGGGAGAGAAGGGTTGTACACTCTTCGGCTTTTTGCGGAGCAGCTCCGGCGGAATCTTGTACAAGTCCTCGTCCACTGCCTTGGGAACGCCGGAGAAGGTCCCCTGTTTACTTTGTTTCACCTCGTCTGCTTTCCCTGTTCCTCTCCTGCTCCCCTGCAACAAGAACGAAACAGGTGCGTCGCTTGGAAAACACGAGAGATGCAGAAGAAGAAGAAGAAGAAGAAATGGAAGAGAGTCGAAACCGTCCGGCGAGAATAGCCGTTCTGGTAAGTGGGTTTCACCGGCATGGTTGCCGGAGGCGTGAAGAGATCCTCCTCGCGGCAGAACTCCGGGTGCCTTAACGACGGGATGGGTAAAGTTTTGTTGCCCTGCATTGCACCGAACATGAGCGTTCCTCTTCCACAGAAAGAGGGTAACCACAAAAATGACGTATTTTCTTACCTCCATTTCTCTCCCGACACAGTAGCGAGAGGGGATGAGACAGTTATATAAAAAGTGGAAAAGTGAAGACGAAGGAGCAGAGCGGTGGTTGAACATTGAAATAACTTGAAAAGGTGCCGATGAGACAGGGTGAGTGAGAGAGAGAGAGAGAGAGAGAGAGAGAGGAGGGCGACGGAAACGCTCACCGACAGAAAAAGCCATGGAACCGAGGAGTACAAGAAGACCTCAGAGAGAGCCCTTTGGCGCTTTGGGACGCGCGGCTCGGTACGTGTTGACCATGTAGGTTTGGCGCGCGTTCCTCCGGTCCCATGGCAGATCACGTGAAACAGGATTTTTTCGAAAATAAGTTTTGAAAAAGGTTTTTAAGAAAAAGTTTTGCATGACTAAAAATAAAAATAAATGGAAAATTTAAATAATTTTTTATTAGAAATTTTGTATTAAGACAATATGACTTGTGATTATACTTGCCAAAAACACTATAGATATGATCGAGACCCTTCTCAATCTAACAACTCATATATAACATGTTAATAAATAAATAGCAAACATTACATTTGACAATGTTGGTACACATGCAACAAAGGGATACGATAAAACTAAGATTTCTTTTTTTTATAAATAAGTGTTAGGCTTCTTGGAGTCATCAAAGAACTGCAAAACCAATCCTCTCAACCTTATTGTTTAATAATAAACTCATTTATACATTAGATTGATAGGTATCTTAGTGGTGTTAGTTTCATCATGTTAGTGAAGATTGTTGTGAATAAAAAACAGGTTGATGTTTTGTTTTGTATTTAAGTGGGTGAGGTTGAACTTGGGAAAGCTTTTTTTGAGAAAATTATGACCTATTAGCTTGAACTAAGTGTGTGTAAGTGAAAGGACAAATAAGGAAGTAAGTGTTGGAGAAGATTCAACACAAGTAAAGACAAAACAAATGTGATTCTAACCATGATAATATAGTAACTAAGAAATTGAAACAAATACCTATGTGTGATCACTGCAAAAAAACTAAGAGATAGATAATATTGCATTATGTGTATATATTTAAATAATTAAATAAATTGTTGGATAAAAAATCTTAAATAATATTAAAGAATGGTAAAGTAATAAGGATGCTTGTATAAGTTGGTTGAGCTTATAATTGATGTTTTGTGTGTGTTGTTTAATGGATGAATAAAATCTTAAGAAATGACATCACATTTAAATCTTGATGATGCTTGATTGGTTTTGAATTACTATTTTTGACACCCGTTTCATTTTTCAAATGACATTGAAGTATGATACATTGTATTACATTGCTTACAAGTTTTATTTATCTTCATATTAGCAAATTAATGTACTTAAAAATAAAAAGAAAGAAAAGTAAAATATTACTTATGATGGTAACCACAAAAGAAAATGAAAGATTAATTTATGATAAGAGAAAAATATTTGGTAAAGATAAAATTTAAAAAATAATAGAATAAATGATTGTCAAAAGTAATAACTATTATTTTAGAATGATTATTTCAGAGATGAACCAAATGATTCATAGTGGTTATTTATATTAAAAGTATGTATTTTTAAACATATCAATCTACTTAGCAAGCTTCTAAGTAGATACTAGTGGTGAAGTATAACATCGTACAGTCATTGAATCGATTGACATCTTGTGTGGACAAAGAATAAGATTTATAACATACGAAGGCCCCATCTTTGAGTGTTCAAGACATTAAGGGGCGAAACAAACCATCATTATGTAGTTGTTGCCCCTATCAATATCTTGTGTTATTAGAGAACGTGACATTAGGTATGTCAGAGCCTTCTATCTCATCATCACTTAAAGCGATGTTTCTAACATTTCAAAGCCCTATTTTTGAACATCTATGACATTAAGGTTAAAGTATATCATCATCATTTAGTTGATGCTTTTGACATGTTGGGCTTCACCTCTAAGTATTAAAACATTAAGTGGTAAAGTATTGTCAAGCCCCCACATAATACTAGTACCACTAGATAACAAAATTAACATCAAAGTCGCGAGATACAACATCTAGGATAAATAACAAAACACAAGGTGGGGACCCGACGATAAGACAAACCCCAACTCCAAAATCTAAAATATATAAATAAAGACATGTTTTTAAAGGTTTAATCAAACCAAACCCTTCAATTTCTCACACATCTCGTGAAATGGGCTCTTCTGTAGAAGCACCATTCCCAGCTCTCGGTACAGTGGTAGCATGTCCTGTGATGTAAGCACTAATGAGATTTACAAATCTCAATAGATACATCCACATAGTTAACCCAATATAAATAAAAATACATACCATGAATAGTACAGATGAATCATATGCATAAAGCTCAAATCATACCAAATGTCATATATAATGTCAGATAAAAAATCACAAAAGAAATGCCAGTTCCTTATAGATGTGTTATTATCGGGCCCAATTCCCTTTGACGCATTGTCCTCTAGATCCAATCAAGGAAATGACCTCCAACTGGCATCCAATCAAGCAAATAACACTAGGCAGATATCTAATCTGAAGATCGATACCCTGCGATCCAACATGCTGGGCCTAGTGCCACCAGGTAAGTATGGTACCATACCCTGCGATCCAACACGCTGGCCTGGTGTAATCATCATGGAGTCATAACACATAACACTAGGCAGATATCTGATCCGAAGATCGATACCCTGCGATCCAACACGCCGGGCCTAGTGGTGAAGATAATGTTATCTAGGAATCCCATTTTTATTACCATTCCTAATCATAATTCCAAACAATAATGCCATATCAAAAAACCTATCTTTTCATATTGTTTATTTTTTTTTATTTCATTATCATACCATATTATTTCTTCCTTTTTAGTTTTCATGCAAATGCATAAGTAACAACCAAGGCACCATGTGATAATAAGAAACAATGTAAAAACATATAATATTATGCTACATCACAGAGTTAGGAATTTATCTATCTGGATTTGCTGTATAATTTGTAGTGCCCACTTCTTATTTTTCTTGATGTCCTACAAGCCCATAATGCAAACACAATCAAGCTAAAAATATACTTATTAGCCAAAAGTTGTTTTTTTTTCTAAAAATTGTTCCCAAACAGTTAAAAATTCTGTTTTCTAAAAGCTTTTCCAAACAGCTTTCCAAAACGCGTTTTTTAAAATTCCCAAAATTCCTTAATTCAGCTATTGGGTTCCATCGGCACTGGACCGCCCGATTCAGCAGTGCGACCCGGTCCAAAAGCCTGGACTGGTTTCTAATATATTTATTTATTTATTTTTTTCTCTCTCTCTCTCCTGCACGTTTGACGAAGTCGAAATATTTCGTCGGCAAACTCGAGATCTCCTGCATCACCCGTCGGCCAAATCTACCCATCTTGGTCTCCGTCGCTTAATAGAAAACTTACACAACCCTGACGACAAAGCAAACAAATTCTTACCTTACGATAATCTTCGCCGGCCGTCACAATCACATGCCGGAACTCACGGAAATAGTCATCAGCCGTCACTGTCACGTGCCAAAACTCACGAAATCCTCCTCGGCTATTACTGTCGCTTGCCGGAACTGTGCGAAGCATGGCAGCAGCTATCGGAAATCTCGCCCTCGCAACTCTAGCAACCTCCCCGAAATCGGTATTGTACAAGTGCTTTTCCAAATGCACCCTGCTTCGGCTTTTATAACCGCTATCGAAACCGATATGCCCTCGGTTCGAGAACCACATTTTGCATATCACTCCTTCCAAATTTCTTATTTGCACGTATATCCTCCGCCCGGAGAAATAAACCTGCGCCGAAATTCCTAAAATTGCATATATACCCATTGTAGCCAACAACTTTAAAATTACAAATATATCTTCCGCCAAAATGAATTGAACTAGGTCGACATTTACAAAATTACAAATATATCCCAAATATTACAAATCTATCCAAATCTTTAAAAATTCATAATTTATTCCTTAGAACTCTAAAAATTACAAACTAAGCACCGTTAGACTCGTATAAAAGAGCTCTTTAAAAAAAAAAGTAAGGCTATTACAAGTATATTATCATATATCTTATTTATAAGGTTAGTACAAGATAAGATCATGTACTCTTAATCCTTCATTCTATGATCTATTAGATCACTAGATTATAGCTACTTCATTTTTTTATTATACATTTTAATATATATCATTTACATATACATACATATATATATATATATATATATATATATATATATATATATATATGATAATAGAATACTATAATGAAATTATAATATACACAAATCATGTTATTCCATATAAATTCTCATATTATCATGCATGCCACAATGGTTGTCAAGGATATTTAGCAACCTATTTACACCACAATTATTTAGTTTGCTTACTTTACAACTTTAAAAAGCTTGTTTCTTTATTTTTTACTTTTTTGTTTATTCTCCTCAAATTTTTCATAATTTATATTACTTTTTATTGATAATAAGTTAATTTTTTTTGTAATTAATAATAAAGCACTTTCAAAAATCATTCTTTAACAAATCATATATTTTCACATTATTGTCATGAGATTATACAATATAATTGCTCATAGCGTATTGTGCGATCCATGTCTTACTTTAGTGAAAAAGGATCGTACAAACGATCTTAGATGCACATTTCTTAAACTAATCATACATGTTTGATGTCAGTTTCATACTAGTACGAGCCATAATAGTGGCTTGTTCAACTAAGGGATCAAACAAATGATCTTCTTTATATATTTTATAATACATTATACAAGTATGATCTACACATTGTATTAATATAATCTGATATAGACACTTCATCGTATACGAGATTGAATCCATGATATTTATTAAAAATTTTATCATGCATCATAGTATATAAAGCTTCACCCGTGTATCTGTATGATCTCCTTAAAGTTCACTAATTGGACAGAGGATCAATTGGATGATAGCCTTGGATGTTTTCTCTAAATTGATGGTACCTTTTGATCTAATTATCATACAAATAAGATTCGTATATAACAACCCTTTTCACGCCAAAAAAAAAATGCTTTTGTCAACTCCCTGTTGTGGTGATCATACCATACAATATGTGTTATCATCTTGTACAATTATCGTAGCTGAAAAACTATAATAGGCTACCCGACCACAAATCCACCAAACATGCAAGATTGACTTCCTCAATAATCCAAACAGTAAATATATGCTATATGTAGGACTTAAATGATAACTTACCTTATTATATAATTCCGACGAGGTGAAAAAAAAAACCCATTTTCTTTCTTATTAGTTTTTCATTCTTTTTATCTCTTTAATCCTTGCAAAATCCTACATAAATTCTTATAGATATCTCCTTTTTTATTAAGCTCTCGTCACACTCCATCTTCCATCACAAAAAAGCTATACAGAGGTCAAAGCTTTGTGAGATGAGGTTTATCATTATTTTTATGTAAAGATTATCTCTTTTAATATTTTAATACTTTTATTTATTATTTTCTTTTCAACTTTAAAATTTTATAAAATATCCAAACGATCTTTAAACAATGCAAGTTGCATACCTATAGATTCTTATTTTAAGGACTTTGCAATGGTTTGCTAAAAAATGGGATCAAACTAATGTCATTCTGACATACTTTTTAAGACACTATTCGTTAATATATTCTTGATTTTCCAAATATGAAATACACAAATATATATATATTAAATGTAGCTTTAATTATAAAAATTATCATGTTTAATTGAGAAAGTTACATTCTTACTTGATTGTAAGGTATTATCTTCTAATATTATGTTGTATGATATAATCCTCCTCTTCTTTAGCCTAGTTGACTTGTCCACCCCTTTGACAATGCTCGTTTACCCATTTATAATGTCATACAATGTCTTTTATTATATTGTATAATCTATTTAACTAAGTTCTTTTAACTTCACACCAAATGATATTGTATAATTTAATCAATTATCTTATATGATTTACTATATCTTCTTTTGTGACCTTTTTTTAAAAGTAAAGCTTTTATAGATAATTTATAAAAAAATCTAAAAATTTCAAAAATTATTTTAAAACTCATTTATTTTACAATATAGGATATTATGAAAATTTGTTAATATGTTGATTGTGATGGGTTATAAATTCAAGAAATATAGTTAACTTATATTGATTGTGATGACACACCAATTTTTATAAAATTTTATTTCAAAATCCACTCTAACATATTTTGAATATCAAACTAATTTAATAAGTCTTATTAAAATTAAGAAATTTGTTTTATAAAATTCTTGCCCTCCTTTCAAAATCTTCTTTCATGACAAAATAATTTATTATTATTATTTTTTCATTTTAAAATATATAAAAATTAATTAAATAAAATATTGTATTTTTATTGTATATGTTTATGTGATGTGATTTGATAAAAACTACTTTTGAAAATTTAAAAAGTAGAACTAAAAAAAAGTTTTGAAAATCTTCATTTGACCTAATAGGATTACTATTACTTGAATGATTCTTTCTTTTTATTTCTGTTGATTAATCTAAAAATGTTTTGAAAGACTCAAGTTTACATGTCTTTTTTAATATGATGTTGTTTTCTTGTAATTTTTATCTTATTTTAATTCAACGTAACAAATATTACATGAATTAAATTGCACAAAAGAGGGAATTGGATGAATTAAAGCAAGAGAAAAATACTAGAATGTAAAATAAGAAATTGATAAGCATGATAAAAAAAAATACTAAAAATGAAATTACATAATAAAATGAATTGAATGATAAATTATTATAATCAAAATTAAATAATAAAGATTTACAAAATTTAGAGTAACATTTGGGTAGCATAAATTCATTTTTAATTTCTATTGTTATATTTTTCAGCAAAGCTTTACAAATGCTAAGGTGAAAAATTCAATAGAGGAAGCATTCATCATACAAAGGCAAAAAATAAAATAAAATCAAAACATAGGCCATATAATTGTATTGTTAGTTATATAATCTTAACTAATTTATTTATAAAATATCAAAATTTTTGTTAAGCAAGATGTATCATAATTATGATATCATGAAAATAATTATATTAATTAAATATTAACAATATATTTTATCAAAAAAGTCATATATTAAATAAAGTAATAAGAAGAGAATAAATTTAAAATATGATAAAAATCATATCATTGACATAATTAAAAATCATAATAAAAGTTACGCATCATGTAGATATTTCATAAAGTAAATCAAATTTAAATAGAATAGTAATGTCTCAAATTTTTAATATTAAATATGAATCGAACTATTTTATAAAATAATTTAAATTAATAAAAGCTTAAAATATTTAAAATATGAAAATGAATATAGAATGAGTTAGAGTTTATCGACAGGAGCCAAATGACGCTTATCTTACTTTAACTAGAATTTATTTAGAGTTATTCTGATTTTTCTTTAAAAGTTTTAATGTGCAAATAAACAAAATGAATAAATAGTAATAGTTATTTAATAATAGCGAGTTCGAGCAGCCGAGCGTGCCCACCCGTGGCCGACGCCTCTGGCCTCAGAACTACTCTTCCTCTTGTGTGAAAAGCTTAGGATCGAGGAGGTGGAACTTTGATTCGGGTAAGTGATACCATTCCTTTTCGATTTCTTGCTTCCTCCCTTGCTGTTGCTGCTGACGGTTTTACCCGACCGATATCTTGTAAGTGCCGAGTCCTAATGTTTCTTTTCGTTGTGCATTTGAATGCGGATGGAAGTGTACAACATCGATTTATACTAAGTTTAGTTCTTCTCATATGTATTGACCACCGATTTGAACTTTTGGAACCTATCCTTGCCGTGTAGTTTGCCGTGACGGCGAGCCCGAGGAGAGAGAAAGAAACTTTGGTTTGACAAATAAGGAAGCATAATTGAGATTTTTTTACTGAAGAAGTGGTTATGTGAATTTTTGAAAAACTTAGATTGAGTGTGCTTTGTATGTTATTAATTTGATTACAAAATAGATCATTTTCTTTTATTACATAAAGCTTGTTGTCACCAGATAGGTTAAAGTCAAAGAGCATAAAATAATGAGTAATAGAAATCAATCATGAAATGGGGAAAGAGAAAGCATGGCTTGATAACCTTGAAATAGGCATTTTGTCATATTTTTATATGCATATGTTTGATGTAGTGTTGTTTTATCTTGTGTTGATTGATGAGCAACTTATGAACTTATGTGGGTATCTTGTTAAATTAATAAAATAAATAATGTTTGTGACATTTAGCATGATTATGGAATGCATGAGCATGATGATATGAGCATTGTAAGGTTATTATAAAATGATAAGAAAAAAGATATAATGACTTTTGAATTATGTGCATGTGAAATAAAGAGCCTAATTGTTTGTTAAAAATAGATATAGTGACCAGTGAGTTATGGTTGAGTTGTGTTGTTTGATTTAGTGAACAGTGGAGCAATTCCTTAAATTGTATACATCTAATTTCTCAGATTTCATAGATTCTATGCAGACTAAGAATTGGTTCGATGGCATGGAAATATTATTTGATGGTATGTTATGTCCTGAAAATAGAAGTGACATGAGACGCTTATCGGAGATGGGAGACAATTACCAAACTGAAAGAGATGGCAGTCTAGGCATCTGTAGACTTAAGGAATTTTGCACGACTCTTGTGGGGATTCATTAGTTTAAGTTGATTTGTATTGTAGGAGAATTTTCATGTGCTATACCATGTGATTGATTGATTCCGGCATGAGCTTTTCAACATCTTCCGATAACTTGGTCGGTCCAATGGGCCTTCAGTTATGATCTACATTTATCAATATGGAAATACAAATTGCTTGCACCATCTCTAGTCTTCTTGACAAATTAGGGAATTAGAACTTAAACATCCTGAAGAATTTTTTTCGGGTTGATCTGGCTTTGCAAATTGCGCATAGTCATTGCACAGCATGGGAGAGGGTGACGGTTGGTTTGACGCTGCTCGGAATCATCAAAACCTAGCCACACTAGTCTATATATATCTTGCTTAGATATTGGAACTGGGCACACCTTGTGGATCTTGGACTTGGAATTTACACGCATAGCCTTGTGTTCTTATCTTTTAGCACTTCTATTGCAATGCCCTCCCCATCGTATGTGGCTTGTCATGCACGAGATGGTTTTGGTTTTGCACTGAATTGGCATGCCAAGCTTTTGTAAACTACAAAGTGGCGAGGAATCCTTTTCCATTATCACTCTTTAGCTTGCATTTGGTAGTCAATTCTCTATTTTGGATTGCACTTTAAATTGAATTCATGATTGCATGTTTAGAAGTTTGATGGATAAGGACATCATTATTTTGGCTACATCTTTATACTATTGTGGTGGAGCAAGATTTGCAAACTCTATTCATGACCTTTCATGGGTCCAGCTGTGCTCATTCGCTATATTGTGTAATCTGCGAATCAATTGAATACCAAATTGGACACTTGGAATTTCCTGGGCCTTGGTGGGCCATTTTCACCAACTTAATTTTGGTGCTCGTTCACCCTTAGGATGGATTAAGGCTAATTGCAATATTTCTTGCACAATGGACAGAGGGACGGGAATTGGTATTGTCATTTGGGACTCAAAAGGGCATCTCCTTTATGCTGTAGGGAAGGGAGAATGCTCTGTTTTTACTGAGAGTTATTCATCAAATGAATTCCTCTTGTTGAATATCTAATGTTGTATTCAAGCTCTTGATTTTATTTGATAATATCCATCCTCAATTTCATGTTTTTTTTACTATGTATTGACTTATTCTAGACTTAGTTTGCCTTTACATTTTCCTCAATTTAAGGTACGTCATGATGATGGATGATTTGTTTATAGCAACATGCGATACTTGGGACGCTAAATAGTGGTAATTGTCAGTTGGATTGGTTTTGTTAAAATTAGCATTTTTGTTGGATCTTAGGTTATGATCATTTAGAAGAGTTTTTGTGGTTTTACTTGGTTATAAATACTCTGTTTTTACTGAGAGTTATTCATCAAATGAATTCCTCTTGTTGAATATCTAATGTTGTATTCAAGCTCTTGATTTTATTTGATAATATCCATCCTCAATTTCATGTTTTTTTTACTATGTATTGACTTATTCTAGACTTAGTTTGCCTTTACATTTTCCTCAATTTAAGGTACGTCATGATGATGGATGATTTGTTTATAGCAACATGCGATACTTGGGATGCTAAATAGTTGTAATTGTCAGTTGGATTAGTTTTGGTAAAATTAGCATTTTTGTTGGATCTTAGGTCAAACATTCTTATGATCATTTAGAAGAGTTTTTGTGGTTTTACTTGGTTATAAATAAATCCCTTTGGTGCACTTTACATGGTTAGACATCTCACATAAACCACAAAATATTATATTCGTCAGATGAGTTCATTTTGCTAAACATTCAATGTTGTATTCAAGCTTTTGATCGTATTTGATAATATCCATCTTCATTTTCATATTGTTTTCACTTTGTGTTGATTTACTTTAGACTTGGTTTGTTTGTATAATTTTTGTTCAATTTAATGTACATTGTGATGATGTATGATTTGTTGATAGGAAAATATGATACTTGGGATGCTAAATAGTCATATTTTCTTGTTGAATTGGTTTTGATAAAATGAGTTTTTTTGTTGGATTTTATGTTTTATTGATATGATCATTTAAACAGGCTTTTGTTGGTTTTGTTTGGTTATAAATAAATCTTGTTTGTGCACTTTACGTGGTTAAACACCTCACATAAACCATTGAATAATATCTTCATTAGTCGAGTTCATTTTGTTAAACTTTATGGTTATCATCAAAGGGTTCAAAATTTTATAAGACAAGCTTTTAAAGCTTGAATGTTGCATTCGTCAATGTGCACAAGATTTTGATTGTATTTGATAATACCCATCCCCATTCTCTTGTTTTTTTTTTCACTTTATTTTCACTCTAGTTTTTTTTAGTTTCTACATTTTCTCAATGTAAGGTTCATGTTTGAGTGATCCATTTGGCTTGGTGTGCGAGCAAGATAGAGCTTATCCTAAGGGTTTGTGTTGAGGGAGTGTCACTTACATCTACACATTATGTTAGTAAGAATTATACTATATCTTTAGTTAGGTTTTTTGTTGGTGAGTGTGTATAGCCTACTCTTAAGAATAATGTTAGGTAAGTGTGTAGGTACCTATTAAAAGGTCTTGTATTGGAGGGTTTGCTAAGGCTTTTGTGCCTTGAGTGTTTAGTGTTGTGGGTGCTCAAGTAAGGTGGGGTTGATGTAGCAATTGTAATTGCTGCCAAACCATTTAAAATTTTCTGATGTACTTTTTATTATTGTCATAATTGCTTATTTTGTTGAAGTTTAAATAAATATTATCATACATAACAAGTAATTAACCAACCTAAAATTTTAAAAGTTTAATTCACCCGTTCTTAGGCATGCCTATGGGCTAACTCTCTCTTGGGGGCCTCAACTTGTGTCTCTAGTAACGACAAAGTGCATGAGGCATGCTTCTTTAACACTCATTGTAAGAAATTTCGTGTGATATTTTAGAATTTTTTTTGTTATATTTAAAAACTTACTGCTCAATTATCATATTATGCTCTTCCTTTTCCTTTTTTTCTGTTTGGCAACTTCTTAGGATCAAAATGTTAAGGCTTTTTTCAAAATTAATTATTTTTGTGATTGTTTATATTTTTGTTTATTAGGTTTCAAAAACTTGTTTTCTCTCATATTTTTTCCTTTTGCAATTTGTTTGAATTGAAGATTAGGATTAAGTTGTTCACTTAAAGCATGTTTTGATATATTCTCATTTCCTTTGAAGGACTAAAATTGATATGATTTAATTTACTAATTGTTTTTAAAATGTTGTTTAAACTATTTTTATATTTTAACGCAAAAATGATAATTAGATAAAGTGTATTGTAAAATTATAATAATATAATCGAAGTTTAATTAATACTATTTATGTTTTCTGCATATTAATACAAATTTTTAAAATAAAGTATTTTCGACTAGTTAATGTTCTTTAAAAGAAATGCAATTCAAAATTTTAATATTTGGATAAATTTCTCTTCTTTTATTCTTAAAAGATTCAAAATGAATTTTATCATCGTTATATTTTTAGAATTATTATTTAATTAAACATTTTTTGTGCAATTGTTTTCTCATTAAATAAAATTCGTTATTTTATGTTTTGTTATTGTATGTCAGGTATGCTTTATATTAACGTTGTATGCAATAAAAAATGCACAAGTCATTTAAAACAATATTTACGAAGATTACTGGCCATTGTTGAACGGGATAAAATCACTCATTAGAGTCGATAACAGAGATGAATGGTGTTGGCCATAGCGACAATGGTGAAGATGGTCATAGTTCTGATGAAGGTGATGTATTCTTGGACGAGGATGATGTAATCCAAGAGATTTTAGTCGATGAAGAAGGTTCTTATTGTTCTTTTTCTCTCCTTTTTATCGTGTCCTTGTTCTTGTTAGCATTCAACCGTTGTCGTGGTTCTTATTAACGATTAACCTCTTGATTTCAACAGAGCTTCCAGAGCGGATCGATGAAGTCGACTTAGATGTGGAATATGGTGGGTTTATTATTCTAGATCGTGTCATGCTGATTTCATTCGTGAAATTGATATTATGGAATTCTTACCGTTTTTTTTGTATTTAATTGTTAGATCAAATTGAAAATTGCAATTTTTTTCTGAATTTTCACTTCAAATATCATCATGCAACTAGCAAAAGACATGGATGTAGTGTAAAAGTTGATAGGTGATAGATAACTATAAAAAATATTCTTGTAATAAAATGTGGCTAAATGTTTTAGCAATACGACCAAAATTTTCTTTCCTTGTGGATGCACCCAACAGATTACCTTGACTGACAAGACTCAACAACTTGCTCCATTGAACAGACCTTTGTTCAGCTCTTTCGTAACTTTTCCTTTGTCTTTTGTAGAATTGATCAAGGCCCCCCTCAACCATTGTCCTTGGACCCTTGAACTTTGTCCTTGGTTGCCTGTCCCTTGTTGGATCGTCCAAGTTCTTGCCTTCTCTAAGGACAAGTACGCCTCACCGTTTGTGTGATTAGCCAAAGATCATGTGGCAATAGTGGGTTTGTGTGAGAGTTTAGTTTTAGGTAACTTATAAGATTGACCAAGAGATTTGTTGGTCAATGATTTTGAAAAATCGGAGTTCTTCAGTTAGTTTGATATCAATGGCTAGAGCTCATTTGCTATATTTTTGTCAAGATCCGAAATTGACTAGGATACACCATTTATTATACCTTTGGGATATCCTCAACTCTAACTGTTATTTGCATGGTTCACATGTAATCAATACATACTTTTCAACATACAACTCCTGTGTTGTCTTTGTTTTGGACCTTTAGGCGTTTCCTTGTTCTTGTGTTATGTTAATTCCATGTACTTGACTTCTGGTGCTTAGCCTCCTTGCAAGATAGTCATTAATAACTTAAGGGGTAACCCCTTGTAATTGAACAAGTATTAGTTAGATACCTTGGTTGGCATAGAGGTCACAATATTTCTCCATTGAAGGAGTTTATTAAGTAGTCTTGGTCTACTAACACTTTCCCTCCCCCTTGCTTTGTCTTTTTTTGCCCTCTTGACTTTCAATACTCAAATTGTTTTTGAATTGTTCAAGAGCATGTTTGAAAAGGTCTCTTATTAAGAACGTTCAATACTCTTAGATGCTAAAGCATGACCTCTTAGAGGGTGATCAGATTCATAAACATGCTACTAAATGACGTGGAACACAAAACGGGCGAGATGACTATACCAATGGAAATTTCTTTTGGGCCTTAAGCAGATGTGCTTATTAATGGAACTCATCATTTTAAGAATGAGCAACATTAAGTCCATCTACGATGCACCTTACGACAATTATCACAAGATGGAAGCTTTTACTTGGCCTGTGGGTGAACTCCATTTTGCTTTTTCCTTTAGGGTTGTACCCCTAGTGCACTTGTCCAGCTTGTTGATGTTGGGGTTTCATTGTTTTAACTTGAGTTTCATTACAAAAAAAATATTGATTTACCAACAACTAAGTGACCCCCTTCCCTTTCATTTTTGCATGACACTTCTTTTTTTCCTTCTCTTAGGAAGAATCAAGCCCAGTGCCAACCGACACACCTAGGTGGAAGCGTGTTAGAAGTCTGGGAGTATGCCAATTGACTTCTTTTTTGCATTATTGTTAGAGTGCCCTCTTGTACAAGAGTTGATATGCAAGCAACTCTTTCTCAACCATTACTCATCGATATTCATTGAAATGATGATCAACGTATGCCTGGTTTGAGGGTATTTGGTGCCACCTATTTGTGACCATCTTGAAGATGATTACGAGGGATTGGTACAAGAGTCTTCCTCTTGAGTTCATTTGCTTCTTTGACCAGCTTTGTCAACAATTTTTTGCCTTCACTATAATCAGCCAAGCGGAGCATTAGGAGAGGGAGTTCAATGTTTTCGAGAAAAAGTTGAGTTTCTACGTGATTTTATTAATGATTTTTAAGAATGCTTTGGTGCATGTTGGCGACTATAAGTATTGGGTGATGGTGATTGTGCTACACGTAGGACTCTGTTTTGGGGCTTTTTTGCATGAGCTTGCCAACCATCCTTAGAGTCAGTATCATGGATGATGGGGATCTCCTTCGAGTTTTTCTATGTCACGGAAGAGGTTTTGGCATGATGGAGGCCATCTATCATTCCTTGTGGGCTGCTTATAGCATAGTTGACAAGAGGTAAGAGAAATGCACCAAAACATCACCACGTCAAACAAAAACACTTATTTATATTTAAGATTTTAATTATTGTATCACTTGTACTAAATATATGATTCTTTGTTATGTTGAAGGCTTTAAAGCTTTTATGACAACATTAAAATACACAAATGCATTTAGGTTATATAGTATGCCTAGCTCGATCCAATTTATAGTGGTCTTACCTTTCAATTGATTTTGATTTGTATGCCTTTTCATGAATTTAGTTCTTTCTTTTCCCTTTTGCTTGGTTGTATAAGAAAATTTCTCAAAATTGTTGTCCTTGCTTAGTTACTCTTCACTCAACTTCTATCCTGTACGAATTTTTTTCCAAATTCTCTAAGAATGTCCTGCAGTTGTTGGTCTAACCCTTTTTAATCCCCCTTGCATCTCTTCTCCTTCTCGGGCTCTTCGTTTGCCCACAAATTGTCATACTCATTCAAGTGACTGCCATCGAATGCCTCCTTAACTTCTTGCCACTTTGTTGCTGGCGATTTCTCATTGATTGGAGTCGTTGATGCTTGGTTTCCTGTGTTTGTTCATTAGGGATTTAGGGTTTTATTAAAAATTTAATTTGTTTAAAATGTAAGTTTTATGATTTTTTCTTAATCTCTTGTTTCAAGTGATCTCCAAAAATTCGTTGGCCAATTTAATATGATTCTTTTTGACAAACTCTATTTTTGTTTAGTCCAAATTTCATATTTTTGAGACATCTTTTAGTATTTTTAATGATTATTTAATCAAAATATCTTTATAATAATTATTTTATTACTTATTATTTTTAATATTCACATTAATTTTCTAATCGTTACATTTTCTTTTCATATCGAGATAATTTTATTTTGAGCTTTTCCCTTACATCCGCTCTTGTTTCTTAGTTTTTTCAACTGATTTGACGCATACCAAGTTTATAGTTTAAATTATGAATTGTTTTGTAATTTAGATACTTTTGATGTTCACGAAGTTTATACTATTGAATTCTTAATAAATCGTATTCTCAGTTTTATATTCTCTTTTTAAGTGTCATACTCTCTTTTTTGGCAACATAATATTTTAGAAAAATTAGATAAAATTTCAAAAATTAAAAATGACATCAAATAAATAGAAAGATCTCTTTCATATCGTTTGGTTCTACATAGACCCAATGGTTACTTTCTTTAGACAACTGATGATAACGATTCTCATTCGTTTGTGGAGAGTCAAGATAAGCTCTCGATGCTCTATGCTTGAGTTGCTCTTATTGCAATCTTTCCTCCAAAGGAAAGATCACTTTTTTTGTATAAGTTTCTAGAGTTGTTATGCTTTGATTACAATTGAGCTTCTATGTTCTTGAGGATTAACCCTTAACATTGATGAAGGCCATGACTTCGAGACGATTGAGAGGATTCGTGGTTCTTTTTCGGGTGGCAAATTGAGATGATTCGGCAACTGGTGCCCACCTATGGATCCTAGATTCGCGTGTTAGACAAGCATCATATTGGGTCTACCTAACCATTGACTTGGCATGCTCATTTTCATGATCCTTTCTTTATAACCATTTTATCTCTATCCTTTCTCTATAATTATTCTACCTCTATGTCCTAACTTTTTTATCTCATTAAGCTTGGATGGTCAAACACTCTAGTCTAATTCATTTGATTAGCCATTGAGTGACTTGAGCTTGTTTGTGTTTGTCATGCTTGATGAATGCTATGGCTTCACTCTGACTTTGGAGATTCCTAGTTTAGCTTGGATTGTCAATCATTGCAGGTCCTTGAAGACTTTGTCCCCACGACCATACTTGTTGCATGACCTTTTGTTTTGTTCTTTGAGAACATGAAATCCTATTTCTCAATGAGATCTCATGATTGAGATATTTGGTTGAATTCTATGAAACCATTTCATGAAAGTTCATTAATATCCTTTTATATAAAGCACATTGACTTTGATTCTTGAATTGTTCATATCTAATGAAGGATTTTCGTTTGATGTGGAAATGATTTGTACCAAGGATTATCAATTTAAATATAGTCTTTCATAATATCTTGTCCTTGGGCAACAAAATCTTTTTTATGTTGGCACTTTGTTAAGCATTAGTTGCCTTATCTCTTTGAGAAGTCAATAAGTTCCCCTAAAATGGGGCCCTTAATCATTCGAGTCATTAGCTACAATATCTTCATACAAAATCATTTGATTAATAAAGATGGAGATAGAGATAGATTAGTGGCAACCTTAAAAGAATGAGCTACAAACTCTTCTTTGTGTTCATGTCGAAGTGTTGATGGAAGAAAGAGGTTATAAGCAAGAAAAGGCTCATATTTATTGTTTGCATTCTCATCTTAGTTTGGTGATTTGTCATAATTGACAACTAGGATTTTGTTGACTTTATCAAGTCTTGTTTAGTTGTAGAGTAGAGCATCTTGTTGGTCTTCCTAAGAATAGTGTGATTGGGTTCTGGTTTCTTTCCTTACTCATTTCAAATAATGAAGAAGAGTGTCTTGGGTTTTTGAGATGCAAGCAAGAGTAAGAAGAAGGAGGTGAAGCATTCAACAAATTTAATAAGTGAACAAAGAAGGCATTGAGCTCTTTTTAAAAGGTGACTTGCCCAAGGCGTGACATTAGGCCACAAATTGTCGATGTTGTTTCATTTCTTGTGCAACAATTGGTGATTGCTATATTACCCAATATTGACTCAATATGGAAATAATGTGTTGAATCCCATTGATTGTTCAAGTCCTTTTACTCTCAATGTTCTTGCCAAGTAATTGGCCTTCATCTAGCTGGTAAAGTTTCAGTTTTTTTCTCAGTCAATTAATTTGAACCTCTAACCGTTGAGCTTCTGATAGCATTTTGTAAAGGGACGAAGCAAATGCTTTCTAGGACCAAGTTATATGGGTATGTCTCCACAAAGAACTTTGTTGGGTAGGCTAAAAACTTTATTGTTTTAAGGGAAGAAGGCTGTTATTAAAAAACAAATTGTCCAAGGTCTTGAATTCTACAAGATAATGATAAAAGAAAATGAAATTCATCGTGGATGAGGAAAAGAGGTGGAAGATCCTTTGCCATGCTTTTGCAATTTAAATATTGCTGCATTGTACTTTTTTTTGCAAGCAGAAGAAGATTTTCCTATTTAGGAATTGGCTCACTTCAATGGATTGTTTTCATTAAATTTGAAGGGGCCCTTCTACGTAGCTTAGAAGTGTTTGTCTTAACAAATTTGTAACTATTTAGTAGAGACAAAGCCTATTCCACAACCACCTTTGCTTTTGCGATCAAATTAGTGTGATAGCCATTGTGTACAATCTACATCCCTATGTTGTATTTGGCGTCAATAGTTAAATGCAAATAATTGTGTCTTATCGACAGTCTTTGCCATATGATGAAGCAAGGTAGACCATTATGTTGGCTTAAGCTAGAGCTTGAGCATTGCCTCCTTGCTCTTCTTGTTGACAATCTTTGTCAATATTGTTCATATGGAACAACTCATCCCTTATGCTTGATATGGGTTGTTAACGATCTTTAGTATGTCTTCAGTTGCATCTCTGCCATCTTCTAATTCTCCAAAGTTGCCATGCTTTGTTCCTTCATGCCGTTCTTTCATGCCATTCTTTCATACCATTCTTCTCTTGATCGAGCAACTATAAATGTGTAAGTAGTTCGAGTAGCGATTGTCCTCCCTTGGTTGATAACGACTGACCAACTCCCTCTTTCTGTTGGTTATTTGTGCTGTCATCCTATCATTTTCTTCCAATTGTTGACCTTAGTACACATTAACAACTTATTGACCCTCTCTACTCCTTTCTATCTCAACGATAGTCAGAAAGGGGCATCGTCATCCCTCTAATGCTCTTGCTCCTCAAGTCCTTTATTTCTTTGCCTGTGAGTCATGTTCCTCTCATGCAAGTGTTCCATGTCACATTCCTTTGTAAAGGTTTTCAGGATGATGGGACACCACTAGGTTCTCTAAGAATGACAAGGGATGCCTTTAGTTAATCCTCCAAGATCGAAGAAGATAAGAGCACCTTTGTTTGGGTATTCATTATGCTGAGATTACTTAATCCTTATTTAACGTGTAATAACCATCCAGTTTGTTTGAGTGTGACACCCATGCAAATTGTTGAGGTGCTGCTACTACGTTGATTAACTACTTCTATTTCCCTTTGGATGGTAGTATTGTTGTTGTCGAATGGGCAGCATCATTAGTTTATGTGCCTAAGTCTTACCTGCCTTCATGATCCTTGCATTTTGGAGCATCATTTTGTTGTCCTACTAGAATTCAAAATTATTTTCATTATTCTAAATGAGCAATGTGTTTATTTACTCTATATTTAATTGATATTTGTCTTTTTTGTTATTTCAGAAGAAGCTGATGATTCCTTTTACGTGTTCGAGGGTCACAAAGGTGATTAGTCTCTCAATAATATCCTTCTGTTATACGGCCATCTGTTTTGTTTGTTGTAAACTATTTATGATTATTTGTCTTTTCTCAAGTTTTACGTGAACACTGCATGTGCTTTAGTTCTTCACTTTTTTGTTGATCTAGTTTATGCTCTCTGATGTGGGTGATAGGGTACTTTTCTGAAGGAAAGTTCTTATCTATATTTTCTTGTGATGATTTATTACTGCCACACTCTTACTTTCTTTGTTTGTCATAATCATCTTCTAACTAGACAAACATGTATAATATGAGGTAATGATTTCCTTTCTTAAGTTCTCTACAACTAAATGGATTATTATATCTTTTCTTGTTAAGTCTGTTTTACTTATTGTAAATGCATAAAATCAGTGATGGTTTTGCTAGCTTAGTTTTCCAACCATAAGCCTTTTATAATTGTCTATGGTTTTTGAGGGTTTCTTCACTTTGAAAGAGATAATTTATGTTTAATGAAGTACTGGTTTGATGTAATTCATTTTGTCTTATGCTGTCAATTAAAATTGACAACTCGTGTCAATGAACAAGGAAGCTTGTTGGCTTGTGTGTGGTTAATGATGAAGTGAATTATTACAATATCAGTAGAGCTGCTTTTGCAATCAATCAAATTAAGATCCTGTGTATTTGCGACATTGATTACCTTTGCTTGAAATTGTGGGCCACGGAATTTGAGTGTGGTGTCATGGTTGGAGGACAGGATTGTGTCTTGTGGCTGTCTTCAGAGATGGTAGTTGTACTATAGGAAATGAATCTTAAATTACCAGGTGGACTCATGGTTAAATCAAGTTGATTTTATTTGATGGAGTTGCTATATATGCATATCATAGACTAATCTAAGATACGCCTCTGGTACCTGTTAAGTGGATTATAGTCAAGTCTCTCAAATCTTTGTCCTTGATGTTTGGTGAATGGAAGAATGTTGTTGGGATTCAATCCATTGTTGTTTGAGCAGTAACATAATCAAATGAGAGTTAACATTGTTCATTCCAAATGAAAGCACTAGACTTCACCAGTTCTAACTTGCATTCCCTGATGCATATACATCAACATATACTTCCCGAACTATTGGACAACAAAAGCCAGTGTGTTATAGTTTGGATGAGTATACCTGCAAGCGATTCTTTTTCATTACTAAATGGATGAAAATCTGTTTGTTTTTACCAAAAATATTTATTTACATGATGAGATAACTTGTGCTGTTCAAGAAGTTTAGAGATTTGATTTGTTTTTTCTTTTACTCAGCTATGCACTCTAATGCTCAAAAGATTATGTTCTATTAAATGTTTAGAGATTTGATTTGTTTTTTCTTTTACTTTGGTACTTAGATGTATCAATTGTCACTAACCTTATAGATGCATTACCTTTTTTTTTGAAGAGGATATAATATCTATTATATCAAGGCCAATGCCAAATTACAAAAGGACCCTCAAGGGGGATCGAAAGTGAAATCAGATAACATGAGGTCAAGCAGGGGCTTAGGAATAGGATCCTCAAGGTCCCAGACGAAGTCGTTAGAGCACGCAGCCCGAGCAGCCCAATCAGCAGGCTTATTCCCGTCTCTGAGAATGTGTAAGAAGCGAACGGCCTCAAGACCCGAAGCGTACTGGATGGTAGCAGCAAAGACGCCCGATCCCGGGGGTAAAGACATCAATTCGCGTACCTCCTGAATGGCCGTCATAGAGTCAGATTGGAGTTCCACAGCCCGGTGCAGGGGAAGACGATCCCTAATCATGTCAAGTGCCATAAGCAAAGCTTGGGTCTCCATCATGTCAACAGCCTGGGACAACAACCGTTTGCCAGCCACTAGGAGAGGTCTACCCAAACAATGCCGCACAACCACCCCCAACCCGGCCACCGAATCACCAACCGCCGCATCGCAGTTCACTCTGATCCAACCTGTAGGGGGGGGAATCCAACTATGAGTAACAAGCAAGTCCGTGGACTTACCAGGGTTCCTGCAGGATAGGGAGGAGAGAGAGAGATGTCGGTTGAGAGACGAGTGAACCTCAAGCAAGATGGTCCGAATAGTAGAACCCGGGAGAGGCATCGGGATGTTGTGTCTTGCTGCATTCCTCCTCGACCAAATATAGTACAACTTAGTCGTAATGGTGGCCGCAACCAATTACCCGGCACCCTGGCGAGCAGCAGGAGATTCGACGAACCGGAGGATCCGGTCAATGAACAGTAAATCGGCCTCGGTAGACTGGTCAAACCTGGAATGCTGGTCCAAGCAGGTCAATGCTGCCCGAACAGTGCGGTCAGCCCAAATTTCTTGGGCTTTTGAGCAGCGCCAGAAAACGTGCTGCAAGGACTCGTCTTCCTTGCAGCCCTGCTGGCAGGTGGGAGAATTGCAAAGCTTGCGGCTGGTCAGCCACACCGCCGACGGAAGGTGATCACCGGCGACCCTCCACATGAAGACGCGGACCCTGGGAGTGACCCTAAGCTTCCAGATGCCACGAAATTCCTCCAAGGGCCTGCTGCCATTTCCTCCCTTCCGAGCATTGCAGACGATGCTCGAGTAAATCTTGCCGCTGGCCGCCCGGGGCTTCTCCGTGAGGGAGAGAAGCAATACGTCCTGTGAGGACCGCAAGGCTCTCGGAAGATGCGAGATGCGGTCCTGAAGCTCCCCATCTGCCCAAGCGCTGATAAGATCCCAATTCCAATTCCCGTCGGGCAGGAGACATTCGGCGACGCTGGCTGGCCAGTAGGTGTACACATTGATGAAAGTGGGCCAGCAACTCAGCGGAAGGACCCCCAGCCAATTATCTTCCAAAAATCTCGTCGTCCGCCCATCCCCAATACGCCAAACAAAGAGGGAAATGGCCTCCGGCATTGCCCCAAGCACCATTTTGCAGACCGGGGACGCGTTGCGGGGGGCCTTCATCCGTGGATCCTCCAAGGCATATCTTCTCCGCATCAAATCCACCCATAGACTAGGCTCCCGATTGAGAATACGTCGGCATCCCTCCATGTGGAGAACACGGTGCCAAATGCGGAGGTCCCGGAGGCCCAGGCCACCCGCAGATTTAGGCAGCGTGATGCACTCCCAAGCCGCATAATGAATGGCCTTCGCACTATTAGTCCCTCCCCACAAAAATCTTCTGATGCGCATCTCCATGGCCTCAATAATCCCCGCCGGCACAACACAATGCCTCAGCACGTGGCAGGGGATGGCACTAAGGATCGACGAAGCCAAAATGGCCCTGCCTGCCAGTGAAAGAGGCCGGACTCTCCAATTGAGCAGCAGGGCATCCAACCGCTGAAGCAAGAAGCTGAGGTCAGTCTTGGACAGGTGCTTGGCAGTGATGGGGATCCCCAAATATGTGAAAGAACTTCCCTCCTCCATGCTGAGCTTCCTGAGAATTAACCTGGACTTCTTCCTGCAAAGGTTAGTGCTAAAGAAGACCCTGGATTTCACAAGATTTACCTGCAAGCCAGCGGCCTTCCCGAACTCACGGATAATCCTCCTGATAAGACGGGCAGCGATGTGGGAGGCAGGAGCAAAAAGGATGACATCGTCGGCGAAGAGGAGGTGTGAGATGCAAGGCGCATGCCTCCCCGGCCGGAACCCCAAAAGCTGTCGGGATTCATGATTCCTCACCAAGCAAGAGAGATATTCAGAAGCCATGACATAGAGATACGGGGAGAGCGGGCAGCCTTGTCGGAGACCCCTCTGAGCCTCCACCCACGGGAGGCGAATACCATTGAAGAGGACGCTGAATCTAGGGCTTCTGATGCAAGCAGCAATCCAGTCCCGCCAGATGGGAGGGAAACCCATAGCCATCAACATCTCCAGAAGAAAGTTCCAACAGACACGGTCATAGGCCTGTTCCATATCGAGCTTCACTGCCATAAGTCCAGCCGCACCCTTGCAAGTCTGCATCCTAGCAACCATCTCCCGCGCGATGTTGATGTTATCAGAAATACTACGGCCAGGGATGAATGCCGCCTGCTCCCGCGAAATGAGGTCCGGCAAAACGGGCTTCAGTCTCCCGACAAGGACCCGTGCTACCACCTTGTACACAGTGTTGCGAAGACTAATAGGTCTATAATGCTCCGGCTTGCTCGCGCCCTGCTTCTTTGGAATCAGGATGATAAGGGTGTCCTTCCACTTATTCGGGAGCCTGCAGTCCTCAAAAAAAGCCAGCACAGCATTAATGACATCATGGCGCGCAATGGTCCAGTAGCCGTGCAAGAATTCAGCCGAGATCCCGTCACATCCCGGCGCCCTATTCCTTTTGATGCCCCGCAAAGCCTCGATGATCTCTTCCTCGGTGACCCTAGCTCCCAGCCTGGAAGCCACATCAGCGTTAACAACCACTGGGGGGGATATGACTTGCGGCATTACCTTGGAGATGCCGCCACGCCACTTACTCTCAAAATACTCAGTTAAGACCTGTCCGATGCTGTCCGGGGAATCCACCACCCGGTCATCAACGCCCTGGATCATGGAGATGCGGTTCATGCGGGCCCGAGACGAAGCCATGTTGTGGAAGAAGCGCGTGTTGGTGTCCCCGACCTGTGCCCAGTGGACCTTGGCACGCTGCCACCACCACTGCTCCTCATGGGCACAACCCCTGTGAAAGGCAGTGATCAAGTCCGCAAGACGCCCATGGTCCTCCTCAGTGAGTCCCACCCTCGATTCTCTTGCCTGCAGCTCCTCAATGTCACGTAAAAGTACTTGGTTTCGGTTAATCAAACTCCCCAGTTCTCTGCGGCTCCAACTGCGCAACGCCATAAGTGACCGCTTGAACTTCATCGAAACCATCTCCCTAGGGTCCCCCAACGCACGTCTGCTCCAAGCCTGCTGCACCACACAGTAGGACTGGGGATAGTGGAGCCAAATGCTCTCGAAAAGGAGCCTGCTGGATTTCGGCTAGATCCTGTCGCCACCCAGATTGATTAAAAGCGGGCAGTGGTCCGAGCCAAGGCGGCCCAGATGATGTACCGAACAGTTGGGAAAAGCAATCAGGCTGGCAGAATTGAGCAGGGCGCGATCAAGCCGCTCCAGAATGCGCGCGCCCCCCTTCTTCCCATTGCACCAGGTAAATTGGTTGCCAGAAAAACCCATATTAGCGAGCTGAAGGTTCTGCATAAAATCAGCAAAGCACTGCTGCTCACTGCCATAGAAGAAAGGCCGACCTCCCCCGCTTCTCCTCCTGGCCCATAATCAAGTTAAAGTCACCAGCCACCAGGAGAGGGGAATTGTCACAGTATGATGTGCGGATAGCGTCCCAGATCGCGCGGCGTCCCTGAGACACCCTTGGACCATAAACAAAGCAGCAGTTGAGGGTGCAATCCTGCCGAGGGGTAATCGAACAAGCCACCATAAAGGCCGAGGCCGCCGTGAGTGCTAACTTGATCTCTTCCTTCCACAGCACAATAATTCCAGCCGACATACCCAAAGATGGATGAAACACAAAATCCCAATCCTTCCCAAGGATCCAGTTAGCATCGCGTCGGGAAAAAGATTGCATCTTGATCTCCAGTAGCACAACAACCTTGACATTCCACTCCCGAACCAGACGCTGCAAGTAGGCCCTCGATTTGCTCTTCTTGGCACCTCTTATGTTCCACGTGATGATCCGCATAGTAGTCATATGGTTATTTGCTTCCGGCATCCCCACCCAAACTAAAACAGCTTTCCAGCAAACAGCTGCTGGCCTCCGTGCCCCACGAAGCACGGTCAGCAAGAAGTCCCGATTAATGGTCACCCCCATCCGGGATGGGTGCACCATCAACCCCTGATCCCCTCTGCCGAAATGGCGAATTCGCCTGGTCGACATTGGCAAAATTCCCAACCTGCGAAGGCTTAGCCGGCGTTGGACTCTGCGCCCCATCCTTGACCGTCCCACGAACTCTGCTTCTCCCCTGGAACCTGGGCGGACCCTTACTACCCCGAGATGTGCTGGCCCCATCATATCCCCTGGCTGTGCGGCTATGAACGACATCAGGAGGCCTCTTGATCAAACCCCCGGGGCTCTTGCGATTGTTCTTCCTCCGCTGCACAATCATCCAAGGGCCCAGACCGTGCCCCTCGCCGTGTACATCCCGCCTATCTGACCGGCGGTCATCCTCAGGTCCCTCAGGCACATTGCGGCCGAGAGCCTCAGTAACCCCTGGGCGTTCCTCCCGCACCTCATCTGTGGTCGTGGTGTCGTTGATGTCAGCTCCTCTAGCTTTGACCGACTTGCAGGAATTCTCCAAATGTCCGACATGACCGCAAGCGAAGCAAATGCGCGACAGCCCTTCGTATTCAAAGGGTTGAAAAACCCTCCCGTAGTCCCCGGAGATCCAGATGCCCGGCTTGAGAGGTTTCGCAAGGTCCACCCGAACACAAACTCGCGCAAAGGGCCGTCCAGCCATCAAGAAGAAACGGATCACCAATAGCTTTAGCAATTCGAAGAATATTGTCTACATCCCAGTAGATAAGGGGGAGACCAGGAAGCCTTACCCAGACAGGGGCGCGCATTACAGATGTGGAGTTAGGGTTGAATTCCGGCGACCACAGATCAAGACTCATGGCTTGGCCGGCGATCTGCCAGGGCCCGCCCAGCCAGATGTCATTCCTCTCACTCATCGACGCAAAATGAAGGCAAAAGCAGTTGGCCGTGAGATCAAAAATCTTGAAGTTGTTAATATGGCCCCATCGTTTGAGTAAAACCCTCTCAATGACATGGAAAGGAAGGGTATTTCCGTAGAGACGGCCCACCAGGTCAAACTTGTGGAAATCTAGGCGCCTCAAGCAAGCTTCTGATGACATGATCACGTTCCCTCCCTCCACATACTCGGGGATATTGGCCGCGCGCAATTTGACATCAACATCCGCCGACCGCACGTGCGAAATCACCTTGTCACTGTGTCTGGGAGCGCTGTTGGCAGTTAAGGCCTCCTAGAAGCTCACCCTATTCGCAACGGCAGGACGGGTCTCCTCAGGGATATAAGGATCCTCAGCTCCAATCCTGACTCCATGGGCTTCCTCCCCAATATGCTTCAGCTGCTCCTGCACAGTCTTACACCGCGAGTCTCCCTCCTGGTCATCCCCAACAGCCACTTCGGACGCACGGGGGGGAAGCTTCAAGGTCGACAGGCCACCTACAGAAGAAGAAGAACCCTCGCGAGTGGGAGAGTCGCTCTGGGAAGATCGGGCTCTTCTGCTGCTCCTCCGGGTAGTTCCTCCCGCCATTAGGGCTGCAGGAGACGCAGCCCGAGCTCAGGGACGAAGCGGTAAGATAACCCGCGGATTAAGGTGCAACTAATCCGGTTCGAGCACTCCCGCGAACCGGCCAAATTCGAATTCGAACACAAACTCAAACCCGGGCCCCACGCGCCGACTCGGGACCACGCGGTCAATGCCCAAATTGACCACCAAGATTCGCCGCCGCTTCGAGTTGCCGTGCTTCACCGCCTGCCGGCCTTCCTTCCGAGTTCCCGATGGGAGACCACTCCCCCGTCACCAGCCGCAGCGTCCGTTGCTGATGCTCCGGCTACCACCTTGCCCCCGCGCTGGGGCCAGAGAGGACCCAGCGAGGAGCTCCGGCCGCAATCCCGCCGGCCACACGACCCTTCAATACGTTGCGCCGCAACCCCTTCCGATCGCTACTTCGCCACCACTCACGCCTCCGCTTCACGCCGCCGCTTCACGCCACCACTCACGCCTCCGCTTCACGCCTCCGCTTCACTCTATTGGTAATGCTTCAGAGCCATGAGTTGCAATGAAAAGCATGAACAAAGATCATTACCTTTGTCATACTTTATATGTTGCATATAAATTTTATAGAACTTATAATTTTATTTTCTCAATAAAGTTCTATGAAATCCATTTGTTTTGTAACTTTCAATTTTATTTTTTTAAGAAATCTCTAAGAATTAAATCTGTTTATTAATATCAACCAAAGAATAATAATGAAAATAAAACAAATCACAAGCAAAAACAATTTGCTGAAACCATTGAAGCACTGAAACAACCAACATATTCAGAGGGAATGAAGCTTAATGTTCCATACACCTAAGTTATTACGTTGTTTGTTATACTACAATTTTTCATTTTTTTTTTGATAAAAAAAAAAAAAAATGAAAAATTGTAGTATAGCAAACAACAATTTTTCATGATTGACTAATGTGTTGAATGCAAAAACGTGAACTCCATTCTGGATTTGCATATCTATTTTTTATGGTTGGCAATGTTTATGTTCATCAAACCAAGCAAATTTAGGTTTGAGTAGGAATGTTTGAAAAATGATTGCAACAAAGTTCTGTTAAAAAGTTAATTTTGGTTTTTTTCTATTGAAAATTATTTATCGGGCAATTTGTTAACATTTCACTTTGACTATTAGGTAGGAAAAAAGTGAAAGGTAGAGTCATATTTTTTGGGGATAAAATGCGATTACTCTTTTAAAAACTTGGAGAATAAATTTTTTTTTTTGAGTTGTTTGCAATACTTAATGGAAATTCTTTAGATTATATAAGTGCTTTTATTAAGTCATGCCAATCCAACCCTTACAACAATATTAACAGATAGGTCATATTTTCTAACATGTCAGATGCATGTTTACAAGGTATGATGTTAGTATAGAGGTTGATAAAATTCATTGATTATGCTTATTTTTATATGCCACATAAATAATGTGTCAACAAGTGGTGAGAGAAAAGCAGAACTAGTTTTGGAAAAAATGAAGGCATTGACTTATTGTTTTGCCTTAGTGGGATAATGGCAATGTTTAAATTGTCTGCATTTGTTTAGTTGTCATTTTTTATTATGTTCTTTTAATTTGTAATAGTATTTATAGTAATTCCTTCTATGTAAAATAATTCAAGTATTTGTTCTTTTAACTAATTTATCTCTTGATGGACAGCTCATTGGTCTATTTCTTACTTATATGCCCAAATGTGATAAGCTTTAAGGTTAGGATGAATGCCAACACAATATACAAAGAAAGGTGTTTGGTTTTGTTTTATTTTACCAAAGATCCATTCCAACAAGGAAATGGCCTAAAATGTGACAAGTTGTGGGATTTTAGATGGAAGTGAGCTTTTTAAGCTTATTTTAGAGAAAAGGATGAGGTCCTTTTCTTTTGGTTTTATGTTTGAGGAAATAATGAAAATCAAGGATGCCACAAACACAGGAGATTTGGAATTTTGGGCTTTTGTAATCTCCTTAGTGCCTTACAGGCAATTCTCAAGGTGCAATTACGTTAAAGCCATGTATGATGCACCTTGTCCTTTCTCATTTAGTTCAGTGCTATCAACAAGTTTTATAAGTTATTCGATACTTGGTGCCCAATTTTGACAGATCTAGCTTGATGTGGTCTTGAGTTGTTCTTGCTCTTGATACAAAAAGTTGTCTGTCGTCAATACTCCTGTCGTCAATAATCCCGATCTTCCTTTTGTAATTGCAAACTCTTTGATATCTCCTGATTTTTATTGCTACCTTGCGATTCCACGTCACCTGAATCAGTAATGTGTTGTGGATTATCTTGTATTACCCAACTTTGATCAGTCTGATTGCCTACACACTTCCTTTTTCCTCACTTTTTCTTGCAATTCCTAATCTCTCTCTCTCCCTACTTGAACATCAGTAGAAGTGAGATCCAAACCAAACAATGAATGCTATTTTTTTTTGTGTCAGCAACCATCCTACACTGCAAAGGTAAGCTCTACTTCTTGGATAAGAACCATAGATTAGTCAAAATTGGTTGATTTTAGTAGAATTTTGGTATTGAAAATTCATCAAACTCTCCACTAGATCAGCCGATGTGAGTGGAGTTCAGGTTTTTATTTCCACTGAACCCACCCCAAATCAGCCATACTGTTGCACTGGGGATCAATGGACATGATCCTGATGGTTGCTATTTGGCCAATTTGAATTGAAGCCGATCTACGTCTGCTTCGAAATGGTTCTAATTGATTTAAAATGAACAATCTGGATTGATTTTAGTCAAAATTGAATTACCTTGTTAAAATTATGTCTCATCTTTCAGAAAACTGAAGTTCTGAAAATATTGTTCTGTGAGCTTTTGGTGTCTTTGCTGAGAAATTAAGCAACCTTTTGGCTTGCTTGTTATCTTGGTCTTTTTACTTCCTTACAAGAGAGAAATGGTTTTTGCACTTTTTTTTCTCATTGATTCTCTATCTTTATTCATGTCATATCTACACAAGACAAATTAAGTGATGGCCAACCAGAGTTAGGATATCTGAGAGAAGAAGCAAGGCTTTTTCTGCACTATACTTAAATAATAATGATCATGCTAACTTATTCCGTTCTACCTTAATTGACCTCATTTTAATGCTAGCCTTCTCCTAAAAGAATTTCGAATGTTCATCACAAGTATCATTATCTCCTTACTGTTTATCTATTTATGTTCTCCTTCCTATTCTCTTGAATTTTAAAAAATACAAATTATTTCTTAACTTTATCTTTGAAGTATTTTTTTGTTGTATTTTCTGCTGATTGGAATTGAGTTTTTCTACTTATTTTGCGAAATTAGTGAACTCATTTTTTGTATGTATGCATATAATGTTTTCTCTTCCTAGTCAATCGTGGTGATTAACATGCTTAGATGCTTGCAATTGTTGCCTCAATAATATTTAATTTGTTACAGATGAAGTCTATGCCGTTGCATGCAGTCCAATAGACACATCTTTGGTGGCCTCAGGGGGTAAAGATGATAAAGGATTTCTGTGGGTGGTTGGCTCAGCAGGGGCACTTTTAGAGCTTCAAGGTTCGATTGATGAGTATTTTGTCATGTCTAATTTTGATTTTTCTCTCTTTTGAAGTATCATTAAAGTGGATACATTTTCAATGGTTACATTTTTTATTTTAACTGCTATATCCACTAAGTACAGGTTTTGTGGTTGAATATATCTGCAAGATGTTCACGGTTTAAATGCTGTGTTTTGGATGGAATGAAGCCATTCTTGTTGCACTGGATTTGTTTTGGCAAGTATTTTTGGTATTTTTTTCAGTGCTTGTGGAACTTTTTCAGTAATTTTTGGTATTTTTTTCAATGATGTTTTCTGTAAGCATCATTGTAAATTTCAGCCAAAACTTTTTGAAATGGCTGTGGTAGATGGCCCAATTTTTTATGGGACTTAGAATGCAATAACAAGGTAGCATGTCTAAGATTGTTTGTGTAATCTAAAATCTTCGATGAATTTTTGGGAGTTTGAAGCTATATTATTGGGAACAAAGCAAATGATGTTACTTTTTTCTCATGCATTTCATTTAGCTGATGCAAGTAAATCAAAATATTTACTTTCTATAGAAATTGGTTGCAAATCAATTATTAATAGGCCTTAAACCAAGTGTTGCCTTGCTGTTGACTGCATGTTAAATACTAGATTTTCTCGGTAATCGTTCTCTTTCCTACATTGCTTTCATCTCATTCCCTTGCCTTTTTAATCACAAACCTTGCCCTCTGAATTATTATGTTAAGCTAAGTTATGCTCATTTCCGTTTGGAGATTTTGAAATCTGCTAGTTTTGATTCAGATTTTGCCGTCCTAGCACACAGGAATATCATATCAAATATGATTGTCTACACTGCAGTGCTGACCACTGATATATCTCTGCTCGATTTTATTATCATGCAATTTTTTTTTGTTATTTAACATTCTGTTTGCACTTCAATGCTGACCACTGATGCATCTCTGCTCGATTTTCTTAGCATGTATTTTTTTTGTCATTTAACATTTAATGCTTTTCTTGATTCTGATGCTTAGGTAAATGCTTGCTTTTGCAGTGAATTGTATGAACATGCTTGCTTGAAAATTATATTTTTATGGTGTGTAATGTCTATCCATTTTGTTGAACAATTTAAATCTTGATTACTTGCAAACACATCTCCTATGTTTGTGTCATTATGTAAGTAGGTTTCTCGGATTTCAATAGTAGCCACTGATGAGTTATTGTTTTGTAAATATAATTAAGCCCTTAAACATTTTTTCTTTCTAAACCATACGGTTCTATTTACACAAGGATATAAACCTTATGGACTTAAATGGATATTTTTGAGCGGTAATTTAGGAAAAAGTGGTTAGCCTAGTTACTGAATTTAGGAAACTGCAGAGACTTATCCAGTTATTATTAGGTATGTATTTGTATAATGCAATAAAGATGAAGGATTTAGTTTAGTTAACCTTTTAATTAATATCATGAGTGGATCTTCTTATGTGATGGTACTTAAAAAAAGCTATAATTGTTTCCTCTAAGTTCTTTATGTTATCTTTATCTGCTGTGATGCTTACCTATTGTATGTTATTCTTGTAAAGGTCATGGGGATACCGTATCTTCCGTGGCCTTCAGCTATGATGGGAAATTCCTTGCATCTGGAAGTTATGATGGAGTAGTTCAAGTGTGGGATACAAGTTTATTGAGTTTAAAGTGTAGATTTGAAAGCTCAGGACAGGGTATTGAGGTAGTTCATTGGAGTGTATACCTTATAAAAATGGCTTTCTTTTATTCTTAACATTCTATTATTTCTGTTTTACAGAAAGTTATTTCATTGGAAATCCATTTGTTCCTTGAATCTTACAGTGGCTCAAATGGCATCCAAAAGGGCACTTGATTCTAGCTGGGTCTGAAGATTGTAGTGTTTGGTTGTGGAATGTTGACAAAAGTATTCTTCTTAATACCTTCTATGGTCATGCAAGCAGTGTAACCTGTGGAGATTTTACTCCTGATGGTAACAATATATTTGTATGGTTTTTCCAAGATGTTTTTTTGTCATTTTTATTACATTGGTTAATTGTAATTTATTGTCATTGTAGGAAAAATCATTTGTACTGGTTCAGATGATGCTTCTTTGTGGATATGGAATCCTAGAGCCGGGGAAAGCATCCATACTGTTCGAGGTAGAGTGCTTTAAAAATTTTGAAGGGGAGTATTGATACAAATAATAAAAGTTGTCATATGATTTTGAACATTTTGAGATCTTAGATGTAGAAATAACTTACAAAATTAAGGACAAGATTGCATAAATTAGACCCTATAGATCCAACCTTTCCTTGGATCATGTGCAAGCAACAGTTCCATAGAATTGCCTTGTCATTTTAATGTGATGCATCTTTCCTTCATGAAGTTATGTTGCAAGACTAGGGTTCTAAAAGTATGTGCAAAGGTACAAAATAAGGACCCAAGTTGTGGCAAAACACAAACAAATTCTTTTTAAGTGAAACTTTCAGCAACATGACAGTTTCTTTGAACGATGCAAACTCCTTTATAATACCCAATTTAGACAAGGTTTATTAACTGTTTTGAATATATGGATTATTAGAGTTTAAAATGTTTGATTTGTACCAAGTTTGGCTATCTTGAAACTTGATCTAAGATTACGAAAACCACATGTTCCTAGTATATTTCGTAATTTAAGTAAAATTTTTTGGTCTAATGTTTTTTTTTTTTTTTTTTATGGGTGTGTGCTCTTTTTCACATATTTACAAAAAGTGTCTTCATATCTACAAGATTGTTTTTATATTGCAACTTTTAATTATTATTATTTTTTATCCCTAATGAGTCCATAAATAAGTGTTAGCCATGATCCATATATTACCTAATATTAGGTAGCCAACACTGAAAAAAACTCATGGTTTTCATATGTTACATTTCAATATTGTGAATCCCATCTACTTTGTGAATTCCATGACTCAAGCAAATACCCTCAAGCTCACAGCCCATTTGACTTGATATATCCCTGCCTTTGATTAAATCAGAATGACCGGTTCCTTATAATTGGGCAATCCTCCTTTCACTCAACTACATTTTTGGTGTTTTTGATGGTGAGAGAAGATTCTATTTCTTCCTCCCATTTCTTGTTTAGATAGTTTACATGATTATTTTCAAATAACTTTTAATTATTATCTTCTTTTATCCCTAGTGGGTCCATAAATAGTAATTGTCTGAGTCATATATTATCTAATATTAAGTAGCCAAACTGTCAAGCTCACATCACATATGACTCAGTGTATCCCATTCTTTGACTGAATCAGAATGATCAACTTCTTATAATTAGGGTTGGATGATGTGGGATCACCTGGCCTATATTTGTTCAAATTCTCAAGAAATGCATGAAAATTTTAATATGTTTCAATCCAATTCTTCAAATCCAAGCAACCATATAACCCAATACAGCACAGCACTCCACATATAAAAAATGTAATACCCATGAGAGATGTAAAGTAACAAGCCTAATTACTTCAACTCCTAGTAAGAATTCACTGATCGCAGAGGTGTAGGGCACGATGACGATGTTGTTGATGCGGATCTTGGCTGCTGCATCATTTGGTTCATATTTGGTTGTGATCTTCGTTCTTTTTTGTCAACATTTTGTGAATTTTGTATTTAAATTTTAGAGCCTTAACCTTAACATGGATAAAGTTTGAGTTAAAATTGTCACTTGGCTCTCTAAAGCCTAAGGCAATAATTTTTTGATAATTGTTGAAATTTTGATACCTGGCTTACTAGCAAGATGGATGCTTATGTTACTTCAGACCTTATTTTGAAGTTTCTATGGACCCTAATCGATTTCAGGTCAGGCTTCTCTAGACTGGAGCGTGAATTATAGCATCATTGTAATTCCTCAAATTGTTTACTCTAGTTTGCAAAGGACCATTTTACTGTTGTCCATGTTTTGGTATTTAGGTCATTTCTTTGGTGCTATATTTGACTTCCCTTCATTATTTCTTCCTTTTAATTTATGGCTAAAATTACAAATTTATTTTTGTTAGTTATATAATTAGGATGATATGTCTTTAATAGTTTTGATTTATTTACCCTCTCTTTTTAGGCCATCCTTACCATACTGATGGACTGACATGTTTATCAATAACTTCTGATTCTGCAATTGCTATAACTGGGTCAAAGGATGGTTCTGTCCACATGGTGAACTTAGCAACTGGAAGGGTTGGTCACCTTTTCTTTTCTTAAAGCTTTACTACTCTATGCTTTTTCTTTAGTTCAGTCAAGTATTTTATAAGTAATTTGAATGCATGCTAATTGTTTGATGAAATAGCCTTAACAAAATTTTAGTAGTTTAAAAGCATCCCTTGATTTTTGATTTTGAAATTTCTTTTGTAGGTGATCAGCTCTTTGGCCTCACATGCTGACTCCGTGGAGTCTGTGGGAATCTCTCCTAGGTAATACTTTTGGTTGTAAATATTAGTACAAAAGAACATAATGACTCTCTGTTTATTTATTTGGTAAGGAATAAGATTCTGTAGGTTGTTGGTTTCATTTTTGAATCATTTTTCAATTGAAATGCTGTTCTCAGTAACATTATAGCTTATTAGGCTTAAAATACCTGTTTATAGTTGTCTATGAAGTGCTACATATGTTGGCAAGCAATGTTTCAACATTAAGCATGAAAATTTCGAAGTTTTTGTTGGTCTAAAACCATTGAATGATTAGAACCATAACTAAAGTTTTCCCCTATGTTTTGTAATCACACAAACCATATAACATGCAATGATCATTTTTTTTTAATCACTTTTTAGTTTATTACATTATAGCTTAGGCTTAAAATGCCTGTTTATAGTTGTCTATGATGTGCTACAGGCATATTTTTCAATTCATTTGGTCATTTAACAGTTTGAGCATTGTTGTGAACCACAACTTTGAAGGTATTACTTGAGAAATTTAGCATGCTGTTAACTTACATTTTCTTTCATCGTTCGTTGGTCTTCCAGTTCGTCATGGGCAGCTACTGGAAGCTTGGATACGAAGCTAATTATTTGGGACCTTCAGCGCTCGTCTCTTCGCTGCATTTGTGAACACGAGGTTAGCAAAACAAAGCCTCATCTCTTTCAGTTCATTTTAACCAATCCGTCTAAGATTGAAGAATCACCTTCCGTGCAGGATGGGGTTACATGTCTGCTGTGGCTCGGCACTACACGCTTCGTGGCGAGTGGTTCGGTCGATGGGAAGGTGCGGCTGTGGGACAGCCTTTCGGGCGCTTGCGTCCGCATCTTCGGCGGCCACGTTGACGTGATTCAGGCACTGGCCGTGTCGGCGGATCTAAGATCGCTCGTCTCTGTTTCTACCGATTGCACTTCTCGGGTGTTCGACATTTCTTCACTCAGATGAGCGACATTTCTCCCGTCTTCAAGTGTCGTTCCCACACAACACTTCTTTGCCGTCTCTCTAGAATTTGCTTAAGTATTGTGTTAAGTTATAAGATTTTGTCATGCTTATATGAACTTATATGAAATTTTGGAGGTAACATAATATTGAATTTTTTAAAAGAAAAAATTATAATATATTACATCATTTTTTATATTTTTTTTAAATAGATTCATTTGAATTTAAAAATGAAAAAAAATGATGGATTGATTTCCATATGATTGGAGCTTGCACCAATATAAGTTTTCGACTAAGAGACGAAATTGATTGAAGATTGGAATGGACATTAACAAATATTCTCGATAACATATATATCAGTTGAATTCTAACTATTTACAGATATAAATGAGCAGACCCAATGTGCCCTTCTGCTTCATGGAGAGTTTAAATATGCATCTCGTTTTAAAAAAAAAAAAATCTCATTTTTTTGGTTGAAAAAAATGTCTATATTTTAAAATTTATTTTCAGGGATTTTAAAATACATGTTGGTGTATTGAATGGATTCTTTTGAATTTAAAAACAAGCAAAAAAAAAAAAAAAAAAAAAAAAATGATAGCATGGATTTCCATATGGTTTTTTGGAGCTTGCACAAATATTAGTGAAGTACAAAACAAAGAGACGAAAATGATTAAAGATTGGAAAGGACATTAAAAAATAGCTTAAAATGTCAAATAAATAATAAATATAAGTTCCAACTCATGTCTTTGTCAATCCAAATAATTACGTTTAAAAAATTAACTTGGGAGGGAATGAAGCTTATTAAGACCAAAAAAATATTTTCTATAACTCATAAATCAGTTAAATTCTAATTATTTACAGATGTGAATGAGTAGACCCAACACATATATATAAAGTGTGAGACTTGCCTTCTATGCAGTATGAGTTGTAGTTGTTGAGAGCAGAAGCAATGGGATGTCTCTGATACGTAATCCCTTGCCCCAGAAGGATGCAAGGCTTAAACCAACAATGGCCATCACAACCACAGAGCAGGCCGCCGGAACAGCATGGCTACTACCCAAAAACTGGACGGCAAGGAGGCCGGCCAGTGTGGAACTCTGCATCCCTGTGCATAGCGATATGGTTCTACACACCGGTTCTTCCCTGGAATACATTGAATATGTAAAACATAGCCACAAATGAGATAAAAAACATTAACGAAAAGGAAAAAAAAAAAAAAACAATATTTAATACCGCTGCAGCGAAAGCTTGGATGCCCAATAACCCAATGCGAAGGCAGCGAGGTGGAATGTAACTATGGGTAGAAGCAAGAGCAGACCTTCTGAAGACAGGATTTGGGTCCTGTTCATTGCAAGCGGGCTTCCAATACACAGTGAAGTGCAGAACATGGCAAGAAAGGGCATTACAGGTTGAATGGTGTTCGCCAACGGTTTGGCGTGCGTGTTGAGAACAAGACCAATAATGATAGGAATAAACACGACCTGGAATCAACATGCATGACTTCAATAATTTGAACATGAGTTCATATGTTGATAGTTACTAAATGAAATCAAGAACAAACTTCAATGAAAATTACAAAAAGACAACCAACATTGACAAGAAGATACGATTCTCTGGTGATAAAGATCATGAGATTGTTTATCTTCTTTACTAGTGATAATTAATATTTTAGTAAAGTAGAGAACAACCAACATAGCAAAGTCAATGAATTGACTACTTAATATATGATGATTCTCAATGCAAACAACATTTGTCTTCAAATAATTTCAAAATGAGAATTGCAAGAATAAGGGATATCACCACAAACCATTGTAGCTAATGATGTAATGTGATCCTAAAACTAAATATAGAGGACAATTTTGAGTACTAGAAAGAAAGAATATAAGATCAATGTGGAAAATCAACTGCACCAGCATGTAAAAATCAGGTATGCTGGCCAAAATTTAAGATCGATAATCCGTGCCACCATATCTTCATCATGGCAAGCTGTCACTGATTTCTTGCTCTAATAAACCATTTCTCGAAAGCTTAATAATGCGGTGACTAAACTCTTTCTTGTGTCATTGATTACATTGTTGCCTATCGTATTTTGGAACTGTTACTATTATTACAGGTGAGAACTAGAAATGAAATTTTTGTTGTTTCCTTTAATGGTCATTTTATGTCGATATCAGTTAAAAATGAAGTTTGGCAAGACTTTTCTTAAATCTGTTGCTGCATTTCACTAAATTCCTGTTATGATATCAGTAATTCTGGGAAAAATGATTCTCATTTAAATGACCGCAGAAGATTTTTCAGCAAAATGCTGATATATTTTACCAAAATTTAGATAAAACATGAATTTCAGCTAGACTTTTCTTAAATCCGTTGCTGCATTTCACTAAGCTCCTATATGATATCAGCAATTCTGGGGAAAATGATTCTTGTTTAAATGGCCTCAGAAGATCTTTCAGCAAAATGCAGATATATTTGACCAAAATTTTGATAACATGATTTTAGTAGCTTTCCAGTATAAACTAATTAACTGCAGAAGATGTCATGCAAAAAAAAAAAAAAAAAAAAAAAAAAAAAACAATTAGTTAGATTATCATTGCTTCAAAATAAAAGTTCTAATATCTGAAAAGAGAAACCAGCTGCTTATTAAAAAAATGTTGACCTTTTGTATAAATGAATGCATTTGATTACCTGCAAAATTGACTTGGACATTGCAATAGCATCAACAGGGACTATAGAGCCAATTAAAACACCAGTGAGTGCAGGTGTGACAAATACAGAAGAGATGGTCGTTATGCTTGTCAGAAGAATACTGAATGCCACATCTCCTTTGCTCAAAAAGCTGGCATAACTTGAGAGTTGAGCCCCAGCAACACAACTGGTAAGAATAAATCCCGCATAGAACATAGGAGAAATTCTGAATGCCTTTGCAGTTAGTAGACCCAAGAGCGGTTTGAGCACATATTGAGCAATGTAGCCAACACAAAGTGGCAAAGGTCTGCCAAATATAATGAAAAATGGGTATCACAACTCTATTTTAGTAATAATAATAATAAAAAGAATATAACAGTAAACCTGACGACCTTTGAAAGGCAAGGGATAAATCGTCGATAGATAGCTTGATGCCAATGGATAACATGATCCCTCCGAGAGCTGGAGCATAGTATTCTTTTGATACCCTACACAATGATATAAAGAACAAGATTTTTTTCACAATGCTCAGAACAACTTTTTGCCAAAAAACTATTTGAAAATTCTAATTATACTGCAAATTTTAAAAAGGGTCATAGCATCACCAAGAAAAAAATATGCAATTCCACAAACAGTTGAATCTTTAGCGCACCTTCATAAATATACAAGTGCTAGACAAATTATGAAAAAAATATTTGATTTGTTGTTGATTTTAAATAAGCTGAATGACTTGAACATTTTAAGTGTAAAAGTCCATAAAGATAGACAAATGTTCTGAAAATAAGAAAAAGGCAAGGTCATGTTCACCCAGCACATGACTATTATGAAGCGCCAGATTAATTGATTTTTGGATCTAGTTGAATAAATACAATTAGGCTTTGACTAGCTCCCATGTGTGAGTTTGATCAACACAACCTGAGTTGAAAAAAAAAAGAGATTGAAGGTTTATTTTTTTTCATGTGCATCTCTTTTTCATTTTGTAACATGTTCTTGCACTTCCAACATTTAAAAGTATTAATTTCATATGTATAGATATGATTTATAGTTTTTGTATTTGTCATGTAAAACTATGTTAGTGTCCATTTTAGTTAAATTTACATATAATGTGGTATCATATTATATCCCAATGTGCCTATGTTGCATTCATGCCTCAAAATAATGAGGTCACAAGAAATCAATCACGGATTTATTGTTAGTTGTCATCTAATCCACTTATAAGCCATCCAATGAACCTATCAAAAGGTCTTAGAAAGGACAAATTTTACAAGTTGAAACAGAAAACTCAGCGACACAAAAAAAACTATTCAATATATCATCAAACCTGTCCAACACCGATAATCAAACTACTTCTTTGTTTGGTTATAAGATTTTAGAGTTATCGTACATTAAAATATATTTAAACTTTTATATGCTTGATCTCTTAAGATTTTTATTGTCTCTCATCACATTAGATCCTGTTAGATCTTCCCCACAAGAATGCTCTAGGCATACCATTGAAAAAAAAAATGGGTTCTAGAATGCTGTGCAAAAACTTCATGCATGACATATACTTCAATTACTTCATATAAACATTCACAAGTGTACAAGAACTGCAGTTAAGGATGTAACATAATACCAAAATGCATTATCCCTGATCAAAACTTACTATTCCCATGCAGAATTCGCTTTAAAATGAAAGGGGAAACTTCCAGCTCCATCAATCCAAATCTGTTCACTCAATGAATAAGAATTGCTAACTTCAAAATCTTCGATAAACCTTAAATTGTCTCCACTCTAGGCGCATACCACCCAATCAGCGACACAAAAAACTCAAATAAAACCACCCCACACCAATGGGGCAAACTACACTAAGTTCTATTTTACTTTCCGATTAAGAAATAGAGCCTAACAAGATGAAAGCAGCTCACCAGGAGAAGGTTGGAGGCTTCACCAGCGCAGCGACAGCGGTGGCAATGACGACGAAGGGAAGCATTGCCGACAGCGCCTGCGAGACAGCCTCCGTTCTGTCCTTGGCAGAATAAAAACCCCATGATTTTATTCCAAACGAAAACAGAGAGATGCTTCTGTCTTTCCTCTCCCACCCCGCGCTCCTCTCGAACGGTAACGAGGTCGAGCAAGCAACCACCGGCGCCCATCCGCCGTTTTCAGGCCGCCGTCTAATCTCTAGATGTCTTCCACTCTTCGTAGCGGACAACCTGAGCGAAGAAACAGTGGCGTCGGGAAGTCGCAGCTTCTCACCTCGGACCGGTAGTAGCTGACGAGAAGCGCTGCAGAAACACTGCAACGCGGCCATCGAAGAGACGCACCATAAATCGTAAAAGATAATAATAACAAATGATGGCGCTTATATATCAAAGTTAAAAAAAAAAAAAAAAAAAAAAAAAACAAAACAAAAAAGAAAAAGAAAAGAAAAGAAAAACGAGCGCTTGAATTTGAATTTTGTTTTTTTAATTTTGTAGATGCATCTCTTTAACCATTTATAAATAATTTTTTATAACTATTTTTTATTTTTCTCTAAAAAATTAACATATTTTTTAAACAACAAATATCAACTTGAAAACATTATAAATATAAAAAATAATAAACCAATTTCTCCAAACAAAGGGTGAAGAATAAGAAGTTATAGAAGTAAACTTCCATCGATGTTGACTCGCCTAGACTAATAGAACAAGCCATAAAAATTAACTTTCAACTTCATGAGCTCTTTTGAACAAACTTGAGTTAATTCAATTAGGATTATAATGCTTAAACCATTTCAGACATTTTCTTAAACTTCAAAAGATTTTCTGTTCATATTACATGTTTTGTTTTCTAATTATTTATTAGACTAATTTCATGATTTGCCTTGTATTAGAATTGATGGAATGCTTCACTAATATTTTTTTAAGTTATTATGCCCACAATATATTACAGTAAGGACATGCATATGATGATAACTGGGAACAACAGCATTAACGAACATTCACAAATCTGGCAACAGAATGAAAATGTGTTCCCATAGAAAATGAAATTGCATACATAAGTTTCAAATTCATAGTTCAAAATTCCAACCCTAAAAATAAAAATTAAATCTCAATAGAGAACAATACTGTACATCCCTCATCAATAAGGCAATGCAGTCTACTAAAATGTATTTACATGTTCAAATCTCTGCACAACAAAATGCTATGTACAGTCCTGGAACTCTATGCTTCTTCCTCACTTGCCAAAGGGGAAGAACATGTGTGATTGCATTTTGCAACGAAGCAAATTTGACTCGCATGATGACCTAAAAACATTCATCCAAAAAAAAAAAAAAAGAGAAAAGATTGTATCCACAGTTCCACACAGAACAATCAAGTTGAAATATAAGTAAATAGAAGAGTTTAGAAATTGCTAACAAGTGTAAACGCAATACCTTATTAAAGAAGACGGTTGTTAAGCAGGACATTGACAACATGTTGAGTGTTGCTTGTGCAGCAGTACACCATAGATATTCTCTCATTTTTTACTGCATCTTTAGATTTGAGTAAACCATGGAAGTACATTTCATTTCATGGGAAGAACTTGGGGAACCATTGTGCCAAAAGATGAAGCCACAGGAGTTGATTCCTCAACATCTTGAACACTCCATGAACCATAAACTTCCTTGGGAAATGCCTCAGGGAAGGTGGAAGAGTTGCTTGGGGCATATGGTCTAGACACTTTCCTTCTCTTATGATCCTAAAAATTACCAAATACAATAATGTTTAATGATTGGAGTTCCCAGATAAGTAAATCAAAAAGCAAACTGCTGCAAATGCAAAACCTTTGCAGCGTTTGGTCCATAAGATAACAATGCCTCCTGAATTGATGAAAAAATTTCATCAGCTTGTTGTGATCCGCGTATGCATTTGACTATACGAACATTTTCCTTTGAATCGGGGGATTTAATCTGCATGTAAAGTATTAGGCGTGAAGGAGGTGATCCCTCATTATCCTTCTTTCCATGCGTCAATTCCATGGTCACTAGATCCTCCCATAAGACATCCCACATTATTGAGCAGGGATCCCTAGCTGGGTTAAACTTCTTATGTGCCATAATGTTCATTGGTTGCTGAGAAAAGAGTTATGATGGAGATATTTAGTTAGTCACAAAAAAGTTAAAAGAACAAAAGGAGGCTTGGGCAAAGTTTTAGTAAAATACTTGTAATAACAACACTCTTCGATGAGTGACTAGAAGGATCTTTCCTTTTGGAAGTAGGAAATGATCTTCATATGCATCTGACAATGCAAATTTTCCCCTAACTTTAAATAGATCAACTTGGCCAAAGAAGGTACCAGATTCTGCTAGCTGCAATATAACCTTCAAAAGAAAAATATACCAATCTCAAGTTAGACTAAAAAATTCAAGTTTTCTAAATATCCATTTCAGAAAGGACATGAGAATAGATGATCTTTGCCATATATGTATGGAACTTTCTAACTTGAAAACATTGCATGCCTTTCATTGAAATCTACAACCTCAGAAGTTTATTTGTTCATAGTCTTATTTGATTACACCATTTGACACCAATAGAGCTAAAGTTGTATAACCATAACTTAAAATGTTATTTACCTGTCCTGTTGCTTTATATTCATCATAAGGGCGAAGTAAATTATCCCCTCCAATAACCCGAGGAAGACGTCTTCGTAGCAGCTGCTCCTCCGATGTGATAGCAGAAGCAATCTTCATTCTCATAGCATTGGCTCCTTCAGTAGTCTTTGAAAGAAGATCCAGAACACCACTCACAGGTTGGGCGGCAGCACCTATTATGCCTTTACCTACACCTTGCATAAAACCCTCAACACCAGAAGATTTGGCTCCTTCTAAAGGCTTAGTTACTATTCCAGTCACTCCTCTGAAGAGGCCTTTAGCAAGGGCACCACCTCCCTCCCTAATCACATCACCAAAGTCTTCCACACCTTTACTGTCCTGGTAAAATATTGCATTATTTTAGAATTTTTTATTCAGAAAATAAATCATAATTAATCAATAATTTGAAAGGTTAATATATCATATGACATATATGATACACACACATATCTATACAAACATAAACATACAAATATACACACACACACACACACACACACACACACACACACACACATACATATATATATATATATACATATACATATACACATACATATATATACATATACATATATATACACATATACATATACATATACATATATATACATACATATACATATACATACACACACAAACACACAGATACACACACACACACATATACTCATACATACATACATACATACACATGTATACAATATTAATTTAATTCGAATCACTCACAATGTTTTCATATCTTTGTAAAACCATCATCTATCCCTATATGATTGGTAATCTAATGTATAAAATAGTACCTGCTTTTGTCGGCTCTGAATGAATTTTTTGTCCATGGATAGAGCAGCAACACCTTTGCTCATGTTGCTAAGTGCACTACTTGCATTGCCAAGTATATCAACGCCAGAAAGCAGCTGAAGAGGATGACTAAGAAGATCCTTTTGAATGCTAGAAATTGCAGTACTAATAAGAGCACTTTGACGCATGCATACTTCTTCCCGATATTTTTGTCCAATACGGATCTGAAAAATCAGCGAGCATTTTACAAGTTTGTAAAGTGTCATATAAGCAAGCATGACAGGAAATCTTTGCAAAACGATTAGAACCAACCAAGATCTTTGTCTTTGTTCAACATAATTAGGAAAAGAAAATGTACATTTAGTAAACTTTCAAACATGCAAACCAACCTGCATGTGCTCGGTGTTTCCTAAAGCAGTCATCAAAGATGACCAAAATCCCAGAACACCTCGTGGCCGTTGAGATGGTGACATAGCCATAGATACCTTAAATCGTACCTCAGAGATGTTGAGAAGACTACAATGAATTAATTTAATATGAAATAATCAGATCAAATGAAAGGTGAAGAAATCAAATGGAAATAGAAAGATGAGAATACCCAATTTTTATTATTGGATCAACTGAGACAGAGCTATCTGCTGATCTGAAAAATCTACCAAACTTTACTTGTTGGAATAACTCATGAAAACGCCAAATAATTGGTTCGTGTATGTTTACCAAGAAAGTAGAGTTATCAAGAACCTGCTAAAAGATAATTGAAAGTTTCTGATAAGTGTCTTAGTCTTACATTCAAAACAATACATAAAGAACACAAGAACAAAAAAAAACAGTTCATAAAAATTGAGTAGTATTACACTACAGATATATCATCAAAAGGAAGTTGTTCAAGTAAAAGTTCAATAATATATGAAGGGAGATTAAGTTGTCAAGCAATACCTGAAAACCAAGGTATGGGTATTCACAAGAATCTAGTGAATTGTTTGCCTGCATGGTCATTGAAAACTTCAATGCACAATCAGACTGATCCCCAGCTTTTTGGGGTCCAAATATAACTGGCATAGGAGTAAAAGGTAATTGATTATCTACTTGGACACCATTCATTCGTAACTTGAGTCTGCCAAAATCAAATTACAACAAAATGAGCAAAAACAGGTATCTGCAAGGTTTGTAATATTCAAACTAATGCATAAAAAATATTTAATAGCACTTCTATTAAAGAAAATCTTTAGCTATTAAGAATGATAAACCTAAATATTTTACAATGAAGACCAACCTATTTAAGTAGAACTTTCTAGAATAAAATAAATAATCAATTAATAAAGATAGATAAGTGTTTTCCATCGTTGAAGTGCATTTGAAAAGGCAAGCAAGGAAAATTGTACTTTCAATATCTTGTTTGACATCCAAACAAAAGTCAATATACTCTGAAATCGAAGTAGGAAAATGCTGAAGCAGACGTAATCCTTACCTACTGATTCCAGAACCTAATCCGGATGAATATGAAAAATGAAGACTGAGAATCGACAGGTAAAGAATCTCCTCTGGTGTGTGGTCAATAATAGATAACCCAACCTCAGCAAGTTCAAATGTAATGTGAAACTCACCATTCAAATCTGAAGATGAGTGCATATAATCATTTTCAGAAGGTTCAAAGGCAGGTAATGGAACTCTTCCATGTATTATTACTGGGTTTTCATTTTCTGGCATCCAGTCACTAATCCTGGTAATTTGAAGTTTCCCTTCTTTTAGAACAGTAAGATGCAGGGCTCTAGTTGATCCAATAGATGTTTGCATAAGTTGGTAATCTTTAACCTCATCAATATTGTACTCATGTGACTTGATTGAATCCTTAGCATCAACCGTGACTTCCAATAGATGCCGCCTACCAAGGTCTTCCCAGAAGAAGGAGGTAGCTGAATTAGGTGGAAGATTATACCAGTAACCATCAGGACTATCCACTTGCCGAACACGCACTGGTAGGAAGAGAGAGCGATTTTCAATTCTGTTGACACGAAAAAAGAGTATCACAACAATGGTAAATCAATCAAATTATTGAAAAAGAAGGAAAAGAATGTTTACCTGTATGGGCTAGAAAAAGATGCAAGGCGAAAAACAACTTCAAAGCGAGAGCTTTTAATTTCACTACGAACTTCAACTCTCAAATACATCTGATCAGTTATATTATCACCTTTAATGCGTATACTCATCATTCCATTACTTCCAATGCTAAATGGTGTACTCCAATGGTAACCATCAAGCCTCAACTGAATGTGCAATTTGTTAGTCACAATAAATATTCAATTTCTAAGCAAAAATCCTTCAAAGTTTAAGCATTTCTTTTTAGATCATTTTACCATCTTTCACATTAAAAAAAAAAAATCCAAAATTATAACTTCGAGTGATATCGAAAGCACACAATCAATAGTTTGGGCTTCTGCACATCCCAATAATTTCACTGACATTTATTTTCCATTTGAACGTGGCAAAAATGACTTTATTTTACAACACATAGAACAACATGAAGCAGTGTGACATCTAACAATTTGTGTGAGAGAAAGGTGGAAAGGAGACCATCGGGATAAGGTAGCCTTCTAAAAGGAAGCTCCTATCAACAACTTCTATTACTGCAACAATGACACCAAATCATATCTAATCATTACATCATATATTCAGGCTTCAGATTGATTAAGCTAACTAGATTATTTGTTTAGCAATCTTGGTTTAAATATTCTATATCAAGATTGCAAAAATTTTACCAATCTTGGCTTAAAGAGTATTAAAAAAATGCATGACTTCATTTGTAACAAATCAAATCTAGTTTGACCCCACCTAAACCTGATTAGTATTAAAATAGAATACAAGTGAAAATTAAACTGAGATAAACTAGATCTACTGACATGAAAAATTAGATAACTAAAGCTTTTATGATTGTTAGTCTTAACATTATGAGAAGAGTTTTTTGTTATTATAATGCAATGTTCCAAGCAATCAATAACGTATGTCAAGCAAATTTGTTAAGCTTTTTTATTAATTATACATATGCAACAAATTAATTAGTATTCAAATAGAATACAAGTGAAAATTGAACTGACATAATCTAGACCTACTGACATGGAAAATTAGATAAAATGTTTTATGATTATTGGTTTTAATATTATGAGAAGAGTTTTATGATATTTAATGTAGTGTTCCAAGCAATCAATGATATAAACATGAGATGGTTCTAGAGTTATGATCAAGCAAATTTGTTATTCTATGCCTAAAAAGTTTTTTTTATTAATTACATGTACCCAACAAATTAATTAAATCGTGAAGCTTTAGTCGAATTGGAATAAAACCATTCAATTATTTATAATAAAAATGTCCTACAACTATATATACATAGCAATCTTTTGCCAATCTTGGCTTTAATATTCCATATTAAGATAGCAAAACTTTTCTGACTTACAAAAAATAAATTCTATATTTCATGTCCATAAATCTTATCATGTATTTTTAATTCCATGATAAAAGAGTATTTAAAAGATCCACAACATCATGAGAAGCAAATCAAATCCATTTTGACCTCATCTAAACCTGATTAGCATTCAAATAAAATACATGTGCAAATTGAACTGACATAAACTAGATCTACTGACAAGAAAAATTACATAAAGCTTTAATGGCTAGTTGTTGTTCATATTATGAGAAGAGTTTTATGATATTAAAATGCAGCGTTCCATGCAATAAATGATCTAAAAAGGTTTTTTTGTTAAATCATGAAGCTTTAGTCTAATTGGAATAAAACCATTCAATTATTTATAATAACAATGCCCTACAATTATATATACACAACAATGCATAGTCTAAGCACAGTGAATTTTGATAAAGTTACGAACTTTTCAGCTCCTATCATGTTAATTGAATCTTTACATTCATATTAATGTCTTCATGATCAAAATCTAATGCATATATAAAATAAGAAATTCCCATCCAAACTACTCAAACCCACTCATATGTATTGTATATATATTATAAAAAAAGGTTGCTTTGGATTATTTGCCAACAAATTTAAAAACCATATTAGCACAAAGTATAGCTGTTCACTTCAACAACTAAATGATTTGAAACAGCTATTGTGAAAAAATTTATACTAAAATGATGTATTTTGGAAAAAGAATTTTTAGAATATTAAAACCACAATTGTTGATTAACGCAAGTTATGGCCGATGTATACCTAAAGTTTTGTAAGCTTTTATTTTATTATTTGAGTAGTATAGATGATAGCCAAGAATCTTGAATTACATTTTTGTTGCATAAATGGACAAACAAAAATATTTTGGAAGACTAAATTTTTCAATGGACTCGGTCAGAGCTTTCTGTCTTCAGTAAGAAAAAGGAAAGCTAGTAAATATTAACTTTTTTACCTTTAATAATTCATTTCCAGTATTTTGCCATTTCAACAGTTTTGGAGGATCAGTTGGAAGCAAGTGCTCTTCTAGCCCAACATCACACTGAGACAAATATAAGTTCTGTCCAACTCTATTAATAAATAAAGTATGTGGTAAGAAGCTAATGACCTGCACATAAAGTGAATGCACAAATTGTTAAGGTCATACAAGATATGAGAATTTATGTTTGATATAAGAACAATGACATCTGCAATTGGCATTGATATAGGAAAGAAAAGCTTATTTTCTGGTATATGTTTCAGTAAACCTCAAAAACAAAATTGACACTATTTCCAAATCTAATGCCTATTAGTACAAAGAGTGGAATTGCATGTAATAACACTCAACCTTTAAAGCAGAATATGTAAATTTGTTGGGGTGTGAATGTCCTTTCACAGGGATAAGAAGTATGCTTGCAAACAATTTCTTTATGCAAAACAAATTCTTTATGAAGGTGCAAAACAGCAAATTTGATGATTTCAAAAAGATGATTTGACAAGCATATAGAGCACATACTTTGTGGCATGGAAGTTTCCAACTTGTCTGCCTAGTGTGTTTTGAAGTCAATACATAATCACTTTTGAGGATTATAAAAGGTGAGGACTATTAGTTGTATGAAGTGCTAAGAGAAGTGTACCTTGGTCTTCTTCATTCGCTCCATTTAGACTATTGTGCATGTGCTGTTCCACTAGCAATGTAAGGAAGCTGGGGAGTTGTAATTTATTTCAGATTCTTAATGAACATTATTCTGTTTTGTGGCCATGAATATCCCAAGGTTTTTGAATTTTCACATAAATCTTTGTGAAAACTATTTTTTATGCTTTATTTCTTCTCCTTCTTTGTGATATTTGAGTTTGGAGGTTACCCTAAAGTTTATTTTACATCTTCCATTGATGCTTGGGTGAGCAATGTCATCACGTGTGATTGAGCATGAAAGGTGCATCTCTATTGCCAACTCAATTTTATCTGCAAACCATTAGGGGTATCTATTGGGAATAGAGAGTGTACACATGCCAATTGGTATAAAAGAATTTTGCTTACATCTATCATTTTTAATTTGTCGTCCTCCATTTTCTTGTCTTAGGAAAAACATTTTGGCAGAGTTTATCTGTGAATCCATTCTTATGACTATCTTGAAAAATTAATAAACTATTCAATATTAAGAAAAGTCTAATCCCTAATCACTAATCTCTAATACCTAAAAGAGTTCCAGCTAATAATTGAAAGAAGGGACTACTGCATGTGTTAAGCAGCAGTATGTAATGCAGATGCAGCATGTGTAGTGTTGCAATGGTCATAGCAATGAACGTGTGGCAACTACTACTGCTCGTGCAACATGTACGAGTGGCACCTCTTGCACACATGCGTAAAACACATGCATAGTTTATACTGCCATATTTTGGTATCAAAGAAAGGTTCGTTCAACGTCAATGGAAGGGAACAAGAAGGAAGTTTAAGAGCAAGTTGAGAAAGAGAAATGAGAGATTACGAAGATATCAATTAAGATGATTGTGCCCATAGTTCGAACATTAAACCTAGAGGTTTAATCAATTTTATTAACTCAACAAGTGTAGGTGTTATTAAAGATACGCTGAAATACCAATCCCCTCCAACGAAAAATCTAGAGGATAGCTTACAAAAAAAAGACAATTTAGTTAAATAGAGAAATTATAGTTGAAATATTAATCTAAAAGTAGCTGAAAACAATGATGACGATAATATCACTATTCTTGCTCCTTCGAAGCTTGAGAGCGATAAAATTTATTCAAGATTGAAGCTAGACTTAAGCTATCTGTCTATGATGATATAATCTTGACAAAGGTCAATCTTTATTCCTTTAATTCCATTTTCAATAATTTTGAAAACCTTGATAAGAGGGAGGCACTAATTTGGTTTCATTTAAAAAAAGAAGATTGACAGAACTGAAATTGCCAAGAGAAGAGGTCGACGATCAAGAGATCTGCTCTATGTCTCGTAAATTATTGAATCATTTAGAATTGAGACTCAATGAAGAAAGAATGACTTTTAGTGAAAAATTAGCAAAAAGTACCACCACAAGCATCGAACAATGGCATGTATGACACATGCAACATGTGCAAAATCTAATGAAAACAATGGTGCGCGACATAGACCTTTGCATTGACCACAACCACGTGCAGCATGCATCGTGATAAGTGCCACTTACCATTATGTGCTGACACTTATCGCACATGCGTAGTAAACTGGGCTTGTGATAGACTACCATACATGTTAAGCTATGTGTAAAGTGGATAGTGCATGCAATAAACTTGCATGGGTGGAACATCAAGTGCAACGGACCATGCATGTGCACTTACCTATGCACGATAGGAGTGACATGTGCCGCTTACTATCTTACATATGTGTCATGCATGCAAGTGTGGATGGTAGGTACACTAACTCACTTTCTTGTGACAACCCATGTAGAAAATTAAAATTACAATTTTATGGATCAAAATACTCTTCTTATAAATAGGTGCTTAGATCTCCTATTAAGTGGAAAAAAGAAATAAGAAATTATATGTATTTTTTTAATTACTATTTTTTTTTTTGGTTTTAAAACACCCTCTTTCTCAAGTTTTTCTATTGCCATAATTCTGAAGCAAGTTCACTGTTGAGATATTGGAATAAGACTTATAGATAGATCACCCATGATGCTTGAAAGATAAAATAAGATATTCGAGCATGAGAGTTGTATTTCTATGACTATCTTTAGGAGTTTATTTGTAACCCATTTGGAAATATTGCTTGGGCGTTGAGAACAATAAGAACCCAACAAAGTTAAGTCTTTTAAGAAAAGCTTTGAGGCAATGAGTTAATGATTTTATAGATCAGCTGGAATATTCTGACACAACACTGAATACACATAAAGGTATAATCTAAGTGCCTATATAGAAGCCCAAGGAAAAAGCAAAAGAACATTCAAATTATTTGGAATGAAAATTTTAAGCTGCACACACAAAGATGAACAGTTTCACTAAGCTTCAAGGAGCATACCACAAATAGTCACCCAATTCATATATGAAAACTTTAAATAATACATAGGATTCAATCATAAAGTTGAACATAATGAAACAAACGAAATGTAGCTTATGGGATATGAGGAGAAAATATATCATTAACCTTTGTTCTGTCAGAAGACATTTTAAGCTGTGCTGACAGCTTATAATATGATCCATCAGAAGCAAATGCTTTAACATCAACTCCCTCCTGCAAGAAATGACTTCTATTTGTTTATTGTTTGCCAGTTTTAATAAGCTCATTGCTCAAGCACAACTTGTAGAGATGCACAAAATTGTCATCTAACCTTTCTTTCCAGATCAATTAGGGAAATCCCAGGGCTGTAAGCCTCAGAATGATAAACAGCAACAGAGATACCTACGCGTGCTGTAGAAAGGACATCGTTGTTAGACGAGAAAGAAGATCCGCCAGCATGACCCATGTAGTCTTGAGGTGATAGCATAACACAATTTGGATGGAAATCATCTATTAGTTCTAATATCCTAAGGCTCTTCCTCGAGGAAGAAAACTTTCGGTCTATGGATTTTGAGCTATGTTTGAAGGCAAACTTTGCAGATTTAACTGTTCTAGATATAGAATGAGAATCAGCTTCCAAATTGTCCAATGGATCAACTTCCACTATACGATAAGACAATGGTGTTGGTGTATCATTACGAATCCAATAAGGAACAAAAAACCTAACAGACTTGGGAGCACCATCACTTCCTCCCATATCATATTCAACACTCACACGCACCCTCCTGAAAAAGCAAAATGATTTATTTGCAGACAGCAAAACAAAAGTTTAGAAAACAAACAAAGCATGCACTTACATAGAATGAATTTCAAATCTAAAATTTAAACTGAAAATTAGTCCAATAGGAATACTAAGCATGGTACGAATCTACTATTAGTGACATAAGCATTACATCAACCATTGCGATATACAACATTTCACAATTTAATAAATTTTATAGAAGTAACTCATTATATCACATAACAAAAGCTCCTAACATGTGCAAGTCCTGTAAAAGTATAGAAGATCCAAATGGCTTATTGTATGCTACAATGCCATACATTTTTGTAAAAATGTACTTTCCAAGGTTTAAATCTAAAATCTCCTAGTCAATAACAATATTTATCATTACACACTCCACTTCGGTACTCTATTTGCAATTAAAAATATTAGATGAAAAAGGTAACTAACTTTATTCATATAAATTTTGTCCCATCATACTTGTTTGTAATCAAGTCAAATTACATACCTTTTACTTCGTTTCTGAACCATCCAAAATGAAGATGCATGCTCAAGGCTTAAGAGATCCATAATCAGAATTGCATCCTGGCATCAGAAGACCATTTTCATGGGGGAACGGGAACGGAGGTTTACAAACATTAGTTATCTACACATTTAAACAAAACATTAGACGTATTTTTGAGTTAGAAACTCACCTTCTCTAGAATCCATTCTCCTTGGACAAACAATGTAAGATAGAGAGGCCTACGTATGTCTGCAGAAAAAATAAATGTACAACCATTTGACAACACATTACCATGTTGACGTTTGACCATATTCCCTTGGATTGTTTTCTCCCAAATAGCATATTCCGCTTCATAGGGAAGCTTATTTTCCAACTTGAGAACTGCATTAATAGTTATTTTCCAATCATATATTGGGGTATTTAAATCTGTCTGAAGAACTGATGCATCAGTCCCGACACTGAGCCATGTATTATGTTTACTACTAATACAAGGGTTGCAACACAAGAGTATATCATTCTTTGCAAGGTTATTCAACTTCAAACAAGAGTTGGGATAATTTGGTTGTCTCATACTTTGTCTATTGATAGAAGCAAGCTGATTAGATTGCTCTTTGCTAGATCCCAAGGCCACGACTTCACCCCAAACATATAAATCTTGAGAATTTTCAACATATGGACGAAATTGTATAAACAAATCCGATTCTCTTGCCACACTTGCCCATGGTAGAACAGTTGATGCAGCAGGATCAACAATAGCAACAACATTACCCATGCAATCATTCTTTTGTTCAGGTACTTGTTTCCTATTACGTATCCATCGTCTTCTTCGTACAAAATGTAAAGCCGACTTCGAGGAAGACTTTGTAGAACTTGGGGGCCATTTTAAGCTCTGAAAATCAGTTCCATATGCCCAACCATCAGTGTCAACAAATTGAGACTTATCAATCCTCCAAGCAGAACTCCAACACCAACCGGATGGCAAAGAAGGCTCAAAAAAGTCCTATAGAATATCAAAACAGTAAATAACTAACCTAATGTAATGCTAATTGCCTCAAATATAAGTGAGATAATTTATCACCTTTGATGAATATGAGAAGTCCCTTGTACTCCACTGTACCGGATCACCATGAAAGCTGGATTTACCTGCCCACCCAGAGATTGGTTGATAAACCTGATTTTCAAAGACCTCCTCTGTCTCAAAAATAGGTTTACCACCACCTGTACTAAGAAGAGGACTACAAAGCATAGATGAAGGGCACAAGGAAACTTCTATTTTCATGTTGGTTTCATTCTTGATGACAGTAAGGGCCCTAAGGATAGCATGCTTTCTGCCATTTTTCATCATTACTTCAAATGCAAAAGGGATTTTATCAAGCAATTTAGGAACAACTGACTGTGGCAATACTGAACTGAAGCTTTCCCATGGCCCATGGGGCCCAAGACCAACCCAAAAACCTACATCCCTATCAGCAACGATTGTATTTTGCATCCCCCTTTGGAAATTCATGTCAATATTGTGCTCAAAATATGTCGTGGAAATTACTAACAAACCACAATCTTTACTGCCGTCATCATTAGTAACCTGACCCTGCGAGCAAGAAAATTATGATGTTGACTATACAATTATTGTTAAATAGGCTAATGGCATAATAATACAAGTTATTATTTGAAGACATGCAAGTCAATCTTAATGACTATACAACTCAATTGTGTGAACACAAAATATTGTAGTGACGAGAACCTTAAATATGGATAGGTACCAATAGATAAAACATCAAATTTGTGAGAATTTCAGTGTAAAATGCAGACAGACAAAATATTGAAAAAAAATTGATATTAAATATAAGCATACTCTAGGTCAACTAACATTAAATTTATGAGAATGTTCATGTAAAAAGACCAAGGATATAGAACATGTAAAAAATCATGCTAAATAGGAGTATACACTAGATTGAGTGAACACTTAATGCATATTGTAGAGATAAGAACATTAAATATAGATGTTTTGTTATACATGACATGATATGATTACTACGGAAGAAGTTAAAGAGAATGTTGGAATTGAACTAGCTTAAAAAGGAGATAATATAAGTCATCTAAGAAGATCCGTAGTAGACTAAAAATTTCTTAGCATGGAGAGAGAAAAAATTAAAATGTATCCATGACGAGAAAGGGGCAAAAAGCTTGCACAAGAAATCCCTAAGAAAGATATTTACTAAGACATTTGATAGATGCTGGCATTAAATAACTCATTTAATTTCACTTAGTATGGTCATACTTAGTGCCTTTTTAAATATTATAGTTGAAAAAAACATTTCAAGAAATTAAAACACAACATAATTTGAAAAGAATTACCTTTCTTCTCAAAGCATAAGAGGAAATATTCTGAGCATTAGATACTACTGCTTGCTGTAACATTCTTATTGAAGCAGCCCGTTTTAGTGTGTTGGTGCTCCTACCAAGGGGAATAGATAATGCACCTATTACTTCACCTACAATTCAGGTTATGACAACTTAATTTTTCTTCAAGTCTCCATTGGAAGGAAACATGCATGCACACAAAAAGTAAACATGGATGCATAGAGAGTTAAAATAAAGAATCAACATACAAATGTACCAAGTGTTACCTTTTCCAGCTTTAGAAGATAGATTTGTAACTTCAACTTCCAAATTAGCCATGCCCTTAAGAATAGAGCCAAGAAAAAAAATAAAATAAATAACATAGCTTCTCAAAGGAGTTTTAAATGTGAATGTGAATATGGACGAACAATAAAGAACAATATATCCAAAAGAAAGCAACCAAATCACAATAATATGAAACTTGATTAGAAGAAAAATAAAATTGTTATGTCTTAAAGTACCCAACATCATGCTACCTCCAATTTGATGAGCATCAAGGTTTATCATAATGCTTACCTTGCCATTATCTACATAGAGTTACCAATGCTCTCTGTGTAGGATGTAGAAGAGTGCCAGTATTATAATAAGAACAATGAGATCTCATTGGATTGGTGATGATATAAACAGTTAAGTGTAAACATATAATGATGATGATGTGTCCTTTCCTCAAGGCTTGATCTATAAGGTGCAGATAACATCCATAGGAGATAAGGAGTCAACCAAATTGAATTTGATAAACTTGGTTTACAACATAACATAAAATATATAAGAGCCTGCAATTACAGCACTCCGCTTAGCATCAATACTTGGTAGATGGAGGGAATTTTAAAAGATACTGATAAAGGTAATCCATTGAATCTTTTCCCTCTAATATATAAGTCAATGCACTTTAGAGTATGCAACAGATGTGGTAGTAGCACGAACTCACGTTTAGTAACTGCATCTACCCATCAGCCAAGGTAATAAACCAAGAGGATAAAAAAAATCTACAGGAAAACCTCAAATTTCAAATATAAACTCTCCAAAATGTTCAAGCAAGAGTGAAAACAATGGATCAAAACACTGGGTGCAATAGCATCACTACATTCACCATCAATTGTCCTTAACCATTAGCACACAATTTTGGCATAATAGCTAGGTTTGAGGGTTGAATGAAGCATTACTCAAAAACTACTTAGGTCGTGACAGCCAAATTCTAAGCAATAACTCGAAGGCTTAATGGGTTTAAGCCCAAACTACTAGAAAGAGGGGTTCTTCCTAACAAATAATCCTAGAAATTTTTAAGCAAGAGATGAGAAGGTAAGTAGGCGACGATGCCGTATCTTAGCCAAAAGAAATCATGTTTTGGTTCATGTACTTCAATGAAACTTCATTAATTGATGAGTTCAAAGATAAAAGGAAGAAAAGAGCTCACAAGTAAAAACACCTAAAATCAGAATGTTATAAAATCTAACCTTACAAAATTACATAGTTAACTAACCTGAAATAAGTCATTTTCAGCCTTTTTTGCCTTACTAATTCAAGAACTTGAATGATGGTAGAATCCCATGAGGACATACCAAAATCCACAATAGTATTTATTAAACCAACTTGACTGCACAAAAAAATAGTTGTTGGCACAACTTTCAACATTTAAAAAAGAACCTATGAACTTGTGAAAATAGTTGTACTCTCTAGAGATATGGTGGAAACAAGCTGGATATGCTAAATATAATATAATGAAACATCTATCTAACAAGTTATCCTTATAACACAAACAATGGGCTTCTAGAAATATGCACCAAATATAACTTCATTATAGATAAAAATCCAATGAAAAAAATTAAATTCTATTGGAAGTGAAACTTTTAATAATTATAAGAATTTAACAATTTTCATCTAGTTCATCCTAAGTTATATGATCTTATCGACAATCCTCTAATAACCCAAATAAGTCATCATAAGGGAGCTACAACCACAACTTTCTTAGAAGGATTCCAAGAAGCACACCACTTATCTATTTATCTTTCACTTTTTGTTCTTCCATTTCCCCCCATCAAAACAATAACGAAGGAAATAATAAATGTTGTTCTTCACTTGCTTTCAAGGATACCATGGTAGCTCTTAGATGTAATGGCTTTCTCATTTCCTCTCCCCTAGCACTTGTTGTTTGTCTCTTCCCCTAGTAAGCACTTCCTTTTAAAAAAACCCTCATCTTTCCTTCCACAATGAGCTCGACACCTCCTACAACCATGCCTTACTTATGTAGTTTGATTAAAACTACTATTTCCAAGTCTAGGCTATTAGGTAAATAGATATTTTAATAGTGTGACTTTTATAAAAATTTTAAGGATATGTTCCAATCATCATTTGTGAAAATAAGATAAATCCTTAGATAAATTAATGTAGGTATTAAATGTTTAAATGATATTAGTTTGATAGTTATTGAAAAGAATTGATATATCAATTGATAAATTCACAATCGACAAATCATATGTTAATTTTTTTAATTTTAATTCAATATTTAATAGACCAAAATAGTAGAATAACTTGAAGTTTACACAATTTCAAATATGACTTCTACTTTTTAGATTTAGATATATTAATATATAAGTTTGACATAACTATCAAGTAAATCCTATAACCAATTTTATTTTTAGTATCTTCTTTCCATATAAAGACTTATCTACATATACAAACTGTGGAAACTTATATTGATATTTTGTAAAATAGAAAAAATGGATTAAAGTCTTAAATGTAATATTAAAATTTATTTAATATTTTATTATTTTAAAAAACAAAAGACCAATATTAGAATTATGTCATACCTCAAGGACCTATATGCAATTTTTCTTAAATGTTATATTTAGGTTATTTAAGTTGAATATAGGTTAGGAGGTTTTGAGGATCTAGGCCATTACACGTGAGTTGTGAACTTCGAAATAGACAACTCTTCATAGACGATTACTGCATCTATTGTTGTTGAGGTATTTCTTTAATACTTAATTATAAGTTAATTAAAAATTTATGTGTTTACTTCAGTATAAAAACTTAATTATAAGTTAGTTAATACGTTTATTTATGTATAGAAACTAACTAATAATACTAGAGTCTCATGCTTTATTCTTTAAATATTTACAAAGAATATTTTGTGATAAGGTATGACTTAAAGCTGTCTTTTGATTAAGCATCATCATTGTATTAAATTTTGCATGGTTCAAATAGTAGATTGATGAAATGTAATTTTCAATCTTGAGTACTGTTTTGATTATTGATATGTTTCCATGAATGAGATGATTAGTCATCCCTAATTGATTATATATTTGCCTCCTTCGCTTACCCAATTGGTTTATAAAGTTATGATCATTTATTAAGATTGTTAACCTTTGATGAGAGAGGAATATGATTGTCATTGTTGGAAAATTGGGCAAAATCTCTAATTTCTTGGCATTTAACTAAATTTCTTCTCTTTATTTCTTTACTTTTTCTTTTCATTCTCATTTAAAAGACGGATCATAATTGTTTCCCATTCAAGATAGTTACTTTTTTTTAATTCCCTTAATGCCATAGACCTTTTTAGAGACTGTGTAAGGAATCGAATGAGTGATGAAGTGTTCCTTTTCAAAGTTTGGCTTCAATGCATTAGACCAATGAGATGTCCAATAATCATGATTCTTGGACATGACTCATGAATTAAAACAACTACATCAGAAAAATTGTGAATATTTAGATAGCAAGCATACAATATAATTCTCTTATCCATGACAAGAAGACTTCAAACAATAATTGAACCAAATAAGTGTCTTTAAACTAATATTTAGGTCATGTTGCAATGTTTTAAATTTCTCAGTTTATGAAATAAAAGTCAGCAGCATACATTTATTGTAAGTCAGAGGTTCATATTTAAAGGAAACAAATATTAATTAATCTTCAGGAAATACCATTGAAGTCGCCAAAAAAAAAAAATTAAAATAGAGCCAACCTTTTCAGGTACTTCAAATATGAAAAATTCATTCCACTTGGCACAACCCACAGCAATGCCATTTATAGTTGAAATTGTAGGCTTAACACATCGCGTTCTTGCACTTTGGGGAAAAAGCTTGTATTGATCAGATACTTTGCTTTCAATTAGAAGCCTCAATGCACAAAAGTAGTCATATTTATTTCCATCATCAATGATGGGTAAGCCCTGCAGTAAAAATGGAAGGACTTAAATTATATGTACAAAGAAAAAACAAGCAGAGAATAGAATTGTTAATATTTGAAGTACCTTGGACTCGAATATCTGTATAGCCACATAGTAACGGGTCTCCCTACCTTTAGTTACCACGTTTAACCTATCAGAAAACTGTGGTGGTGGCACAAGTAAAGAAGTTTGACTGTCATTTTGTACTAATTCAATTTCATCTGAGATTTCTCCAATTTTCCTCAAATAGATATCACATCCCAGCTTATTTTCAATGACCAATTTCTGAAAGTCATCTTCATCCAATGCTGAAAATGACGAACCCTGATTTTTTGAAAGTTCAACCTGCTATGATGATGTGATGGTCATTTGGTGAATTAGAAGAAGTAATATCATTGATAACAAATAATACTTAACCTCTGCTTTTCTGGATAACTTCTGGTCTAAATCATTTTGTCTTTCCCATGAAACAATAGTTTCCATTAACATATCTAGATTGGCAGCACTAATATTCAGATTCACGGAGCTTGTTGCAGCTACACAAAGCCGCATTCCAATTTTGGATGGAGGATGCAAGCAAGTATCGAAAGTTTCAAGTCTCAACATTAAAAAAAAAAAAAAAAGATAAAACAATCAGCAATGTGAATTGAGCTAGAATGAATTAGTACAATAGCATGCCAAGTTACAAAATTTTAAAAAGCATCAACAAAAGAATATCTCAGTTACTTGAATATCCCATCAAAAGGCTCAACAAGAGGCTCCCATGATTGCAATAGTCGATTGAATGTTGAAGCAGCCATAGAACAGATGAGCACTGCATTCATTGCTTCAACACCTCCGTGTGTTGCAAGATTTATATTAGTGATGGTTATATCAATTGCTGGTGTTATCTACACATACACAATAAAGACAAATGACAAAAAATTATTTCAAAATATGTGGCATGCATTTAGTTTTCTTTGAATTACAAAAAGACCATGCATTCAGCTTTTTTTCTAAATAAAAAAAAAAACTGAAATAAGAACTTAACGTACTGTTCCAAAAGAGCTATCTAAGACAGTCAGTGAAAAGCAACCCAACTTCATCTCAGCACTAATGTTTTCTCGCGTTTTAGGTTTCACGCAGTCACTAATGTTATAGGCCAAACGATTTGATGGTTTTTTGAGATCAGATCGTGCAAGAAAAGTATAAGCCTGCAAATAAATAGACAATTAAGAACATCATTAAAAATGACATAATGGAAAAGAAGTATAAATTATCATTGAATACATAAATAACATCGTGCCAAAAAGTTGCACAACCAAGAGTCACTAAACCGGTTTTGAATTTTTCAATTATTTGAAGAAAATATGTAAAATTCATTTTGCACCTGGTTTTCAACTTTCCAAATGCTCCAGCATGTGGGACCCTTTGAACTATTTGACCTAGCAATTGGTTCCTCGGAAACATTTGCTTGATTAATCAGGTCGATCCTTGGACAACAAAATGAGTCCTTTCTTGGTGGTTCATCTTTTCTAGTGACTACACATCCCAAAGAAGCATATCCAGGGGGAGGAATTGGATACCAAAAAAAGGCATCGTCAAGCCCTTTTCCAAAAGCATGAGCAACTTTAGTGAATTGAACAGGCTTTGCAGAAATCAAAGCGTTATCACACTTGAAAACTAGCCCCAGAGCAGGTGGTTCTAACCTGACAAGGTGGTAACTAAGTTTCAGTTATAAGTTTAATTAGAGGTTAGAAAGAAGTTGATCACCATATCTACCAACCCTTCAGTTATGCAATCACCAAGGGCAGCAAAACCTGGACGGGGGTTAGGTCGCCAGACAGAAATTGGTCTTCTAATATCAGAACCTTTGTCCCACCAAATTCTTTCAAAATGTGGAGTAGTCATATAGTAGTTAGTTCTTGACAATGATCTAAGAATGTCCCATCCAGAAGATGAATTATTATTTTTGGCACTTAGCAGACTTTGTCGATCAGAAACACAATAGTCAGAAGAAGAATTCTTCATGGCAGAGAGATGCCAATTTGGGTTACGCAGAAGAATTTGGTGCAAATCAAAACTCTTATCCATTGGAGGACAATCCACTGAAGAGTGTGCATAAAATGAGCCAAGTGCATTGTCAACTAGCCATATACTAAATCCAGAGAAAAGCCTGTGTGAAAAAAAGAGTCACATTTATTAACCATGTAAAAATAATCAATTAAACTTAACACACCAATAAGCACCTTGGCTGTGGAGGGACATAAAACATGCAATCAGAATATGCTGTAGATGTTGCTAGATCTGATCGAAGGCAATGGACAACATGGTTGGGAGGTGGCTGGTTCCCCACATGTGCTACACACCCCACAGCAATATAGCCAAGAGGCGGGATTGGCAACCAGATGGAACAATCACCATTATCATCAGAATGGTTTCCTCCATTCAATTCTTTGAAGTCAGAGAAAGAACCAACAAGCTTGAAGCCCAAAGGCTTCCGCACTCGTCCATAGGCATTATTTATCGCTACTACAACCTGCGTGGGTGGCACGGGTCTAAAAACATACATAACATCAGACAATTGCAACCACAATGTACAAAGGCACAACTATGCAATTATAAAAAAAAAAGAGGAAGAAAAACTATGCAATTATAAGAAGCAGCAACAAGCCATCTGATGATTGGATCTAGCCAAAAAAAAAAAAAAAGTTAGCAAGGAAATTACTTCCTCAAGTGTATCATGAGTAGCATGAACCACATCTCAAATTTTCTTCATCTTTCTTTGTTTCCATAATTGTAAAGTTGTCAGCCAAAGCTTATCAACCAGTTCAACCTAAAACTTAACCTTCTCCATCTTTTAGAATTAAGACATATTGGTGGTTGACATATGTGCTAGATATAATGACCAAACTTTATTGCATACATTTGCCACCAAAAGACAAGCTTATCATGCATTCAACTATGAGTGACACAGAGCTTTAACTGCAAGAGTATTGCCTTATGGTTGACAAGTTAAAATCACATCAAAATAAGATTATCATGCATGCAACAACGAGTGACACAGAACTTCACTCTAACAGTAAGATTATTATCTTATGGTTGACAAGTTAAAATCACACCAAAATAATTGCGAAGTGCTTATACAAGCTTTATGTAAAAAGGAATGTCCTTTAAAAACTAGACCATCCACCAAGAGTTTAAGGTGAAAGAGAATAGACCTTCATGTGTTTACTCTGCATAAGGAAGTTCATAGTGAAGTCTTACTATTCTATTTAACATATGAAAGACTTCTTTGAGAGCCATTACGTTGCTGATCATAATTATCTGATGATAGCAAAAGTCACGATAACAAAGAGTGATGAAGAACATGATGATGTCAGGTGGTGCTTTATGGAAAAACTTGAGATATGAAGACAACGCATATAGGTATGACTCCAAAAGATTTAGATAATCATTTTTGCTTTGTTCCTCTTTATATCAATGCGATTAAAAAGACTAAATACTTACAGCATTTCTCAACTGCATTGCCAAACAAAATTTTTTTAAGTTATCAGATGATATTGCATCTTTGTTTGAAATCAGTTACTAGCAGTTAGAAGAAGTTTAACAAAATTTATACTGATTAAAATGATGAAATCTAACTTTTACATGCTGAGGGGAATATTGGTTTTACTTAGAACTAGTAAAGACAAGATCGAAAATATGCATTTCATAGAAACAGATCTGTAACATCAATGAAAAATTTCCATTATAAAAAAAGCTAGCTACAATTAATACATCATATTTAGGATTAAGGCTAAAAGGAAGCATAAATAAAGGAGTCATAACAAATGTAAATTTCAACTTTTAAAACTCCAAAAAAAAAAAAAAAAAAAAAAAAAAAGAATAGTTCACAAATCAAATTAATGGAGCAGAAATTGAGTATGACATAACTTGTAAAAATTCGTTCTTGAAAGAGAGTTAGAATGTAGCTCCTCTCTATGCAATTGTTGAGAATATAGAAGAGAATGGTTTGATCCACTCCCGCAACTCCGATGCCATGAATCCTGCGACTCCAACGCCATGACTCCCACGCTTCGACGCTGCATCTCTTGTGACACTGATGAGCATTGCCCTAACTCTTGCGACTTTTGCACTTTATTACTGGGTTTTGCTAGGAGAGAGTGCTGCTAATCTCCCGCTCGACTCTTGCTGAACCTCTTTTCCTGAATCGCTGCATCTCGCGCCCATTGAAGTTGGCCTCTCCTGCCTTGTTGCCGCTTCGTGGCATTGGTCGTGATGGTTAGTCATCTTCCTTTGGAACTTATTTCGACTCCTATGGTCTCTTTTCCTTTTTTTGAATGTCTCATTTGCCTGATGGTTAGTCATGCACTCATTACAATTATTTGTGGATATCATTCAGCTGCCCCATAAGCCCTCAATTTTTGTAGACTCAGCTGAGAACAAATATAACTTTATTATGGACCAACTGACCATTATGAGGGAGGCCATCACTTATAAAGGCAAATCGACCATTTTATTCTTTAATGAAGATGTACATATACTTTCCAACCCCTTTAGATTTGCTTTGGTTAGAAAATTCTCTTCAGGCCGCCACAACATTGATTCACTAAGGATTTTTGACATTTGGGTTTGGAGGTTTCTTCTCATTTGGGTTTTTAGATCCCTGACACATCTTAATTAGTTTTGAATGTGAAAATGATTTTCTCAAGTGTTGGTTGGGTGGAGTGGACCTTTCAGGGCTTCCCCATGAGAATCTTCAAATGGCCCCTATTTTTTTTCATAGGGCTTGAGAAATCAATTGTGTTTACTAGGATCTTGCTTCCTCATCTACTTATGCACTTCTTCAACAAGGGACCCTTTTCCCTGTAGGCTGCTTTATTAGAGAACCTCTTAAAATTGATGCACCAATTGCTTCTCTTGTTTGACCTAGTGTCGCAAGGATTTGTTTTGAAGTCAATTTTCATAATGAATTGCTAGATAAAATATGGATTGGTAATAATCCGATTGATTTTTGGTTAATTGTGGAGTACAAAAATCTCCCAAATTTCCACTCCATTTGTCATAGGCTCAACCACAAGGAATCAAATTGTGTCTAAACCCCAAGCTTACTCGTGGGAATCAACAACTTATTAAGAATTGCAAGAAGAAAAAGCAGAAAATTTGGAAACAAAACCTTATCCTAAGCAAGATGTGCTATAGCCACATCTTTTTAAAGCATTAGAAATATAGATTAATGATAATCTGAATATTTCTCATCTTTCGATTTCTGCTAATTAGAGCATCATTGCTCCAACTTCAGCCTTTATTGAGGGTGTATCTACTGATCAAAACATTACCTCCAAAGTCTTATTTGATTCTGCTACTCTTGAACACTTCATCTTTGACCCTCTTCTTTCAATACCAAATTTTCCTTTTAAAGTTGATTTCCCTTATCAGAATGACATTTCCATTCAATAGATAAGGCTTCCCATTAAAACAGACCTCCCTGTCAATGCATTACCATCAAGTGAGTTTAAGTGAAAGCACTCAATTTGAGTCTCACCCTAAAGTTTCCTTAGGTTAATGAAAAATGTATATCTTGTGATCGTAAAGCAGAGATCAAAGAACTAAAAAACTAAAAAAAAAAAACGACCTTTAGAATTCGTACTAAAGAATTTTCTTTTTTAGCATCCAAGTAGTTATCAATTCTAATGGAGCTTTGGCATTGTTAGATTTTTCTGATAACTATCTTGCTCCAATTAGAGTGGTCAAAGACCCTCTAATTTTTTAATACAAGTGAAAAGGAAAAAAGGAATGTCATGTAAGGCTTAGCATTAAATTTTATTGTTTATTACAAGATATTCTATTGTTTCAAAAGTTGCAATACTATCTGTTAGTGTGTCATATAATTTTGTTAAATGAGGTAAACTATTTGTCCTTTTTTCAAAAATAAAAAAAAAGAATATAGCACTCTTCCTAAGAATCCATCCACCTTTTCAAGATGATGAATAAAATGAGAAAGCAAGAAAATTTCCCAATTTATCCTTGTCATGTATCTTTTCCATAATGAACATGCAACTAGAGAAAACATAGGCAAGTAGATTAACATAAATATTTGCATTGCAAAAAGTCATCTATGCCATAATAGACACAAAAATATTGCTTTAATGCCAAGGAGATGTACAACAAAAGGTTCCACATGTAGAGATAATGTAATGCAATCTAATATTGATGTGCAATAACTTTAAGTATAGATTCCAACAAAATTAAAGTTGTACGGTTCAAGGAAAGTTTAAGAAAACCAAGAGGAAGCATTAAAGATTCAAGCACGCTAAAACCAAATTTCTTAGGTACCATGAGGTAGATTAAGCTAAAATGGAGCCAAAAGGGAAGCATTTAGAAAACCATAATTTTTGTACCAGCATCTAACCTGAAGTTTAGATTCCAACAGAATTAGAAATGTGAGATTTAAGGGAAGCTTAAGAAAACTAAAAGGATTAAAGATTCAAAGCATACTAGTAAACAAAATTGCTCAAAAAATATGAGATTAGCGATAACGGAAGAAAATGGGTAGCACCTAACTGCATAGCATGGTTGCCAAACTGTAGATATGGACTCATATGATGATTGAACTCTCCCACCAAAGTCTACAGCTGATGATGATTTTCTATTAAACAAAACCAGATAAGCATATCAACGAAGAACAAGTTGGTCCAAAAGGAACATTACCAAGGATTGTTAATGAACTCAACTAACAAATCTAGGCTACATAGTCCAGATAAGTCCAAAATAATCTGATTTATCAAGGCATCTCAAAATTGAATCACAGAAAAAAGTTAACTGAGAGTTTGATGTGGGCTCAGCATAGTGTTATCTTGAATAAACAAAACAAAACCAGTTGATCGACTCAAACAATTTGGACTTGGTTAAACAAAGACCAAAACAGTTTAATTAGCATAGTTCACTCATAATCAAAGAAAAGTCACAAGGAAGTTTAACTTGGAGCATGCCAGGTTATCCCATTTATCAATAAATTTGCAATTTTATTACGTTTTAATTTTTCTCAAATTTGGGATTTTGTTATGCTTTTTAACACACTCTCTCAAGTTAGAGAATACAAACGTTCCTAGCTCGCCAATTAGAGATTCAAATCCCAATCTTGGCAATACCTTCACGAGGACTTTAGTTTCCAAGTTATTTACTGCGATGTATTCCAAGCTGGCTGCTCAAAGGTTGATCTTATGTTTGATGAACCTTCTTTCGATTTACACATGTTTAATTTGATCTTGTTGGGCTTAATTGTCAACATGTTGATGATAGACTAGCTATAATTATAAAGCTTCATGGGACCAGTTCTTGGAAGGTGAAGATATTTTAGAATTTTTTTTATTCAAATGTATCGGATATACACCAAGTGCAATTGCTTGATACTTAGCTTTTGCTTTGCTTCTAACTATAACTGACTGTTTTTTACTTAAGAGTCACAAGATTGCCCCACAACTTCACATAGAATTCGAAAGTGGATTTCCTATCCTCAATCGATCCAACCCTACTATTAATGCTTCAATTTCCTTGCTGTTATTCCTTTGCCAAGAATTCCCTTGAGATATCTTAGCACATGTTCAATTGCTTCTAAGTGTCATTTCGAAAAGTACAAGAATTGACTTATCACATAACACTAAAAGCAATGTTAGATATGATGAGAAAGACATAAATACGTTTTCCAACTAAACTTTGGTACCACCCACAAGAAATAGGAGGCTAATCAACACTTATTTTCTAACTCCAATCTCTCTTCAAAGGTGTGCTAGCTGGCTTATAGCTGATCTTCTTGACCACTTTCAGAAGAATAAGCACACGTTTCCGGTTTGTGATAAATATTCCTAGTTCACTTCTTGCTCAATTCCAAGAAATTGCTCTAGAGTTTTGAGATCCTTTATTTGAAATTTATTTTTTTGTCATCTTAAGTTCTTCTATTTCTAATTTCATCACCTATAATCATGATATCATTCACATATACAATAAGGAAAATTCTCTTCCCATTTAAAACTTGTTTTATGAATATTGGCTTGGACTTATCTGTATTTGAAATTTAACAAGGCTAACTAAATTTATTAAACCAAGCTCTTCAAGATTATTTCAATCCATAAATAGATTTTCTAACTCTACATACCTTTTTACTTTCTTCATCTAATCTAAGGGAATCTTCAAAAGCACTTCTTCAAGCTTCACATATAGAAATGCATCATATATGGCTATTTGGTAAAGCTACCAATCAAGGTCACTAGAAAGGGATAGTAATACCTTGAATGAGTTTATCTTGGCTTACCTGAGCACTAGAGTAAATGTTTCCTCATAATCAATCTCAATGTCTACTCCTGTGCTACTGAACTTGTATTGTGTCTCTCAATTTTCTTAGTAGAATTGAACTATATGTCAAAGATCCATCCAAATTTGCTAGATCACTCAATGCCCTCAATAGATGAGACAAACCAAAATTTTGGAAGCCCACTGAATCCAATTAAAGAATTTAACAGAAGATTAACACACTTCAATACAAGGAAACGTAATAGGGTATTCTACTGCATGAAGAGCATCAACAACTTTCTTTCATTACTCAATACCATAACAACCATAATCGCACTAGTATATAGTGGTGATGCGTGCTAAAGCCAAATGGGCCCAGCGCGACAATTGCTACAGCAACTTCTTTCACAATGCCGCTATGACTCGTCATCACAAGAACTTCATGTAAAATCTCATCAATCTATCAGGAGTTGAGCCTTCTTAGGTACAAATCACCGAAACCTTGATTTTTTTTTTCAAGCAAATGGTCTTCACGTATACAACCACTCATATATCTTTGCTATGTAAATGGCTCACTCATTACAAAACAAATGGGGTTGTTGGCTACCTTTATTTCTATCACTAAAATTCAGTATGCTATTTGGTTTGTGGACTTTAACTACGTGCTTGGCACAGATGGTATTATTGCATCCTTTCTAAAGGCTTCTAGGACATCATGGGGATAGAAGCGTTGAAGCCTATTGAGGAGGTTTTCACTAGTGCATATACGCCACCTCAATGGCATGATACGTTGTTGGTGATGCTCATCCCAATTGTTGGGGCCTCTTCATCGAGACAATTTTGCTTTATCAATCTTTGAAATTCTATCTACAAGGTTGTGGTAAAGGTGCTAGTGTACAAATTGTAGCTCGTGTTAATTGATCTCATCTCTCAAGAGCAGCGGCATTCGGAAAGGGTCGATCCTTCTCTGACAATGTACTCTTAACCCAAGAGATTAACCACCACTTCGCTTCTTCTTCATCGTCTAAGGTGCTGATAGAAACAAAAATCAAAATGGAGCATGATCCGTCACATAGGGTTTTTGGACATATGATGTGTGTGGGTTAAGGCCTATGTTGCGAAGCCTAGTACAACATCTTATGCAATGGCAAACATCTTCTGTGCATTAACGTGTCGTGTAGGCTTTTATGGGTCTTTTGTGAAGGCGTTGGTTGATCCAATAGCTATGTTAAACTTTCCGATTAGGTCAACCTTGACCCTCCCAATTTATGAGATTGTTTGTCAGAGTAAATTGAATACATTCTGATGATTATTGGACAATCTAATAATCATTTGACAAAACCTCTTCTAATTTTTAATTTCAACAAATGGTCTTACCAACATCGGATTGGTCATTAGATAGAGCATTAGACGCATAACAAACTGAGTCCATGGTTGACCAATAGAAATCTAATTTTGGTGACAGCTAATTTAAATGTTGGATGATGCCATTGAATGGTCCCATAATTAACAAACTAATCATTGGACGCTTTTTAGATGTTTCAATAGCCATCTGACAGAGGGATCTGATTTAGCAAAATTTAGCTATGATAGCCATCCAAGAACACTCGATTCCATGGTTAAAATTTTGTTAACATAAAATTCTTCTATCAAATGATCCTATATACATCCAACGCAATATTGAATCGACTATCGAACAGCCCAATGGAAATCTGATAGAGATCTCATTTTAAATTTTTTAATTTTTGTTTTATTAGAGTAAGGATTGGATGGTTACTTTTCATATATAAATTGAACTATACATTGAACAGTCCAATGCATGTTCCAACAAAAATTCCTTGAGCTTTATTTATGGGTCACTAATTGTTTGATATCATCAAACAATGCTTAATGGATGTTTCCAAAAATTCATTAAATAGTTTGATCAATATAAAAGCTTTAATTTAGATTTCCATCTTAAATGATGTAAAAGCTTTTTGAAAAACTTATGTAAAATTATAATAAACTCTTTTATGACCTCACTTATTATATTCTTAACGTCTCAAAAGATCAAGCCATTGGTTGTATGTGCTATTATAATAAAATAAAATGCGACAAAAGTTAGATTAACTGTTACATTACCCCTGAATGTCCTTTGAATTTTTCTTGAGCGAAGATCTATACATAAACTTTAGAGAAAAGTATTAGATGACATAGGATGTGGTTTTGTTGCTAGCAAAATAACCACACTTGGTTCATAGTGTCGATAATATTGACAGAGCATTTACATTTTATATGAGCTATGGGGAGATGTATGATTACTTATATAGGTATATGTATTGTCTGGATGCAATGGAATTTTCAACATATTTTATTTTCGATATGATAAGTATGATTGTAGTTCATTTAGAGTAGATTGGTAAGCTAATATTCAGTTATTGATGATTCCAATATTTATAATTTGTGTGAACAATTCTATTGTTAGAATTAAGTATACATTGTTGTAGAAATTAAGTACAATTATGTCATTGAAATTAATTTGAATTGTAAGTAGCATTTTAACACTTAATGTATATCTTTCCATTTTCATTCAAAGGAATCAAACATATTAGACATTATATATGTGTTTTGTTTCAGTTGATTTACATATCATAAGTATATGTTTGCAATAATGTGGGAATTTTAATTATATACTTTTTAAATTTGTGCAATTTTGTTCTATATGTTAATCCTTAGTCCTTGTTGCTTATGCTTTACTAGGGTATAACACCTAAATAGGGTTTGTAGTGATCGCTCGATGATATCTTAGGGAGAGGAATCATTGTAGGAGATGCAACTCCTATGTAAGGGGTCTAAGGGTGCAGGGATGAATTGTCTTAAAATGACTATGAAGGAAAGATTTTGGACACTTTCATACTACATCAAGAGGCTTTTTCACAATAATCTATGACCTCAATTCATATGGAACAAATGTAGCTATAATAAGATAGAAAATAACAACAACAATAATTATGCCATATTAATAAAAAGAATGTTTCTTATTACCTTGATGTGACACAATCACCCAATATAGCATAATTTGAAGGAGCTTGTGGCCTCCAAAATGTTAGGTTGTATCCTGGCTCCTCACCTAAAGATATGACCAATCAAAATATGGTCTAGTACAGCAAGATATTATTCACTAAAAACAACCAGTATGATTTCGAGAAACATGCCAAATAGAGAAGGCATAAATGACTAATAGAGTGAAAAAAAAACCTTTTCGTGATACCCAGATTCTCTTGAAGTTAGTGCATGAGACTAAGGGGTTAACTTTTCCAAACTGTAATGCTTCAACTGCCTGCTTTTGCAATTTAAGTAAGAGTAATGCAACACTAAGGGAAAGGTGTATACATATATCACTCGACATCATGGATATACTGGTCTTGTCTTTAACGGAAGTATATCCTCCTGAGATATCCACTGGCTCAAGAATGACAAGGCCTGAACCAGCTTCAATGCTAAAATCCTTTACAAGAGCACGAGCCCAAGTGTCATTTTTTTTTGAAGCATACCTGTTATATACATAGCAAGGATCAAAATGATTTAAGCCATAATATTGCAATTCCCAACCAGCAAATAAACTTACCAAACGGAACTTTTTGACAAGAAACCGAAGTTCAAAATCCTGAAAAAAGAAATGGACGTTCAAGGAGACACTTACATAAACCTTAAGTCCATTCTTGCCCTCAAGAGCTTTTCAACATGCAAGTGACTATCTGAAGCAAGTTTTGAACTATCATAAAATGTTAACTCTGGGGACAAAACCTGCAAAGACCAGTAGTCCATTCTTCAAATAAACAGACAAGCTTTCCAGTGTTATTTTTTTTATGTAATGATAAACGCCTGAACAAATATATGTACAGGACCACGACTGCACCAACAAGAAAGTCTTAGCTTCCCCATTAATGAAATACCGAGATATTCGTGTGAACATGAAATTTATTTTGCAGGAGGGTAGATATGCATGACAGTAAGGATGACTTATTAGTCCTTTCATTGTAAAGGATGAGAAAAGAGATAAAATAAAACATACCGTTTGCCAGAAGTGTGAGGGAATGATGGGAAAACAAAACAAAAAAGGATTATATTTAAGTATTAAAATAGTCATGAACTGAGCCCAGGAATTTGCATTCTTACAAAGACTCCTAAAGAGTACAGGCAATGATATTACTACCTGAGCTTCAAATGTAAAGTTCTGATTCTGACTAGAGACACTTGTGGAGCATGGATTTACTGTAATTGGATCATTAAAGTTGTCTTGATAAATATTTGATCCTTCTTCATCTATTTCACAAGAATCCTTATCTAGATAACAAATCTCGACACCATCATCTCCAGAGATAGAATAGCTGCTATTATTGCACAGGTAAGTGCACTTTCTTAATAAAGCTCCATTCTGATATATGAAGAGAAGCATGACAAGGAAATAGTTAAAATAAAGAAAATGCAATACAGAGCTGTTAAAAGTAGTTTCTAGAAAAAGAGATGTCCATAATTTGCACTGTTAAGATTAACACTAACAATTTCATGTAAACAGGACAACTCCAAAAACAGACAGAAATGCTATTTTGTGAAATTATAAATGGACATTTTACTGTATACAAGATACAAAAGGACGAAAATAAAAACATATGATAAGCTAACAAAGAAAAGTGAACTTGCGTAAGCTTTTAAGATATAGCTAGATTTTGAGCAATGGAAGAAATGGATGTAGTACGGCTTAAAATCTTTAGAATGAAATATTTAAAAGCATTTGGTTGCAAAATGAATAAAGAAGAAACAATTTAATAATTTTTGATGCTAAATAGGATATTCTAATTTGCACTAAGTATAAGTAAAACTTAGAAGACAAAAAAATAAAAAAGAAAAATCACATTAACAATGGCAATCAATTTGTTTTGACGCAAGGGAACAAGGCCATTTTAAAGCAATATATTTATGTGAAGTCAAGTGATCCTAAATAAGAAAAAGAGGCGGTGATGAATATAATGGTTATACTTCTAAAAATGTTACTTCATATCAATTTAACTTTTCAAGAGGAACATAAACTATGAACTTCCTAAAGAAAATGAGTATAGATCAATATTAAGTGAAGCAATGTACTAAAAAATAAAAGAACCCAGCACAGCTTGAGGCTAAAGAATTGCTAGAATACGTCTGCAAGACAGATGTAAAATGCAGAACAAATTTTAACACCTATGCACGTTATAAAAAACTAGTTTGGAAATAAGTAACTCAACCACGGCACAAACTGAAGCATTAGACTGAAAAGATAAGCACACACCTCAATTTTAACATTTTTAAAGCGTAACTTCTTGCCACGCCCAACTATAATTATTGCTCCAGAATGCAGCTGCCCTTTCAAGTCAAATTCATCACTTAATGATAATGTATGTCCACAGCCATCATATATGAACTCGTTAAAGTGATAGCCATCAACAATCAACTGCCTTCTAGGAGAAAGCAGAACAACTTCGTCGTGCTGCCTGTATACTGATTCTGAAAGTATGATATCACCAGATGAAGTCAGTGGATCCTTGCTAGGATGTGAAGTTTCATCCCTTCCTGTTATTGCCCCCAAAGAAGGCACAAAAAACTCCACAACAGCTAGGAGAAAGTCTAAAACAACAAGAACCCGAGGTTGTTGAATCCTTATGACGAAGGACTGGAAGGATGAACGCCAGCGGTAATCCAAAATTAGCATGGTCAAGTTGGAAACATCCATGTCAACCACGTTTTCATAATTGTGCATTTTTTCACTAGATTTAGTAAAACTTGCAGATGACAATGAATTGTTACAACCAGGCTTAACAACGTCTGAATAAGAGCCAAGCATCAACCGCATTTCTGGCATGGTATGAGGGCGAATATCCAGCACTGAGAATTTAGGAATAGTCACATAGAGATCCATCTCAAGGAAAGAAGTTGACCGGTAAGACACCCAAAGGCCTTCCAACTAAAAAATAATTAAAATCATGCAAAAAAAGAATGTGTCAGACTAATGCACTACTAATAGAATAGAAAACAAGTACAATTGTGATAAAATAGTTTCATGGTTTCATCTAATTAAAAGGGAAAGGATAGCAACCAACAATGTTAAATAACAAGTTGATGAAGAGAATAGAAAAAGAGCTGATAAAGCTTTAGCCATGCTTACAGAGACATGAGCTAATGGAGATTCCTCATCAAAACCATTGCAGAGCTCTAGCAAGGCATAATGAACCTCGACAGCAATAACAAGAATAGTGCGCGAAAGTAACATCTGACCATTAAGATTGACCTTGTCAACGAGCATACGCATTGAATCCTTTTCTCCAGCAAAATTCTTGCGAAAACATGGAGGCAGCCTTGGTGATTCACATAAATTCATATACAAACAATTAATAATGACATCATATTCCTTATCTGACATGACGCAATGCAACAAACCAACCTGTAAAAGTATTTTAAACAAAAAAGTTGAGCTTTTGATGTAAGATGTAGGTAGCAAGGTTTGGCAAATGCTTAAAAGTCAAGGCATGTTGTTTATCTAAACCAAAACGACGACATATGGAAAAATTGAGTTGTCTAAATTTATTACTTATTCACGTATGTATTCAGCAATCAACAACAAGCAGGCATTTATGATATTTTTAACTAAAACATATGAGCACACAAAGAACAATGAAGTGCAAAAATAAATGTTTCATCATATATATAACCTAGAATCATGTAGAATGAGAAAAAAAAAAACTTCAAACTACACAAATTTGAAAATCCACATTCTATAAGCTACGTTATATTGAGCTGATGGCAAAAAAGAATAACAAGGTGTTTAAAGAAGAATCATTAATGGAGGATAAAAGACATAAATTTGTACACAAACATGATAAATCTTCTAAATTTCACAAGGCATTGTGCAAGTTCACTTTGGTATGTCAATTATTCACGAAAATCAAAAGAGCTGATTCATTAAAGCCTAGCTAGCATAACCTGGAAATTAATATGAATAACTTATTCAAGGAAATTGATATGAACAAAAAGATGCACGTAGTAAGAAAAAAGGCCCAAGGACGTGCACAAGCAAATATGTTTCAACCATGAGGTCATCATGCCGGGAGTATGATTAGTCAATCTTCCTAGCTTGACCAGCTTGGTGATAATGTTGGCACCATCTTCAAGAAACCATGAGCATGACAAATTTAGAACTAGTGATAAGACACAATTGCTTTTTAGCTCTTTCATCAATATGTTTCCAGGTGAAATTTGTTTAGTTTAAGATCCATTCATACATCATATTTTTACTTCTTGCCTATTAAAGATGCATTAAAAAAATCTCATATGAGAACTTATGAAGGAGAGGATTGTAATGATTCAAATTTTTTCTTCATCACAAGGTATTATAACTGCATTTGTTTGTATTTGATTTTATAATTATAATGATTTGACCAATGAAATTTAAATTTTGACTTTTGATGGATAGATTAAAATAATAATTCTTAATATTCATCTAAAAAATGCATAATTTTGTCAAGTATTTCAAATTTGAAAAATGAGCATGACCTTGCCGAAACGAGTCCGTCGATGCTTGCTTTGTCACAATCGGAGTTTGTTTGGATTTAATGCTAATTTTTAAAGAGAAGGAAAAATATTAAAACCCAATAATTAAATGTTTATTAAAAATCCCTAACTAACTTTATTTTCTCAAGCCTTCCCAGACAAAAACCATGTGTGAACTTCTTCTATGGATTGATGGAAAAAAGAAGGTTCGCATGCCACTAGGTCACCGAAAAGGAAAAGCAAAGTGCTTTTGCTTTGATTTCTCACTAGAATCTCTATAGTTGCCTTAGAAGGAGTTGATAGGAAGTAGATTTCACAAATTTCTCGTGGGATTTGAGGCAAAAAAAGAAATTTTGTGGATCCAAGCCTTGCTATTGGAAACCCTTTATGTAAGAGCTTGTTTGAGAGTTTAGGAGTTATTAAGGAAAGCTTTTAAGTTAATTTCCTGTTTGTTTCAATTTCATAGAAAGTGACAAGTTGTAGTGGAATTGTCCAATTGTGGTAGAAAAGTGCTTGAAGATTAAGGTAGTAGTGAGATGCAACAAAGATTGTGTATAGAAATGAAAACGAAAAACTAGGTTAGTGATAACTAAATTTCTATTATTTGCAACTTAATTAAATTATAGATTAATAGAATTAGGATTGTTATTTTAATCATGAGCTAGCAATGAAAAGAAATGGTGATTATTTTAAATTAAATGTTCAACCTTTAATATTTAGGAAGCTGGAAAAGAAAAACTAGTGCAAGAATTTTCACAAAAAGAATAGGTTGGAAAATTAGAATAATTGTATTATAAGTACATTATTGATTATTTTGAGTATTGTATTAGTTTGAACATAATAAAATAGCATAATTTTCTTTATGCATTCATGTTTTGACATAAAAAGGTAAGATAATTGATTGATTTAGTGATGTTAAAGTATGAAAAAAATATATAAAAAGGAAAAAAAGATGATAAAAAAGAACATAAAAGAATAAGAATAGTAGATTGATGATATGACATGATAACAAACGAGTATTTGATACGATTTAAACTAAATGAGCTTTATTATGATTATTATACCAGTGATGAAATTGATATGTTATGGAGATATTGTTTGATCGAATGATTTCATATGAGACTTAAAATATTTTCCTAATAACATTATTCCCAATAACTATATTTTGTTAACTCTATAGGTTGAGGGGCAAACTAAGATAATATAATGACATAATATGATATGATACCATGGACATTATGACTCATATTAGCTATTACTATGAGATAATTTGAGATGAGATCCATTAGCTATATACTAATGACGAATTGGTATGATATAAGATCTACAGGTCATGTATTGTTGTAGAGATGATATGAGATGAGATAATATTGTTATTGTTATAGGTTGGATGAGCAGTAAGGATATAATATATTTTTAAACTATGGTCTATATGATAAAATTTGATGTTAAATAATATGATATAAGATGCGATAAGATTTTATGATATTAGAATAATGGTCATTTGAAAAATACTTAGGACCTTAAAATAATTATGAGAGATATGGGACAGATAAGGAATATTAAAAATATAAAAACTAAGAAACCAAATCAACTAATTTTAGAGTTAAAATATAAACATATAAAAAGATTGGATTTAGATAATTAAATAAAAATGAAGTGGATAGATGGGATTTGTGTGTAATGCTAGATGTATTCCCACCAATAAACAAACACAAAATATTAGTAAAGGTTATTATTAGAAGGCGATGAATATACTTAACTACCCAAAAGCAATAGTTTCTATTTATTGCTTCAAGTCAATTTAGGAAAGCTTAGGTCATCTCCAAATCAGAGCTCCAACAAATTGTCACTTGGAACACGTATTTGATATCTCATCCTATCTAGATTGGCTGAATTTATATTATTGCTATCCATAAGGAATTCATTAAAGCTAATAACTTGATCTAAATGTTGATCTTCTAAACAATTATCTTCTTCATTGATTAAATATTCAAATGCTTTTGAGAACTTTGTAGACAAGTTTTTATCATGATGCTTTATAAACAATAGTAATTCACAAACATGCAATTCATTTCATTTAATAATGTGTGCAAGGGATGCCAATATGTTTCAATAACAAGAAATAACAAGGATAAAATCGTGGCTTTTCTCATCTCATAAATTTACAGGTCAATGAATTCCTACCAAAGAAGCAATTGACTCGTGCTTCAACACATTCAAATGTCTGGCCTACCGAATTTAATATCATCAATAAGTAATTGCATTAATAACTCCAATATTTTGTTAAGTAGTTTAGCTAATAGGTTTTATTTAAGTAGGCACCAACAAGTACTTATTAAATCTCCCTTAAACCTTTGGCCCCATCAATAGTTCTACCTTGGTACATTTAAAAGGTGTCCCAGCTTTGTAAAGCAGAACGACAGAGGCTAGCGTCAAGCAGCCAAGGACAAGGAAACTTATTAATGGCACCCTGTTGGTTGGAATCACTGAAGGTTTAATCTTGCACTCTAAAAACACCCCACAGGCATGGATGGGAATAAAATCACTGAACCTTGATTTAAATCTAGTTAGCTTAGTCCATATAATGCTAAAAGAACACAGCTCTTAACTCCAGGTTTGTGCCCTAGCTTTTTGGTGTTCCTAGGTGTTTCCTTGGTGTGTTCATTCCGCACTTCAGAAATTAATTGCCTTTGATACAGTGTAACAATGCTCCATTTTCAATCCTTCGATGCCAGAATTTTTTCTGCTAGCAAGTTTATATGGTATCACTCAGCAGTTACAATCTTGAGATAGAGAAATTAGATGAAAATAAGTTGAAATGCAAAATTAAAAACTTGTACAACTCCAAAAATTGCATCGAAGTTACAAAAGGCCATCAGGAAAAAAGAGTCCCTAACTCCAATAAAATAATGTAATTCCCAATCATCAATTAAAATTCTACAAAGGTTACAGAAGAAAACTTCTCATTAGCCTTGACCTGTTCGTTTCAGAATGTTAGATCTGTTCTTCCAACAAATATTGCATAATATAAAATAGTAAAACAAATCCACAAAACTTTCACAAGCAAATCATGCTAGTCACACTAAACAAGTAGCGACAAATGATCCGGCATAAAAAATTTGAAAATTAATGGATTCAAAATCTAATGAATCTATAATTCAAATTTCAATCTAGCTTTAAATTTAACATCTCAGCATATATTTCTCTCTCAACTCAATATATGTTATGCATCATTCTTGAGAAGACAAATAAGCAGAAACAATCACTCAATGTTTTTCTGTAAGGTCATCATAACTGCTGCTCCGCTTCTGGACTACATGAGTTGGAGTTTTGTCTAATTCTTTGCCTGAAAAAGATTGTGAGCTGAACTCATCCAATCCTTGTAAAAAGAAAGGTTTCATACAGTTTGTAATCAGTCCAAAGAAAAAGGACAAAAACTTTAAACCAAAGAACAAAGATTAGGGGGGTATTTAACTACATCCGAATCAAGGTGAAAAAGTGCAACTTAGTCGGCTTAAACTGGTTTATGAACTTTGGGAGGCCTTGCAATGAGGATGGTGGGACATGTATGATGGACATCATCACTCTATGTATCACCATCACAAAGTGAGCTACACCATTTGAGTTTTATTCTTGCAGGCAGTTACTCTAACAAACTCTAGGTGACTAGATAAAGGTTTTTCTTCCTTTATTTTTAAATGAAACAAATCAATCTCACCTCATCTCTTCCTCCCTTGGGTTCCACTGACAATTAACCCATTTACTTTATCCCAACCTTCTTCATTTAATAGTGCTTCAAGATCACGTGTTGTAAGGATTTAATAAGCATTAAGTACCTTACATCTTATAAACAAAAGAAAGACATGAAAACTTGGGACAAAACCTGTGACAATGAGTAGTATATCCAATTAACATAACAAAAAAAGGAAGATGAAAAAACAAGGTAAAATGGCTGTAGCATACACAAAAATTGAAGTGCATTAAAACATCTCATGCTGCACTTTATGAGATGGAGAATGCAATTCAAAAGAAAGAGCTAGAAGTATAATGATGATAATAATGTGTCATTACATGTAAACTCATTGTTATCAATATGCTAGACAAATAATAAAATTTTGTACCTGAATTTCGATAGAAAGCGTTGGAACTTTTCGAAATACATCTCTTAAACTGCGACGTACTTGGATATGCAGGCCTTGACCTTCACGTATCATATGCTTCCCAACATGACCGTTGACTCCTACAACCATGTTTACACCTTGTATCTACAAGTAATAATGGATTACAATATGTTGGCATAAGCAAGTTAAGCGTCAACCACAAGATAGAAAAGGACAAAATGAACAAGCTACTCAACCTCAGCATCAAGAATGTCAAGATGAACAGCAGATGGATCTTCATCTTTGCAACCATGCCAGGTAAAATAGTTTTTTACTTGCAATTGCCCAAGGTCTAGCTGCATAAAACTAAAGCAAGAAAACCAGTAAAACAAAGCAAAGAAATATTTTAATGATTATGTATTAAATTGTTTATAAACCATCTTTTCATTTATGAATGAATCATCGTGAATCAAGCAAGAAATATTATAAAACAAAAGCAAATGATATCTTTTGTTAGGTTAAGATATGTTTAATCTATAAAAATAACATGAATAGGTCAAGCATTAGAAAAGAAAAAAAAACTTCCTGTGGTTGATAGAGCAGTCAATTACAGGGAGACATTGGATATTAAATCTGGGAATTACAATGACTGATGTAGGGCCAGCGTATCAAGGTATGTACTTATAAATGCATCAAAACAAATATCAATCCTATGGTGTATATTATATGTTACACCAAGAATATTTAGTAAGGATCAAAGGTAATGGAAAACATATATATATACAAATACATATATACAGAACTATATACAAATAATATTCTGGTGGAACTCCCTTGTGGAGTGGCGTCTGATGATGGGATGATCAAATCCAATTCCTAATAGTATTGATTCTATAATAGTCTACTGAATTACAAAGTTTAAACAGAAAACAACCAAAATGGTCGAATACCATGACATTAGGCAAATCTTAGACAAAAAAATAGCCTTGAAACAGTTTAGATTCAGTCAAATTTCAAGCCATGTTTGCAACTTGGTTCACAATCTAGCTTAGATTACTTATTTTTTCTTGGAGATTTGCATGAATCCTAACTCATATAGCTTATTTTAGTAAATGTTTGTCAAATGAATTACCTTATTGACCTCCCCACTTTATTTTGGCGAAACACTTACCGTCAGATGTTTTGATGTTTAAATGGAAATCATTTTGTGCTCATTGCAACTTTAAGTTAGATCCATGCTTATCATTGCATTTTATATTCACAGTAACAATTTTTATATCATCTCCCACTCAAAGCATTTTAAAAATCATAAAACTGTAATAAAATTAAGAATTAAAAGAAGTAACAAATGCTAGGAAGAAGACATAAGAAGAAGAAATCCTAGCAAGAAGAAATGTAGAAAATTGAGTTAGCCATACAAAGCCATGCAACAATCCTAATTTTCATACTGAACAAGTGAAACAGATTCGAACCTTGTGCAATCTATTTAATGTCAAGCAAGATAACAATACAAAAACTAAAATTAAAGCTTCATAATCAAAGTGCCAAATAAGTCAAATAATAGGACTCATACATATTAGCTGTTTGAGTAACTAGAAGAGAAAATAGTAAAGAGGGTTTGTTTTGTTTCCTGATTTTAGGTATTCAATGTTTGCATTTCCATTTTGACAACAATCTGAGGCAATGATTTTCTATTAAAAAGCACCAAATACCAAATAATCTTTCTCATGAGCACATTTTTTAAAGAAACTTATGAAAAGCTTTTTAAACCTAAAATACACCGCATGAATAAGAGTGAAATCATTAATCTCTAATATCATAAATCCTTACCTTGATTACAAGGAAAATAAAAAAAATTATGACAATGTTTCAGAAACATCATACTAGGGTTGTTAAAGTAATTTAATTTTCATAAATGGGTAAAATAACATAAATATTCTAATAATTAGACATTAAACTTAGCCCAATGTTCAACAAGAGATCACCATCAACAAGAACACATAACAGGTTGTGAATGGCGACAGCTTTACACCCATTTTATAAAACCAAAAATTAAAATACAAGATGTTGAGAGTGACTGCTAGGGTTTTCTCTCTGTCAGCATCTGTCTCAAAATGTCAGTCCATGCTGCCAACATCTTTTGAAGCTGCCTAGGACACATTGCTTGGAGAGGTGAGTGTCGTGCACATGGTTTCTTTCAAGCATGTCAAGCACATTGAGTGCATCAGCCTTAGGTGTATCGCTCATGGGTTTATTTCTCGCATCAGCACTTGAACTTGATTGCAACTAAGCTTTCTTCTATTGTCCATTGTTTGCTACACTCGTTAGAGTATAAAACTTTTGCTATGGTAGGTCTGCTAGTAAGCAGTCCTGAGCTACTGAGGATTGTGATTGTCTTGACCTAGTTGTTTACCATTACCAAATAATATATTGATGAGGTTATTTATAAAATACTATTTCTAGATGTTTGTTAGATAATATTATAAAATCCAATACTTATGGGATTGAGATGCTGTATAATATGGATAAGCATAGTGCTATCAGTTTGCAAATGATAGACAAAACTTCATTTTAAGACAAGACAAAGGAGCATAGACAAAAGATATTATTGATACTGACCAAGTAAAGAGATTAGTGAACACACGAATAAGTTATGCATTGCAGGTAAACAATCAAAGCAACCAAGTGATGGGATTAATGGAAGTCTCAGCCTCTAAAGCCACTCTAGAAGATAACAATAGCTGATCATGTGCTGTCGAAAAAATCCATAGAAAATCGATCTATCTTTGAAAAAGAATATTCGATGAGAACTGGATCCCAAAAAGAACAGCCTATGATCAGAGAATTTATTGTAACCATTCATATATCATCAAAATCCATCTTTGAGGACTGAAAGGAGGCTATTTAACAAAAGATTGTGACGCAAGGCTATGAACACAAACAGTAGAGTGAGAGATAACAACAAGCTAGACGGATGGCATACAATAACACATTAAACAGCAGCATGAGAGATAACGTGCAAGACGGCAATGTGCGGGACAACGTGCAAGACAGCAATGTGTGGGGAAACAATGTGCAAGATGCATAGTATGCGGGATGTTGAGGCACATGTGTGACAGTAGCACAAGGAATGCACAAGACGGTAAGGCACGCGCAACAACACAAAGGATGCTGACATGTGCGGTAGCACATGCTGTGGTAGGTACCACTTAACACGTGCAGCATGTGCGACGATAGGACCCACCTACCATTGTATGAAATCATGCATGTGCAAAATAACCACTCTTGTGCACACACAACTTCTAAGTAGCAAAGAGTCCTAATGCATGCAATATATGGAGAATAAAAAAAAATCAGACTTATTGTTATAAAAATTATTACAATAATAAAATATTGCACCTAGGTATCTATAAAAGAGGAGTGGTGAAGCAAGGTATTCTCAATTCTTGCCATTAAATCTTTCCTTCAGTCTATTTTTCTAGTGTTTTTGCCTTCTGTATTTAATTTTGTTATCGTAATTCTAAAAAAAGGTATGTTGTGGAGAGCTTGGAGCAAAACTCCCCTCAAAAAGATCACCCCCTCAGTTGCCCTCGATGACTAGAGAGATGTTTACGACGTTGCAGTACTAAGATTCAAAAACAAATAGTAAAAGCATACAAATGTAAAATAAAATTTGACAAATTAAGTTGCTAAAAGGGATATGAATTTTTAGAATCTAACAACGAAGTTTCACATCTTCAATTAAAAAGGAAATAGAATAAAAAAACTTAAAATTTAAAATAAATAACATACTCCTCACTGGTTGAATTCTTGGGAACAATAATAATAGGAGTATCCAACGACAGATCCAATTTTAATGCAGATGCACCATCAATCTCATACTTCTGTATCAGCCATTCGATGCCACCAACTTTGTCAACCAATTTTATAACTTCTTCAGAGTGTGGAGTTGCAAGCCCCATAAAGTAAGATGTTATCTAAAATTCCATAGTAGAATAAATTATTTAATATAGAAATGAAAAGGATGTGAGGTCCATTAAACCTAACTAATAATTTGAGATGACTTTACTACAAATATAAAAACAATGAATAAGAAGTCATCTTATTCACATGTAATAACTTGTCCAAGACAAAAATAAAATAACACAATTGCAAAGCTGCATTTCAAGATTCTCTTTCTATCGATAAACATTTGGAACGCTTCAATATGACACTCTTAATTATACAAAAAGTTTTTAGAACGGGTCTACCATGTGCTCTTATCATTCAACAAAGTAGCAATTGGAAATTTCATACACAAATGCTATGCATGCATATTGTGTATATGTGTACATATGAATATGTGATGTGTGAATTTATATACATATGTAACTAATGCATACACATGCATCATGTATGTATATACATACGTCCTCAGCTATATAGACACTTAAGTACATAAGCATGCATGCATGCACTTTTATGTCAATTGCATGTCTATACTACTTGCTTGTATGATTGCACTCTAAATTTTTGCACAAAAAATGCTAATTTAAACCAATACTAGGAATGGATTTATAAGATATTACATGAATTATTATTAATGATTTAAAAACAACATACCACACTTAGCTTGGCTAAGACTCCAAAAACCCTCAAGCTTGAGAATAAAGAACAATGCCAATTGCTGAAGCTCATTGGCTTACCACAATTATTTGGATACAATTTCAACCAGTCACCAAATTAAATCTATATAACCTTATTTATTACTTTGGACTCATAAAAACATAAACAACAGCTTATAAGACTTCTGTAACGAAGCTCCAACATACAAACTCCAGCTAATAAGCTTATTTTTACTTCAAAGCATTAGGGCAACAACATCAGACAAGCAATACAAGCTCAATATTCAACACCAATGACACCTACCTCCAAAATAAAACGATAGAGGAAAATTATACGAACTGCTGAAAGTCGACCACTTAAGCTATAATCATATCCCTCGTAATCATCATCTTCCACACTGTATGACTGAAACTTGAACTGTGAAAGAAAATGTCATGTATTAGATCTCGAACATACAACTGAAAAAAAGGGAAATGAAAATAAATTTTGTTAAAGAAAAAATTGTCATATGCCTTTAAATATGCATAAGCATGGTAGAAGACAGTCATTATAATTGATTTGAATAAAATCCATATAATAATCAAAATCTACTAAAACAGGTAGTGTTAGGTGATAGCCTAGAAGATGATTCACTGAGCAAGAGTGATGCGTGGCAGGTTTCTCGGTTATGGGCGTGGGAAATAGTCAATATCACACTAGAAAAAGAGAGTATGGTTAACCATATATGTTGGATCACATTTTTAAGAAAATAAATTGGCCTTTTCTACAATAGCATTGTGAGACTTCTATACCAGCGAAGCAAAACTAATTGTCATGAAAAAATGCTGAATATGGGATAAAAATTTCTGATTAAAGCAAACTAACTAATGCTTTCATATAAGAACCTAAGCATGAATAATAAGGAGTTTTAGCATCAATCTATGTCTCAACGTGCAATGCAAACTTCATTTTTCATATTTGAACATCCAATTAGTGCATCGAGAGAAATAGAGGAATAAAGTTGAGTAAAAACAAGAGAATCCACTTAAGCGAAGGTAGTTCAACAAAAAAGAAAGTGAAATAACAAAACAAGAATTATACGACCATACAATGCAATAAACACACAAAAAAGGTGAAATGCAAGCTCTTTATTTGCAGATGGAGTGCATATCTAATCTGATGGATTGAACTCTTTCTTCCAGTGACAACATCAATAGTTACATTTTAATTAAACATTGAACACTAAAGATGCATTTAATTTAAAAGCAACTTTGTATTAAACACACACACACACATGTATGCATGTGAATGTGTGAAGGGGCAGCAACATGACCTTTCCCAGGGAGGTGGGGAAGTCAAATGACACTCTTTGTCTAAAAGCAAATCCAAGAAGCAGAGCGAGGATGTTGCTGCAAAGACATGGAGGATAATAAGGCGGTCCAAGACTGCCACTGGGCAAAGAAAGGGGATGAGGACAGCAAGACACCGGGACAGGGTGAGCATAGGGAGGTCAAGAATGGTGAACAGGTCAAGATCGAGGATGCTGAGCTTAGAGAACGATGAGCTAAAGGACCAGCTTGCAAGGCAAGTATGACAAATGGCAGGCATGATGGAAATCTCAAGGATGACGAACTCAAGGGCAATGCACAGCATCTTCAGTACAGTGAGGCAAGTGAACGAGGATAGTGAGCTCGAGTACAGCAAACAAAGAGGACCACTGGGTTCACAAGAGCCTCTTTCCTTACAATTTTTACTTATCACACAATCATTAAATTTACGTTTCCCAACTTATCATGTCCATTTAAACATCAAAACCATGATTGCATACATCTTTTTCCAAATCTCAATGGCTTAAAATAAAAAATAATAACAAACATTAACATAGCCTTAAATTTCATCAATCAAGCACCATCAACATCTACAAATAATAAAGCAACATTCTGCATCCAAATTAACAAACAATGCAAATAGCATACAATAATAATGAAGAATTAAGCTTTTATAATCTACACTGAGAAGGAACTCATAAGTCTAATTTAAGAAGATAAAAAAGGTCAAATAGCAACCTTGATCAAAGATTCAATCCCTTGGTGTTGTGTATCACATAGCCAGCCCCATCGATGGTCTGGTCCAAGAGACATATCACAAAGCTTCATGTTTCCAAGTGTTCCTTCTATGGTTGTAGAACTTGGATGGAACTAATCAAACAGTAGCAAAAAAAAAAAAAAATTAAATCCACACAAACAAGACACCATACTATTAGAAAATATAATAAAAAAATTTGAATGTGACAGCATAATTCAAGAAGTGGAGAAGCATAAAATAAATTTTTGGTCACCATCAATAAAAATAGCATTAGAAAGTAACACGGTGTGAATTAATCAGTGAATAAATCGTTGATACCTCTATATTTTATCACATAGATGTATTTCACGTAGGTGTCTAACATATAAACAATTTCTAAAAAACGTTCACTACAGCAACTCCACTTCCTATAAAATTACAAGCATTTCAATGCCTCTCTCTGTTCAGATCACAGTTACACAAAGAGCTAACTATTAACTCACATGCACTCTGACATAGCATACAATTTCTCCAAAATTTCTGGCAGTAACTTAGTAGCCAAAATGGAACCATACGATAGTATATAAAAAATAGATCTTCAGTGCAGCCGTGCACCTATTTCATAAAATTTTAATGATATCTGCCCATTAAAATATGAAATATATATCTAAATCATGCATACACATATTAATTGTAAACAAATGAAAGAAAGTAGCATCTACAAATGAAATAAAGAAACTAACTACAAACTTTATTATGTTTGAACTGACCTTTAAATTCAAAACAAAACTTTCTTGAACAAACATTGCAAGCTGAGAACCATCCTCCTTGTTAAGGAAAACACACACACTGTCAACATCCATAACCAAATTAAAAATTACCCGTCCTTTGCCAAAACCCAGCAGGCCTTTAACCAAAACATGACAATCTTCATCACTTCTCTCTGCATCAACTACACCATCCATATTATTTGCATTAGTTGCTGCTGAATTCACCTGACTCAGGTCAAACCCAAATCCAATCAAAGAAACTAGAGTTGGCCTGTTACAAAAAAGCTCCAAAGCTGACATCCGGATTATCATCTGCAAATATTTATTAACACACAGAAGATAAAACCAATAGCAATGTAAAATTAATCATTTGTTTCTTTAAACTATCACTCCAATAAACATATCCTTAAATGTTAGGTACCTGCGTATCAATGCCATCATAAAGAGGTGAATCTGGGCATCTTGACACAAATGTGACAACCACAAAATCAGACATACTACTGTCCCAAGCCTCATAAAATACCTCACTACCTCGCTCTTTTACGTGCTCAACAGTGTAAGTACCAGCATATCGACCATTAGAGTAATGACCAAAGGAATCAGGAGCACACCATGTATTGGGAAATGATTGATCGGGAGTGCACATGAACTCTGACAAAGCATCAGTAAAACAATCATCTTCGTCTAAGAAAATGTTGGAGTGTTCTGCATCTACTCCAGAATCAATAATTTCTTTATGCACAGAGTGTGCCAAATACTGCGGTGATGTAGACATTTGGCCCTGAAGTTCATCTATAATTTTCAAGGAATGTAGCTTCATTTTCACATTCAGGTTAGAAGTCGATCGAAAAAGGTTAACCTGTTAAATCCGAAGCAAAACAAAATTCATATGCAGGACTAACACATATAGCGCAAGTCAATGATGAAAATAGGCCATAGAAAAGTTCAGATGCTAATGAAGGATAAGATGTTAATACATAATATGGTTTTAAACAACCAATTTTAAATGATGAATAGAAGCATAAATATTTATAAGAATCTGTCAAATAAACAAGCAAATTAAATGATAAGCTTTCATATAACTTTCGCAGGAATCATCCCAAGCTAGAAGAATATGGTATGAAATGAATCCCCAAAACTTTTTTATGCTGAATATAATCAACAACCCTAGAGTGTTGATCACCAAGAAAATAGGAAACATTTATAGTAATGAAATCTGGTATTAAAAGCATTGAATAAGATAAGAACATGAGTGATAGCATTGCAATAGAGAATAGGGAAGATGGGCCAGATGGAGTAAGGGAACATCTACAAAAGCCTCCTATTCCGATCAAGAAAGAAACAAGTTCCAATGAAATTTAAAAGATATAAGAAAAAAAATATGAAAAGAGATCAAAAGTGTTAATCTCTAGTGCTCATTATTAGTTGTTCTATAAATTATTTGATTCACTCATTGCAACACTAAATTGTCTGTGCATCACACATTGAACCTTTTGTATTATGTTGGATACGACTAATTCTTTAAAAAAAAAAACCTAGTAAGAAATGTGAACAACATGCTAAAAGAAACTACAATAGGATATGTTCACAATGCTAGCATAATAAAAAGTAACCTGACACTACTAAAGTAATAAACCTAAACCTCATGATCTACCGAACATCTAGAGTTTTCATATATCTAATAATTGAAGTAATCTAGAAGTAACTTAATGATACGAATAAAGAATATCTACTTTAGATAAACTTTGTTTTGAGATTTAGACCAGGTGGAAGGACTAAACCCACAACCATTCCAACATTGTTTCCTACAAGAGCTTAATCAAAATCTTGTTCACCCAACAAAACCGGATCATTGGGAAACCTCTTCATTTATTTCTTCTTTCTCCATCTTGCACATGATCTTCAATCTTTGAATATCCTATCATTAATAACTCATCGGTATCTTTACAAGCCATAAAAGAACATAACTCTGAGCTTGGTTCTCCAAAAGAAACAAAAAAAAAACATCCATACTTTTCAAACTCATACTTTATTGTATACAACAATGAATGCTCTAAGAGCTTTAACACCAACTGTTAGCTCCATGAGAATAAAATGAGAACCATAGTTGGGTTACAGTAATAATAAGAAACTTAATTTCAACATAGAACCTTTATACTATATGTAATGATCAACAAATTGCAAGTGTATATACCATCAAATTTTACAAACCAGTCAATGGGCAGATGGAACAAGGAACTTACAAAAATAGGCTTTGATGGAGGCTCATCCCTCATCCGTATGTTTTAGCAATAGCTATGGATGTTCTTGTGGATCACACTCACATTGTCATGGTATTATGTCAACAAGGGTAGAGGAAAAGCCTGAAGTAAAGTTTCATTTATAGATAACAGCCTTAAGCAAAAGGGAATTCATCTTAGCCCAGCCCAAGTTCAGACAAACTAAACATTTCAAGTTCGACATTGTACAAACTCGGAATTACTTGCAAAACCAATACTACCCAACACAGTTCCAAGTATTAGGAATTCCTCAACCAAACTGTAAAAACTCAGAATTACATGCAAAAACCAATACTATAACCATGTCCCCCAACCGTATCTCTACCATTGTTCACCCCATCCATCCACCACCCCTGCTCCAAACAACTTGACTTTGGATGTTATGGGCTGTTCTAATTCAACTGTCTTGGTTGCAGCCAATCAATTTATTTCAACACTATTGATTGGATAGACATCTAGAAAAACCAACACTCTTATTTGCAAGCCAGAGAATGGACTATCAGAGGCTGTGCACTTAACCTTAATAGGCAGATCAGAAATATGCTCCTCCAAAATGACTCCTTTGATAAGATCCCTCTTTGGATCAAATTTTTTGGTCTATTGTTTCAATTTTGGAACAATATTTTTGTCTAAGTTTGCCAACTTCAACCATAATCATGATAAAACAATTCATGACAAACAACACCTGTCTTACCATTTACAAAGATTTCTGACAACATGAAGCTTGCTCCCCTTTCCCTTCTATGATATTCTATTAAATTTGGAGACTCTACCATTTAGTTCTTAGTGGACTATACTTGATGACCAAATGCTTGCACTGCTTGTTCACTTTTGGCCACTCTTTCCAGCCCCAAGGCCCATGTTGCTATGCTTCCCCCTGTCTCTTAAGAAGTTCTAGTTATGCTCAAATTACATTCATCAATTTAACTGTTTGGTTTTGTGGACTCTCATGACTGCTTATCACCCCTACCTACTTCATTGTTGTGGTCATGGCAACAACTTTGTTTGTCATCTTATGTTCTTGCTCACTTTTTACACTTTTTGTTTGTTTGTTTGTTTGGTTTTAGTTATTGAGAACTTTCATCAGAATGTCTAACTTCAAAATAAAATGTTTGTATCTTGTTTTGATAATAATATTATTAAGATATCCCACTGTCTCCTTTAAAAAAAAAAAAAACAAAGTACTATAAGACTTTTTTACTAACATGCAAAGTGGAAATAAATAGAAAATTAGAAAAATATTTGATTAGCTTAAAAAAAGGCCTTCAAGAATACGGATTGATTGTCTCCTTACAAGAAAAAAGGCTTTATCTAGATTGCAACAATTGTAAGGTCATCCCAAGAGTATGTTTGAACACTTGGCATCGTAAAAGATGTCAACCTTGACAACAGTAAATGAATGAAATAGTCAAAACAATATTCTATGATCAAATGATGATATCATTCGCATGAAAATACATTTCCATGCAAGACTAAAATCTGAAATTTATATCCATGGAATAAAGATAGAGAAGCTAACATCATTTGTAATAGTATTGCCTTTTGTATTCATGTACCTAAACACATTTGGTAACACTACGTGTTGTTGCTATTGTCAATGCCATATGCAAAAAGCTTACATATAAAAGCGTTCTTGAAAGTAACATTAATAAGTGGATAGTTTATCAACATATAAAAACTTTATTGAAATTTATTTTCTGGGTTAATCCATTTCTTTAATGTACTAAAAAAAATTTCAACACGTCATGTAGATTTGAAGGTCCAATAATAAATGTTTTGCAATATTCAGACTTATTTTTTTCCTTACAGACACTTTGAATGTCTTCTAGCGTTCCTGTTGATATTTTAAAGTTCAGCAAAGCTTGGTAAGTAATAGAAAGAGGGAAAAAATCTACATATGAAATTTCTCAATGAAACAAACCTTTCCTCCGCAACCAAGAATTTCTAAAATCAGTACTTCATGTGAACTTCCACAATTGCCATCAGACTGATTTTGAAATATGGATAAAAAGGAGGAAATAAAATCAGAGAGATTATCTATTTGGAGCTTGTAAACAACATAAAGAATAAATCAGAGACAGAAAATATTATTTCTCTGAAATAAGGAAAATTTATTTCGATAGTACCTTTCCATAGATTGATAATTTTGTTTCAACAAGAGCACCACTAAGTACAAGGTCAGCAAGCCATGTGCCATTTTGTCGGGGCGTACAAGATTCTGTTGAGCTATTGGTTTGTTCTCCCAGTATGTTAACTACTGGTGGAGCCTAAACAGACACAACAAAAAAGGTAAGTGCAAAAGTGGTATCATTGTAACTTGAGCCATGAAAAACCAAGAATACGATACCCACCGAAGCTCTATATGTTGCTTGCACAAGCTCTTTAAACCAAGTATTCTTCTCATCATTATCTTGAAATTCAATAATCAAGGTGCTTAAAGATTCTAATGCCTGCAGTTAATGTATTTTTTAAGCACTAGGCTTTGGCAAAACTTAAGAAATATGGCACTAGTGAAGTAAAAAAGTACCGAATGGCATACTACCACAAAAAAAAATATAATAATGAAAACATACGAAGTGCAACAAGCAACTGAACAACTACTTTTACATAGGGAAAAAATCACATAATTTACAAAACTGTATTGTTTGTATGATGATATAAAGTAGGACGCATGATGTCAAAAAGTACATAAAATAATGAAAATATAAGAAGTGCAATAGGAAACTGAACATCTACTTTATCTCAGGAAAAAGATCAAACAATTTACAAAACTTTATTGCTTGTATAATGATAGAAAACACTATTGATTCTAACTCCAATGCTCTGAATTATAATTCATAATTTAAATTTAAAAATCACTAAAATTAAAGTTTAATTATATCTTTTAATTCTATATTAAAGTTCATTTGAAATTTAGAAAAAAAAAATTTAATACTTTATATTAGTAATGCTTGTTACAAAATGGTTGAGATATTATGACATTTGTTATACGTATTTGAGGATTTAAGATTTTAATGTTTGCTTAAATCCATAATTTGTGAGTATATTTTATACAAATAAATAGGCCCTTTATGATATTTAATATATCTTCACACATACAATACGTAAATTATTAATATCATCTATATATAATCATAATTTTAAAATATTACTAATAATCATTTTAACCCCAAAAACTCTAACAACACCTAACTTCTAAACATTATTTAATTGTTTAATCTAGTTTTTCAATTCAAAACAAGTTTTAAAAGCTGTCATTAAAAAGTCAAATTAATTGAAAATTGATTGGACAAATTTTTCAACATTTGATTATCAAAAAAATTAAAAAAAACAAAATTATTTAATAGATTAAAAATATAATTATATTTAATTTCATCTAGTTATTTCATTCCTACTAAAATAATATTGTACTTAGTTATATCTTAAATATAATCTATCTAATTTATTTAGAAAAGTTTGGTATTTTTAAGAATTATAAAAATTATTTAATAATATTCTAAGATAATAGTGACATATAGGCACTTATTAAAGATTTTAAGTATTATATGCGTAATTGAACTTGTCTTAACCATTTTTCCTGTAAGAATCGCTCAAAAGAAAGTAAGATATAAATTTCTTCAATTAATAGTATTCATTTTTTCACAGACTCTAACAACTTATCTAAATGAGCAAAAAAAAATTATTTGATCCATTTAAATAATATAAATGATGAAAAGCATCATTAAGCCAATTAACACCCAATACAAATCATAAAACACAGGGAGATTTTTCATAGTTCATGAAATAAAATGTTTGACGAATTATTATATTCCTATCAAAACAATTGGCAAGTTAAATTCTACTATTTTCACCAATGATAAAATGTCATTTAAAATTCACCACAAATATTTTCAATCAATACTATAGAAAAAACCCCATCAAACAATACAAATATTGGCCTATTTAGTATAAAAACACAACAAAACAAGCTTTGCAAAGATGACAATAAGATCAAAGACAAAATTAAAGGGATTATTAAAAAGACATCACATGCTTGGATCTTAATGAAAAGTTTCTAATGAATGAAATCTAATGATGTTAGAAGATTCATATGGTTGACCAAACTTTGTGGGAATAATCCTAGTTGTGTTTTGGAAAAAAAACAAATTTATTAAAAGAATACAAGTGAGTTTTTATAAAATTATGATTAAACTTATTACACCCAAGTTCAAAACAGTTTCCAAGGAGGCACTCCACTAATACATTATTTAATATATATTATTCATGCAACGGTTCTATAAAAAAATAATCATGATAATGGGCAATAAAGTTATCTAGGTAACTTGTAATAGAAGTAAATAAGTTACTCGATCCAGCAAAAAAAGGAAACTTCTATAACAAACCACACAATTGAACAACCATAAAAAGTGGTTGCAAATGTTATTTTCCAACACTTTGTTGTGCATTTTTGTCTATGGGCATGACACTTCATGAATTCCAACCTTATTTATGACTCGTCTAAGTCAATATTTCTAAACTCAAATGTTTCTCTCCAATCCATCATGCCATACTATTTAATTTTTTTTCCATGAACATGGAAAACATGAAGACAACATAAAACAATCTTCATAAAATGGTTCGATAAATTTACACGCGCCCAATTAATCCAAACATTTTGCAAGCGTTCTGTAAAGTTACAATTGCAATAGTTATATCAATAAATTTATTATCATAGTCGACAAATTTGTTGCGTTAAATGCACTAAAGAAATATCTTATAGAAGAATCTCAAGGATCTTGGAGCTATATAGTGATTGGAATCAAGGCAACTAGAAACAAAATTGGGTCACCATATTGTAGAGGAAATACGCACTGGCATTGCTATAGGAAAATAAGATGTTGGGATGCAAACCAGCTAAAACCCCTTGAAGCCAAATGAAAAGATAACATTTGATCGAAGAAGAAAAGTTGAATGTAAGGATTTTTGGTGATCAAAGGTTTGTCTACTTGTCTCACGCAAGATCTAAAATCTCATTTGGGATGGTAATTAGTATCTTTACATTAATGCTAATTAAGCAAGTGCTTCTATATATAGAAGATCCACCTTAGACTATGATAACTTACATCCGATGAAGCAAGAAACAAGGATCAAGAAGTGACCTACCGCAGCCAAGAGCAATGTTGATGCTGAGTTCCATGCCTTAGATGATGAGATATGTGAAGAAATATGGCCAAAAAAATATCTAAATGAACTATAAATTCTTAGTAGCACCCTTGTGATCTTATTTTATAAAAAAAAAGATGATTGTGATTACCACAGTCATACAAAACATACATACATAGTTCACCATTTCATCAAGAAGATCAAGACTGGGAGAGATTGCTTGATATATTTTCCCACCAAAGAACAAAAAATAGACATCCTCACCAAAAGCCTCCATACATAAGATATATTTAGCAGTACATTTTAGATTTAAGAAACTTTAGTTTTGATTCAATATTCTTTGAAAAGAATCTGTCAATGAATTCTTTGTATAGATGAAATTATTTTGATGCTTTTTCTGTATAAATGAAGGTCATGTCAAATTTTTATACGTGTGTCCATGCATTTTACCCTTTATTCATTAAATAGCAATCAAGAGAAAAATTTCTCCACCTAGGTAAGTTTTATATTCTTAGATACAGATGAAAAATTATTTCACAATAGAAATTTAACTTGTTATGATGCTTACATAAAAGTGATGGCTTTTTTCCTATTAACTTAGATTTTGGGTCAATAGCATACATACACTTGTTTATTGGTCCCCTAAGGTATGAATCCCTAATAAGTGATATGAAAACTGATAGAACAATTAGATCTAGCAATTCATACAAGTTGTGCCCACATAGATATTGGCCATCTTCTATCATGGTTAGGAGGTTTAGTGACTCCCACTATGATCCCACCAGGAAACTGAGTAGACACTTGATGCACATACACTTGAATATATGAAATATCCCACTGAAGGGACAGTGAATCCAATGTGGATAAAGTCTTATATAAAACAAAGTTTATTCGATACACAAAAAATTAGTCTACACTAGGTGTTTAATAAATTGTAATTTATTATACGAGTAATGAACCTCACACATTTAACTTAAGTTTTGGATTGATGGACGCCGTACAGTTCTGTATGGAGCCCAAAACTTGGGCTCCCAAGGGTAGGACTACCCTCACAAGATACAACACTAAAAACAAATGCAGAACAATAACTAGCGCACAACAAAATGCAAAACATGGTAAACTAATTAGCTTAAGAAGAGACATGAAGGCGTGTATACCTTTTGAATATCAAGACCTCGTGCACTCACAGCTACAGCAAAAAGTGAGCCTCCTATACTTGATGGAGAAACTTCAAATACCTGCCGACCAGCCAAGCTGCAAGATTTTCCAAAAGTCATCAGCAAAAGAACATATATCAAACACTGTAACAAGTTCAAGAAAATGAAAAGTTGTTAAAATGTAAAACTAAAGGGAGGACAAGAAAGCCAAATGCACCTGCAACAACGTTGGTATGTCTGAGAAGTTGCTGTCTCCAGAACATATAGATATAGACCGGATAATACAATATAACAAGGTTTCCACTCAGCCAATGAATGACTAAAGCCCTAAACATAAAATACAAAGATTTATCTAATGTCAAGCAAATTAAATTATAGTTCATGCAGTATAGAAGTGAAAGATGCACCTTCCACGCCAAAATTCTAGCATCAGTGGCCAGATCTGCTGGCAGCCAGGGCAAAAGAGCAGCCTCGAGCTGTCCACTGCTATTCTGGTCAATGCTTTCAGCAGAGCCATAAAAGATATTAAGCAGTTTCAAAATTCTGCCATATCTTTCTGGTGAAAAGTGCATACCAAGGTTTGGCACTTGAACTGAAATCCTAGTGGAAGGGTATCTTGGATGTGGTATTTTAATCTTCAATAGAGAAAGAATGGCATAAATAGATAGGGTCATTTTGATGTTTTGATGCATACAAACCACAAATAAAAAAAAATTAGATTTCAAAGCATCAAGAAAGAACAACAAAAGCAACTTGAATATGGAATAAATACCTGATCAATTATAACCGACATGCCACAACGGTCAAGAAGATGAAGCTGGCTATCAACATATTTTTTGTCCACAAGTGTCATCTGTCCTTCAACTGCACCATTATCCATCCATTTTCCAGTAAAATCACCATCAACAAACATAGCAGCCATGTCCCTTCCAGATATATAAAACCGAGAATATAAACCTTGCTTCTGCTCATCATGGCCTTCCTGAAATCATATAATGATGGATTTATCATTAAAAAAAAACGAGAATATAGACTTCTCTTCTACTTGTCATGGCCTTCCAAAAATCATGTAATGATGGAATAACTATTAATTTGGTATCCATCAAAACTATATAGTATAAGTATAATGTTATAGAACAAAGAATTAATTTTGAAAAAAAAAATTCAGGACTGTCTAAATTTGAAACTTATATATCTTCTTTAGAAGACAAGGCCAATAAATTGCAACTCTTGTTAGACTGTTTTACCCCAAAAGAGGTGTGAGATTCAAAAATGAGCTTAGCCCTCAACATTCTAAAAAATATGAAAATCATTATGCATATTAATAAAAAAAAGGAATTATTTAAAGGAGAAAATAACTTTATTAACAATCTGCCTTGGGCCTTAATGTAATTTAGACCACCAGCTTCTGCTTAACGTTATTTTTAGAAAACACAGTTTCAATAGTATATACTAAAACTTTAAGATTCAAAGTTCCAATGAAATGAAATAAAAATGACCTATTAGGATAAAGAAAACATAAATATGTGCATTCACACATTGCTTATAATTGTAAAGACATCATGAAGTTGAAAAGTAGTTTAGCCAAATAAATAAAGGACATCAATATAAATACATTTGTCTAACACAAACGCACGCAATAACAATAATAAATGCTATATTCTTGATTTTATTAAGTCTTATGTGTATAGAACTTTTAATATATCTCCATATATAAGCCAATAATGAAGCACATTAAAAAATGTTTCCATGGTCATGGAACTCATCAGTTCAAGTCATAGAACAAAATGCATGACAAGAATGCATATTGTACACAATTTTAATCATATCCTTCCCAAGACCAAATTGCCTGCTTATACATGGATATATCTAATCGCCCCCTCAGTATCAACAAGGTAACATTTATTTCATGTGAATGGTTGTACATATTAGACTAACGATATATGCTACAAAGCATCAATGGACACACAACAAACCTTATAGCAACTACCTTTGAATTTAAAGAGCAACTTCAATTACAAAATACACACAAAGCCTTGTCCAAATCATCCAACTTAAATCAAACTGATGACTCAACAAAACAAAGGATAGTCGGGGTTTGGGCATAAAAATAGTTAATATGGTCAACAAACTTAAATATTTGAACTCGACTACCACATACCCAAGACAAGTAAACCCAAAATAGAAGAGTAAGGTCTTAGCATAACTTGACATGGGTTACTCAATAAAAAAAATATAGAACACTCCCTTCTTGAGTCCTATGGATTCCGAGTTCCAACCCTCTCACGAGATCCTTGACCTTCTTTGAGCATTGAATCTAGCCACAACTGCCCCACATGGAATACAACTCACATCCTCCCATCAAATATAGACTGGCCTCACAATCAATCCTCCGTTTCAATTTTCTTCATTCCTTTTGCTTTCACAAATGCCTATAAATTATCCTTTAAATACTGCCAAACTTTAGCCACAGAAAGCATTTCCAGCTTCCTCACAAAACTGTGCCATACAAGGTCGTTGCATAGCATGTGCTATGGTGGCAAAAAGCAATTTTGGTGTATAAGTTGTCAAGGTAGATGACAAGAACAGAGTTTTGGGTTGCCTACCATGTTTAGGCAGGCAGCATAATCGCTCCTCCAACTTATTCCTTATTTGTGGAGTGATGATCATCTGCAAACAATTCTTGTACTCCTCAACATCAGCTTTAAAAAACATCTCTAGGTTCCTTGCATTTCATACAAGGTAGTTGAAGAAAATGCATTTGTGGTAGCACAAAAAAAGCTTAGTGCAGAGATGAAGTCATAAAGAATGACAAGAATGCAGTTTGAGTGATCTACCTGCTTGCAGACATAGAACCCTGACCAAGGGGAATGCAACCTGAGGGAAAAAAGGCAAGTGCGAGAAAAAGGGGAGGCAGACAACAATGTTACTGCATAGCTATGGAGGAGCATGTTACAACACACAAAAGTTGAACTTAACTTATGGTCTAAGCACATCCAGGGCTTTCCAGTTCATTGATCAAGCCAATTGGTAAAATAATCTATTCCCCCTAATAGTTTTGAATAATAAGCCCCAAGGAACAGAAACAAATCATATTTTATGGGGTTTTTTTGACAAAATTTCTTCACATATTTTCTTTATATTATTAATCTAAGAAGATGACCTTATGATTCTAGACTCCTCTTTCATAACTCTATTGCCTTGGTCACTTCTTTAATACACCAACAGTCTGAACATTATCAGGCAAAAAGCAAGTGGAAAAACAACAGACACAAAAAGACAAGCAGAGCACATAACATAAGTTATCCAACAGTAATTTTCTTATACTGGTATAATAGTAAAAGCATACCCATTTTCCATAACTTTGTGAGCAATTTGCACATAATGGACAGTGATGAGCTTAAGAATAGGAGTTTTTGCCAAGCAGTTAGCACCTGACACTTACCTTATCTACCAATAAAACAAAAAAAATACAAAATTGCAAAATATTGTAGAGCCGCTTCCATCCTACAAAACTGTATTTCTATTCAGAGCAAGCATTAACAGATTCAGTAAACACAAAACACCAAAATGCACAAATTACAAAAAGCCCACACAATGTTACAAACTGGAAGAACTGTCAAGAGCACAAAAGAGGACAAAATGCAATTAAACCTAAATAAAAGTATCTTAAGTTCCCAGATGTAATATAAAGCACTGCACCCAGATTATATTTAAAATAAGAAGCTGTATAAATAACATGCTCAACTAAAATCTATACAAAAAAGAGCTCACCCTAGTATGCAGTGTAAAGTGACCAAAATCTAGAAGAAATTGACTGCTCCCAGACAAAGATTGGCGTGAGATCATAGGAATTCTAACTTTCGGAGCATCAAAGTCAACATCAAGGCAAAACCTGCAAAACAAAAATTATCAGCAGACAATCAAACACATCAGCAAAGAAGAAGTATCTATCAAGACTCAAAGAAATAAACGTCAAATATATTCTAGCAATAGAATTTTCGAAAAATGTTGTCTTGCAGTACAGGCACAGAATTTTAAGTGAATGCAAGAACTAGTAACCAAATTGATGTGTATAGATGCCTGCAAAGTTAAAGCAGCACTTCAAAAAAAACACATAAGATGTTGTATGTGACTAGAAAATTTACAGCTACAGAGGAGTTGACGAATTTCCTATTCTGCCAACTCATCCACTGTCCTATTAATGCTTTCAATTTCTATCAATTTTGCTCTATTAACTGGAGCATCTTCTGTTCTACACTAAGCAGAATGTGCTTTAGCAACCTTGCAACAACAACATGCATTTGGTTGTCCTTTGTAGGAAAAATGTTTGTAACATGTAACATTACTAGTCTACAAAAGATGAGATTTACAAATGTATGTGAAGAATGCTGACCAACAACGGAAGGGCATAAAAATTGCATGAAACTGAGATATTGATGAAAAGAATTGAAATCATCCAACATAAAACAAATTCAAACATAGCATGCTTGCAAAAAAAAAAGTGCCTTAGGATATGTACAGAATAGAGAAAGTGATAGAGAAAAATGAATTTAGTGATGCCCACAAAAGCAAAACAAATCATCTCTTATTCCATACCCCCATTAACTTGCTGAGGTTGACCACTTTTTTTCATAATACAATTCCAAATATAGCGTGAGCTATGAAAATGAAGAATGCTTTCAATGTTTATAAAATAGTAAAAGAAAATGTGCAAGCTTTCATGCTTATCTCCTGACGAGGAGAGAGATGAGAAGAGAAAAAGAACAACAATAGTTTGGTAGGAAAGCAGACAGAGTCAAGGGATATCCTAACCTGTAAGAAAAAAATTTATTTTTTACATACAAAAATCTAAACGGGCAGGTGAGAAGGCCAAAAAATTTGGTATTAGGCATCAAGCTATAATTAAGAATTAATCTAGAAAGAGCAAATATAATATTACAAAGAACTTGCAAAGTTAGTGGAAGTTAATACAAATAGAGATAGAAGCACATTAATGAAGATTGTACATTTGGGAAGTGGGTTGATATTATCAGTTCTTACATCTCTCAAAAAGCTTTGGATGTGAATGTAAGGTAAAGACATTGTAATGATTTTAGAGCAAACACAGAATTTTACAAGGAAAAGGTTATTTTAGTGGATGTCTGAATAGGAATCTTGGAAGAGAAGCTAAAATTTAAATGAAATTCACTGTTCTTGGTTTTGGGAGAGTACCAAAGGAGCCAAAACTGTTTGGGTGACTTAGAAAATTAGTTCATGATTTTAGTAAATTATTTCATGATTGCAAACAAATACTTCAATGAAAAAAAAGCATGTCATCAATTAAAAGAATCAATCTTCAAAAACTTGAATGAATTAGTTTATCATCATGAAAATAATTGTCTAAATTGCAAGATTTAAAAGGTTTTTGGAAAAATGTTTGATGTCCAACGATATCTAATAACCTTAAATATCAACGTAAGAAATTGAAAATAAAAAAAGACAAAAACAATTAGAATTCCATGATAAACAACAAGCAATTAAAACAAAATCACCAACGAAAAGAACTCTGTTTTGGATAATTTGGCAAAACACAATTTATTCTATTTCATGTTTAAATATGTTTACAAAGAAACTATTTTCTGCGTTTATTTAAAGGAAAAAAAAAAGCTACTTTTCTCTGCTGATTGGAGCTCCTAAAGTGCAATTTGGGTTTAAGAGAACGAACAAAAAACTTGATCGAAACATGTAAAGACTTAAGCGCATACTTTTCAATCATTTAGTCTCATTTAACTATATCCGATTCTTTTTGCTGTGTTCATGCTTCATTTTTTTTTTTTGCCTAAAATCTTAAATTTTGTGGTCAAGTTCTCAACAACTTGATTAATTTTATGGTTGAAAATATCTGGCGATTACACACACATACAAATCTGCATACATAAGATAAGATTGTTATTTTTTGTAATTCAAATGGTCTTATGCTTTTTAATCTTCATTTGGAACTAATTTGGTTCATAAGTTAAATTTGTTAGAATTGTGCCTTCAACCCTCCAAAACCAACCCAAGGATCATGTGAGATTGCCATTAATGATTAAGTTCCAATTTTTTTTACTACATCAGATAAAGCCAAAATTACCCCCTTTAAAGCAAAAATGTGAAAATATCCCTCAAAAACTCAAATTCCTATTTAATGTTTATTTATGGTGGATGAAATAAAAAGTTGTGAATCTCAATCTTTCATAATTATCATAGTGCTATTAATGATCAAAATCACCAAAATGCAGCTTGGCTAAAATTATTAAACTAACCATGGCAATTAAACAAATTCAACAACCAATATATCCAAAACATATTTTGTTAGTCAATCTTCCATCAAAATCATGTAGTACAAGTTTGTTATTATGATCAAGAATAACCAAAAAACCATCTTGAAGTAAAAGCCTGGTATAAAATATAAAATGCAAAAACTTCTAAATCATCCCAAGGTTAAAAGAAGTCGATATGAACCTTTTTTGGGGCATAAAAAACCCTTGTAATTACCTAAAAAGGTTACCAATAATAAAAATTACAAAAAAACTATTTTAAGGCCACAATATTAAAAAACTATTCTTTAATGAACTCATTTGACTAAAAAAAAAGATGTCTTCCGATATGATCAAATGCATGTATTCTTGAAAGTACCCTTTGCTCCAAGTTCATTGCCCCATTCAAATAAATTACTAAATGCTTTTGTTCCTAATTTATTGAAATGCCCTTGGTTCATGAATTTACCAAGTTTTCTTGGGTAATGCAAGCATCAAAAATGGTCATTTTACTTACGAAACCACTCCTCCAAAGCAAATGGCTTGTTCTCCTAAATTATCATTGACCAAATTGTTGGCATCAAGTTATCCTAAGGTCAAATTGATTCTCCTAAACCTCAAAAAAAAAAAAAAGTGTAGTTGGCCACCTAAAATCCATAAATGTCTAATATGGCTTTCCAAATACCCAAATGCCATAGTCATTGGCTTTATGGCTGAAACACCCTTGTTTATCCCAATCACCAAAATACCCCTACATCATGAAAAACAATATCCAACCATCAAGAGGTCCCTCATCTTAGCTTGGGTCAATGTCCTTGCAAATAAATTAACATTATAAAAATATAAAATATAGTTATAAATTCCATTTTTGCTCTAAAGAATTGCCTCTGGTCAAACTGCCAAAGATCTATTGACTAGATGACCAATCCAAAAAAAGTATAGAGCATTGCTATGTGAAAAGTTGTAGCCCTAAATCTATAATTGATGTCAACCACAGACACCTTAGTCTAGGTCTAAAGATGTCTAAATTTTATGTTAAGGCACAAGATCCCACTAAAAGTCTCCTATGGTCATGTCAACTTATGGTTAATCACAACCAATCAAATGTGAATCAAGCTTCATATGCATAGCACTGAGTAAAAACTCCTTACTAAGTTGGAGTTCACCAAACTTCATCCGATAACATATAGAAGTATAATCAACCACTATATGAAATCAAAAATAAATTACAAGCCTAGGAAGTCTCTACAAACAAGGGAATCCAAATTTCTCACCAAAAAAATCTTCCATGTCACATCTAAAACTGATAATCGTAGGTAAATGACTGAATAGTCCAAGACAATAAAAAGATGGGTTATTAGCAAAATCTATTCTTCAAACAACATTTGCATTGCACCAAAATTTCACCTAAGAAAATACACCTTTAATCCAGGAGATCACTTGATCTAATATGCATATTAACAAAACTAACTTATGCATAATGGAAATGGAGAGCTTTTTAAAAGAACTATAAGGATGAAAATGTCAGATAATCTTTCAAATGATTTTAGAAGTCCTAAATTATTATATCAAACAAAACCATCTCTATGCATCAAAAAACAACTCAAAAACCTCATCTTGGTCTAATTTTAGATCTAATTACTCCAAAAAGAATGTCATCTTAAGCTCTTCAAATCAAAAGTATTACAAGTTGATATTTAATGTTAAAATGATCTAGGCCATGTTCTTTTAATCTTAAATTTCTTTATTATACCAAGGTTAAGTTTTACTGCAATCATATTAATTAAACCAATTGAACACCCATTTCTCTTCATACCTCTTGCTTGTCACCCATTTTCCATGTTTAAAATCTCAAATTTTTCTTATTGCCATCACAATAACCTCCAAATCTACAATAACGCCTATTAGATCTCATGTTTTATCACGGGAGTGCAGTGAGCAGACATTATTTGATAGAATATAATGAAAACAAAATTCATGCATATTCCAACATTGAGGATGAAGGCTAATCATTGTTTCCATCATTTCTGTATGGTCAATTACAAATGAAACAACAGCATGTGCAATGGAACAATTTAGTTGCAGGGAAAATGGGTTATTAAACAACATAAATTCAACAACCTGCTTTGTTCTTCCAAGACCATTTGAAGTTGCTCCTGGGCTTTTCGGGTTACTTGTTCTATCTTCATCTGATTTCAGCAAGAAAATTATTTGTATAAGTGGGTGAGCTAATAAGAAAAGATTATTTTTTAAGTCAATGGTAATCAATATAGAAATATGATTTAAAAAATTTAGCATTTGAGTACCAAAAGCAGTACCTGCAAAGCACTGGCAGTTTCCATCGCAATGGTGGGGCTTATTGCATTGCTCCTTTTAACAAACTCTATAAAACGTTCATAGCTCTCCATTAGGATCTGCCATTGGTTTTTTTTTAACAAACATATAACTTTTAATACTGGTAACAACAATAAAGCAATTCACATATAACTTTTAATACTGGTAACAATAATAAAGCAATTCACATTTGAACTAGTACTCAACAATCTGACAAAGGTAAGGAGGAAAGAAGATCAATTGTAAATATTCACAATGCTGAAAACCTTTCAAAATAGAGAGAGAAGGTATAAATAAGGGCAAATTCCTTTTCAGCATTATTTAGATAATAGTGTTTTCTAGATAATAAAGTAATTTGCAAGGCACAATGATACCTACCAAGAAGTCTGCTTGGCTCAGTTTCACACTACTTAAAATAGCATGCTACACAACACAATCAACATAGTTAAAGGATTGTATCTAGGCCACTCAATATGCCAACCCCTACACTATTTAAATCATTCGGAGTGGCTCATACCTACACATTGCAGCAACATGAACTTGGTCTAACATTTTCTGGACAGAGAAGTCTAAAAAATTATAAATCCTAAAAAGCAATAGGAACAAGGAACATACAAATCAACCATATAACATGTCACCAGAAAACAAAATTCGTTTATTTTTGAAACCTTTCATCGACTTGCTTAATATGCTGAAAAAAGGAATGCCAACAAAGAAAATTTTCCAGATGGAAATCAGGAATGTGATAAATAATGAGGCAAGCATGATCAAAATAAAGAATTATAAGTGAACTGCACCAAGAAACAAGAACATATAATAAAATTAATATTAAATTAAAAAATTAATAAGATTATATTCCAAAAAGGAAAAGTAATATAGACCACCCACATATGAGTTAAAACATAACATTAAATGCACATAAGCAACACATCATCAATTAGTCAAGAGCATCATGAATTCATGGAGCACACAAAATGAAATCATGGAGCTTTTCATCTACTATCATCACAGCCATCAATAGAAATTAAGTCTTTCAACCATGCAATCTTTAATAAAACTTGAAAGAAAATGCTATAATAGCATAAACATACAATTTTTTCTAAAAACTTTCCAGTGCTCAAAGTAGAGCTGATCATTATATCTTATGCCATGCCTAAAAAGGGAAGAAATACCACCAAACTTTCTAAACAACAAAGTTTGCCTCCATTAATAGAAGGACAGCTACATTAACTTCAACGAATAAATATAAGTGTTGATTACAAATAATCCCTCATTTATGTCTTACTAAGCAAATAGGATTTTTGAGTTTCGATAATATCCATATGGTTTTCTATAATTACATAAATATACCAACTAGGTCCTTAAACATTTTTTCCTAAATTATTTATAAAAAAAGTAATATAGGTTCATATAGTTTGTATAATTGTGTAAGCAAATCCTTATTCAAAAAGAAAATCTAGGAAAATAAATTTAAAAAAATTATTGTATTTATGAAACTATAGTGACCTATTTCTCTATCATTAAAACTCAAAAAACCTACTTTGCACAATAAGACAAACATTAGAGCCTTATTTGTACCTAAACATAAATATAATTATAAAAAAAGACATAAACAAAGACAATCATTAAAAAGGCATTCTACAATAAAAAAACTAATATAAAAGTATGGCCATAATTTTTTAATATCATAGTCTTAAACAAATGATGATGATATCGTACAAAAAAAAGAGCATTGCAAATTATGACATAAATCTAATATAGCACTTGCAATTAAGTATAAGAGATCTCAAAAATTTGATGAATCTTGGAAAATACAATGGCAAACCAACTACTAAGTCTCTAACAACATTCTGGTAATTACCCAAGTCTTTCCTCAAGATGGAAAAATTGTTTACGACACACATCATATGGTCAACATTGTGCTCTAAAACTTCTATTTCCCTACAAGTCATAAACATTGTGAGCAAGGGTATTCTTCCATAAATCTGAGGACTAAAAGTGTCAACAATCGAATCAACTTTGCTGGAACTTCAACAATAAGGAAACGAAGCCTATGGGAAATCCTCATTACTTACCAACCAGGAAAGCTAATTACTTATAGTTACTTTAAGAAAATGAGTAAGAAGACAGGGTCTAATTGAAAGCAAGTGAATGGTCTGATCAATCTTCATTTTATCTCCAAAAGAAAGCTTTCCTATGCCTCCATCATGAAAGATTTCTCTTGACCAACCTTTCTCTCAGTTTCATAAAGTCATTCATTTCAAGCCTATAATTTTTTGTTCTTGGTTTTAAGTGAGTTTTTATGCCTTAATTTTTGTCAGCTTCTCCTTCAAATGTCTTATTTCATCAACTATCACACACAAATGAAAGCCCTGAGAATTTGAAAAGACCAGAGAGTTCCAAATCAAGAAATTAATAAGGTACCAATGATGATTATCATTGATCCACCATCATTGCCTTATAAATTCATCATTTTTCTGTCAAGTGAGAGACGTTCATCCTCAAGTAGCTAGAACACCTAAAGATAATGAGAGTGAAAATCTTTAATTGCACCCAAAAGACTTGCTACTCTCAAGCAATCAACTCTAATGAGATAACAACCTATAAAGGCATGTGAATTATGTATGTTAACCAAAATAACCCTTTTAGTCCCTTACCCTTCAAACCTTAAGCTTCGACTATTGCCTTTGTGGACCCTCGGGAGAGATTTAATATTAATTCCTTTTAAGCATCTTTGACATGAACAACCAACTTCCTTGTTTCTTCCTTTCCTTCTATGTCTCGTCAAAAGACTAAACTCCCTTTTTTTTTTGAGAGTATGTGCAAATTCTCCCAATTTGTCACTTTCCTCAAAAATTGGAACAATAATAAACCCATATTTTCATGCTTTTTTTTAACAAAGGTGAGAACAATAGCCAATATATTATTATACAACCATTATAAAATGGGGAGCCAAACGAACAAAACTCGACCTCTCCAGAAAAGAGGGAACAAATATACAACATACATGCAATCACCCAAATCCAAAAAAACCGTTCCAATACACAAAAGGGCACAACACATGAGGAAAAAGCAAAAGCCATTTTGTGAGAAAATGAGGAATAGAGTACAAAAAGTTTGAGAACTAAGAGCATGAGAATAATCTATGAAGCAGAGCTAGCATGGATAAATGGACTTCATTAAAGACATAAAAATATTAAGCTTAATATGAGCAAAAGCAATTTTCTATTGAGTATCCAAATCTCTAAATGATCAACTATTATGCACTTTCCAAATTAAATAAATAAGAAAGCCCAAGGTGATTTCATTTGACTTGGCAACAATGTGCTCAACAATTTGAAAACATAGTGACAGAAGGAATGTAAAACACAAGTGTTTACAATCAATCTATGGAAATCAGTTGTTTAAGCAACTCTTTGGAATATTGTCACTTAAGGACTAGGTGCTCATGGTATTCCACACAAGTGTGATAGAGGAAACAAGAACAAAAGGCCCTAAGCTAATATGGAATAAGAAAATTTGATATTCCTGTGGATGGCCATTTACATATAAATACTATATTAAGTTCTACAACCAAATGAAGTCAATAAGTTTAGGGACGTATTATTGTAGAACACGGAGACATATAAAACTAAAGGTGCATAATTTTATTAGTTCCACCAATAATTTCCCAACTATATAATCACCAATTATGCTTGAACATCAATGAAAGCTACAAAAATTTGACTTTCTACTAAGCAAATCCCTTCAAACCTAAAAGCTCCAAAAATTGCGGCAACTAAGATACACCAACCCAATGGTTATTAGAGAAGAGAACCTCAATAGCAACTTATAGGATGTAAGCATGGCTGATTCTAAGAGCATCTAGAGCACCCCAACGACCAATGATCTTGAGAATGTAGATATCGTGCCAAGAAACAATAGTCTATTTGCACTTAGTGCTGCCATGTATCACAAACTGAGAGTACAAGCTATCAGCCTTCCTGAGAACACCCATTATGATGGAAAGCCTAACAACAACACTAAATCATGCCTACAATAGTAGTTGCAAAACAGACTGATGTTAGTTATCCCTTGCTACAATGTGGGATTAGTCATATATCAAACTGGTTTTCTTGTTGTGGATCTCTGATTGGGATGCAACCAATTCAATTCTACGCTAGGAGGAATTACTTCTGGTGCTGTGAGTTATCCCCTGCAGCAATGTGGGATTAATCATAATATCACATTGTCTTTTTTGCTGTGAACCTCTGATTGGGATGCAACCGATTCAACTCTAAGCTAGGACAAATTACTTCTACACCACCAGAATTAATTCCAAAGATGAAAGAGCATAACGTTCAATGCTAGGACTGTTAAAGGATAATAAGTGAGAGGAAGGAGTAGATCTTTTGCCTCATTAATTCTAGGAGGTTCCATGATGACTAGGAGATGGAGCTATAAATTGATAAGATTGGCAACAACAATGGGATGGTTTTAACTAGCAAATGAGGCATGTTGCTTAGTTTAGGTAATTGCAAGGTGATCGGTATGAGTGGCAATGGTGTCAACCTTTAGAAGAGAGCATATGAAAAGCCTATAGGAGCAATTGACCTTGATACCATGAAACTTTTCTAGGTGGTGAATCTCCTTTCTCTTGAATTTTTTTAAAACAAGAGGCATCATATATTTATATAAGAGAAGCAAATCCTTCAGCCCAATTAGAGCATCTGTTCCCCAACTTCTACGTAGACAAGGTTTTACGAATGGTCTATTGAGAGTTGCCTTCCTAAAAGTTATTTCGATTACGAAAAAACGATGACCTCCAAATATGAGTGCATCTTGCGTAATTTTAATAATAAAAAGGGTGAACAAAATTTTCTTCAAACAGCATAAAAACTACAACTAATTTCAATCAAAAGCATAAAAACATGTCATTATTGATCATTAAAAAATAGTATCATATAAGTCAACTATTAAATGGCACATATTCTGGCAATTATATAATTGAAAGCATTTCATCATCAAAGAAAAGCTTGGCAATGAAACGAAAAAAAAAATGGAAAAATCTGCTGTAAAGCAAACAACAAAGAATAAAAAATAAACAATAGAAACTTACTGTAACATGACAGGGAGCAATGGTTGCTGAAAGCCGCCAATCCACATCTTCCCCAACTGGAGCATGGACAAAACTGGCTTCCAATGCATTTACCTTTCTCTCACTGCTAACACTCTGCAGATTTTTTCTAGCACAGTTTAGTTATAACATCCAATGGCAAACACTAGATAACATGTAGAGACCATAGAGGAAGTAGACCTGTGAAAGTTGACCTTCAGGAGAAGACAAGCCATAGCACTTCAAAGACAAATCACAGCGTATACTTTTATGGTACATCTTTGTAGTGACATTAAGCTGTTCAAAACTACCACAAACAATCTCTATGTGGCTGATGCTGACAATACTAGCAGCAGCTTTTCCAATTGATATATCTACAAGGACCTGTATTGCATTTTGTGAATCCTTCCCTATAGACAAAGAGCCATCGTCATCTGATTGGTAGCTCAACAATTTATTAATTGCTTGCCATTCTTCCTTACTCAAACTTTCCTCTACAAATTGCGATTCTTTAAAGTTACTTTCAACAGAAGAGTCACCAGAGGATGTGCGCCTAATAAACAAAGCAAAAACAAATCAACTATCAAACCAGAAAAAAAGCAAAGGACTTTTACAGTCACTAACAACTATAAAATAGTTATTGGATGAAATGTGAAAACAAATTATTGAATTCATACAAAAAAATAGAAAGCAAAATTTGACGGACAAGCTTAAATTTAAGTCAAGCTTTATTAGGACTTTTAAGCATTACGTACATGTAGTCATGAATAATTTAAGAAAATTATTTTTATTATTATGGCTTTGGCTGTTTTTTTAAGATTATTGTAAATCTTTCTAATATTGTCCATTATAAAAGACCCTCATATGTTTGGAGGAACTCGATACATTGCTCTTATTGCCTAAAGCACATATTATATCTGAATGAAAAATGTAAATTGAAAACACTCATTCTCTTTGTTAAGATATGAGTGAAATAATTCTCAGCTAGAGTCAAACACTCAATAATAGAACAAAGAGATTGACGATATAAGAGGTTTTGCACAATCCAAATGCATTTTAATTGTCAAAGTATCCTATTCAAATGCAAGCTTGTTCCCCTTCCACTTGAAAAGGTTTCCTCCCTAGTTTGAATTATTATTTTAAACTAAAGCATAATTTTATTTCATATCCAATAAAAAATAAAAGATTCAATACATGAAAAAGCACAAATAAGTTAAAATTGCAACAATCAAACCAAGCAATCTATCAAAACATTAATAAAGGATAGTAAAGATTAGCGTTTAGTCCTACAAGGCTCTCTTTCTTTTCCTTTACATTTGTTTTGACCACTCTAACTAAAGGTAATCACCACAAAAGTCTGACAAGACCAAAGCACAAGGGTGATTGAGTCAAAGCTAGGCACCAAAAAAGAGAATCTTTTTGAAAGTAATCCAAGAAGTTTTTTTATGAAAGTTTTTGAGATATTCGGTTTCATTATTATGATCACTAGCCATATATTTCTTGTAAATATAATAAAATCTTATAGCAAAGCTCAAATGTAGAACTTTCACCATATGCTCAATTTATAGAACTGCTCTAAATAAGAGTTCAATGTGGGTGGCAAGACAGATGAAATTCTTCCTGATAAAGATCTTACGATAAATGAAATCAATTCTCCAAGGAGAATCAAATAGAGAAGAAATAAAATCTAAGTTGGTCTCTCTAGCTTGAAATTCTTTCTTCTCTCTCCATCTTAAGACAAGTTCCACATTGTCTACCACAAAAAATGGTTTATCACCCTCACTCAAATCCCTCAAAAAAAAATTTCATTTTCTACCTCTCTAAAAAAAATAGTTTTTCCATTCCGGCTCTTGCACCTAAAGGTTCACTTTCACTCTATTCTTAGTTGCATGACCATAGTATGGATATTTTGATAAATCCAAGTAAAATAGGTCATGTTTCTAACACCCACAAAAAAAACTAGCATTAATATCATCTTTAGTGTACTCTTGCACGTTGAAACAAAGAATTTACACTTTTCTTGAAACAAAGTATTCAAGTGTACATACCATCAAGAAAGATTTATTCTCTTACGCATATTATTCGGTAATTGTTTGATTCATCATAAGAGGCACAAGCAAAGATTGGATGGTACAACAGCTTAGCTAACCAAATATGCACACAATTTGAAGGCCATTTAGCAAGCACTTGATATTAAGTGATAACAACTTGGAAGTTATAGTTACAGCAATAAAAGAGGAAGACAATTGTTTTAAGAGCATATTAATCAAAAAAACGTTCAAATTTTAAAAATAAAAAAGAATAAATTAAACATTACTAACTTGGTTTTTTGCTCCACAACCTTTAAAGCAAAAAAGATATACTGAGCTACAAGCTAGATCTCTAGACATCAAGCTAGATCCCAAGACATCAAACTTACCAACCTAAAATAGTAAGCAATGAACACAACTACACAGGAACACATGCAATATATTTAAAAATATCACAAATAACAAGCAAAGGAATAAAACCATCGAAAAAACATATGAATACAATACAACAAATCTAGCAATTCACACCAACTGATTAACATTCAAGATATTATAAGCAAATAAGGGATTCACATTACGAACCAACCAAAGGGCCACCATCTGACACTCATGCTACCCTTAAGCTGAGATGCCTCTTTTGATCTCACTGACTCAAGCTTAGCACGTGCAAGTAACCTTATCATGAAAACAATGAGTTAAAAAAGAATTAGAAAATAACAATGCAATTAAAGGTTAAGAAATGAAAAACAATCATATATGAATCGAACCAAACCTCCAAAGTAAAATAACTTTTGAATCAAGAATCCTCTCTATATTTCGCAATGCGGAAATATCAATATTAGGTGTCTGTTGCAAGTAAGTTAAATAGATTTGAACATAACGACGGCGAAGTTGACAAAGATGCTTGATCCTCTCCCAGGAGAACCAATAACTATAGAGCATGAAGACATTTTAAGGTTAGATTAAACCATCTAAAACATACCAGATGCAAAATATCAAACCTTCCTATGTGTCAATGAATTAAGTGCTACATATATTAACACATAGGAAAATATTTTCTTAACACACATAAAAAAGAACATACCACAATTTCTTTTGCTGCAGGCTAGCAAGCATTGCATACCGCCACCAAGCATGAGGATCTTTAGTAATTGGTACAACAGGTCTCAAATGAGAAACTTCAACACGTGTCTTATACCTTGAAATTACTTCCAATAGTTTTATTCCATCATAATACTGAGCCTAGTAGATGCACAGAAAATATCATAAAACTATGTAAAATTGAGTAAGCTCATATTAATTATTGATTGCTAACAACCTCGGAAATAGTTAAGGAAACATCACTTAGGACAAGAGAGGCTTTCTCAAAAGGGACTTGAGGGTCATGTCTTTCTTGCTTTCCAAGACGATGGTACTTAAGAACACCATTTATAGGGGAAACCAAGTATCTCTGACCCATAGCCCACAAAGACACACTTTTGTTATCATCAAGCTCATTGATTCCATCAAGAAACATCTACACCACGTATCACAAATTTAAGTCTACGAAATTGTTTATTGCCAAACTGATCATAAAAAACAAAATAATTGATAACAATTATAAGTAAACCTCAGCCCATTCTGATGGATTCAAGTCGTCCCATCTCTTTTCAAGCATCCATGGAGAACTGTCACTATCATGGTATACAGCCAGTCGTAGCAGTTGCAATGACTAAAATAAGATATCAATTGACATATTAGGATTAATCATATAATCAACGTATAATATGCTACTACATTAAATCCTTTTTTGAAGAAAAAACATCTTCACAAGCAAATAAATCTCAACTTTAGAAAAAAATAATAAAATGCAAAATATTATGCAACTAGAATTTTATTGTAAAAATTAAGGACTAAGCTGGCTCTTGTTTAAACAAAAGGACCAAACTGAAAATTAAGTCAAACATAACTTATAAGCAATGTACCCATTCTTTATTTTAAGTATATGGCTTATGTGCATGTTAAGGAATTCATAGATTAATACAAAAGTGCATATTTAAGAATTAATGTTATAATGAATATAAATGTATATTCCTTTCACCAAAGCTATTAAAAAAATAGTAATAATTAATGCATACATATTTGTGCAAATAAAAGAATATAAACTCTACAAAGTTTTTAGAAGTTCAACTCAAAATAAACAAAAGATTACTCAATTTTGACTTCGTTTCAAAACAAATCAATCAAAAATAACTCATTATGCATCCTCACTTATTCTAAAATAAACAAGTAAAACATGTGAAATTCACTAGTTTCTTCACACCATATGCTCAAAACCTACACGAGTCCCGCTGACCATTGGTGACCTCCATTGTCGATCTTCTATCTAGTTTACACTTGTCTCACTGCTGCCAAACTTAGTAAGGCTCTCCTCAATAATATTGACCTCTTCCCATCTTTAGATAAAGGACATTTGTGCCCCAAATTCCCATGTTTTAAGCATCTCCTTCATCCCCCTTGGCAATTACCATTGGCAGCAACTAGTCTTTTTACTGAGGATATAGCATGACAATGTGAAACTCCATGCCTTTCCCCATATACAAAACACTTTCTAAGGATCACAAACTCTTTGATGTCACCATTTTTCTCCAAGTTCCATACAAGGACCCTGGATTTATTGTAGCCCAAATCGGCCCACTCTTGCTCGTCTACCTTAGCATGGCTCTCTATAACCCCCAAATCTAAGGATTGCAACACTTCAACATCAAAATGGCATGCTTGACAATCTGGTTCCATACATTTCGGTGTTGCATCACCCATCTTGATGACACTTTCCCATTCATGATGGATCTAGACTACACCATTTTAGTTTCTGAGACTTACGGTCTACATCTCCATGGATCAACACCAAGCAATTAAATGCTCTAAGGTTGCTATTATCCATTCCACTTCTGCCATGTCGATTTTTTTGGTCATATTGGATTCACCTTAATTGTTACTAATTGAATTACAATGGATTGGTTATAGTTGTTCCCATTATAAACTGGAAGAAGATTTCTACACCATACTTCTCCTAAAATCTTGACTTCTTTTGATGCCAAAACGTTCATATTTCTTTTACTAAAGAAGAGATTCATATGTTGAATATAAATGAAGATGTTCTCTTGTCAGCTACTACATTGGCAAAAAGAGGTCTTCTTATGCACACATTGTAAATACTACCAAAAAATACTGAAAGTCCAAAATCTAAAATTATTCATTTTGCATCAAAAATTATTATTCAAGTTCATTAGTGAAGAATACCTTCTACATGTCCTCTAACATAACGTAAGGGACATAAGAGGTCGTATCCTTATCCTCTAAATGTGTAGTTACAATATGCCCCTCCATGAGATTTATTTCACAAAAGCTCCCATTGATTCCAACTCCTAGGTCTATCACTCCAATTCAAAAATATGAGATACTAATCTAAATATGCAAGCTACAATAATACCCTAATCATGATGGATCAACTACCAACACCCAATCCTCACACCACCTTTGCAAGACTATGTTAAAATAGATTCAAGTTCCACCTTTCCCTCAGTAATGCTTGACAAGTATAGAGACCCAATCCTTCAAAATCCAACAAAGTATGTTTAGAAACAAAATCCATGTCCTGCATTTGCTACTTTTGAACACACTCATTCTTAAACCGAAGGAGCCTATGCAGTCAATAATTCAAGGGTTCTTGTTCCACTATCCTAACACCCCCCCCCCCCCCCCCCCCCAATGATGACTTTATTTTCAACAAAATAACTTTTAGACAATTAGAAATAAAGAAAAAAATAACACATGGGCAACTATTAATAACAAATTCCAATCCTAACTTAATCCAAATATCTTGCATTGCAACAAAACAGCAACAAGGGCATTACACTTGAGCATGTCTACTCAATCACACTACCCATAATTCATATGCAAATAATTTGCAAGGCTATCCTTTAATACCATAGACAAACTTCATAATGCTACCATCCTTTAGTGTGCATTCATCCATAGGTTTCAAGAAACACCCATCTCCAATTGCCATCCATGTCGACCCACTCCCATCCAACCCGACCTTTTCTTGATCAAAAGTTATCTTTGTTATTTTGCAGTTTCTTCTCCAACAACCCCAGCTACTCTTGTCTTATTGGACTAATAAGACTAGTTTTAAGTACTCATCTTCATTACTAATAAAATGGGCTAGGCCCTTCCTTCGTAAAAATATTCAAGTAAAAGGACATATATAAGCAAAAAAAATTACACACTTCCTAAAAAATAATAGCAGAAAAAGGAGTACCACATCACAAAAAAAAAACCCTTACAATGCCTATTTTATCACTTTTTTTCAATGCTAAATTTTCACTGGATCCTTTTGTATTTAACTATTTAGCAACACCACTCATGATTTAGGTAGATCATAAACAATAATATCATTTAAGTTATCATATGAAATGCACCTTGCGCAATTTATCAAGAGCGCCACTAGTATCAAAGGTTTCATTTCCCTGCTCATCGGTTGTGACAGCAGCAAGCTTTGACAATGTTATTCCAGAACAAAATGGATGCCCTGGATTACTGCAATATGTATGTGAAGAATACCGAAGTTAATCATGACCCAAGAGTAACCCATAGAAATTCAAGCTATACCATTGCTTAAGGGTTATTAAAACAATAGCAATAAATAGACCTTATGGAATCTTCATATCTGATATGAACATTGCTGATGGTAACTTTAAGATTCCCAATAATGGTAGCAATTAGCGATCCAAGCCATGAGTTTCCACTTGGTGCCTGCAAGTCAAAACACTAACATAAGCTACACTAATTTAAACTATTGGCATAGCACAAATGCACAAATTGAAACCAAATTAAAAAAGGGCTAAAAACCACAAACAAAACAAAAACAGGGCTTACACAACTCGAGCACCCCAGGGGCCAACAATTGAACAGCTATAAAACATAAAATTAGCATTAAAAAATGTAAATTTTCAATCTTTATCAAGAATGGAAAGAACCAAACATGAAGTCACAAAAGTTGGTTGGTGAAGCTTTGCTTTTGGGAAGATGAACATATTATGAAATTTGGTTGCACACAAAACCATGGGCAATCAACTAGTTCGAAATTTCCAAGGCCTAATCCTTTGAAGCCTTGCACAACATTGTCCCTCGTTGAAGTCCTCCAACTCACCAAAGATCACCCAACAGATTCTGTTCACCAAAACCCTCCATCTTGCCAAGCCTCCAGCTCTCCGTCGTTTTCGTTGAAGATATTCAGCATTACAATGTTCCAACAACAAGTGTAAAGACAAAGCCCAAATGTCCACACGTAGCTTTAGCTCAGCAATAGACTCAATAATCATCATAACAAAGATAATAATTATGGTAAGAATGGTGGGTGTATTACCTAACACCCACCAAGCCACATTGTCACTTGAGCATGCCTCTTCGTCCTTACAATGTTTGAATCTTGCACCCCTTTACTTCCTTCTTTGCTTTTGTCGTTCCTAACAAGTCAACTAATGTCAATCCTCTAGCTCACAGAAATTGGGTTAAAAAAATTGCCAACCTTAAACTATTCCAGTCACATGTCCTTTCCCCTCCCATTCTAAGCATGAACCTCCTAGACTTTCACCCTCTAGGGCTATTGTTAGTCCTTATCTCCCTAAATTGACTCCACTTGTCAACCTAACAACTAAGATCTCCTTTCAAGGGGTTCATATAAGAGGCTCCTAGTCTCTTCTGACCAACTATCAACAATACCTTGCAATAGAAATCTTGGGATTCTTCCCCATCCTAAGCAATTTTAACCTCTAAATCTATTAATTAAAATCCCATTGAACGAGTCAAATTAGACCTACACAACAATTAAACTACTATCCATGGGCTAGAAGACATGTCACCATCTCTCAACAATGCAATTAAGCCTAAAGCAGAATGGTCATTCCCCTAAGTGAACTATTGTACTAGACTAAGTCTATCTTATATCACCCTAGTGTAAGCAAAAAGAAGGTTGCAAAAACCATTGCACTATTATTTTTTACTATTCAAGTTCACTTTCAAGGAAGATTACAACAATGCTCTTCATATTGGAGTTTGGTCAATTGGAGGTAGAACTCATTCTTCATAGATGGATAAAAGATAAGATATTGGAAAAAGATGGACTCAGTATGGATCATATTTACCGACTTTCTCCTTCAATTGTGAAGCTAAACTTGCTTGTTTAAGCTAGCAAGCTCTATAGAAAAATGCTCGTTAATTGTAGTTATCCTTATAAAAATAAAGATAGATATTGAATATGATGGGAAACTAACACTTTATTATCAATGTGATACATTATTCTTACACACGATCATCATGTCCCTTGGTGGTTAAAGAGCAATTAAAGAACAAAGCTAAGCCATTCGAGCAAGCCTCAATGGTAGATGTTGAGGGATTTACTACAAAAAGAATCATGCCAAAGCCAAAAGTAGAAAACCATCCACCTATTATGTTTAATGCTAAAGTAACATAATATCAACAATCTTCAAAAACCAAAAATATGATTAGTCATAAGGATGTCCGTGGTGAGTCCTTGATCACACCTCCAGAGTCAACAAATCAAAATGATCTTATTGTAAGTAAGACCTAATGGGTGGTTAAGGTTTATGTTATTCCAAAGAGTGATATCAGACTTAGGCTCCAAACAAAAACCACACATTTCCCTCTTGGTTTGCCAGTAATTTATTCTAATACCTTTTATGGCCACTGCTTTGAAGCCATCAAAAATAAATATGAGATGAAATCCAACCAATCACTCTAATAAAAACGTTTTTTTAGCTTTGCAATAAATTGTTGATTTAGTATATTAAAAGCAACTAGTTTTAAGACAACTAATGGGGATCTCATGTTCTCCTTTATTTCAAAGCTCAAGAATGTTAAAGTCCATCTATGATTTGGAATGCTAGAAGGTCAAATTGACTTATGGATTCTCTAAAAGCAATAGAGACTGACTTTGATATTGGATCTGATTTATCAACAGGAATCCAAATGATGTTAACTCATTGCTAAAGAAAAAGCTTGTAGGGAGCTAATTATTGTTAAAACGTTATATTTTTCTTGGGCTACCAAAAAGTTCAAGGTCCAATGGCTTACAGATGGGGAGAAAAACCTTGTATTTCTTTATGGAAAAATTAAGTATAGAAAACCTTTAATAACTTATGGCTGCTCAATGATACAAGTGATCCTATTGGTGACCAAAACTGTCATCAAACTCTTGTTAAAGAAATACAATAGGCTTCATCTTTGTGTTACAACTCTACTCTCAATTGGAAACTACTAGTCTCATGATGATGCTCCTACCATCCTAGAAATATCAAAGTGGTCAAGATACTTCATGTTTCTATCTTCTTCCTTAAAATCATGTCTCTATGCTCATATGTCTTTATCGTTAAGTTTGTCAAATGCTTAAACATGTAGGCCATGACTTTGTAAAGTTATAAATTATGCCTTCCATATGAAAAAAAATCTTCCTACTAATAGTAAAGCCATGGCTTAAACCCTACTCATAAAAATTAAAAATACAAATTATATCAAAGGCCAAGGCAATATCATTACATAATTTCATCTATAAAACCAGACAGTTCCCTACTCCATTGTTCATTCACAAAACCCAAGTTGCATTCATCAAAGACATCTTTCACGTATCAACTAAAAAAATAAAAAATGTTGAAGCACCCCTTTTTGGAAGCCTTCCATATGAAAGTTGATATGTCAAAAGCATTAGATTCTATTGATAGAACCACGCTCTACTACGAACGTGCTATTAAAGGTTTTCTCAAGCAATCGATAATGATTGAGGATGCCATCAGAAGTTACTTTTCATCTTTTAAAGTCCTCATTTCAGGATGGCTCCTTTCCCCATTGCTTGCAAGTGTTATTATAGATTATTTCCCTATGCCAGTCGTAAATAAATGAAAGAAAAAAGTTTAAGCCTCCTATAACAAGTACAAGCACCTCACATCTAATATTTGTTGATAACCTGATTGTTCTCGAGAAGATTGATTCCCAAACCACTTTTAAAAACTATGATTGGATGTTTTTTTTTAAATTTGGCTTCCACTTTAACAATGACAAAAGCACCATCATCTTCTCCAATTTTGTTCAAGAAAGGCACATTCTCATAGCTTTTATGGACTCTCTAACTGTTTCCTGCCAATCTATTATCTTGGTATCTTACTCTCAACTTGAAATTTCCCTTCAAATATTTTGCTAGTCTCCATAAAAGACTTCATGACAAAATTCATTGATGGACAAATCATTGTCACTCCCTTGCTATTAAAATAACTTTTATAAACATCCATTGTTGGTAAGGTTTACTTTTTTAGGGTCAAGCATCCTATATCCTCAAAATTATTATGGAAAAAACACAACATTTGAATACACCTCAATATTTCATGGATCTAAAAGGTCACTATTGCCTAGAAGGATATGTGCACCCTAAAAATCTTGGTGGATAAGGTGCTCCAAAAACTATCAAAATAAGTCATGCCCTTGCTAATAGAGTTGCATGGCAAAATCTAGCAAATGATCTCAAAGATGAACATTGCACTTAATAAAGCCAAAATATTGGGAAAGAAATTTTTCTTTCATTTCTCTATAACACCTAGGTTCATGGCAACAGTATTTATGAGATTCCTAGAAAAGTATTCATCTTGAACGTCATCATTTGTCAGTTTGTCACACTAAAATAGGAATGTGGGTTGGGTCGCTCACCAAGACATTTCAATATAAGTCGGGGAATACAATTTGCTTTTTTTAAGGAGGTTAAGTATAGCCCAACATTATTACTCTAAAAAAAAAGTATAACAATTCCATGTAGAAGCCACATATTCTAATGTGACCTAACAGTAATCAAGTTAGTCAATAAGGATTTCATTTTCCTTTCCTTCTAACCAATGAGACTTCTAGAAGATGACCAGTAATAGGAGTGAAAGGCAAGGTCCAACGGTTAACAATGGGTAACAAGACCATTGCAGACTGGTCCAAGGATGAGGATAGAAAAAAATGTCCATAGCAAGCACCACCAATGGAAAAAATTTAATTTGAAAAGCTCATTAAGGGGGACAATTTTGGGATGGATCCACAAAAAATAAAAGCATGGCATCACGAGCTACCACGATCATGAACATAAGCTGAGGGAGAAAGCAAAGCATAAGAATTTACAAGACCAGTCGAACAAATTGATACAGGTGATTATACATAATTAATCAGCATATATCAAATAAACCAACCAGCATTAGAATTGTGCTAGGTCACATATTTCATCATTTACTCAATTTGATGATAGTTGTTATAATGAGGAAACAAGAATGCATACAATAGGTCTGGAATAGAAGCCCATGAATCCAACAAACAGCATATAATAAGGTATGATGTGAGCCATCGCTACAGAATGCATATATGAAAAAAAACATTGTCCATTGTATAATAATGATTTTTGCTCCAACTAACATGGCTACATCACTTTCCCGATCATCCATATTTCTTTAAATAAGGAAATTAGCTTTGCCTCAAATGTCCCTCCAAGAAAACTAGCAGCCATGACACTATTGATCAACTACAAGTCAAAGGCATGGGAATCAAGCATTTACCAAGTACCTTAGTCACTACCAACTGAGCCAATATCACATTCAACATTAAAAAAAAACAAACCATATGCTATAAGGCACACATGGCCTTCTATCACTAAAATAAGTAAATAATTAGAAAATGATTAGGACTTAAAGGTAAAACTCATCAACAACATGAGAAATAAATACATGCAATGATTGCTTTCTCCCCACTTCTATAAACCTAGTTGGTGAAAGTATCTCCATGATGTGGACACCATCAAGGGAGAAATTTTTGAAACCTATCTAGCATAAGCAACTTGAAGGAACCATTGAAAAATTATAGAGATTTCAGTATGGCAGAAACATGTATTCACATATATCATTTAATTATAGTGCTTTCATCCATGATAAAGGATACATTTTCCTTCAAAATTAAACATTAGAAAATATCCTAGTGGAAGTCAAAAACGGCACAGCAAAGGGTACAAAAATTTGTAAACACAAAAACGTACAGCTCCTGATTTGTCTCTTCTTGTTGCAGCTTCAACAGTTGCTAACTCGGCTTCCTGAAAAATATAACCAGAGAAAGAAGTAACAAAAAATATCAACATGTAGCTATATATCCTTTCATGAAGACCAACACACAAATGTCAGTTCACTAAAAGATGTCAAATGACAAATACTGGTCAATCAGAAATGTAAACCCCACAATAAGTTGTGTTGAATTGACCACATCTCAAACATTATAAGAAAGCATATCAATAACCAAAACTCACTAAAGAGCTGAACTGAAATAAGAAGGCTTCTTCTACCATAAAAATTTATCAAATGTTGATATGACATTAACCCAGTTATAAAATGTTAATTTGGTGGAATTCACCACAAGCTAAGTCAAAAACACACTTTTTCAGGGCCAGCTCTTGATAGTAGCAGACTAGCAAAACAATGGACAAAGGCTTAAAGGATACAAAGGGCTACTTACAATGATTCAAACATTATTTTGGTACCAAAAAAAAAAAGTGAACTCCTTAGTGGTTTTACATTATGAAATGCCAAATCACAATAATAACTAAAGAAGCACTATTTGCATCCTAGATTTCTACAGTGAGCTCACTTTGCAAACAAATTTGGCAAAATTACCAATATACACTAATTAGCAAAAGCTTGTCCAGTTCAAGGGTGCACCAAATTTTGCACCATTATTTAGCTAGAAATAGTAGTGTTAAACATAATTTATGTGATAGCCCAATTTGTTCTTTTAGGTTAATTGAAGGTAGAGCCCAAATGTGTGAGCGAGAACTAATTCCAAGACCACAGTAACTCCTCCCAAGATCTTTATCAACTGAGTCACAAGCACCCACAAACACTCCAACTTGCCTATCTTTCTATCCACTACTTTGCTCCGTTTTTGTATTTACTGTTACCAGCAAAAACCTGACTACAACCGCACAACCTTTTAAGAGTAAAAATAAAGTCAGAGACGTTTTAAAAGTAAAGATTCTCACTTTAGTTCAAAAATTTACCATTCTTAACCTTTTGTTTTTATGCCTTCAAAGCCCCGCTACAAAACTGTCCTGGCTACCTAGTCAGGGCTTGCAATAACCAACATCACAGCATGTTGACTTCCCAACATACCACACTGCAAACTACAATCAGAAAATAAACAATGCTCATCGATCTAATATTTTTGTACAATATTGCCCTACATCCATGCATAAGGTGTGGATGAGACTCAACACATAATAGTAAAAGTACGAAAAAAAAACTAGCAATAATATATTTGCTAGAGAATTAAAACCCATTTGCATGATTATTTTCATCATCTCTCCAGTTATGAAGTGGGAGATAGTAACCTTTGGAAACAATTGATTCTTTCCGGGAGATGCTGAGAACTACAATGATTCCATTTGCATATCACATTTCAATTCTGCCTTTCAAGAGATACTTCATTTTAAAATCCATTTTTTAACAAATTCTTTTTACGAAAACTCTATATCTACTCAACAAAAAATGCCTCTTAGAAAGCTCCTTATTCAAATTCACTTTCAAACCTAATTTCTACGCTCACAAGCTATATTCACAAGTGGATTCGATAACCAAGCTTGACAAGGTCTTGAAGGAGGCATATGGTGCAATTTGAGCCAAGAAAGAGTGGAGGGTTTCCAGTTTTGATGGCTTCCAAGGTAGATTTTTTATCAAGATAGGATAAAATGGATTCAATTTTGGTATGGACAAGGAATTTCTCAAGGAAGGAGTTTTTTCAAAGGGTTTAAACGAAACCCAAAAATCTTGATTTCAAGGGGCGATGTTCTGAAACTTGTCACAATTCAGACCAATCTCACTATATAATGTATGTTTCAATTATCACAAAGATAACTCCAAAAAGATTGAAACAAATCATGATTAAAATGGTGTTTTAGGAGATCATGTATGCCATGTAGGGACGTCCAAATGAAAAGAAATACATGGGTTTTAAGGTAGAGAAGTCTTATGACAAAAAATTTGTTAGTATTTTATCAAAAAAAACTTACCACCACACCCCACCCCCCACCCCCCCCCTCCTCCAACCAACATACCAATATTACTAGGATCAGTAATCTCATTATGAATTGCATCATTTCCATGGCAAATGATATCCTCTAGAATGGTAACTTTAACACCTTAAATAGGAATCAGGCTAAGGCCAATGCGTCTTCTATACCCTTAAACTTTTCTATGATGCATGAAGAATTCACAAATGTTATTCAAGGAATCAACTCAAGTGATTGAAAAATGGAATAGGTAATCCTCAGTTCATGTTTGCAAACAATTTTCAATTAAAAAGCACTTTGGAGGAGCACATGAAAGTGGTAGTCAATTGTCCAGAGAAGTTTTGTGATGCCTTGAGAGGAGCAATCAGTTCTAAAAAAATCCTTTCATTTAACTTTTAAAAGAAATTGCAACAGAAAGCAATAAAATGATTTATGAGTTAAGGGACTTCACTCTACTACAAAAAATAGTAAATATTTGCAGGTTCTAATTTGTGAAGGAAAGATTACAAGGAATATATCACTATTCTAATCATAGCAAAAGAAAAGCTTCAACCTTGCCCTCAATAAAAAGAGCTTGTTTGACAAAATTAATTTTTTTAAACCTTCCTTCTTATGCAATTATATGCTCTACTTATAACGGCTTTGCATGATCTAGAGATAGTTTGTAAAGAATTCATTTAGGGTGGCAGTACTAGCAAGAGAAAGGTAAGGTTCGTTGATCAAAATAGCACAGGAAAACAAGAGGGGAGAGATTTGGATTTCAAGAGTCATAGTATGTAAAGAAAGGCATACATCAAGACGCTTGCATGAAGAATGATGGAAAATAACTATCCATTCATGGTCAAGGAATTTGATTAATCACAACAAAAAAGGGAAAACGGACCTTAATGACTTAATAGGAACTCTGATTCAAAACTTTTGATTAGTATTTGCAGAGTAATATATTAACATAAGGATATCTATACGTGATTCCAAGAAAAAGGAAAAGAGAGATTTTAGAAAGAAAATTAGTTATCTAGGAAAACCTGTAAGGAAAATTGGTGTGGCACTTTCTATGAAAGAAGCAAAAAAGATTGTCTTTGGATTCGTTATAAGGACCGACATCAAAAGTAGGGATTGATGGAAAAGCATTTTACCTAGCGATATATGTAATTATATCCTAAAGGAAGCAATGACTTTTTAAGTTGAATATCACAATGAACTTAACTAAAAAAAACAACAAAGAAAAATTCTCAGTTATCGTCTTGATTGTGTGAAGTCCAATGGGACATAAGAGTAGGTTTTGCTGATGCTCAATAGTCGATTATTCAAAAATCTTAACATACAAGGGTCACTCTAAGAGCAAGGATTTACTTGACACCCTTAGCACTAGAGCCACCGAAAGTAAGGAGAGAAGAGAGTAAAAGAAGGGAGAAAGATAAGATTTCTACATCAAAAACCAAAATTATATGGAAAACTACGATAGTTATGCATTACGAAAATGGTGCAACAAAGTCAACATCTCGTACAAAGGTAGAATTAAGCCTTTATAAAAGACTTGGGTCTTGAGAGTAGTAGAAGTGGGGAGGTCGACAATCAGAATTTGAAGAAGGCTTAAAGTTTCCAGTTTCTCATGGGAAAAAAAAAAAGCAAGAATTGGGCTCTCAGCAAGATCGCTATGAAACTACTATTTTCAAAGAGTAATGTTGAAAGTTTCTAACTTTGAGAGGTTCACAACTGCCTTTTAAATAGTCCACACTCCCACAAGCCTTTACAATCTTGCCTGCAAAGGAATGGTGTCAATTAAAAGCTCATGGGTTGATCCTGGGCATCCTGGGCATCATGCAGATCTGGATAGGGATAATAACAACTTTTGCAATGAATCATAACGTGGAACGTGTCTATGATTACCAAAAAATCCAATAAACATCTAGCATGATAAATAAAAAACCTAAACTGCAGCAAAAAGCAAGCAGCAGAACCTATCCTCCTGTCAATAGTAGAATATGGCAAGTAATTGACAGCTTAAGAACCTGAGCGTGAGCTATGGAAGTCAATTAACTCATTTGGATTTTGTGACTTAAACATGAATAGTCTATCAGGGACAAAATAATCAAGTTCACAAAACCTGGGTTTTCAAGCATCTTGTACCAAGATGTCAACAGAGCACTTTTTACTCTAAAGAAAAACAGCTTTGCATCGCCTTAAATTTTAAATCCCATTTTTGAAAGATAGCGTAAAGTAGATAAAAATTAGAAGACCTACTTTGATGACTATTATGTACACACTTTGGAAATACAGGAAGGAGATCACAAGGAAGGAATAAGAGACCACGTGGAGCTGATCTATCAAGAATATCATACTGAATAACTTGAGAGCAATTCTCCTTGTAGTTAATTCAATGCAAAAAATGGAGAACTGATACATGTAACATTAAAATGCATTAAACACAAGTTTGATTTAAGTCAATGTGGAAGTGGTCAAAAGACAAAATTTCAGTATTGCTACAAAGGGATGGGATTTGTAGGATTTAGCAAGGAGCTTTGTTAGGTTTGCAATAAAATTGAGAGATTTATCGATCCTGGAAGCTGAAATGTTGATTATCAAGTGACATTTGAAGCTAGCATGGCAACAAGATTTTAGGAAGGTTGCATTTGTATATCAAAGTAGATCAATCATTGAAAAACAAGAGTACCAAAAAGAAGGCTAAGGGCTCTAAAGCAATGCCATTGCAGTTTGGTAATCTAAATGAGTCCTCCACAAGAAGTATTTCTCAGAACTAACATTAAACTGTTTTCCCCTGTTATAATTCGACAATTTTAGTACCATTGCTAGGTTTATGACCACCTCTATTTGCAAACAAAAAAGTTAGATTCACAAGAAAAATTTAAAACCACTCAGGAAAGCATTCCTTAACGTAACTAAAATCCCTATGGCAAATATACAAAAATAATGCACCACATAGTACAGTAAATCTTGTAGATCAAAACAAGACACATGGAGCCCAAAAAGGCATAGAGAAAATATAAATTCACTAATCTCACAAAATGTTGAAAAACTTTCAAACATAAATTTAACTGAATAAAAAATACTACGAAAACCTCACCTTGCTAAGAAAAATGATTAAAGAACTCTTAAGATACCATCATGAGCCATCATGCATCAACTCTTTGAAACACAAAAAGCTTTAACAAGAAATTCAAGAACAATTGTTGGTATGTATTTTTTGGAATTGGCCATGCATTGATACGCAAATATTCCATCACTATAAAAGAACCTAAGATTGAAGATCAACCATCCCTTAAACCATGTTTATAGGAGATTTCACATAAATCCTTATCATCAACAACAAACTCAATAGTAATGTGAAGTTTGAATTCATCATAAGCTTTTAATGGTTACACATTAGAAATGGTAAGGGCAATCTAACACTCCCATTGTTTCCATAAAAAAATTATTCTCCCACTAGCATGACATAAGCCCTTTTCAAGACAAGAACAAGAACATATGATAGTTTTCAGTAAGACACTTAGTATAGTAGTAATGTCTGATTTACAAGTGGCCATATTCTTCACAAAAAACTCATAAAGTTAATGAATTCATATAAAGATATTTACAACCTAATCACTGAACTTATTCTCAAACTAATTATCTTTTCCAAGTACTTAGAAACAAATAATCTACCATATACATAATTAAGAAAATTTTGATTTCTAGGCACAACAGTAATATCACAATACAAAAAAAATAACAAGAATTAAAATGAATAGAAACCAATCACCAATATATAACTATAGAATATTCTAATATTTATAGTCCAGATTGAACATCAGGTAAAATATTCTAGTCTTACACCTTTCCAATTTTATATCTTTGTATTTGGTAGGATATTTATGCAGGTAAATTGATATGCTGTTCTTTCTCAATTACCTGATGAATTCTCATCTATAATAAGGGAATGTATAGTGCAATTTTAGAGCAAGGAAATAAAATTATTCCTTCATAATTTTCTTATGATATCAGAGCATATCCAATGAAGCCATCTAATGAATCATCCAATGAAGCCATCCCACAACATATCCCCTCCTGTGAAGCTATAGTAACATTGTGCTCTATCCCGTCACATGAAGGTTTCATTAAGCAAGGATTTATCACAGTTTCCTTCTCAATTTCTCCATTCTGTCAAGACTACTCCTTTCGCAAATGTCCTTCCTGGACTGCTCTTTCGTCTCCTTCTTCAGCTTCACACAAGGCTTCACTTTCCATCATGAAGTTGTTGACTGAATCAGCTTCTTCTCCTTAGACAGCATCAAAATGCATCAAACTGAATCAACTTCCACGACTGCTAAGATATTCCAGCCTTCGTTCTAAATCTCTCCAATCACCGTTTGCAAAGGACTGAATCGATCCTTAAAACTTTTTTACCACAATCTCGGTGTCTTTGTAGACTACAGCTCTCATAAACTCCGTGAGGTCTTTGCCATGACTTGAGAAACTTCCCTTTGGCAATCCCGTCGAACCTTTGTCCCTCATATAAAAAGACAAGAAATAACTTCTACAAAACACAAAAGGGTAACTTATAGGATGGTAACAGAGAGATTCAATTCCTCCCCCACATCTAAAGTCCCCACTAATAGCAAAAATAGCATCCAATAGTCGTGAAATGTCAAACAAAAATCAAATGCTCATTATAGAGCACAGGCTCAATGAGAATAATTATCTCCAGTGGTCCAAATTAGTGATAATGTTCATATGTGACCAGGGAAAAGACAATTACCTATTTAATGCAGCAGCTTCTCCCAAGGTAGATGACTCGATCAAAAGCTTAAAGGTAAAAAACAGCAGATTGTGTCATGGTTGGCTAATTCCAAGTCCAACAACATAGGAGAAAATTTTCTTCATTATAGAATAGCGATAAAAATCTAAAAGGAAATAAAGGAAATATGTACAAAAAAGAGAACATTTGAGATTTGTTCAGGATAAAAAGTATTTAACATGATATGCAACAAGGAAATTTGGCCGTTGCCTAGTACTTCAACACACTCACAAAGTACTTGTGCAATGTATACTCATGGAAATATCTTGAATACAAGATCAAGTACAAATAAATTAAAGAAAGAAGAGAGTATACAAATTTTTATTTGAGTTCAAAAACAAGATGAAATTCGAGAGAAAATTCAAGGGACAAGACCTCAACTCAAGCTCTAAGAAGATTTTTCTAAATTCTGGAGAGAAGAAAGAAAGAATAAAGTTATGATGGGGCATCAAGCAATTGCATCTCAATTGAAAAAATCAACCCTAGTAATTCATATGCCAAAGAATCACAATGATGACAACAAAAGAGAGAACAGCAATATTGTGATCATTGCCGAAAGCTTGGTCACACCAAAGACACTTGCTAGAATGTTAATGGAAAACCAAGCAATTGGAATCACTCACGACAATAAATCAGAGTAAGTCAAGGAAACATTGCTAGTAAAGAAGAAAACTCTACATCAACTAAACCAATCCATTAAGCAACGAGCAATTGGAGATTTTGAAAAAAATTGATCAAACAAATAGCCAATTCAACCATTGGAATCAAACCATTCGCTCAAAAAAGTAATTACATCAATGCCTTGCAAGTTAGAAAAGTTAATTTGAATACAATGATTGTGGATAAAAAGTCCCTAACAAATTTCAACCATTGTCATAAGAACACGACAGTTTCTATAGCAGACAAATCACTTTCCTAAGTGACTAATATTTGATGAGTAAAAGTTTCAAAAGACTTAACACTCAACTTTGTTCTTGTAATATCTTAATTAAAATACAATTTATTGCCTATCATTAAACTCATTTGGTCACAAAACAAGTCTTGGATTCAAGAAATATGACTGACAATGCCAAAAGAGAGCTTGAGGCTCTTTCTATTTCAATTGAATGATTCTTCTAAAATGAAAAAAGATGATCTTGAAAGTTTAGCAACAACATCTGATAGTATTATAAGCTAGAACATCCAAAAATTCATGTATTTCAAAAAACCTTTTTCTTCTCTTTTTAATAGTAAAAATCCCGATGAGTTTCAATGTGAAATTTATACATTTATTAAAAAGGTTTGAAATTCCTATCACAACCTATTTTACAAAGAATCATAACCCTTTTTATTAAATCACAATTATGTGTGGAAACCATCTAGAATAAAGAATATTACTGAAAATATTTCATAACATTTATATAAGATCACACAATACTTCCAAAGGTTTTCCAATGAAAAAAAACAGAGATAGCACCGACATTCAAACAAATCAAACTTTTAGTTCAAACTTGGTTTCTAAAAAAAAATACAAATTTTGAAAATAGATAATGTAAAAAAAATACTTGGGATCAATCCTTTTCTATTACCTGACAACTAAATAGAATGTCCATCAAAAGCTCCTATTTTGACACAACTCAATTGAAATAAAAAAGTAGATATCTCCTTAATCCAATCTCTAATACTATCTAAACATCTATCAAAACAATACTGAGGAGAATCCATAATTATGATAACTTATGTTACTATTTGACTACCTTCTCAAGTCCTAAACTTCCAAACCCCATATCAAATCTTACTCAAAACTTATCCAACAACCCATCTCATATCATTCATTCTTTTTAGAATATTCAAATGTTCAACATTTATACACATCAATAGACAACACCAAGAAAAAAAAGTATTTTCTAAAGATACTCTTCCCATTAAAAAAAAAGTATAAATGTTATTCTCAAGTTACCAAGAAGTTCTATAAATCTATGAATGTTATATTCTTTGAACACATATGATATTATCCTAAATTTGATATTTAGGGAGTGAACAGCTTCATCCAAGAACATTAAATTTAGGATATCAACACAAAAATTAGTGTCATAAATATTTGTAGTACCCCATCAAATCAGGTAAACAACTAGATATAATCATTCATTTATACTCACAAAAGTAAACCAACTAGTCTATATCTTGAACAAACTAGTCCATATCGTGAACACCTACCAAAATACCAAACCTACCAAATGTTTCTGCTACAAGCACTATTCAATTAAGTCACAACACTAAACTCCAAAATCTCCACTCCTTGTATACTACTCATCCCAACAATAACAAATATTTTATCACCAATACTAGAAGGAAAAAAACAAAAAGGACATGGAGTAACAAGTGCCTCTAGAGAAAATCCAAGAATTGAATCCATATTCAAAAGATGCTCAAGAAAACCCTAAACGCAAACCTTCTAATGGCCTAACAATTGCAATAAGAAAGGGTGTTAAAAAATGCATAAAAGTACCCAATCTATCACTTTGCATCATATCAAGATCTATCTAATAAATATAAAACATTGTTGGCAAGTTTTAACCATGTACAAATTCCCAAACTCATACAAGAAACTCTCATAATACAAAAATTGAAAATTGTTGTTGAAAAAGAATTTCATATACTAAAGAAGAATGTAACATGAAAGATCACAGAACTATTACGTAAGGCTCATTTTAACAGTTGTAAATGGACTTTCATGGTTAAAAACAAAAATAATAAAGAGTTGTTCAATTCAAAGCTAGATTCATTGTTAAAAGATTTGCACAATCTCATGAAATCAATTATAAAAAAACATTCGCTCAAATAGCTAATTTCAACACAATTTGAGTTATCCATCTCTTGCAGCAAATTTGGATTGGCTACTCCAATTAAATGTCAAGAATGCTTTACTCATGAAAACTTAGTTGAAAAACTATACGAGTATTCCTCTTGGCTTAAGACACACAACACAACCAACAAAGTTTGCAAGCTGAGAAGATCTTCATACACACTCAACCAATCCCCCAAGGCTTAGTTTGACGGATTTACAAAGGTTATCAAAGTAGTATAGATATTCACAATATCAAACAAATCACACTCTATTAAAACTTCATCTGAATGAAGGGTTTCTATTCTTATTATGTGGTGGCATTATTTTAGCATGTAATTATGAACAGTCAATCGATACTATTAAGGGACTACTTCGCAAAGAGTTTGAAATCAAAGACTTAGAAAACCTCAAATACTTAGAATGAAAATAACTCAATAAAAACTAAGCATTTCAAAGACTCAAAAGAAATATATTTTGGGTCTTCTGAAAGAAATAGGAATGCTTAGATGCAAATCAATAGATACCCCAATAAAGTTAATAACTAAACTTGAAAGCAAATTAAATAATGCACCTATTAATAAAAGTATTACAAACTAGTGAAAAAACTCATATATTTGTTTCACACAAGACCGAACATTAACTTTGTTCTTAGTATGATAAGTCGAGTCATAGACAATCCAAAAGAAAGACATATAAAGATCATCTATAAGATCTTGAGGTACTTTAAAAAGATGCCAAGTAAGGGCACATATTTTAGAAAGTCTACAGACAAATATTAAGATATACAATAATTTTGAGTTGATTAGATTAGTTAAAGAACAAAGATCAACTTCTAACTCCTACATATATGTTCTAGGGAATTTAGCCACATGAAGCAACAAATAATCTATTAAGTCAAGAAACAATGCAGAAACCGAATTCAAAGCAATAAGCACATGGAATTTGCGAAGATATGAGATAGAGGAGACTTCTAAAAGAATTGAAAGTCATAGTTGAATAATCAACGAAGATGTTATATGACAATTAGTCAACTATCTTTTCAAAGAGAATGAGTTACATCATGATAAGATGAAACAAGTAGAAATTAATTGCCACTTAATAAAAGAGAAGATAAAAGTAATAATCAAATCACTATATGTACCAACCTATGTTCAAATAGTAATCATCCTTACTAAAGTTCTACCAAAGAAAAATATTGATGAATTGAATTCCAAACAAAGTTTAATAAATATTTAAAGCACAATTAAGATGATTTGTAGAATATTCCAATATTTACAATCTAGGTTTGAAGTTTAGTTGCATAATCAAAAGATCAACTTCATTTGCTTCGATAGTTTTGATTAGTTTCAATTATAATTGTGTTTCTTCTTTGGTTAATTCTTTTCATATATTTAGCTTAATTTCAAGTTTTATATATTTGCTCTACCTTAAAATAAAAAATTCAAAAAACCATACTTTAGAAACAAAAACAAAAGTGAGTGGAAAAAGACAATGCAAAAATAGAAATATTTGGTTAAAAAGTTTTATCAATTCAATTAGAAGAAAATTAACGAACTTGATTTGAAAAAACAAAAATAGAAATATTTGAAATCCAGCAAGATGTGCATCTTAGAAAGATAAACATTTTACCAAATCCATCAACAACTATATTTAATTTTTCATAAAACTAAATTTAAATGTTAAAGAGTTTTTTTATTAGCAACAAAAAATAAATGAAATTATAAACAAAACAAAATAGCAGATTTTAATTGAAACTTAAGCAATAAATTAGTTGAAAATTTTCTAAACCTAAAAAATTAATTTAATTAGAAAACAAAAAAAATTATTTAGAAAAATTTGCAAATACGGAGATGCTAGAGATCAAACTGCCTCTAAGAGCACACCTAATAAATTCCCAATGAACTATTGAGCGAAAGTAGATTTTATAACCAAAGGATAAAAATAACAAAATGCATTAAAATCATGAATTGACACCAAAACTCAATGAAAATACAATCTAGCACAAACAATCACAATTTTTCACAAGAAACAAACCTTTCTTTACAAATAAAGAAATATATAACTTTTAAATATTGAATTTTTCAAGTTAATTGTAGTTCAATGAATTAAAAATGTGTACTCTAACGTAAATAACATGTTTGGAATTTAGATTTTAAAGAAACTTTCTAACAAAACTGTAGATTTTGTGGAAGTTCATTAAAAACAAAATTATATGATCTTTTGATTAGCCAATATGCAATGCTATCTAGTGCAATCAAGCATAAGACCATCAAAGTAACCAAAAAAGTAATATTGTTTGTGTGAGTTTTTCTATTATTGATGCCTCAACATATATTTTAAATATTTCTTCTCATGAAACTCTCACAAACAGATGGGATTTTAAGCATCTATGACACACCAAACAACTATGCGATGCAATAAATGGAAACACATTCAACGAGGTGAGAGAGGCAGCACGTGAGGTGTAGAACACGACTATGGCAAAAGAGGGTCCCACACGGTGTTGGATATTGTTGTTTAGAGGTCAACAGAGATGCAAATTGCTCAAAACTAAGCAAGGGGAACAATTTGCCAAAAGAGAGAACACAAAAGAGGACTAGATAACACAATACAAGAAAATCGGATTGGTTTTCAAGAGTATGTATGAAACAAACAAGTGAAAACCACTCTACACAACCATTGTACAATGCTACACAAAAAGTAATGAGGTGAAGTTCCTAGTAAATAGTCAATGGTGAATGACTAAATAATGGCTTGGGTGACAATAATATGAAAATGACAAAATAGTGGTGAGGTGGATCATAGAGTGCAGTGGAAGTAAAAAAGAATCTTGATAGCAATGGAAAAAAATCAATTGCACCAAAAACACACCTCAAAGGAGACAATTTGATGCAAGATAAGAAGATTGAAGAGGGTTAATCAAGGGAGCTTAAGCTACCAGTGAAAATAATGCCAAAGCATCAATGAAAGGAGAAGAAGGTTGTAAAAAGAGCCAAGAAAAAAAAGCATCAACATGCCTTCGTCCAATATAAGGATCTTATTAGAACTAGCAACACATAAGGCTATATTAAGTCACCAACCACAGATAACCAAAGTTCAAACAAAAAGAAAATAAAATTCATAAACTACTAATAAAAATATCATATTTATAGAGCCATTTCACAAGGCCTAAATGCAACTCCAACATAAGCATATCAAATTATTCATGACAAACACAATCTTTCAAATAAAGAAAATACATCAAATCTAGATCCTACATTATCTCTTATCTCATTAAATAATAACTAAAAAAATAAGATTTTAAATATCTTCCTTATTAGTTTTTAAGACCACATACTCTACTAAAATAATTACTATGTAATATAAAATGCAAATAAAGAATACCAAACTATTTAAAAAATACCAATTAATATGGCAAACCAAATGACCATAAAAAAAAAATAGTAGATGATGTGATGAAAAATGATCAAGCAAGGAGATATGCTTAATGCCCAAGCATTAAAAATTGTCACCATAAAGGCAATAAGATGGTCATGTCTTAGGAACATGATAATAGATCATGTGAATGATCCATATACCACACCACCACAACACCTTTTAGGAGATGAACACCACACTAACAAGGAATTATTAAGAGGAAATCTTGTAAATAGAACGTAAAATGACAACGAAATCAGAAAAAAAAAAACTTCAACAAGAATTCTTGTTGTTGCTGTAACATTTTTGCTATAAAAAAATCCCACAAATATAATTTCAGGGTTTGCTCAAAAACTAAAAAAAAGAGCAAAAGAGATGAATTAGAAGAACAAAGAATATAACTTTATTAAAAAAATACTTAACGAGGGATACAAACTTCGTTCATTCTTTTACGAAACTAAGATAATACGAATAGAATGAACTATTTCTGAATTTCATTCCCTCTTCTCTTGGGAAACCCTCTATTTATACTTCAATATCCCATGGGATGACGTTAGCAAATTAAAAACTAAAAACCAAATTATAGAATACACGTAAATTTGGATGAAAATGGAGATAAAATTAAGAATGATGAAATCTTTGATCAAAAACAAATTCAAATGCTCCCAATAAGTTGTCAAAATTGTTAATAAGATAAAATCCACAAGTTCCAACTCAAACATGAAGATTTAAAACAAATATGATATTAGAATGATCCAAATCGACAGAAAATGCAATATAAGCCATCTAAAATTCCTCACCTCAAACCATTATTCCAAATTATCAGCCATCTAATCAAATCTAGGATGAAAATAACAATTTCAAACAAGCCATCTTAAGATCATCCTATCAAAAGATTGAACCATCCAATGCCAAGATTAAATCATCCGATAAATTTGCCACCAAATATGATAACGATGCAAATGCAAGAAAAGATATGCATTTTATCTCCATAGTTTCTCCACCATTTCTTCAAGGAAATATTTGCCGATGCATGCAAAGGATTATGGCAAATGTAAACAATGAAATGGATTTTATTTCTATTTACAAATGTGATCAATTTGCTGCCTAATATGACAATGCAAATGCAAACAATGATATGCATTTTATCTCCATGGTTTCTCCGCAATTTCTTCAAAGACCTATTACCAACCATACAGACGATTATAACTCTGAAAAAACCCATGACTTATTCCTAACTCACTTTTGCGAGTCAAATATTATCAAGCAAAGTAGTTCCGAGCTTGGGGTGTTAAAGTTATCCTTGGTCTTCTCTTGCTCAAGGTAGAAGGTTTTGGATTCAATGTATCGCTCCAAACATACCACATCTTTGAAAGGCATATAGAATTGTTATGCCTCCAAATGTTGGAATCACTACATTCATGGTTCCTACTCAGAACATGTTTAGGTCCATGACTCTTGTAAAAGGAAAATCTTTTTTTTTTACTTGAAATGATGACTCCTTTTGAGGTGAATAAAATTTGTTAAAATCTCCTTGCAAAATAGAATTTTCGAAAGCACACATTTGCTTTCTTACCTCCATCTTGAGAGTTATGCAAAATACAATAGTGTATGCTATCTTTTATAAGACAATACAAATGATCCTGATGATAGTACATAACATCTTTAACCCACTGATAAGGATTCCAAAATATAATACTCTATAGAAATCAAATGATATCCCATTGAGGGTAACTTCATCTATGAAATCCTCTTAAATTATAAACCCAATGATGCACTACTTCGCTTTATCCTGCAAGTCATCAAAAATCCATCCAAGTTAGATGTTACTTTACGACAATGTTCAATTCTTTCACAAGATTATCAAAAATTAAGTTGACTAGACATTCCACATCAATTATTGCTCCCACCAACCAACACTTAAAAATTGATCTCCACTACCGCAAAGTTTTTGTTGTCAAAGAGAGGCTAAAATCAACAACATTCAACCCATCTAAAGAAACTTCTCCACCATTAGTAAGTTCGGATCTCTACTCGGAATGTCTCTCTCTCATAAGCTCAAGTAAGAGTTCTAAATATCTCATTTAAATTTCTAGGTAGGAGTTCTTGGAATGCTCACAAAGTAGTATGAAATTTCCTACAATATATTAGAAGACTTCTTGCTCGCCTTAAAATTCCCGTTACCTTTGTTGTTGTTGTTGTGCTTGAGAGGCAACTCTCTTTCATTCAATTCTCATTTATCAATCACTATGGCATATGATCGCAACTAGCTAATCATCAAGACAAAGGTTTGGTTGTGTAGCTATAAGGTCATATAAGCCAAAAGGGACTTAACACAGACGGAAGATTCAATTCTCATTTATCAATCACAATGGCATATGATTGCAACTAGCTAATCATCAAGATCAAAGGTTTGGTTGGGTAGCTATAAGGTCATATAAGCCAAAAGGGACTTAACAGAGACGAATCATCGATGTGCATCTAAGTGTCACCGTTTGTCGATGAAACTCTATATTGTACTTTGTACTATTTGGGCTTATATGTGTCATAAAATGTCACTTTCTCTCACCCCCTTTTTCATATCCCATAAGATTGAAATTCTCTCGAATAAATTTCTTGAAATTACTTTAATTATATCATCTTATTGCTCTAAATAGTAGAAGGTTACCTACACAACAAAGCATGACGGCTAATTTAAAACATGAAAATACAATCTTATCTCAAGTAAAATAAATATTGATGGCAAAATACATCTATAACAAATCTAGCCAAGAATCCAACTTCTCGGCATCAATCTCCTTATTGTCGGCTCGTAGCACAACTTTTGCCTCTACCTTAAATGGTCTAAAACAGTATTCAACTTGTTAAACAGTGATGTCGAAGAATTCATTTTGAACATGAGGATCATAAGATTGACCAAGCCTTAGCCACCAATCATGGAAGCTCCTTTTGTTGTAGCACAACAGCATCAATCAAAAGCTGCTGCTTTGATATCTCTATCAATGCTTAGAATTTTTAAGTTAGAGGAGCAAAAGACATTTCCAAAAGCCATCAATATCTCTTCCATGTAAGCCATGCTTCTCCTTCACCATAGATACTACTTAAAACATGATCTGCTTCTACACCACGATGCAAAAGCACATGATAATTGCCAACAGACTTCCATTTTATCACCCTTAATAGACAATGGCAATGAGGTTCTGATGTTGAGATACTTCACAAATAAGATCTACATTTTAATAATAACCTGATCTGTATCCCTTCACCACAAATCCCTTCAGGAGATGAACCAATAATGACAAGAATTTTTTAAAGAGTAATTTTGGAATAGAATGCACAACAACAAAGAAATTGAAGAAAGCAACCTTCCACGGGAATTCTTCATGTAGCTGCAAAGTTTTAATCCAACACGATTAAGAGCTCAAACCACTCAAGTAGAGATAATTTAAAAGTTTTTTCAAAAAATTGAAGAAAGCCGAAGAGATAAATTAGACAAAGAAAGAACTAAACTTCATTAAAAAAAAACTACTCAAAAAAATAGCTAAAACCTACGGGACTACACTATACAAAATTAAAATAATATATATATGATGAATTATCTCTAAATTCCATACCCCTATCTCTTAATCGATTCTATGAACACATTAGGATCCAAAGGAGTTCATGAAAATCAAATTACAAAATCAGTGTAAATTTAAGATAAACTTAGAGATAAAATGCATAACATCCAAATTTTGAATCAAAAGTACATTAAATCACTCTAAGTTGTTGAAGTAGTTAGAAGATAAAAAAACTACATTATCTAATTCAAATTTAAATATTTTAATCAAATACGGTAATAGAATGATCCAAATTGATGGAAAAAACACATTAGAGAATACTAAAATCATCGAATCGACTGATCTTTCCTAATATCAAACTATCTTATCAAATCTAGACCAAAACAATTCTTTTTATTGATCAGTCCTACTAGAAGATTGAACTAATTGATGCCAAGATCAAATTATCCAATCATGATATTTTCCACCAAACGATCATCCATATTTTCACTTCGATATCAGAATTAAATGATTTTTTTATGCATTAAGAAGCTAAGGAAATGTCTACAACTTTCTAGTTCAAAGCATTACAAAAATCAAATCACACCAAGTTGAAAAATTGGCATTTGTTTTATGCCGAACATGAGAATGATACAAATGCAACAATGATTTGATTTTTGCCTCAATAATTTCTCCGCACTTTGTTCAAGGCCCTATTTGATTATGTATGTGATAGATCATAGCATTGAAAAAGCCCATGACTAATCCTCGAATCAATAAACCATGCACAAATTTCATACTCTAAAATAAACACCACATAATCACCAAATAACGTTATCCACCAAAAAAAAGTTCATCAAAATAAATTAATAAGTGAAAAAGATGTATGGCAGCCAGTACATCCACAAAAAGTAACACAATCTTGTCCTTGATTGCAAAATCTGGCTGATCACAAAAGAAATTCCATCAGAAATCATTTATAGGGCTTGGTCTGATCACATCTGTATTTCAGTTCTCGTCCCTTTCTATCTCCAACTGCAGGAGCAAAAAAAATCCATTTCACATTAAGTACAGAAAGGTGGAGGAAGCAATAATCCTGATGTCGTTTCTCTTTCTGAGGATAGAACCATTGAGACATGCCAGAAAAGGATAGCATGGAATCACATAACACATCTACAGCAATAATTTATACATACAAACACATTGTCCAGGAGTAGCAATATCCCAAGAAAACATCTTCCTAAACATGAATCACACATGTAGCCAAATAGTTGCAATATATTCCATTGTTATAGCCATTAGAAAGAACGTTCAAACTTTAACATTACGAAAAACCTGAATACTTCTGAGCATTTCAAGAGCTATAGCAATCACAAGATTTCTGAATAACTTGCATGCACTCAAATTGATTCTAACTGTAGCAAAGTTAATGTTCCAGGACTCTGGCCACATTTGAATAAGATAGAATGTTCAAAAAAAAATTAAAAGCAAATGCATTGCAATTAAAAATATGACAAACAATTTAGATAAAAAGGGCAAACACAATAATAGCATATCATAGAGCAAGAGAATTCATAACTACTAGTAAAAGCATTAATAAATTATTGGGCAACTCAGTTTACACCAACAATATTTATCTTCTGGAGCATAAATCAGATTTCATTTGGTTACAGACTCACAGTTACATGAATAAACACAAATTAAACCTCATAATCACATTATTCTTACAAGATCCCTCAGAATAAAAATTAAAGGTCAAAATAAACCTACGAATACACAAACTAGATCCCTCTTATTTGGCTTAATTATTATCTAAAAGATTAATTACATATAAGACTCTTAAGTTTTGCTAATGTGCAAATAAGTTGCTAGAGTTTTAACAATAGCTACAAAAATAGTTTCATAAATACAATAACTAGCTCCCTAACCAGACTTTTTATTCCCAAAGTATCCTTCAAAAAGTCATATAGGACCCTATGGTATGTACTATTGTACAAGTCAATCCATATTCAAAAGGATAGTTCAAGGAGAACAAAAGTTAAGGATCTAGTTCTTATATTGCACTAAACTACAAGCACGCACCTACTTATTGTTGAAAACCAAAGGCACAACAATACAAACATGTAAAACCTATCTGCAATTAATATTTAAATAATCAGTCGAGTTTCAAAAATATGAAAAAAAGTTCATTAGTTTTGTAAATACTATAATTAGCTCATATGGTTTTTTTCCAAAACTGCCCTTCAAAAATAGGCAGAGAAGTCCTTAAAGATTATATGTGCAAGAGTGGTCTAAGACAAACAAAAATTGAAGGACCTAATTACAATATTTACAAAATTTATAAAATTGTCCAGCTATATTTCAAACCAGTAGGCATATTTGATAATCAAGCTAAACATGATGAGCCTTTACGCGATCGACCACAAAATTAAATGTGAACTCATGAGCATCATCATCATCACATAGTCAAACCATCATTAATCAGCTTGACGAAGGTATGCTCCCCAATCAACCTACTAAGCAAACTAAGCAAACCAGGAAAATTTACATGTGAACTAAAAAGTCTATCTTCATAAGTTCTTGAAAAGTTTCTTGCCCATTCTTATTTTAAAGCATTTCACACTGATTTAATTAATTTAACATATTAGAGGATTTTATACTTTTCATAGTGCATTCCTATACACTCCTTCAATACATTAAAATAAATAGTACCTCAATTTGTTGAAGTTTGCTTTCAAAAAGCTTTTCTCTATCTTCCTCCTGTAAGAAAAAAAATTCCACTGATAATTAGCAATATCTTCATATAAATACACAATGTGATAAAGTTACTATTGACCCTCACTTCTAATGCTCCAAGCTTATCAAACAGTCTATCAACTTTTCAGAGTTTGCAATCTTTGATAATTGATGGGGATTCTAGCTACAAGGGACTAAAAAAAAAAAGGAATGGCAAAACCTTAATAGTCAGTCCATCAGGAGCAGGCTCAGCCAGCAAGAATATACGATCAATCAAAACCACCACAGGTTCTTTGCCAAGGCTTTTCCAAGGGACCTGTTTTTAGGAATTAAAAGTTTGAACAAGGAAGCAGTATGAGAATTTACATATAGCAGCATATGAGCTAATTTTAGTAAATCGAGCTCTAATCCAGCACTTCAATAACTAACTAAAAGCAGTTTAATTGAAATACCTGTAACGTTATTGTGCCCACAAAGCCGGCTTTGACCACAACTGGAAGTTTCAGAGAGTTCAAAGCTTCAGCCTTCAACCTCAAGTCCTTCAAAACTACATCTCCTTTATAAGGAAGAAAGAAATCGATGAGCAAGAAGATTCAAACGGCATGAGAAATTATGCATTCAACAAATAAAATCGAAAATTTTTCTTTAAAAGAAAATAACAACATCCACACTGTAAAAAAAAAATGCTACAAGTTCACATATTACCATAAATTGAACTACTGGGTAAATGAAGACATTTATCCAATAATAAATCAAAGGATAAGAAGAATAAAACAAGAAATGGTGCAAACTTTTCCTCTTGCAGTGATAATCAGCTGGGCTTATCATCTTCCTTTTTAAAATTTTGTTTCTGCTTTCCTTCCCATGCTTTTAAACTTAGGATTTTTCTTCTCATGTGTTCTCTCCTATCAATTTTATATATTTGTTTCAGTGATTGACTTTGTTCTGATGCTTAATCATTTTTATTAGGGATTTGATGCATATTCTTCTTTCTCTAAGATCTTGTTCCTTTTGTGCTTTTCACAGTGATTTCCCTGGGGTGCATTTTGGCTTTCAATCTTGATAATCTTCTCACCTTCTTTTGCTACCTCATTTTGGCTTTCAGTTTTTATCTTCTTTAGGTCTTTCTTCCACTTTCAAATTTTCTGTATGGCCATAAATGATCTCTTCAACTTCAGGGATTTTACCAACTTCATTTGGCACCAAAATCCCTTTTAATAATGACTTTGATGCTCCCCCTGCCTCTGGTTCCTCTTAATTTTATCCTATTCCAATTTTGCTTCCAGCTAGCACTTATTCAGATGAGAAGTTACTTCTCCATTCAAAGTCTCATAACTCTTGATGGATAAATTCCCTGTGGGAGATCTCTCTTTCATGAAAAAAATGATTTCTTTTTTTAGTTAGGGCTTAAAGGAAGCTTTACTAATGGTAATCTCAATGTCTAGTTGATCCTTATTAAGATCTCAATAAAGCAATTATATGCTAGGCTATTTGCTCACAAATCCTATTTTGTGCAGGTTTTTGTTCTTAAAATTCTCCAGGCAATTAAAAATTCAATGAACCTCATGTTACACTTATTTGGATTTGTTTTCAAGATATTAGACTTCACTTCATCAATCCCTTAACCCTCAATTCCATTTCCAAAATTATGGTCACACAGTATCCATTGACTAAGAAAGTTCTCAAGTTATTTGACTGTCCCTTGCCAGAATTTTAGTAGAGATGGATGTTAAACAACAAACAGGACCCGAGACTTGGTGTTTTCCTCAGAATTACTATTGTCAACAAGTTTTCCTTCAAAATATGGTCATGGTAACAAAGAATGCCGTCATTCATCCTATTCTGAAAGTAAAACTTGCTGTTAATGAAGGAAACATCCCCATTGACCTCTTACTGCTACCAACTTTTTGATAATGCTTCTGATTTGTAGATAATTAATCATCCAGCTGCACTCATCATATGTTGAAGGTGCTACCATGAATCTTAATCCTCGGTTTGGAAATGTTCGACCTCATGTTGACATTGTGAAAGATGATATTTTTAATTCATGTGATGGCGGGAATTCTAAGGTAAATTCTAATAAGCTAACGGGGATAATTTGATTTATACTAATAATGTGCAAATTCATTCTCTCGTATTAAAGATACTTCCTAGTTGTCGTCATTTTGATCCTGAAATCAAAGAAAATTTTGTGCCTACCACAATCGTGAACATACAAAGCATGGTTGAGCACCATAAGTCCAACTTTCTATCTCTGAATAGGACACATTTATTATCTGCATTTAATTATACTACTAAGGATAATTTTGATGATTATGCTAATATGGTTGCTTTAAAAATTTAATATCAAGATTTTAATTGCTAGAAATTTTGCATCTTTTGTGGATGATGTGGTTCGACCTTGTTCAGATTTGAGTAATATACATTGCTTGATTTTGCTTAATAATGAAAATTTAACCCCAATAACATCTATGGCTCCCAAAATCACATTGATGTTGATCAGCCCTTTTGCATCTAGCCAAGTTGTCTTTGCTCGTGAATGCAAAGACAACCAATTCAAACCAACTATTGCAAACAACAATCTCACTTCCACTCCCTCTACTGACCTCAACTCAAACAAACAAGGTGACCAATGAACCACTTCCATCCTTATTATTATTACTTCTTATACCGTGACAATTCCCTTAATAACTCCATATTAACTAAATATTTTAAATCATTAGGGTACCAATCCTCACATTCTAACAATGATTTTGATATAGAAGGATACAAAACAGTTATCAACAAAAAATTCCAAAAAGAATTATCAAAGACATGCTACATGTTTTAAATAAATTGATCCAAAAAATCACACAAAAATGATTATCATCTTAATTTGGAATGATTGTAAAGCAGCTACACTTAGTGGTCGACAGAAAATTTAAAGAATTATCTTAATCAAAAAATTCTACTTATTATTAATGAACATAAAGACAAACAAATCAAAATTAATATATATATAAAAAAATATTTTAATTTTCAAAATGTTTTATAAAAATTATCATATTTAACTTTTTTGATCATAAGCTTTGTTTTGAGATATTATTGAATCCAGACATTTCACTCACCTTTGTCTTGTATTCAATTTTTAATTTAATGCCTTTTTCACAATTGTTTATGACAAACAAATTTTGTTTCTATTGTGATTTTTTGAAGAATCTGAAAAATATATCTCTCTGTTAGTTTGTTTGGGTTAATATCTTTCTTAATACCTTATATTGAAGCTAGGGGATCTCCCCTAACATTATTTTATTGATAGTTTTTGAAATCATATCCTTTGATTGCAATCTTATTAAACCTGTTTTCATTGGCTCATCCACTACTTTAAACAATGGACCAACTCATCAATCTTTGACCAACAACTTATGAACGAAATAGTTCGAATTCATTGCCATTAAATGCCTCCACAAATCTACCTCAAACAAAAATCAAATGCTCAAAATGTCTATGTAACAAAAGTCCCAACAAATGACACATGGTAAAAACAACATATGATGGAAAATGAAAAAAAAATAATACGCCAAAACGCCACATTGGTAAAAATGGATCCACCAAAATTTGAGGGTTTCTACAAAGTAGATAATATGGATAAGGTAAGCTCTAGCTAGGAAGATGAAATTGAGGACTTATCTCTAGTATCATGTGGCCCTTTTACAAGTGCTAAGCCCCTCCTTATATTGAGAAAAATGAAAAAAAAACTAGCAACAATACGAAGTTACATATAAGCTAGACCAATAGGATTATTAACCAAATCAAAACAAATAGATGTTAATAAGAATTTAGCAATCTATTAAAACAAATAGGCGTTTCTCATTCAAGAAAAAAGGAGCATTTTCTTGCTCAACCAACAAGTATCCACAAATCCAAAAAGTTTGTTTATAGATGCAGCTAATTTCATTTCCCAACATTCCCTTTTACTATGTTGTGAAAACCACAATCAAGCTTGTAATATAACTAATTATTTTATTAAGAACCTTGCATGTGTTCAACTACTACTATATAAGGTTTGGTATGTTTGAGGCTTCGTATGGTCAATATTTGGTACATTATGACAAGGAAATAAAATTGTCAATCCATACATCCTTGGAATTATTATGTGTATCAATCCATACACTCATGATCAATACACCTATGCTTGGTTACATAGGCAAATGTTAAGTTTATTTTTCCATTAATAACTAGTATTCCCCAAGCATTAATGGCATATGGATGGTCATGACTACAAGTGGTATTTTTTGTACTAACATCTGCAACCAGACTTATCAAGTTCGACATTTATGTGGGAGTCGTAAAGAAAAAATAACACATGAAGAATATAAATAATACAATAAAGTTGAATTAATAACCTTTATCATCCTTGCACTCTCATTTTCATTCTTAAGCCATCCACACCACTTGTACCCATTGAAGGTCACTCTTCTTGCTCGCATCAATCGAAAAAATGAGCAAATCGCTCCTCGCAAACCATAAAAGCATGATGAAAAGAATCATAGAAGGATAAGAGCCTTCAGCTCTAAAAAAAATAACAAGTTTAAGGGAAGAACCATCACATTCTCTTTTGAAATCCCTGTCTCTAGAGAAGACAACAGAGCAATTGACTATAGATCAAACAGTTCCAAAAGATACGGTCAAATTTTTCGTGACTAACCCTCCATTCATTTTGTAAAAAATTAACAAAACCACTCTTTTCCACTCAACATTCTCTAACAAAGAAAAAAATAAGCAAATTTGAAGAAGTTTGATAGAAGGTTTCTCTTTCAATAAAAGAAAGGAGAATAAATTTGCATTCACACTTCATATTGAGAGAAAGTGGTACAAGAAAACTATAAAATTGGAATAAACTTTCTTTGCATTTTACATCAACAAAAAGTGGTAGACTCTGAAAAACTCAACATTGAAGAACACTTCTTTTCACAATAACTTGAGTTATATAAAATCTAATTTCACCTAAATAGGAGTGGCCTATCAGTCTTGGTATTATCTCCCAAGAATACAAAAAAAATTATTTTACACTATTGTGTTCATGAAATTAAAGATATTATCCTTAACTCATAACTCATTATTCAAGAAGCTAGTTGATCTGCAATCTTAGAATTATTTTGTGAGCTAATATTCCTAAATACTTGCACATCCATGGCCTCGAGTCCCAAATCTTCCTCTCAACTTGTACAGTTTTAAAAAAATAAACCATCAATAAGTGGTCTAGTGGTATTGCCCTAGCCTTTAAGTAAAAGCTATGGAGTTTAATTCCCTTTAAAAAAATTAAATCAATAAATCATTATATTCCAAAATACTTGACCTTTAAGGTCCTAATTCCTAAATATTCCTCATAATTTATATAAGTTTAGAACAAAAATCATTGATAAGTGACAAAGTGGTATTATATCTTATAATAAATAGATATCACATTACTTCAAAAAAAAGTTCATACCAATAAATCATTATTCTACTTTTTCTAAATTATCTCAAAAAATATGGTAATAAATTTAATATTTTACAGCCTAATACAATATCCCCAAACAAAGAAGGTTGTTGTTGTGGTCTTAATATTGTTAGTAATGTCCTTGTTGCTCAAGGATTTCACCACTTCATTAATTCTAAAACCAAAACTATCCTAAATCTTGACACTGCTATGCTCTTTGACAAAACAAAATAGCCTTTAATTATCAGAATTGTAGAATCCTTTTAATCCTTTTGCAACTAATAGAATCATTTCTATTTTCAACAATTAATGATTTTCTATCATGGTTGATGGCTATCCTACTTGTTCGTTTAAAATTCATTGTGGTTATCGAAAAATGAGATCATTTATCTCTTATTCTTTTTTCACGTCTACTATTTTTTTTGTTAGAAAAATTATCAAACTTTTTTAACGTTATCCATTTTTATATCATAAAATCTTAGACAAAACGTCTCACTCATTTAGTCCATGCGCCGTAGTTTCTTAATGGCTCTATAAATAGCAAATTGTATTAAAAGTTAACAAATTTAATTAACTATTTTTTAAGTTTCTTCTAACTTAAAAACAAACTATTCTAAATCTAGATTTATCATTTCTAAGAAAATTCTCCTACTAACAAAAAAATAGCTAATATTTTCAAATGGAGCGTTTGAAGATTCAAAGAAAGGAAACCTCCTTCCACTTACAACAAATATAGAACTCCTATATCGCTTAGCCCAAATACAAGTCTCCAACGCTCCGTGATCGAAGCATCCCCTCATCCTTAGTTGAAGCGGAATTGTTCACCACAACTAAGGTGAATGAGTTCACCACTAATATGCTTGATACTTATCATCATCAGACCAGTTGATTGCCACCAACCAGATCTCAAGGAGAATGTGCAACCACTTTTGCTTTCCAAGTGAGGCTCAGAACTAATGCAAAGATAATCACATACACATCCCAATAGAATATTATTTGAGAACCAATGCAAGCCAAAATAAAGGTGATTTAAAGGTACAAGACTCCCTTGGCCGTCAAAGGATCCAATCAAACAAAGGATATCAATTATCATGAGATTTTCCCACTTATTACATTGCTGAAATACATCCACATATGTTTCAACTTGATGTAAATAATGCCTTCCTCTATGATGATCATCAAGAGACTGTCCTTATGGAGCAATAGTCAAGATTTGTTTCTAAGAGTGAGAGAACAAATCATTCTTGCAAGTTAAAGAAATCCATTTACAATCAAAAAAAAAAAAGTCCCACGCCTACCTTGAAAAGTTTATAACTAAATTGTCGTTACCTTCAAATAGCAAAAGTGCCAAGCTAAGCATTCAATACTCACCAAGAAAGACACATGTGATATGATCAATCTAATTGTTCATGTGAATGATATTCTCATAACTAGTAGTGGCTTGGCAAGCATTACAAAGACAAAATGATATTTGAAGAATAATTTTGTCACACAAGATATGGAGCAGCCATGATACTTTCTTAAGAATAAGATAGTTTATAACCAAAAGGAAATTGTGAATTGCGTACTCCTAATGGAAATAAGCAATTGATTCACCACAAGAGGAAAGCCTACTTAATGCCAAACCCAATGAGACTTAGAACAACCAAAACACGCATTCTTGGGATGATAACAACGAACTCTTAGGAGACAAATCCCATTTCATACATTGAGTAAGCAAATTAACCTACTCCAAAATAACTTTACAAGATATTTCTATCATAAGCATCATTAGTTAGTCTATCTACAAGACTAAATAGATTCTATTACTATAAGAATACTTAAATATATTAAAAAAATTCCAAAAAGTGGATTAATATTTGCATTTCACAATCCTTAACAAACTAAGATGCATTTAAATGCTAATGATGCTAGTTCAAGGAAAAGTCGAAGACCTACTTCAAGCTATTACATCTCAAGAAAAAATCTAGTCTTTTGGTGCAAAAAATAATTTGTGGTCTCTTGATTCAATGCTGAAGCTAATTATCGAGAATGGCTAAAAGAGCTTGTGAAACATTGTGCATGAAGATTTGACTAAAGAATTTGGTTTTCAATATCCAAAGCTAATTTTCATTCATTATGACACTCAAGCAATCATTCACATTACAAGCAACACAATTTTTCATGAAAAAACCAAACATATAAGTTGATTATCACTTCATTAAAAAGGTCATCATAAGTCAAAAGATTTGCACCTTATTTACGTCTGGCACAAATTTGTGTGCCGATATGTTTCGTAAAGTTTTAGCCTCTAAGCCCTTCAAGAAGATTCGTGACAAGTTAGGCATAATTGATATCTAAGCTCCAGCTTGAGAGGGAGAATGCCAAAATAAAAATCAAGCCTTAATCAGCATGAATTCCATTAATGTTTGCATACAATTAGTATGTTTAATATCAATGTTTTATTAGGTTTCTTTTTAGAGCTCCTTTGTGTATCACTTGAGTTTGAGCTTATACAATGGTTGTATCAATCTCCCCTCTTTAGAACGTCACATGAATTTTTGATGCTTTTCTTCTACAAACTCTACATGCTTTCATTTAATTCTTCATGAGCAGAAGAAAAGGAATAACATGGGTTGGGTAATATTGCTTGTCACATAGTTCTTGCTGGCCAGTGGGCAATGTTATACATGTTAGACGTGCATGATCCATGTCATTACCTCTGATTCCATCTAGATTCTTTGGATGCATTGCAAACACATTTATCGCCTAAGCATTTTTGTTTTGTCGACACATGATGTCACAGCTTCTTGGACCAATCCTTTTTTCCAAACCTAATTTCGAGGCAATCTGTGAGCATCACATAAAATCAAAGGTGTCTTAAAATTTATTTATGATACAATAGCCAAAGTCTCTTTGAAATCCTTGATACTTCAGTTGTTCACCGAATTGGTGACCATAAGTTTCATGCTTCCACCTTTTGGAATGATAATAACTAGAAGGTGGATAAGGCATTCTAGAATCTGCAATAACCATTCAGATCAAACCTATCATTAAAGACACCAACATTTGGAGACAGATTCCCTCATATTCCTTTCTCTTCAAGCCATTAATCATCGGACTTCAATTATGGACAACATTAATTTTATATGGTTCCAAAGGTGCAAGAACACATTCAATGTTTTCCTATGTATAGCAATCCAACAAAAGCTTCAAACGCATGACATCATAGGTAGAATTGGGTTAGCCAAACCTTCTTAGTGCTAAATGTGCAAATGCATTGTGTTAAAGTTTCTTCTAATGCACCAACTCCATAAAAATCATCATGAGCATTATCCAATGAATTATCACTCTTTCACCATCCCCAATTGAATCAAATGAATCAATGGCTAGCCTCAACTCTTTTCGATTGCTTGGAAAAAAAATATGATTGTGCATCACTATTTATAGCATATGCAAGGAAACAAATTAACCAAATTTTCGATAGGAATTGTATCACCAACCCCTCAAAGCATGTTACTACACAAATCATCTATGTCAACCACAATATTTTGAACATCATCACCCTCCTAAGAATCCATGTCAATCCTCCCTCATAAGTCTTCCTTTTCTAGGGCTAACATGATTTTGGACATATCACACTAAAGTATCATACATCAACAGCTTAGCTTTTTATTTTTTTTATTTTTTTGAAAAAAGTTTGAACATATTTTTTATTGTTAATTCAACTCAGATTTTCTTGTGTTACACTTTAGAACTCTCCTATTTTCTGTATCGGCCTCTCTTGTTTGTTCTCCCAAAAAATTTATTTTCAAATTTAATCATAAGACCACTCCTTTTAAATATCTTAAGATCCCCATCTTTACACAAAAGAAAACAAAAGCCTATAACAAATCTTGCAAAGGCATCCAAGGAAATTAACTTTTTCAAATCATCATGGTTCTTCTCCTAGTCAAAGGATCAATCTTATTAAGCATGTTCTAGTACTATCTTCTTCTATAAGACTTTTCACAACTATATTACATTTTTAATTTTTCTTAGCTTTCAAGCTTGCTTGACTTAGCAAATTTTATGACTTCTAGGATGAAGGATTTGGTAAACACGTTTATAAAAAAAAGAAAAATGATTATTACTTACTTTTCTCATAGTGAACAGATCATAAATATGAATCTTTTCAAACTACTTAGAGTTTGATCCTCTCGAACACAATATGTAGCCAAGGTAAGACAATGAAATTATGGCATAAGAGTAGTAGAGAAAAACAATAAAAACATCAAAAACATGGGTGACTAGCAACCCAGGTGACAGTGATGGTAGTCAGTGACCAAGTGATTGGTCAAAGATCTAAGTGACAATGTCAATGGAGACAATGGGAGATGACAGGGGGTGTTAATCATCGAAGTAATAAGTGATCGACCTTAACCTATTGAGAAAAGGAGTATGGGTATGAGTTGAAATTTTGAAGGGTCAAGGTGAGCAAAAATAGGGGATCGATTAACTTAAATGAGTTATCCTAGCCCCCTAAACAAATACATACTTTAGTACATCAACATATCATTGTCATACTTCATTAAACTTCCATATAACTTTAATATATACAATATTAATTATTTTATTTTCTATTTATTAAGGAATTTTATATCCCTTTTCCAATCAATAAAAATTAAATGCAGAATAATTTTTTCTTTATATTCTCCATTAAATCTATTAATAAGTGTATAGATTCTATAGTAGACCAAGAAAAATAAAAATAACTTTTGAATTTATCAATCACATAGCATAATCCATGTTTAATCAACCTCTTAAAATTTCAATGACTTGTTTAAGATCAATATAATTTCAAAAAAATATATTGTCTAGTACACTCATATGGCAACATATTAGTCTCAAAAATAATTTCAAAAATTTTTATATGCCAACAACATGCTTTCTTCTCTCAAACATTTTAAGGCATCAACAAGAATGGCAATTCATCCTTTTCAAAGCTTCCACCACTTAAATTCTATGTATAGTTGATCAAAAGAATCAATTATAAATTTAATAAAATTTCTTAAATCAATCACATTATCAAAATTATTGATAAGTGTATACAAATTCTCATCTATCAAGGTTAATAAAATCATGGATTAATATTTTCTTGACATTATTCTATATTCAATTAACATGAATTAGGTCATTTTTTCCGCTTAAATTGGAAAGTTTACATACATATGTATGTAGATTTGCCAACATTGTTCAACTAAAGCTTGTAGTTGTTATTTGTGCCTTTCCCTTCATAATATTTATTATTTATTAAAAAAAACTTGAATAGTACCTTTTTAGTTTTACTAAGTTTTTAGTCTCCCATCAATTTAGGCTATATCACCTTTTTGACTCTTTGAAACCTCAACATCTCATGCGTACCTTACTTTCTTTAATGTCTTCTTCTATTCATTGTTTTCACTTGAGATTCTCTAAATATATACTTACAAACAAATCTAATATTATTCCATATAAAGCCAACTCCCTCAACTTATATCCCTATTTGATAGTTTTATGAGTCAATTCATAATAAAATCCTATTTTCACCCTTTCTCTACTACTAAATATTGATTAAAACTGCTTTTCCAAAATAACTTATGAGATCTACAATTAAGGCCATTAGTTAAAGTGGAGTGGAGTAGCATTTAGAATGTTCATATAATCTTTGATACCTAAGCAGACATTCTTCTTGTAAAAAAAAATCAAAATGCATTATTGATCTCTTATAAATAAGAGTATGATGCAATTAGGTATCTAATTTTTTAGCCTAATTCTTAATTAAGTTGCTGTAATTTCAAACAACAAAAAATATGTCATGAAGTTTCATAGAAATCATAAATAGAACCACTTTTGACTTTCCACTAGTAGAACTCAAGTAAAATGTTAAAAATACCAAAGCATGAAAGTCACAACTAGGTGTTTTGTTTATGTAATGTTGTAAATAAAACCTCTAAACCTCCATTAATATCATTGCCACTTCCTTACTGCAGTGTCGAATCCTCTACCCATTCCACCTACATAGTTATCACTTTCGCCGCATCATCTAACTGATTTACCTTTGTCTTCATCTGTGTCCTTTGCCACCAATGTCATCTCCCAACATCGACAATCATCAATTGTTATCCCCACTCTACCAGCTATTATTCATCAACACCATTCCATCATTGTTGTTATAGTGTTTGCCTCTCTTTTGTCGAGTAGTGAAAGGTAACAAGGGAAAAAGATATTTTTGAGCATATTTTCAAATAAAATTGTAATAACTATTACCTAATTGTAGCTTACAAAACTTTGAGGACAAATCTTCATTTTGTTAAAGCAAAAGGGAAAACTTGGCTGGTTCCTCTACCTCAACTTCCAATGTCAAACTTTAAGCATTAACTTTGGGGAACTTCATTGGTTCTTTCTCACACCTATTCATGCTACACTAGCAATTGCCAACCTCTATCATCAACCTTTACCCTAATTTACCTCTTATTTCTAACGTTTCCAAGGTCTACTAAGGTTTTTCCAGGACATGGCTTCCTTGTTGATGCTAGTATCTTCACTTCTTTACCTAAATAAAACTATTTAGTTTTTGTGACATCTCCCAATCCAAATATTTGGACAAGGTCCTTGAGTTTGCCACGCCCATTGCAAAGTTATATCAATACAAGTGTAAGGCAAGAGTGAGCATAGACAACTAGATCACAGACCTTTACAAAGCAAGCTTCATAATGCTACCTTTCTTTGTCAAGCATCTACCTCAATTAAAAACAAGGGCATGGGCAAAGCACCAATCTATAGTAGCCCTCCAAAATGACATCTTCCATCCAATATAGCTCCTCCCTCACCCTGACCCTATTACCACCCTTTATTATGTATTATTGTGTTATGTTGTACTTGCTTTCTCGTGAACCCCATCAAATCATGCTTTGTTACTATCTTTGATGTATACATCCTCTTTATTAATAAACTTGACTAAGCCCTCAATTTTCTTCAAAAAAATGATTTCTACTTAAAAATTATATTGACTAACAAGGACCCATCGACAAGTTATCTCATAAATAATGAAATGTTATTTATGTGAAGAAAATATAAGGTTTTACCATCTTCAATAACCTCCAAAAATGTCACCACTTACACCTCCAAAGCACATAAAAATGTCACCACTTACACATTTTCAAGACTCCAAAATATTTTCATCTTATTAGATTCCAAGTATTAACTCATAAAATACTCTTAACAAGTTTCCTTAATACTAGCATTTAATCTTGTTTTAGGAACAAAAACACTAACAATATTAGTAGTTGGCAAGATTATTATAACCTTAAAGGCTATTAACTGATCCAAAATGTATATGACATTCACTAAAAAATCTTCCAAGCAATGATGAAATCATTGCATATAAAGCACTGAAATCAAAACATGCAGCTCATGGAGGCTAAAGACTTTGAAGATAAACTTCACTTTAAAAAAAAAGAACACCAATAACTTGTATGTAGAATTATACTCAAATGTATACTATGAGGACTCCAAAAATCTAATTTTGGGTATTAAGTTTTTGTAGGTGGAGATCTATTGCCTTAAAACACCAAGAAATAAATCATACATCCTAAAAGTCCAGCAAAAACTAAATAGATAGCTACAGCTTAAGTCACTTGTGAAATGATGTTGATATAAAACATTTGAAAGACTATGAGCTTCCTATATCCAACCTCATAGCATGATTGTATGACAAGGTGGCCATCCAACAACCCTATTTTTCATGAACATAGCAAACATATCAAATTCAATTGTCATTTTGTTATAGATGCCATGATAATCAAAAAAAAATATAATACCTAATGTTTCAACTTCTAAACAATGCTACTGTGCAGCAAAATGCATGAAAAAAATATTAAAAAAAAGGTAAAGATTTGTAGATAATCTTGAAAGCCATGAAACTAAGTATGATGTAAGTTTCTAACATCTTTTGGCAGGTATATCCATCAATATCGAGAAAAAAATACCTTTCCAAACGCTGATTCTAAGAGCTTCAACGGACAGCCCCTCTACATATTCCCCCAGATATTTTCGAAGAAGATATAGAACCTGGAGATAAAAGCCAAGAAGTTAACAACTGCAAAAAAAAACTATTCCAACAACAAAACAGTGAAGCACGAAAAAATATAGAGAACAAAGTTAAATACAACAAAACAACATTAACAAAAATAGAGAATAACACAAGTTTTATTGTCCATCCATTTCGAAAAGAAAAGGAATTATTATGCTGCATTCTTAAGAAAACCAATTGTAAAGTGGCTTTGAAAATTTGTTTTATTTAGCAACTTGAAGTAAAACACATTATTCATTTAATGTTCCAACAGACAGTTAATTTAAGAATAGCTTTGATTAAAAATAATTGTAGTCAGAATGTAATTTTTCAGTACAAAAGATTAACCAAACCAAATTACAATAGCAAATGAAGTACTGAAGAAGCACAAAACACCAAATAACAATTTGTTCCAGCATTGCAAAAGGAATGTTGTATATATTATATCTAAGAGAAAACAAGATAAAAGTAAAATTGATGCCAATTACTGCTACAAGTGGAGCTATTGTAAAAGAGTTGATGTTTTACTATTAAAGTTTATCACTCCTATTTGTACATGAGTACAATAACATTATTAGAGCAGTGATCGTTTAATTATCCACCATAGACTAAACTTTTGACCTCATTTTGCTAGTTGACTTACTACCAACTTCTAATCTAACAATCTTGCAACAATAACCTTTTAAGTTTGCTGCAAAATCAAAACAGATTGGATGATCTTTCACTAAACATGCATATATTGGTGCAAATATAATAAAAAAAATCTTGGCCCTAGTTAAACAACAACATAGTCTAATTATCAGACAAAGTAGTGCCAGTCACGTGAATTTTCTCAAAACAATGTGCAGGATTCATCAACAACTCTTGTTTTATATTCAAGCATCTTAATTTTTTTATAAAAAATAACCTCTTGTAACATCTTCTTTGACCTTCCTATTCTTTTATCCAAGAGAGAAATTTCCAAAAACTTGCTCATGGCACAAACAATAAATGACCAACATTGTCGTATCCAAGTAATATGATCCAACTCCCAACAATTATCATTAATCAAGAGTGCACCAATCTTTTTTATATGCATCCAACTCTAATGATATTCTTTTAAGTATAGCCAATTATCCATCTCAATGTTCTCATTTTCACAAAAACTATTCCCTATGTTTGAACTTCATGGAACTACATTCAATAGCAACAATGTTGGCCTCTTTGTAGCATTATTAATTTGACTCAACAATGTAGTGTTTCAATCATAAGAAGAAAGCCTCATTTAGTTTATCCAACTTTCTTGGATTCTTTTATTGACATTTTCAAATTTTATCTATCATTCTAAAATACAAATCCAAAATAACAAAGTCTCTCACACATCAATACTTTGTGTAACAAACTATAATCCATCGGTAATTTCTACTCTTATCATGGCTAAGTATTCCATAGATTTAATCATAGATCTAAGATGATCAAACACATCTTAGATTGAAACAAACCCTAATGTCATCCTCTATAACTTCATCTAGGCTTTATTCCTATCATTCACATCATCAATTAATACAATATTATTAGCAAACAGCATGCATTATGGTTCTTAATATTAAATTTCTCCACTAAGAGCACCTATAATTGAAACAAATAAGACCTTACAACAAAACATTAATGCAACCTAACTATAATCAAAAAAAATTTATCAACCTTTTTTAAGTGCATAAACATGATATCACTCAACAATCAGTCTTTCAAACCCTAATTACAAGCAATGCTAATTTTTTCTTCTCCAAAACTCGTATGTTTCTTTTTAGAATCTAACAAATGATTCGATCAAATTTAAATAAAGATCTTTTCTTGACCTTCATTAACCACTTAGCGAGAGCAACTCCTTTATTGTAGATTCTATTTTATTAAAAAAACAAAAGAGCACTATGAACATAATTGGAAAAACTAGAACAAATATTAATATACCATTTAAATAGATAAATAACAAAATAAATGAGAACTGTTTAGTAATATCCTTTGTTGATTGTTGGGAAAAAAAGGTACCATAAATATAATTAGAAGTGCAATCTCAATTGTGAATAGTACTCAAGATTCATGTTCTATTCAAACATAATTTTTTGTGCACATGTCAGCATTTGTTGGCAAATCAAGGAAACAAAAAATTACAGAAGTAGAAGCATCCACTCTTTGATGCACCATTTGCCAAGAATATCAAATGTCAAGCACAATTGTAGCAAGGGCAAACTATCAATTAATTCTTTGCGCTCGTATTCCATATGCATGTTTATTCTCCCTAGCAATTGAAATTGAATAAAACACATCCAAGATGAGAATTTTCTTGCATCATCCAAGATGTAAACCAGGCTTACTAATTCATTCAATCAGTAGTTAAATGGACAATTGATCCTTCACTTTGCAGCCAAAAAGGGTAAAGAAGACCAATCATTAACAGCATAACTATGCAAAAAGAATATTATTCCAATGCCTGAAATAAAAAACTAGCAAAGAAAATAACTTAGAACCTGAATAGAATAGAAAAGGAAGATCAAAAATCTTAATTCACGAAGGTGGGACAAATGGTTCAATATAAACAAATTCCAAACCAAACTCACTAACGTTACATCACAAGCAAAAAAGAAAAATTCAATCAACCACTGAGCAGTGTACAAATCAAAAAAGGAAATAGAAATGTAAGAATTAAACAAGGAGATAGAAAACTAAACAACAATTTAAATCCAGCTATTCACAGTCACTGAGACTGGTTAAAAAAACATGAGACCAATAAAAAATTCACTATGAGCTCATGAAAAAATAAAATAAAATAAAATTGACAAGAAAAATTCAATCACCTAGCTTTCCACTGATAAGCTAATATAAGGCAATGCACTAAGGATCAGTGTTTGTGCTAGTAACTGAATTCACCAAACAAAGGAAGGATTCATTATCACACTCCAAATATACAAAGAAACTTTAAATCGATTAAAAGCATATCAAGCATAAAGCAATGGTTCTTCAGAAGATCCTCCAAAAATATTATAACATCGTGACAACTCAGAAACAGACTCGCAAATTGACGGTTCAATGCAATTCATTCAAATTTGAAAGAAGCCTAACCCTAATAAAATGTGTACGTCTGGTACGACGAAATGACCTAGCAGCGAAATAACAAGAGAGAAACTATGGCAGCCACCATCTTCAGCAAGAACATCGTACTGAATTCCGCAATATTCCCTCCACCTACTTCAGTAAAATTCGTCCCGTTAACCGCAAGAGAGAAAACCATCGAGGCCAATGCAGGAGTGATATGCTCTAGACATTCCTAATACCAGGAAAGAAAAGGAGGGGCAAAAACACACCCATTCCACATTCACAATTACCAGACCCCCTTCCTGGACTATTTCGTGTCAAATCGTGCACGGATGTTTATAATTACAGAAGATAACAAGACGAGCATCTTACGTGCGCCTCAAACATCTGCGAGGATGGGATAGAGACGGGCGATTATTCAAGCCCTAGAGGAGAATCAGAAAAGGAAGAGCAGGGTCCTTCCATGCATTGGGAGCGAGCAAAACATACGAGGAATACGGGAACGAGCTGAACTCTGAAAATTTTCGACGGAACGGAACTTCGCAGGAAGTTGGAGGGAGCTAAATTTTACACGCCGATGAGGCGTTTCACTTTATAACTAACGACCGAAGAAGAAATAGTACAGCAAATGCTGCAACATTAAATTCCGCGATCAGTCCTCCAAACGACACGTCTGTACGACGGCTCTGCTCGCATCTTATTACAAAGAACATTAAGATTAGGAAACATTTACGAATATTTTACAAAAAGAGTAAAATCATAATTCAATAATTTAAAAAATAATTAAAATAAAATATAACAATTATATAAGTAATATTTAAAATTTTATTTCACATGTGAACCTATCATCAAATAACAAAATTAAATAATAAATTATAGTTTCTAACCTCTAATTAAATGAAAACTAATTCCTTTTTCATGTTTTTTGATTAAATTATGGATATTTGTCAAAATTTTATTTTATGCTTTTTGTTTGCATTATTTTAATAAAATAACTAATATGAAAATTGTTATAATATAAGAAAATAATATAATTTTTTTATTTTTATTAGTTTAAAAAAAAGAGAAAAGAAAAAAATGAAAAAAAAAATTATTTCATGTTAAATACAACAAGAGAAAAGTTTTCTTCTATTATTATTTATTTTTTATATAAAATATTAAGATTTTGTCTAACTCATATAATATAATACAAATTTAAGAGTTATCTTTTTGAAATAAAAAGAATAATATGATTATCATGAAAATAATATAATATATAACAACTCAATAGAAGAATGAGCATATCACAAATAAATTATTGTGACTTCATTGATTTGACTAGACAACCATAACATGTTATCTATCAATGAACAAAAGAATAAAGTCACTAAAAGAATGAGCAAATGTGTAATGAATTAATAAGATATAAATTCTTGGTCAAATTAGCATATCCCCAACCAATTTTTGTTATTTATATTATTATGTTTTATATCATAAGTATTGGTTTAGTTTTAATCTTATTATATTATGCAAAATTTGTTAATTATTTTAATATCATATTACATTAGTTTTTGTTTATTAAAAATTGATAATTGATTCACATTTTATTTATATATTTAAAATCATTCTTGTATCGTTTATAATGACTTGAATGCCTATTATGTCCCATAATATATTTTTTCTAGGGTCATACAATATAATAACTCTAAAAAAAATTCTTATAAATTGCAAAAGTCATAATATGAAATATACACATCTGCATGCATTACATAATTACCGAATAGATTAACATAAACATAATATTATGATAAAAAAATAATTAAAAATTATTAAAATAATTGAAAATGTAGAATACATGAATTATTTGAGGTCAGTTGATCCATTACTAACAAAAAAAGAAAAGTAGAAACCGGAAGGAAGATCGATTTCAAGGAATCGAATCTGCAGATACCTCTTCGAGAATCTCGGATCTCAGCTTCATCAACAACCTGCCGAGATAGTTGAGGCCCTCCCCATCCCGTCCGCCACCCCAGAAGAGATCGTGTGGTGAAGCTTCGACCAAAACTGATCCCGCCGTCGAGCGAAGCAAGGCATTCAAATGCGGGTGCAGGGAGAACTTACACCTTAGGGCACTGTACATAACATCCACCTTAATGGATTCCCAGTCCCGGCGGACCTGCAAAGCCATCAAATATGAGACCAAGCCATGAATAAATTAGAACTTGGACTGACTGTAGCATCATAAAGGTTCATATCATGAATCAAATAAGAGGATTTAAGTAAGACTTTAATAGGAAAGCCACCTTCACGGAGAGACTTTAATGTGCCAAGTAACACGCAAACTTGAATATGACTTGTTCTAGGGGAACTAAGAATCCACTCAACTATAGATCATTGGGTAAGTCCAGGTTCAATTAATGGAGAACATTTTTCAAATATCTTAAGCCTAGAAGGGAAATACATCAAGGATCAAGTTCAACCAAAAGGTTTGGATTTGAAGAACAAGTATATGACTAAAGATTAATTACTAAATTACACATAGAGAATGGTTTTACTCTAGATTTTCAACAAAGAGCTATAGCATTGATATACAAAGTGATAGTCCAAGCTCGCTATCTTCTGACTTAATTTAAAGATCAACTCCTAAGGCATCCAAAGCTGTCGTTTCCCCTTTTCTACGTTTATCTTTACCTAGTACTTTGTCTACCATGAGTATTACTACAAATAATCCAATTATAAATACAAATAACCTATACAAAACAAGTACTAATGTAAGGCTATCCTAAACCTAGTGAACAAAATGCTAAATATGACAAGATAGAGGGCGAAGATATTGTCTCCAAAAGCGAGAATGGACAAAAGATGAATATGGACCCATAAGTGCCATGAAATGCATATCTATGACCTGAGAAGATGTTGAGAATCAAAGAAAAAAATATTTACTATATCTTTGGTAAAGATGATAGATTTTTTTAGACAAAGGGATCAAAAAAGACTTCTTCAAATTACAATTTAAGCAAGTTCTTCACATACTTTAAAGTTCCCAAATTCTTTTGAAATGGTTCGAGGTTACATGTTATTCTTCTAAAATTGGTATTGGTTTTGAGTCAAGATAGATATCCAATAATTTAGTTTCCTGAGAAGTTGAATAATACAAAACAAAGATATCTATTTATGACAATAAGTTTTATGCCAATATTTACATTTTATGGCATTGAAGACAATACATGTATCATAAGCAACTTATTTTAACCACATCACTATGACTTGAAATATATCAATATCCCAAAAAAGTTGAGTCAAGTAAAATATATCAATAGGCAATATCTAAGACTTGACCCTTATATTAGACTACTAACAGAATTAGCACTAATATTATATTGTAAGAATTTAACCTTATAGAATTTTGTTCTTTTTCAATTAAATTTTGTCTATATCTAAGATGCGCCTTTTGAGAACAAACCTGTTTTAGATCCTATAAGAATCTATGACTAAGCATATTTGGGTTAAAATAGTATTAAGATGGATGACCAAACAAGGACCTCCTAAATAAGAGCAAAACCCAAATTAATCAAGACAATACTTCAAAAAAAACTGAGATACTACAACATGAGTTAACCAATTCTTCTTAAAATAAAACTATAAAGTAATGTATTCATATTCACCCCAAAAGACTAAAAGAAATTCTTCATTTAAAGAAACTATAACGTCATTTTGCTATTTATTCATAATTTAAAATATTAAAATTGCATTATGCAACAATTTTGATTAGTGTTAACCCAAAATAGGATGATACAATTTGACTCTAATATGAAAAACAATTTTCTTAGACATAGAGTTTTGAATGGAATTTGTTTTTGTTGAATTTATGGTTATATATGTCATTAGTCAGAAGGCTCTAAAATGGTTGACTCATGCTTTGTTAAACACTAATTGGCTCTAACAACTTTCCATTCAGACCCAAACAAGAGCTTTATATCCGAATTAACAACACTAACTCAATTTAGTCAGATAAGCCATACATTTAGTGACATCAGGATTTTTTTTCATATTTTATAATTCTCCGAGCATAAAAAAAGAATACATTCAATATATAAAAAAGGTTAATCATCCAATCCTAAACACTATGACCTGCTAAGCACCAACGTACCCACCAACACTTAGAATAATGTAAACGAAATATTGCTTCCCTGACCCGATCTAAAGCATAAAGGCAAAAAAGAGGCATACGAGTATGCCAAGGTGCACAAAAGTTAGAAGAACGGAGAACCGGGTAAACGTCACAGAAGAATAACTTGCACAAAAAAATTAGGAAGGAAAAAAACAGCCAAAACAAAGGATTCAGTCAAACAATGCACAAGCCTACCAATTCAGGGTGTTCCCTCTGCATTTTTCTCCCAATGCGTGCAGCTTCCTCGGGGCTTCTTGCACATTTAATTTGTTTGATTAATTCCTTTGCAAGTGAATTATTAACACCTGCAAACTTTTGAGCCTGTAAATCAGAAGCATCAACAATCAATCACTGCACAATGCATCAGCAGTTGCAAAAAGCTTCGTCAGCCAACAGTTTGTAGTTCTAATCATACGCCAATAAATTACCTGATAGAAGTGTTCAACAGTAGGCCACAAGTAAAATTCTCCACATTCATCGGGAAACTGTACATAATGTGGAGAAAAGTTTGATAATGATCCAAAGGGGTCCCAAGTCTTATAAAAGGATATAATTTTTGACTCAAAAGGAGAGACTGTTGGGTCAAAAGCAGAAATTTCTTCAATTGAAGGGATTGCCGGTGACAAATCAGGAATAGGCTGAAGAAACCCACTTATAAGAGTGTCCGGTCCTACCTGTAAACCAGACAAAAACAAAAAAATAAGCACAAGTTCTAATTATAAATAAAAGAGCCAATGTTAGTTGCTACTTTCTCTCAGTTACTGATGTCCAAAACTGGCATTGCAATCTGAAGAATTTATTGCCATGTCACCATTATGAAGAATCAACAGAGTTTCTACAAGGCTTGACCTCTTCACGAGAAACATCAATTAAGTTGAGTGCTTGGGACATTTGAACCATTCCTAAATCGCCAACAGGAGATGGAGCATTTCTTCCACCAATGATTTTGGGAGCAATAAATGCGTAAACCTGCACCAGGAATCAAAACAGGTGAGAGCGTTCCTGGAAACGTCCATTAGATAGTAATAGATAGGATAATACAAAATTTAAAAGTTAAAATGCACGTAGAAAACCTACAATCCTGAGGGAAAACATGATTCCAGGCTTGTTTGGCCAACAAGATAAACCAACATAAGAGGATACAAGTACTTTATGATAACATCAGAAAACGTTATAGTAATTGGATTAGTTTAGCTGTCAGTAAATGACTATCGTACCATGGATGTTACTGGTCTGAACAGATGCAAAAGGTCATGGAATTACTTAAACTTATGCCTCAAAATACCATTAAAAAAGAAGACATTAGTGATAACTGTGAAGAAGCATTAGATGCTGCAGGACCCATAAATAATACATTAACCAGAAACAAAATGTATTATGCACAAGTTTTGTGAAGGTTGGAGCATGGTTGTCAACAGGTAACTTAATTAGAATATACCTTGTGAATAACACCAGAAGATATTGCTGGTGCAGCTAGCTCCCCACCACATTCCCAAAGTATTGACAAACAACCACGACTGTAGCAATATTCCATAACATCTCTAGGGTTTAGAACATCAAATTCTACAACTTCAACTCCTTTCCTGGCAAGCTTCTCTTGAATATCTTTTCGAGCTCCCCTTTGTGTAGCAACAATTGTATATGCATCATTAGTATTCCAAAGGTTAGCTTCTTCAGGAAGATTCAAACTCCTAGACAATACTATTCTAGAAGGTACATGGGTCCCACCATGCCTAGCTGTCAGTCTCGGATCTATCGAGGGATATGCAGAACCAAATCAGTTAGAAACCTCATGCTCATAAATTCCACAGATTTGAAAAGCATACAAAAACAACACATCAGTTTACCATCCCGCCTAACAGTATTTCCTCCAACAACAATAGCATCACTTCTTCCCCTGAGTTCAAAAACTCGGCCCCTAGAAAGCTTGCTGCTTACCCAAGAAGCATCTCCACTGCTTGCAGCAATTTTTCCTGCCAAGCGAAGGTCATTGGTCACTATGTAGCCTATTTCACGTATAAAACACTATTGTGCAGAATAAAATCAGTTAAACTGTACAAAAAGAGATCAGGAATATGATGAAAAAACAAAAGCTTACAATGGATATAAATGCACAATAAACTCACCATCCAATGTCATTGCATATTTGAGAACAGAAAATGGAACGTGAAAGGCGGCTCTATAAAGTAATGGAGCATTTACTACGAGGCAGGAGTTCAAAGCCTTCTGAAAAACGTGAATTTCAACAGTTCATTAGAACATACCAAAAGATCAGAAAAATAATTAGAGTAGAAATTTAAATTCTATAAGCAAAGAAATGAACTAGTATTCAACTATCACAAACATCAACATTTTATTGGGTGTTGGGGAAAGGGACCACCACCACTATCAAATGTGCAAGACATCCAGAATGGCCAGAAAAAAAATGCTGCAACATAGACAAGAATTTTACATTTTAGGATCCCAATTGGCCTATTCCACCTTCCAACATGTTCGATATTCTATTTTTTCACAAAAGAGCGAGATCCTATATAAAGAAATGCAAAGACCTCTCTTACTCTCCCATCTTTTCTTTATACTTAGGTTTTCTCACAAGAGATAATTGTGGCATCAACTAAAACGATGCCATTAAAATTTTAAAACTATCTGTTTATACAAAACATAATCTTCAAATTTTTTCTTCTTATTTAATAAATTCTTTAATTTGCAAACCAAAACATAAAATTTTGTTGCAAAAATAATTCATTCCATTTTCAACCTCTAATTGTAGTGGAAATACAACTTTTTACTAAAGTTCCTAACATCAAATATAACAAAATATACATAATAAAACTATAAAGAGTTATATTGCAAATCATGCTAACACAATAGAGACTAGTACAATTCACATGATAATTCAATGATATAAAGAAAATTATGTTGTGCAAAGTTATCACTCTAATCATCATTCCAATAGCTTTTGTAAAGTACAATAATATAATCTTAAATGCTTTCAGTCAAAAATAGTCTAAATTAATTATCACAGACTCAATAGACAATATTATATAACATAATATAAAGTAATAAATATCGGGTCATGCCAAATGCTGGGATCGATAACATACATGTGAATAAAATAAAAAACAATATTGTAATATAAGAATAACATATAATAACCACACAATGCAATTTACAAATAAAAATATCATATCTTCTTGTCCTAATTTTTTCATGACACTCAGCCAGTTAAAAAATCCCTCTTAAGTAATAGTTTTCTTAACTAAGCTACACCGATGAATTCACATGACCAGATCAATGATCTCTTAGCATGCCTCCTTTTTAACTATACCAAGGACAACACCTCCAAATTCACATGACCATTTTCCCTTCAAATAATTTAACCTCATTCCTTTTTTAAATCATATTTCAATAAAAAAAAGTTGTATTTTATTCAAATGCATTCCTTCCTTTTATTAAGGAATTATATATATATATACATATATTTCAAAATAATACATAAATTGAATCCACGTATATATATATATAACAATTTTTAGCACCATTGTCACATTATTGTATACAAAACAAATACACAATAAGCCAAGGATCAACAAAGAAATATGTTTTTCTAATATTATAAATTTTTAAAACAAACCTTGCATTAAAAACCAGGAAATCATCAACCAAATGCATTAAAAAGATAGATCACTTACCTCAAATTCTAATGTAAAGATCATAACAACTTGATTGCTCACTTGTGTTACCCCATGAACTTCTCAAAGCTTAAATCTTCATCTTCCTTCTACTTGCTTGACTCAACTACCATAATCTCTAATCGTAGCATCTAAAATTTCTTAATTCTCTCTCATCTCTTACTTCCACACAGTAGCCTCTCCCTTCCTCAACTTGAATCCCAAAATATTCCAACCCCTTGTCCACAATAGCTCCCCTTTAGATAGTTTCTCAAAACAGCTTGAGCTTCCCTGCCAAGTCCCTTCCTTTCCTCTTCCAAACATGCACCCAACTCCATTGTTTTTCCTTTCTTCCTTAAATGAATGCTTCAATTTTCATCATTGCACCCCATTAACCCCTTCGTTAACACTAAAATGAGGGATAATAAAAAATTCAAATTTAACTAAGGTTCTAAATTTTTCAATCCCATGACCTCCAAAAACATTTGTCGACTATTTCAAAGATTAACTACTTTCAAAACTCTACAATCCATAAAAAATTTGTAATTTTTCAAAATTGTTTGATATTTTAATAACTCTTTCTCTTATAACAATTATATAATTATTAAATAAATATTATTTCTCTAAAAGTTTAATAAATCATTTCATAATTGACACACATTATATTTTTACAAAAGTTATACCATTAGACTCCTAATAAAATATACTAATCACCATAATTTTTTAGAAAATTATTTTAACAACCTTTGACAATTTAATATTTTCTTTTCTCTAAAATCATATAATTTAAAATCATGATATTTTTTTAATATCTTAGAAATATTGTTTTTATGATTGATTCAAGTTGAAATTACACAAAATTTGCACTATTAGTTCCATAATAATTGGTCCTTAAATATTTGAAATTCACCTCCCTCTTTTTATGGCTTATAGTCTCTTTTCAACAATTATATTTAAATTTTGTTACTATGTGTAATTCACTAAAGCTGACAATCACTTAAAGAAAGTTGAAGTTAATAAATTTATATACCTTAAATGATGTTTGTAATTTCTTCTGCTTCCTTATAAAACTCAATCATTATAAAATTTGTCGATATAACAAATAAAGAAAATTTTTAGATTAGTTATTTAAATATTTAATTAAATAGTTCTCTCCTACCTTTTGAAGATGTTACAATAACCTATAAAGATCCAATAAATATTAACCACATAATCATAATTATCCAAATCAAGCATGATTAAGTCCACATAACCCAAATACAACTATAGACCCAATTATTACTACATGAATCACAAAATATATAAATAAACCCAACAAAACTTTACCTAAACTTCAATATTACAAAACACCTAAGAAGATTCGATTTTCTCCAATCCTATGCCCTTCATAATGTCACTATCAACATTTTGTCTAACATGACTATGCCCTTAACAATGTCTCTATCAACATTTTGTCTAACTAACATGACCTACAATTCCACTCGACATGCATGCTCCTTCTTAGGTATCCAACACTATTCACCATCATGTAGTTCAACATGGCTCCACCTCTATTACATGACTAAAATATTCTTTGCCACCTTCAAAATGTGAAGATAATGTCACATGTTTCTTCCTTCGTCTTCTTGCAATCTCATGATGAACCATCCATGTTTCAACCGCCAAAAAGGATGCATGACCCCTCTTAAGGCATCAAGCATTACCCACCATCATATGTCATGATATCTTTCTCACATAACTAGAGAGTTCTCTAAAAAAATTGAGATGTGATGCAAATATCACATGCTTCTTTCTCCATTCATATGCAATTTCTTAGTGAACCATCCTACATTCTCATCCTCCACCTATAGCAATTACTCAACATCTAATAATGCCTTTATCTATATACACACTTTCTACAAGTCTATGTTATCTACTAATTGTCCTCTCATTCACCTTACCACTACTACTCTATGAACCTTAAGAACTTCACCTTTAGCTAAATGCCTACAACCTCTTGAATCAAACGTTCTTAGTGAACCAGTTTCATCTTTAGATCTAGCACATACCAAACACCGATAGTGTTGCCTTTGCACAATTTGCTATCTAGATTGTTCTACAATCACAACTACATGATGCACTACTCTCTAACAATGCAATTATCAATATATGATTCTTATTATTACCATTTAAAATAAGTTATTATAATCACATATGATTTTCATCTTTTCTATTTTTTTCAACTTCAATATCTATCTATGCTATGAAAAATCCTTCATTATATGGCATCACAAATAAAGTGCTTCCTCTTGTGCCATTGAACTTGTAGCATCCCTTGCTCCTTATTGATGCACTATATTTCTCTCATGACCTACCTTTATCTTGACCACAAATCTGAACAACCAAAGCATTTTCTATTACTTGACAACCCCACGCCACTATTCCTTCATCTTGACTCGTTCATCAACAAAGCAACAATCAACAAGTTCAACTTAAAGATTACTACTCCCAAATAACAATGTGGTCACAATTTGACTAGAAGAATATGATAAAGTATAGAACAAGAAAAAGTCAATCATCCTTGATGTTCACAAAAAGTGCATGCACGTCAATCAATATCTTGTCAAACTCTTTTAAATTAAATTCAACTATATACACATTCAAGTTTCCTCTTATATATCACTCTTAAACATGTAGTCGTTTCCTCAAAGACAAACAATTTGTGAATGATTGGGACTTGTACTTGCCTTCCATTTTTTCCCAAATCTCGTGTGGATTCATCATCCCATTGACCTCTTGATGTGAGAACCCACATAAATAACAACACATTATGGAAATCTTATCTTAAACCATGTTCATTCATGCGACTTTGACCTAAAGCACAATGGTCTTTGATTCTATTCTTGTGGGTCAGTTTGCACCCATGCCAATATCACTTCTCAAAGTGTATTACCAAAAAAGAATAATTGTATCGCATTTCCAAGATCTTGCAAATCTTGTCAAGCCTCACATCATTGCTGCACATTTGTTTGATTTCTTCTTAAGAGCCTACATTAGCCCTTCCTTTGTGAGATATTCTTCTCCTATTGTCTTCATAATGTAAAGTCATTGCATTAATCCGCAAAGATCTATCACTCTATCACTATATTTTGCATTTGATATGTATTAAGGACAGTTTTCATTAACATTAAACAACTTTAATTCAATCAAAATCGAACTTGATCCTAGTCAAAGTTAATTTTTTGCATTGAACTAAAATTTGCACATAATTTCATTAACATTACACACCAACAATGCATCTAGAATGAGGAAATACATAAAAATTGGCTCATGGTTAGTGAAATTCTGCTTATGTTAATGCGATCTCAATGTAAGCCATCCATGCAGTCAATTTCTTTATTTTTAATTTTTGTAGGAGTTGCTTGGTTAAATTTTCTATTTCAGAATATAAACAGGAACTTCAATTATAAAATTATAGACAATATTCATTAAGTACTCTCTTAAAAATCCTGTTTATAGGTTTTTGTGATTATTTTTTAAATTAGTTATATTTCTAATAATACTGTAATAAAATCCAGAAATATTGCATTTTTTAAGATATTATTCTGATGAAAATTAAAATTTAAGAGTTCATTGTTAAAATAGAATGTTGCATTGAGATCATTTGAAGAACTGGGTTTGAAGTTTCAATGGATAACGGAGTGACTTTAATATTGAAAATATGGTGACCAAAGCTTCAATATGGTAATAATAAAGCTGACTAAATAAGTGATAAAAACACAAATTCAAATTATTCTGTATACCATCCCTATGTTTATGGTAGTGCTAAATTGAAATGACAAAAAGGATACCTTTTGGCTCTTAATGAGTTTGACGGTATATTTTGCAATTCCCAAATGATCTTCGCTACATGTTTAAAACACTAATAATTAAGATGAATTCCTTTAAAGTACACTTTTGAGTAGAATTTCTAACCATTCTCATATCATGTGCACACTAATTGAGAAAATAGTTCAAATGCCTAGTTGAAAGCTTGTCATTATTTATTTCATAACATATTTAATCTCTTTGAAAAAATAACAAAGAGAAAGTGTGAAAAAATAGGAAGACAATATTGAAACATCATTTTAGAAGAGATGATGAAAGCAGTTCATTTTGGTCGTGGTACTAAGAAATAGAACCTTAGAATGGCTTTTAAATTCTCTACAAAGCTTAAAGGTATAAATATGGCCATAACTACTTATTTTTTATTAGAAACTTTTGATTTAGTTTTTGATACAAGTAGGGGAAAAATTCTCATAATTGTTGGCACAAAAAATAAAGCATTAAATTCAGTAGCATCAACAACAAAGAAGGCTCAATGTTATTATGTTAAAAAAATGGCTTCGTGAATAAAGATGGGTAAACTCAACTGTCCCCACAAAAGAGATGAAGCAATGTTGAAGAGAAAGTTAATTATATCTCAAAAATATTTGGGTGGGATCAAATATGTGATGAAATTGTACATATTGTAATTCTTGTTGATTTGGCACAAAATATATTATACTTGTACTGAATTCATGAAAAGAATTGCACAAATCCTCGATATAATATAATGCTTTTATTCTGCACATTATTTTAATATATTCCAAATTAGGAGGAAAAGTTTCTATGACAATGAGAGAAGCCTTGAGTAGTTGTTCAACAAAGGTTATTGAGTGACACGGGATGACCTCGAAAAAATTTGATTTCACAAAAAGAGGTCTCTATAAGAGTTTCAGCAACTATAATGATTCCTTCATGGCATGAGGGAAATGTCTCAAACAAATGGCTTGAGTCTTGAGGCAAGTTATGGCCTCAAGGCGAATACATGAGACGTCAATTAGAGTTCTCAAAGGGCTTCACATGTGGAAAAATAACAAGATCTTGAGGGGCTTTCTATAACCTTTAGGAAGGAAAGTTATGTTTTATTAATGTCTTAAGAAGGCTAAAGAAGATTGTTGAAGACATGGTAAAAATAGCAAGGGTTGAGAGTTGTTTATGAATTTGATTGGAAAGAGTATGAGTTATACCAGATTAGGAAGAGATATTTTTTTCAAATTTGTGTCAAATAGATTTTGGTAGAGCCATCAACTAGAAATTCTAGAGGATTTTGTCAAGAATTCAGCACATTTTCAATCATCAAAGTCCAAGTTCCATGGAGAAATTTATTGCCAAATTACCACAATTGTAATAAAGGTTTCCAGATAAGCATGGATTCAAGATTTAAAAATCATAAAACCAAGATTTGATTGTAATAAAAGTTCAAATAACCAAGATTTGATTAAAAGTTTAAATAACCAATATTTGAAATTATTTCCTGATCTATTAGAATTAGATTTTTCATGTTATTCATTTTTTATTGTTATAAAGTCCCTTGGAAATTGTAACAAGGGCTCATAGCCTTTGAAAATCTAGGAATTAGTTCAAGAAACAATATTTAAAATGCAATCTTAAAAAACATGAATGCTTGATCACCTCCAATTTCTTGCTAGATAGTTCTTCCCCAACGACCTCAACTCGCACTCCTTCACTTCTTAATGAATTGATGGCCTTGCCTCGTAGATGTCCCAACGGATGTCTAATTCCAATGACAACTCTTGAAATTCCTGCCTAACAGGCAAATGATTAGCATATTAGATAGCTTGAACTAAGAACAACGCTACAAAATGCCTAAGTACATGTCATAAATTATTAAAAAGATAAGGACTTTCATAAGGAATGGATAAATAGAGGATGCTGCTCATTCAAAATTGTTGGAGGACTATCAAATTTGAAAAGCATAAGCTTGAAGTTTCACAAGAAACACAAAGCAGATGCAGTTTAGTGAAAAACTAAAACCTGATGGTCTAAAATTGGTATAACTTAAATGATTGGTTCAAAAAAAACAACTATTGACACAATTGCTTTAAGGAGAAATATGAGAACTTAGCTTAAAGACAAAGTAGCTTATGTACAAAGACATCTAGGAGTCAGCATATATACACATATGATCACATAAGCTAAAGCATGCATTTGCATACACACTAGTGCCCCAAAAAGTTAAAATGGATATAATTGTTGCATAAGCTAACTAGACACAAATTTTGAAAAGAGTCAATAATTGATTGGACATAACATAGATAAAAAAAATCAATGGACAATGAGTGCTTGAAACATGATAGTATCAAATCTTCCTCTCACACCACCCCAAGCCTAAGTTGCCTTGAGAACATGTCAAAAATTTTGAGCTAACCTTGAGGAGAAGTGGCATGGAGACAAGATTAGATAACAAACAATTATCAAAGAGTGATCACACAAAGGACGACAAAATGTACTACAAGGATAGTCTGCTAACAATAAATAAAACAAGGTTGAGGGTTTATTATTGTGCCAAAAAGACCCTAACATTGCAACACCCAAAGAGAGAGAGAGATATGAACGCCAAGTAATGTCCCAAGAGAGAAATCATTAGACAAAGTACGACTCTTCTGCGAGGCTTCTAGAAATGCAAGAATAAGTTGTTCCACATCAACTATTGAAAGGAAGATTCCCTCTTAGGTTGAAATGGGGTAGTCCAAATGAACAATATCTTAGCATGGTGAATCCAGAAAGTCACAAACATCGTACATCATCAAGATAATACTAACAAAAATTGCAATCCCTTCCTAAAGCCCATTCGCAAAGGAATCAAAGAATTGTATGAGATGTAGCTTGTATTGCCACAAGCCCACCAACATTAAGTGTGGCCAATGCTTCGACAATAGTTACGCAGATTTTACCCAACCTAAAAAAGAGAGGGAAATGTGGTAGGTCATAACGTTTAAGAAGGGGATTCCAACTCTTGTCATAGAGGTCTATGATACTCTCACTCAGTTCCTCTCCAACGAAGGAAACCTCATCCCCTCCCCTTCACAAACTAGAACCCATTGAAATGTCTCCCCTTACAACAATGCCTATAGAAAAACCATGCTTCCAAATGGGAGACCATAAATAGAAGATAATAAAGAACCGAGATTGAAACTCCAACAAAAAGGAAAGGATGTCACTTAAAAAACCTCTGTCAAGCTCAACCACTTAGTGCTAAAAAAAGCTGAAGAGAGCCAAATGTATCAGTCATACAATCAGAATGCATTATTCTTAAGAATTAAATCAAATTTAACAAAGTCATTTCAGCAAATATACATTTTATTAGTATTAATTTCATGACTGGAGGTTAACAAACAGACGAATTGCATAAAAATATTTTTGTTTTTGCCACTAGCTTACAATGAAGTTGCATTCTCCAGCTGCACATACATGGTTTCCAACTACCAAGTGCAAAGGCATAAGGAAACAGCGGGAAAGAGCTGCACTCTAAAAAAAATCACCAGAGAAGTATGCACAGTCGAAATTAATTTTAATGGAAGTACGCCAAAGCAAAAATGCAGAATAAAACACCCAAGGAATTCTGGATAAGCTAAAACCTGCAAAAAATGCCCCAAAAGCATGGCTACTGTATTACAGAATCCAGATAATATCACAATTCCCCACGTGCAGAAGCCCTGTTTTTTTCCCTTCGACGGAGCCCGATCATGCACACTAATCTTACATTGATCTTGGGAAGTACATAAAGGCTAAAGAACACTTAAAACGCCTAAATGACAAAAAAAAAAAAAAAAAGAGCGACGACGAACGAAAACAAAGCATGTCAACTTATGATCAACACCCAGCAAGCGCAACACAAATGAAGTAATCGGCTAACAAAAGAAATTACAAGTAACCTGCACAAGGGAGGCGACGGGAGTGGGGTCAGCGTGGCAATCGCCGGGCTCCATGTTAAGGTAAGCGGTGGCTCCACGCGCCAGCTCTCCCGCTACCTCAACGGCCTGGAGCTCGGCGCACTTAGTTCCCTGCGCATAGAGGAATCCCTCACCAACGACCTCGCCGCCATGAGCGATTACGCAACCAAAGTTCGGGTGGGGAGCCGAAAACCCGGCAGAGAGGTCCGAGACCTCCGCAGCCCGCAAAAGTAGGACGTTGTCACTTGCTGCTCTGACGGGCTTGCAGGTGTATCCAAGGCAGAAGGTAGTTTTGTGAAGAAGATAAGAAGGAAAAGGGCGAAGAGGGACTAAGCCTGACGGCAGTGACATGTGCTTCCCCTGAGGTATCCGCTAACACTCCAAGAACCGATGGCATTACCTTTAACTAAGTGATTTAAACAATGCTCACGACTCCCATAAAAGCTATACATGTTATTTATATATCTTTTCACATATTTTTCTGTTAAGTAAATGTTTTCCAAAATTATTAATTTTTTTCTATGTTAACAAAAGTTTGTTTTATAATTTTCATTTTTTTTTTTATTTTCTCACATAAAACATATTTTTTAAAAAATTATTTTCAAAAATCCATTTATAATCATAAAAACTGTTATATTTTTTTATAGAATTAGAATCATATATTTTATCTTATTATAGACTTCTTTTATTTATATCATATTATCATTTTATGAATATTATAAATTAAATAATATAATATATCATTGTATTTTACAAAGTAAAAAATTATAATACTTTTACTTAAAAAGTTATTTAAAAATACATATATTAATAAAATATTACAAAAAGAATTATAATATTATAAAAATATAGTCTATCATAAAAAAAACTACAATATGTACATGATAATGCTTTCTCTTTAAACAATGTATCATATAAGTACATTTCCAAGTAACAAAATAGATTATATATCTCATTTAAGAATAACTTAAGGTAAAACCTCATCTAATCTAATCACATCTCAAATCGAACCCAACATTGATCTTGGTCAAGGTTGCTTATATCAAAAATCTATGACATTTGTTATAAAAACTACATGATAAATGTTATCTTTTTAATACTATTATAACATTAGGGATTAAGGGATAATAAGAGATAGTTAAATGGTCATCTAAAGATAAAATCAATAAACAAATATTGGTTTCCTCATATATTTTTAGGGGTCAAGTTTGGAACTTCTAAGCATTTTTCAAATGTAGATATAAGTCTAGGACATTTCTTTCGATGAGTAATTCTTGGCTATAGATTTTTTTGTCATCATTTATAGATAACTTGAGTTTTCTTTTTGAAGATTTATTTGTCATCATTTATTCTTTTTAAATTCAATTTTATTATGAGATAAATATTGTTAGTATTATTATATACAATGCACCTACTATGGTGGTTTGAAACAAAAATATTCCTTCTGATTTTCTTAAGTCCATGACAAAGTGAAAATAGTTTGTTTGGGATGGCAACATTTTACACTTTAAAAAGTTAAAATGGATCGATGAAAATACTATACCCCATTTACAAATAATGAAATTTTGTAAAATAATAAAAATTGAATCATACACTTCACCCATTCTAAGTCCTGAAATATCTTAGCACTTGCACTTGGAACATAACGATCATCATTTGTTATAGATCGTGATACTTCGTGAGATTCACTTCAACATTATCCACCGATCTATGAGTTTTTGAAATCCTATCACATGGTTGAGTACATTAGTAGTTTCAAACAATGAAGTGCATGTTGGTTTTCAAAAGCCAATAGCACACCTCATTGTATCTCTCAATATAGAGTTTTAGGGCTGTTTGCAGTTATAACGGTGCTTCTTTTTGGACATAACAGTTACCTAACTTCCTATGCTCAACTCTTCATTAGTATATCTTCAACACTTGCCAAATAAGCATGCCTATCAACTCCATGCTTTCCCTTTTAGACTAAAAATGTTTTAATACCCTAAAGTTGTAACATTATTATAACAAAGATAACATAGTGATTAGAGGACAACAATAGCATATGAGATAAAAAATGCAAGAGCCATGTATCTTCAAAGCTTGATGGCTTATCATTCTTACCTAAACTTGGCTATGTCAAAACCTGCAAATGGTCTCGTGTGTCATCGAACATGAGGTAATACACTTTAAAAACTGTCAAATAGGGGAAGCTAGCATATCAAAATCGACAAGAAGTTGTTGTTTATGATAACTCATAAGTTAAATACATGTTCATAATACTAATCCGTTCACATGTAGCAAAAGTGACTTAATATATAGCAAAATGAAAGAAATCAAGCAAAATTTATTGTAAAGCAATGAGTTTTATTATAATTTAATAAATTGTAACTTGCAAGTAAAGTAATAAAAATTAACTTTTTTTCAAGTTTACATCAAGTGAATATCCAATATTGTAATGAAATTAAAAGTATGTCTCAATATAAAAGTAAAAGTTTTTTTTCTAAATGCATGCTTGACACTTATCAAATGGTTATAGTTTCATTAGAATATGATTTCATTAAAAGTTAATAGTGAGGATTTCAAATATATATAAGTTATTATATGTTAGAAAATAAAAATTATACAATTTTGATCATCAAAAAAGTTTACTTGAATATAATTTCTATATAATGACAACAATAATGATGAAAATGATAATAATAATAATAATATGCGGTAGATAAGATGCCCTCATGATATAGTCGTGATTGCAAGGAAGATTTTTAAATATAAAATTTGACAATATAGTTATGCTTTAAAAGATTGAGCAAAACAACTGAGTGCTAACATACATTAATGAAGCATCTGAAATTAAGGCAGTAGTACTCTAAAAAGTTGTGTAAATTAAGTTCAACAAATTTTTAAGATTAACATTTTGAAGTTTTCCAAAATGCCTCGTTTTTTAATTTGCTCATATAAAATAGACTCAATTCATGACAATAATAAATAGAAATATTATAATTCATGAAAATGTAAATAGAAATGCCATGTTACACATAAGGCCTTTCCAATGTACTTTAGATTTTGAAAATATAATTTGGGAATTCTTTACAAAGAATATTAGTAAAGTATCAAGAGTATTATACCCAATTTGAAATGTCCTTAGTAACAAAAAAAGTCACAATAAAAAAAAGAATAAAACATATAAATGCTTATTGGGCTTTATTCAAATGTTTATATTATTTCTTTAGTACTTGCAATGCACATATTGGATTTTATTGTCTATGTATTTCGTATCATTGATTAAATCAATCATCCTATGATTACTTGCAATAATTATTTTTTAGTATATAATTTTATCTACTAGGCAAATAATTTGCTCACTTTATATTTTTTTGATGTTACATGTTCACCAATTCTAGACAGAGAAGAGACCTTGCTTTAATTAATATGATTGGGATTTTAAACAAAAACTTTTGTTATAAAAATTTCATTGTTATAAAATAACTATTGCTGTTTTTATCTAAATATTTGTATTACTTGTTTTAACATTTTTGCTTCACATATTGGGTTTCATGTTTTATTTATTTCATACTATTGATTGAAATAATAGTTCAATGGTAACTATAGAATTTATATTTTTAGTGTATGATGTTATCAACTAAATCATTGTTGACTCAGCTTATATCTTTTGACACTACAAATTGACAAACTTTTGATGGGAATGATAAATTGATTTGAGAAGGATGACTATATATTTTAAATGGACAAATGGAATCATGAAAGTTATTATGTTTGGTAAAGTATGTTTTTTTAATCTTAAAAGTTCTTTTGATTATTGAAAATTTTAATAATGAAACTTATGTAAATAGATTATAAAGGAGAAAAAATCTTGTAATCATGCACGTTAAACTCCATTGAGATGTGAGTTGGAGACCCATCATCATTGCTTTTGTCTTTGGTTTTGTTGTCACATTTTTGTAATGTAGAATAAGGAATAGGAAAAAGGGTGACAAGAGTGGTATAAAAAAGACAAAGAAGTTAGTAAACTATGGACAAATTTGCTTAAGAAGACTTTGTATTGTATAAAAATCCTCATAATTTATAAAGCATTATGAGTTTGTATGCTTTGTGTGGTTTGTTAAAGTATGAATGTGATGAAAATGACAAAGTATGGGCAAAAGCATGAAGAAGCCATTGGTCATTAAGGCAAGATAGAAGTGAATGATCAACAAAGGAATATTGGAAAGAGTAATGAAATGGGACAACTTTTATAAACTTTAACTTAGCTTTAGGGATTTGTTTGGATTACAGCAATAGTAGATCCATTTGTAGAGGTTTGGCATTATCTCACCATTAAGATTTTTCAAAATTTGCATTTTTCATGATCTATTAACGCTTTAGTAGTAAGATATTGTTTAAAAAAGATGGATATGACTTTTATAGAATAATCTATTTACCTCATAGGTAGGAGGATTTAGAATTTTAGAGGATGCGATGAATTATTGATGGAATAACAAGAAAATAATTTCATTTTGGGATCAAATATTACATAATAGTACTTAGGAAGAGTTTTGCAAATGTTTGAAGGATTGGCATGTGCATGTCTTTTTTTTTTAAGGAAGAAATATGGTAAGAGCTTAGTAAGTTGATGAAAAGTGATATAGTAATGAAAGTCTACAAAAAAAGTTTGTTGTTTTTGTTTTGTTATGCATTAGATATTGTATAGTTAGAGGAACAGTGATGTATTTATTTTGAAGTGAACAATATATTGCAAAATGAAATTTACTTATAACACTTTTACTTTAGAATAATTTCGAGTTAGCAGAAGTAGTATGAGTGACTAAACAAAATTCATTGATCACATAAATCTTGAAGGGTGTAAGGAAAAAGACAGGGGAAATATTTTAGCCAAAAAGCAAGTTATCTTAAAAAAGTTTAAGTCTTTCATAAATTGTTTTGAGAAGTTGGAGAGCAGAAGACAATTTTTAAAAGTGGACAAGCCACGGTGTTAGTGATATAGCAAGCAACATTAAGGAAATTGTTTTAGATGATCAAAACATTTGGTAATTTTTGTCTGTGGAATAGAGTCAAAATGTTAGGCACTATTTCTTAGTTGTCTCGAAGGGTTATGTTGCAATTTTTAGATGGCTGAATTTAAGTGTTGGGCAAAGAGGAACATCTTTGTTTTTTTTTATTGTTCAACGAGATATAACATAACTATTTAAAGAAGATATGGCATGTGATCATTTTATTAAGCATATCACTAATTTAAGATTGTTGTTCACATTTGGTGTATGGACGATAACTTAATTAAATTTTGAGAACAAAAGTTCTTAAAGGAAAGATAGTAAGATTTACTAAAGATTTATTAGTTGCAATTTATAGGTTAAATAGTGGAAAAGGACTAGTTTAAGAGTTTATATCAAGTGCATACCAAAGTTTGCAATTAAATCAAAAGAAACTTAGATCATGAAAATACAAATTTCTTCAAAAAATTCTTAATGAATAAATCTATGGTTTTAGTTTCACTAGAATAAGATTTAATTAGAAATAAAATTGGAGATGTCAAGTATATACAATTTACTAATTGGTTGGAAAATAAAAATCATTTTATTTTGCAAAGTTAAGAACTTTGCTTTATCAAAAATTGAGTTTATTTGTCACACAAAACTTTTACTCAAATATAGGTTTTAATTCATAAAAATTTCCATTGTCCATAAATCAACTACAAACCCTATAAACTTGTCTATATTCCATTAGAACAAGTGATACTATTTTAAATTCCTAAATGCCAAATACATCCATGTCCCAAGACACCAATAAAAATACAACACATGCTATACATTTTTACATATAAAGGCATTTAGAATGGTATGAACATGCTAAGTAGACTATTTCAAAAGTGGGTGGCTTTTCAATAGCCTCATGTAGAGATAATGAAATCCATAGTGTAATATGAATGAGATGTTATTGCATCAAACCACCCCTCCTAATATCAATTGACATCGATCATCTAAATTAATTGGAAACTATGCAAAAATGCTTATAACTCTTCAAGAATAGCAATGCTCATTTCAATTCTCTAAATGCGAGATTTACCTATGTCTTAACTTACCGACACAAAATACAATATACAAAATGTACAATACATATAGAAATAAATAGAATGACATAAAAGTGTTGATCCAAATATAGGTGATATGATGGAATCTATTGCATGCTTTGAAAGAAATGTCTCGCATCAAATCACCCGTCTTAAATCAATTGTTATTAATACAAAAGAATACAAAGTGGTGGGGATAAATCCTATAGTGCACAAGTATCCATAAAAATATTTTACTTCAATTATTAATAACGTCAACCACCATGACAATTGCCAGTTGCTACCATTGCTAACCATCATCACCATTGATTGCTAATGGTACTAATAACCATCGCCACACCATTGTTACTAACCATTATCTATAGTCGATAAAAGGGTGACGAGACAACCTTTGTTTTGGCTTAACTAAAACATGATATGAACAAAATCACCAATCCAATTAAAACCAATCATTTAACTACATTATTCAAAATCACAAAACTTAAAAATAAACTTTTAAAAATCTTGTTTAACTTGTGAAGGGTATTGAATTTCAAAAAAGAAAAATCTACATGGCATAATGGTGTAGAGAGTCGTGGAAATAGCTTCCAAGGTATGTCTAATGTAATGCACATAGTCTTGGAGGATTAGGCTTATATAAAAGTAGAGTGTTGAGCTTATGATTAGATAATGTGATGTATTACTAGATGGTGATGCATCATGATTGCTAAGGATAGAGAGTCATCATTAGGTAATTTCCTATAAAAGGTTTGATTAAGCAATAAGTGGTTCTTAACAAAGCTTCTAGGATTAAGGGCGTAAGGAATAATACTTTCGCATCATAAAGGGAAGGAATAGTTTGTATCCATATATGAGGATCACAATCTTAATGTGTTGATGTACTTCTTAAGGATAAAACTATGAGAACTTATAATCAAGTATAGTAGACAACACCTCAATTATTTGGGTCTTACCTATACAAATGGGGTATCTAATTAGTACTTCTTTTTGTTTTTAATGATCTAAGGATGAACTGAGTAAACATGTGATGACTCATAATCTAGTGATGCGATGTGTTCACAACTTGTGAGAGGGTGGTCCTTTGATACCTGAAAATTGATTATCAAGGATATATAGGGATCACTGAATGATCACTTATGAGAAATTTCACAAAACAATTGGTAGCTTCTAGAAACAATTTTAGGTACAAAGGCACAAAGATAATGATCTTCTTACAATATAAAAAAGAGAAAATTCTTGGTATATACATATATATATATTTGAAGTCACAACTTTCAAATATCAAGGCATAATTTGATGGTAAAATCCTAAAAGAACATGCGATAAGCCAAAACAAAAAATAGTTTAATACTTTAGGTTGTACCTTGTTATTAAATTGTTGAAAAGTTGTTAATGTCATCCAAGCTTGGTGCAAAAAGAATAAGAGTGTTGTTAAAAGGTGTCCAAAAAACAATATCAATATTCACTGAAGACAGCATTTAAAATGAAATTAGGTATTTTGGTGTTGTATAATATAGGAAAGCCAATCATAAGATAGGGCATACGTATAAGGTATTTAAAATGAAATTAGGTACTTTGGGCTTGTATAATATAGAAAAACCAATCATAAGATAAGACATCTAAACGATAGCTAATAATCAATATTATTCACTTTATTAAAATAAATAAAGATTGATGATTAATAAATCTAACCTCTTATAGCTTGAATAGGACTATATATGACAATTTGTTTTTATAACATATTTTAAATTATTAAAAGTTAATGTTTGAACTAATGTACTAAAAATTGTTATTCTTTTGTTTGCATAACTTGCATGTTCTAACATCTTTTTTTGGCTTTTGGTTAAATCATTAGAAATGAGTTGTTTGACATGTAGTCTACATGCATTGTTTTTTATGTACATAAAACACACGAGCAATACTTGCAAGATTGGTTTGCTACTATAACTCAGCACTTCGGCCAGATAGAAATATGAAGAATTTATATAATCATAAAGGTTAAGAGAATTTTATTAAATGGGAGCCCAAAATGTGGACAATATACTCTTAGATTGGTACCTAATAACCTAAAAGCTTAAACACATGGCTATGAATTCTATTAATTATATAGTAAAGATCCAAACTTTGCATTATTTTTAATGTAAGACTAGACATAATTTTACTTATACCTAATACTTTATGTTTTAAGTAGAGTCCCATCCACAATATCTTTCACTCTCTCCATTAACATTGAAATATTTCTACAAACCTAGTTGAGTACTGTGTTGAATATTATGGATGCTAATGTGATCCATCCAATCCTTTATATTAAATAAGGATTACAAAATACATTGCCAAACTATGGCACAATGTGTTAGTTACTTCAATTAAAGTGGCTCCACAGTAACTTATTATTACTATTAAGTATAATGTAAATCAATGGCTACTTAACAACATAGTGTTATGTTGTAAGTTTACAAATGCTCTACTCAATCATGATAGCAAGCACAAAATACTTATAACACTAGTAACTACATGAATAACCTAAATTTTTTTCAACCAAATTTAATTCCTCTCACAATTAAATATGGCTTTAACACCACTTATTATTGATTTTTTTTTTCAAAGTGGAAACCAACTTGTGTCCAATATAAGATTAAGTAGATACCCAATAACCTAAAACTTTAACAATAAAAATATGATCTATATTAGTTATATATTTGAACGTCAATACTTCACTCAACTAATAATGTTGGATCGACCCTTTTCCATTTGTACTTAGCAATAAAATGCCTGAGATTTCAAGGAGGACTAAGAAGAGTTGATCTAATTGAGATAATTGACATGCTTTTGATAAGAACGATCTTGAAGCTTGCACAGATGTTAAAAAGGCTACAACAACATTGAACATTAGGCGCTCAGTGATGTTAGAACCTTGTTTTGGTATCTTTACATCAATACTTATCTGTATTTTGTATTTTTTTTCTCTCCTTGCTTTGTTGTTGTACTAAGGATGGCAACAAAGAACATCACAAAGCAATGATCCTCTCACTTACATATGTACTTGTATGTGTTTTTCTTTTCAACCTCAAAAACTTGGTTCAATGACAATTTTTGCAACTAAACATGAGCTTTTGAAAAATTATTTTAGGAAGAAGCTCTTAAAATTGATATTTTATGTGAGAAAAAAATGTTAAGTTATGACAAATTTTTTGATAAACATTTTGATGTTTTTATAATAAAAAAAGAAAAAACATTTTTGATAAGCAGTCACCAAACAAAACCCATGATTCCACTAATTCCATGCACAAGTTTGGGTAGACCCTATAATGTACTGCAATATCCTAACCAAAAATTATTTGTTTAAAATATCTTCTAAGAACATAAGCTCCATAATGCTCGACTTATATTTGCTTTCCTTGGGATTTCTGAAACATAAATTACATGAAACAAGTGTTGGGTTGGCTAGCTCAGTCACAGTTGCATAGCCAGTTTGGGTCACCTACCCAGCAGTCTATTATAACTTTTCGGCATCAGCCAGGCCATAACAAAGTGTCAGAGAAACACAAGCATTGGTACATATGAATGTTATTAGATGTTACACAAGTTATATCTCTTAAATCCTTCTCATGATCTACTCCAAAATCCTGCAGCATATCACTGTCCATGTTTTACCACTTCATAGGAAAAAATGTGTTCCTTTTATCATAGGCTCTTAGCAACAAATTTTCCTGCAGCCTTTACTTTCCCATGAACCCTTTCTTCCCAATGTAGAGTATTAACCAAGCTTTGGACAACTTAAATAGTGATATATAATGATGTAGGTTAAATAATATTTTCAGTCTAAGAAAACCCAAATTATTGTTATAGTTATAAATTTTAAAAGAATCATTTCAAATACCAGTGGATCATAATTTTCAAATAATCATTTCAACAACGATGACTATGTGTATTTTCTTCAGACTATTTTAAAATTTTTGTTCTTTTCCACATAACATCGGTTCAAGGCTTAGCTTCACTTTTCAATTGTAGTTTATTAGGTTATTGTGCCATGCATGCACCTCTTCTAACTATACATCTATTTTTTCTCCTTTTTTTTACTATGTTCTTCTTTAAAATCTAGTGCATTTTGTTCATTTGCATTCCTGTACTAGAAAAACGAATAACTATTGATATAGTGACTTGTGATTACAGAACTGAAAAATACTCACCTGATCGATGGCTTTGTAGGACATTTACCTGGCAAGGTTACTGCATGCAACACTGCATTCTAATTCCTATACCCAGTGTTAAATCTTCAAACATGCCATGCTTTATGGCTGGAAAAATTGGTATAAGAGTAGCTTCATGCTACCAAAAGCCATTTGGTCCACGAAGGTACAACTAAACTAAGGTGTATAATACATACTTGTAAGAATCCCATCACAACTAACAGCTATTGCTGTTGGAAATTGGCAATCTCACTAGAGGCCTAATTGTTCTATTTCCCTATGAATGATATATAGCATTTTCATCAAATGAAGCCAACAAATGTACCAAGGGATTCATTTGATTGAAATTGCAAAAGTAAGAATAGAATAACTTACCAAGTTGCTTGGAGCATTGTATGTGGGGGAAGTCTTTTTGCCATGATCTTCTCTGACATAAGTATGATGTTAAATTTTCATTTCTCATTGTGACTTTTAAATTGCTACAATTACTTTAGCTTATTGAAAACTACATTAGCATTGATGGTCTGCCTTCTTGTTGTTTGCCAATTTCCATTTTTAGATGTCTTTATTTCTTATCCAATGCTTGTGGGTTACCCTTGCCTCGAGCTTTCTTTGTCGAGACCATTGCCTCCTTTTAAAAGTCACTTATATTTTCCTATTTCACTTTTAATTAACCAAACAATATATAATGATTTGTACTTTCTTAATAAAATAGCATTTTGAAAAGTAATTTTCTAGGTTTCTCTTTGAAAAGTAAATCAGCCAAATAAAACCTAATTAAAAAGTGAAAATCTAAGAGACAATAAGTGGTACAAATTGTTAAAAAGTGATTGAAATCTTGTTACTATTTTAAATTACCTTGTAAATCTTCAATAATCATTACCCAATCTTACTTTCACTTTTAGTTTTTAATTTTTCCATAAAAAACTATTATAAAAATATCATTTTTTTAATAATATAATCAAATCTTATTCTTATCTTGTATCTCACTTCTATGAGAAGAAAATGCCTTCTTCTTACCCCTTATGAACAACAAAACCATTCATATGAGAAAAATAATTGAATTATTAGAATCATAAATTTATAACTTTACCATATGCATTTGTTTCATCTTTTGATTACAACAATTTTGTTAAATAAAGAAAGTTTAACAAGTTTTATTTCTTTAACAAAATGTTTGCATTGAAATTGTCCTTTAGAATTGGATAAAAAATTCCAATGATTGATGGAGATGGCTAAATTGGAAATGTCCAAGTTGATAGCAATTAGGAGTAATATGTAAAAAGATTTTAGCATCAATGACAAGGCATAGAACTAGATGGATGAAAGGTGATAAAAGAGTAGTTTAGCATCAATGAAATAAGGTCTTGATTGGCATCACAAGATTAAAAAGAAACAATTTTTAGTTTATTATTATTTAAGAAAAGTTAAAATTTATAATCTTGAGTAGTTTATGAATTTTGAATATAGATCAAAATTTTGACTTACTATTTAGGTATTTATAGAAGTTTTTAAAAACAATTTTGAAAAGATATTTTCTATTAATAAAAAAAAGTTCTAGTATTTTTATTTTTTATAAAAAAAAACTTTGGAGCAAAGCTCATCAAGACTAAAGATTTTGTTTGTATATAGTTTATGAGATCTTATAAGATGTTTGAAAATAAGATTTTTTAATATTTTAAAATATTTTTATAGAAATAAAAAAAAATTATTTTTTGAAAAATTGAATTGAAAACTAATGCATAGTCACCACAAAGTTTGTTTTAGAAATTCAGCCTTGATGTATGCAAATGGGAGTATGATCGAGAGGCAAGCACTGGCTATAAATACCAGCCTAGAAAGCCCTCTAAATTCGCGTTCCGGGGCGGGAAAGCAGCAATTGCGGGGGAAAGGAAGCCTCACTCGGAAGGATTCGCAAGCGAAAGCCCTAGAAACCCTAATCCTTTTCCCTCTCCGAACCCTATTTCCTACTGTTCTTAAATTCAATGCCGTCGATTGTGGACGATTTTGTTCACGAGGAGGAGGAAGTAGATCACCCGATGAGGTACCTCCCAATATGCCACGTATACTCTTCTACCACTCCCTGCGTCAGCGCCGTCGGGTCTACGAATTTTGCCTCAAAAAAGGTTAAGAAATTCTCAGTAGATGTGGAAGAGGATGGTAAGGACAAGAAGCTGATTGATCTCTTCAGTAGAGGGAGTGGTTTGGGCAATGCAGGAAAACCGATTTTGGTGTACAGGCGGAGGGCGAAGAAGCCGCGGGCAATGTTGGACCGGGGTAACCTGGGAAGCTGTGTGGCCGCAGTGGTGGAGCCTGAAAACTGTGGTGAAGTCAATTTGACGGATGACAATGATGAAGGTAGCGATGGAAGGGAAGAGGTTGTTGGTAATGACGGGGATCTAAGTGGAGACAAGTGGAATTCTGTTGTTTGTGGAAGCAGAAAGGGTAAGAATGGGAAAACCAGGCAGAACTTTGAGCTGATGAGTTTAGGAGCTTTGCCTGATGTTCCGGATGGCGACGCAGCGGGTGAGACTCGGAGGAGGGGTAGCAGAAGACTTGTTAGGGTCAATCCTCCTGTCGAAAGATCGCAGATAAGAGATTCTTCTGATCATCGTACTGGAAGGAAATGGGTTGAGTTAGTATCCCCCTTATTGATTGTCTTCATTGGTCAACACATATTTTGAGTGATTTCCATCCCCTATTAGTTTATTTCGAAGAAGTTATATGTTGATTCTGAAGCTCATATTTGATTTGTTGCAGATTGGACTTTGAGGGTGCTGATCCACGTGCATTTATTGGTTTGGCATGCAAGGCAAGTAGTTGTCTTAACAACTTAATTATTTTTCTGATGTCGTCTCTGCCAAAGCGCTCTGGGTTGAGCTAAACCAAGTTTTTGTTTTCATGCAGGTTTTTTGGCCATTGGATGATGACTGGTATACTGGTTGTGTGGTGGCTTACGATTCTGCCACCCGTCGACATCATGTACTTGTTTTCTCAGCTTTATCAATTGTTCACCCACTTCCTGAAACTATCATCATTATATGGGCTTCTTTATTTAATCGTGGTTTTCTGTCCTGTATTTGTGGATGCTTGCTCAAGCTTCTTTTGGAGGTTAATGAAGGAAGATTCGTGATAATCAGTGGACTGACACCTCAGATGTGTGGTTTATGTTATTAATTCTAGCTTATACATAGGTAGTATCGGGATTAACAGATTCATGCCATAGGGTATTGGAATGTATTGCCAGATCTTGACCATAAGAAATTAGAAAAAGACAGTAATAGGCTTTCTACTTTGAACTCCATGCACCTTCTTTTTATGAAGCCTTTGAAGTACCATTTTTTGTTCTATTGTGTACTTAGAAAACTAGTGCAAATATTGTAATAAGCTATAGGATCTACTGTTTTCAACTTATTTAATGAGACTTGATGCCACTAAATTGTTCTTTGGGCCTTATTTTGTTGAATGTAATATAAAATCGATCTGAAATTTAACATAATTATTTTTCATGTTCAAATTTTTGCTGGAATATGATTTCCTCTAATCATTTGAGTTAAGGTCTTTCTACACTATTGGGAACCACACCCACTTCTTTAATTTGTCAAATAGCAATTTGTTCTGATATGATCCCACCTTGAAAATTTTTTTTTGGTTGTTATTTTCAATTCCAGAGTGTGAGTTGACTAAATTTGCTAGTTTTATAGGTAAATCAATCAAATGGAATTGGACACATGGTCCAATCTCTCTTTGATGACTCTTCCTCTGAATTCTTGTGGAATCCAATTGGAAACCAAATGCTAGAACTGTTTGTGTTTATTTAGGTTCACCCCTTTAGCTTATCCCAAAGCATTTCCCTCTACTGTTGTTTACAATAATAGACTTTTTAGCACTTTTCTAACTATTGAATTCACCATCACTTAAGATACTTGGTGCATTGAACCCAAAGTTTTTCAGGCCGTGATGTGTAAAAGTAGATCGGGTGGGATGTGGAATGGGTGTATGGGTGATTGTTGATAGTTGTTATGCCTATTAGGTCCAATTTTGTTTCACTCCCTTCATGTGTTGTGGATCTCTCCATTGGTCCAATGTCAAACCCAAAATCTACCAATAAGTTTATAGATTTATTCTCCAAGGTAGTTGAAGAACTTTATATTACTAAATACTTGTTGCATTCAATGCCTAGTATTTATGGGATCATCAAGAATGATATGATAATAAATGCGCTTTGCCACCAGTCTCTTGTGTAACACTCTTTCATTGATCATAGGAGCCAATCTGAATCTGTTGCATGACATTGCCTTAAATTGCCTTAATATTTGTTCTTCTATTTTCTAAAATACATTTCTCCCATTCTCTTCATTTCATCTTTCTTGTTGGTATTTGAATTTACAAAATTTTTTCTCACCTAATATGATTTTTGGTCATACCCCTCAAATTCTTCGTAATAATGATACTTGTATAAAGTATTATTTGATTATTTTTATTCGAGGGAAATACAAGGATGTGAGATGGGAGAGGGGAAAGATAGAGTAGGGGGAGAAGATGGAGGAGTGAGAGAGGCTGAAAATGGGAGAGTGAAAATGATAAAGGTCGCAGATTGGGTAGCGGAGAAGAAGTGAGAGATGAAAGAGATATTTGTCAAATCTAAGACTACTTGGTCTCTTAATTTTGTGTGAAAACCAAATATTTCTGTTCAGAGTATTTGCAGTGTTTCAATTCACGTGATTAAATTAATCAAACAGGAAAATCAAATTGGTTTCATGTTTTGCTAAACATTTTTGAAAATATCGCTAACTAAATGAACCATTAGCTGAAACCATGTTCATTTAGAATGATTTGGTTGGAAATAAGTACTTAAGCAAATAATAGTTTTGCATTCTAAACCTCAGGTCTATCTTATCTCCATTGTTTTTATCTTTTATAATGAAGGTTATTTTTTGTATGTTTAAAATCTTTGGTATGGTGTTTCTTTATTCATAAAACTTGCTTTCTTTTAAAATACAAAACTTTCCAAATTCTTATCCCCAAAATGAAATTTGCAGATCAAGTATAATGATGGAGATGCTGAACATGTTCTTCTTATGAATGAGAAGATAAGGTTCCACATCTCTTTTCGGGAAATTCAACTATTGAATTTGAAGCTCGGTGTTTCCAAATCGAAGAATGGTATGGATCACTATGAGATGCTTTCTTTAGCTGTTGTTTCTGAAGATCACGATGTTCTTGAATCTGGGGATGTTGTGTGGGCAAAACTAACAGGTATAATTTTGTATTTCTGGGATGGAGTTACCTTTCTTTCTAAATCTCAGTTCTCCTTTAATTATTACTTGCATTGAAAAGGGTGATTAGTGAATTTGTGTCAGTATAATATTGTGATTTTGACCTGCTTCAAATTGATGTGAAATGCATTAATAATATGCTTTTATATGCTTAGTTTTTATTGTTTTATTGTTCAATGTGAAATTAGTTGTTTTTTTTTGTGCTGTTTTTTATTGAACGAGTGATATTGTTTTTTAGTAATGAAATTTATTCTTGGTTAGAATGGGTGAAGCGATTAATCTGGTAATTTTTTAGTATGATTTTATGGTGGTTTAAAACCCTGTTACAAAACTCAAAGATCTCCATATTCACTTGGTCAAAAACAGCATAGAGGAGCTAACATACAGGCATACCATCTCTAGGAGTCCTTGCAACATTTTGGGAGGGGGTTTCTTAGGTAATATACTATGTTGTGGGTTATTAATCAAGAAGCACCATGCAAGCTAAGTTTACTGGAGGAGCTATCTTAATTTAATATAGGAAGCTTAAGCTAATTACATTTATGAATTTTGGTGTCTATGCCTGTCATTTTTATTTATGCTTGCATGTTTTTTTTGCAATTTTGTATTCTTATTCTGTTTGCTAATCTTAGAACTCCTCAGTTTGTATCAACCGTCATGCATTCTCTGAGAAAAGTTCACATCAAGCATCTGTGATGTGTTCTGAATTTGTTGTCTACTTGTATACATACTTTTATGTAATAATTCATTTGTATGACTTGACGAATTAATATGGAATTTACTTTTCCTATGGTTTCTCGTAATCAGAAATTTACTTAGCATAATATTTAGATAATGTAGTCTGTTTCTTTATCAGCATGACCATCATCATTTGATTTTGTAATTGTTATTTTTATAGAAAGAATTGTTGGACTAAACTTTAGTTTCTTGCTTCCGAGGAATATGACTCCAATTTTATATATGCAAGCTCAATGCAATTTCAAGTTAGCTAAATAAGTTTTGTTTTATTGGCTCTGTGTTTATTTGTTTGAATAGCTTTTTGATTGTTAGTGCTTTTTCTTATTTTACATAGTTTCCTTTATTTTTCTTTGCTTAACAAACTTGGCTGCCATTATTCTAATATTTGGTATTTTTTTGAAAAGGGCATTCCATGTGGCCAGCGCTGATAGTTAATGAACCGTATGCTGGTGCAAATGGTTTGAAGCCAGTGCGGCGAGAGCAGTCTGTTTTTGTTCAGTTTTTTGGAACACATGATTTTGCAAGGTTATCCTGAAATACTTATATGCATCATTTGTATTATTCTACTAATTTACTTGACAATATTCAAGCATTTGCGTGCTAATCTGTCATGGAGCATTACTATTTTCAAGAAATCTACTCCATCCCAACAATTTTTTGTTCTTTTCATTTTCTGTTTTAACTCGTGAATTCATTTTTCTTTGCTGTTTTTTATTTCTCTATTGTTCAGAATCAGCCTTAAGCAGATTATGCCATTTGGTAAGGGCGTGCATTATTCTCTTCACCTCAAATGCAAGCAGGCTACTTTCCTTCAGAGCTTGGAGGAAGTTAAATTGTAAGTAATTTTTTGCACACTGTGATGTTGAATGTTGCAGGAGAAAGGGAGACAAAATGTTTTCACATCTGGTTAAATAAATTTGCTTGAATTTATATTTACGAAAGCCAGCCTAGTTGAGCACCTATCTTTTTTGTTCTTATAGATGGATAAAACAGATGGTGAAATATCATTGCTAGTTTTTAAGTTGGAACGTATATATAAATCTAACTTTAGAGCCATGTACATCACAATTATGCAAGTACGCAACAAATTTGCTTACTTGAAGTTAGATGAAGAAAAACTCTTTGTTGTAGATACTGTGGACAAATGATTTCATTTGTTTTGTTTTCCAAGATAGATATATTTGTGTGATGGCATGGTTTTTTGTCATTTGCCAGGTGCTAGTTTGTTGTAAAGTTCTTGTTGTAGGGTTGAACCTTTTTTAGCAAGTTTAGGGAAGAGGATCAATAAAACTAACCTGGAGCAAAATGCCTTTAAAAAACTTGGCACATTTAACATTCAAAAGAAATAACAATTTGATTGAACTTTTCAAACTAATATTTGAGATTTTGTTTTGAATCATAAGCATCTTTTTAGCACAAACTTAATGGTTGCAGCATGAATACAGGAAGACAATTTTTTGATCAAGTTGAAACATACGGTAGTCTTGATTTACATGAGAGAGAACATTGTATGAATTGAATTCATGTATGCAATAGAAGAGTCTTGTGATAATTGATGAAATATGTCTGAGTAAAGTCTTTGATGCCAAGTGAGACTTGTATCTGTTAATGGTATTATTTGGTTTGTACATAAAGTTCCATCTTTGTGCAACGTCTATAGGGGTGCATAAACCGAATCTCACATTTTTGTAGTAGTCAAGAATTGTCCTTTCTTCAATCATAGTTTGTTGTCATTTATGATGAATTAGTACTTCCTGATAAAACTTGGTCAATGAAGATAGATCAATGTATTTATGGAATGGATAGTATACAACTTTTTTAGCCTTGTCATAAAGCTATATGTCAAGGTTCAATGGTGGTAGTGAATCTATAATAAGGGAACTAGATGAAGCATTCAAAGTATGAGGTATAATGGCAATCAGAAGTGTGACAATCTCTTTTGGTTTTTTATATTATATTTTGAGAGGAGCAAGAGTAACCAGATTAGTAGTTGGATTGGGAGTACGGATCAGACACAGAGGTTAAGGAAAGTGTAGAATGTTTCGTTGAAAAAATTTGGAGTTAATTCAAAGTTAAAAAAATTCTTAAAACTATAGAATTGATGTCTAATAGGATCATAATATCCTTTGTATGTATGGGAGTGGTGAAGTACGATACACTTAATTCTTATTGGGGACAAGTCTAATACTAGATTATTAAAATGCAAAAAGCCGGTGCAACCATAAATTGGAGTAAACAATGAACAAATGTTTCTTGAGTTGAAGGGAATAACATTTTTTAAAATAGATGAAGGCATCCGATTGTTTAGGAGTGTGCAAGTGATATCAAATATGTGTTGATGCTTGTGTTCTGTTATTCCATTTTGTTGAGAGGAATAAGGGCATGAAGTCTATTGTGTGATGTCTAATGAATTTAAGAAGTTTGATACAAATATGAATAAATTTAAGAGCATTGGTGAAGCAAAGAACTTGAATGTTAATGTAAAAATTAGGCCTTTATTTCATTACAAAATGATTATATTGTCTTTGCTACTTAAATTTATTTTTCAAAAGCTAAAGCTAAGTAGCTCAAGAATAATTATCAACAAAAGTATTACAATGTTATCTTTCACTATGAGACTCCACTTGAAAGATCCTAAATGTCAAAGTGTACTTACTCAAATGTAGTAGAACTCGTTCAATCCTTTGAGGATAGGAAGAGCAATGGTACTTGCTTAACTCATAAGGTTTATATTGGAAACTAGAAAACTCAAGAGGAAGGAGTTGCTTTAATTTAAGAAGAGATGGATGATCCAAATGGTTTTATCATTGGAATGGAGCCACAAAGGCAAATAATTCTTTGGAAGTGATGGACATAATGTTATTATCCAAAAAAATAAAGATTGTCACTCATGATTGTCACCAATTTGCATCTTTAAATGGTGAAGTGTTTTGATAAATTAGTTAATAGAAAGGAGACTTATAGAAAATTTAGGGGCATAAAGTATGTGATTAAGGTAGAAAGTTTCAAACATTGGAGTGAATCCTATTTTGTACTTGTATTAGGTGAATTTGAATCATTTGCAATACGAACAATAGGTAATGGTTGAGATAGAATTGTTGGGTGAAGTGATTATTAATTATGTGAGATGAAGCACCAAAATTTAACATCTAATACTCATCGTGGCTAGCATTGAAGGCACCTAGAGTAATAGATAAGACTTGAATTGTGGAATATGCAACAAATGGTTGTAGTTGTTAAAGTTGTGAATTATGGTCATCTTGCTTAAGGGAACACCATTGTTTGTATTAGGAGAGGGGATACCACTATTTTTGGTAGGAGGCTTTATAGAAAGGGCTACAATATTGGCCCAAACAGACTACCCAAACTTGATATTGGCATTTTTTAGACATGTGGTTAGTAAATCTGCCATTAGAGCAGCATTAAGGAGGTAGAGAGATGTTTGAAGTATTATTGCACCCATTGTTGGAATTATCACGGTTTGGTCTATTTTTCTTACTATGTCCAAAACCATGATTTGGATAGTTAGATCATAAGATCCTATAGCAGAATTAGAAGGTATATTAGAGGTTGTGGAGAACTTGGGAGAAAGCGGATGAGAGAGATGTTCTTCCATCTGTGATGATTTCATGTCAATTAGGATGTAGAGAATTTTTGAGACAAAGATGGAACTTTTTAACAAATGTGCCTTTTGTTGCAAGGGATTGATTATTAATAAATGATATAAAAGGAGTTTTTCAATAGCTCTTTCTAAGGTTTTAAAAGGCTCTTGAAAAGACACATTCTTCTTTGTGTAAATAGAAGATATTTTAATAGTTGAAATACTTGAGAAGTGTTTTCAAAAAACATAACACAGTAAGGGATATTTGACTTTGTGCCATTTAGAAGCCAATATGACTATATAATTGTCTTTTTGCTATTATTTATGGGAGGTAAAACTCTTCTTTACACCGTTTGAGAGATTTGTTTTGTTCAATAATGAAGACATTGAACATTTGGCATCATAAGAGGTAGTTTGGATTAGTCATGGTCATGTTGACAATAAATTTATTTAAGGATATCATGCTAGATGTTCAATAGATGAGAAAAAGATGACTGGCAAGAGAACTCAGGTAAATTGTTATATCCATAATTATAAGTCAGATAGTGAAGTAGCATAGACATAAATGTTTGGTTATTTTTTATTTTATATTTTGGGAAGAGAGGTTGTGGGATCAGGGAGAAGAATATTGTGATTGTGGCTTATTGGGACGAAGGAAGAATACTATGGCTTTTCATTAGTATGAAAAGATGAGGGCAATGAACCAAATGATGAACCAATTTCCAACATGAGAAGCTTGTAACGAGATATCTAGAATGGGATTTTGTGAAATAGTACATAAATGGGTGTCCTCAAAAAGCCTGATGAGATACACCTCTGTAGTCACCTAAAGCACGATGATGATTTAGAGCTAGAAGTGGAAATTGTTCTTGAAGTATTGCAAAACATTTACAAGCTAGGACTTTTGAGCATGGGTGTTGGCTATTGAGGGAAGATAGTTTTGGGATGGGCAAGTTGTTGTAGGATGTAGATCCTAATGCTTGGGAATGTGGTTGTGGATTTGATTGAGGTGGCATTGTGGTTTGTAGGACATGTTTAGGTGTGAGATCGCATAGAGAGACCATTGAAGAAGATAAAGGATGTTGGTTTTGGAGTAAAATTTGTTTTTTGGGTCTATATATGGACGTAATAGTGGAGGATTGGGGTTGGAGAAAAAAAGGAGAGTGCTACTTTGTTTGCTTGAAGAGAAAAAATGTATGAATTTTATTAATGCAAAAGGAGGAATTATGTACCCTTTTTTTGGGTCCAAGTCACAATTACATGAGTAAATAAGTCAATAAAAATAAACTTAATAAAACAAAGAATACTTGATGGATTATTTATAGTTTATATGAAAAGAATATAAATTAAGGTCTAATATAATTATATTTTAATAGTATTAAACTATGATTATGACTTAAAAGTTTTTTGATGTCATTATATGATGATACTTGTGGTCTTCATTGAGATATTGTTTCTCTAACTTGCCAAAATTTAATGTTAATTGCTACAATGTGATATCAACACAATTTACATCTTATCTCATGGTATTAAGACATGAAAAAATATCTGGTTGTTTGAAATGAATATTATTTATAGTTTGTCATATGATTAATTACTTCTGTTTTTCTAAATTATATAACTAAGTTAATGAAAGTAATTAATCCAAATTGTGAATAAATGAAATTTTATGCCTACCACACAGATCTTTGGCATGCCTCTATTAGTAGTTTGCTCGATTAGTGATCTTTCATTGGATACTTTGCATAGTCTTTTTGGTCTTGTTTATACTTTAAAATATCTATTATTACAATAGAAAATAACCTTTTTGGGGCCTTAATATTGGGGTTTTCTACAATCTACTTGTTCAGTAATTCACAGCTAAATTTTTATGTGTGCAGTGTGATTGTTGTTATTTTTCATCTCCACTTCAATTTGAAAGTCCAATAAATTTCTATTATGATAGTTTCTTTGTGTATTCATTCAAAATTGGCAATTTGCAATGAGTATATTGATGATTTTGTTGTGATTTTGAGCAGATATCTAAGTAATCAGTACTTCCCAGAGAGAATGTTACGTTTGCAAAAGTCCATGGGTATTAATCATAATAATGCTGCTTCCGGTGAAAATATGGGGGGAGGTTTTCCTTCTGAAGATACTCCTGAGAATGAACTTTTACGTCACACTGATGATTGCATTGGTAAACCAATTGAAGTAGGAAATCTTCGTGTTACGTGTTTAGGTATTTTCCTAAATTGCATATTTTTTGCTATCTTAATGTATTATTGGCCTGCTCTTAAATATTAGAATATCTATTAAGGCTTTATTATTTTCTTTGGTCATTATTTATGGCTTGTCTTATTTATCTTTTTCTTTCTTTGTAGGAAACGTTGTCCCAGATTCCGTTTACTTTCGTAACAAGAATCATGTGTGGCCTGAAGGATATACGGCTTATAGGAAATTTGCATCAACAAAAGGTGACATTCATCTTAACAATTGTTAGAAGGTTGATTTGGTCAGCCTTTCCTCCCTAACCATGCACTATTTTTTCCTTTTTGTTTTTTGCTTATGCTATTTTCCATATCAAACGATGTTTAAGTTTTTTATTTGTTCACTTTTTGTAGATACATGTTTGATTGGTGTATACAAAATGGAAGTGCTAAGGAATCCAAAGTCAATATCTCGACCGTTATTTAGAGTAACGACAGATGATGGGGAGCAGGTCTTGCCATCCTAAGCCTTATAATCCTTTTTTTATCATGTTTCCTATATTTTTTCTTATTTAACCTTTTTTGTGGATTAATCTAGAATTTGTTCGCTCGCCATCTATTTGGTTTATGCCATCATTCTCTCATGGTTTTGTTTTCCCTTGATTTTACAAATTTCAAAGCTGAATAAGAATGACATGGACTTGCTATGACTTCTTTTCTGGTTGCTGATTGATCTTGCCAGTACCATTGACCGAACTTAAAGATATCGTGCATCTCTTTAAAAGTCATCTGAAAAATCTTGACTCTTATCGTTTGATCAGTTAGCTAAGTTTTAGCCTTTCCCTTAACATTTTTTTCTACTGCTTTGGGGATGGTTAGAGTTAATGGTGTACGTCTTTGTCTTAGCATGTTGCTCTCTTTATGCCTACTAGCAATAGAAGATGCTTTGTGATTATGTTATTTGATTTAACAATTTCTCTCTCTTTAAACAACTATGGGTCAAACTGGTTTACATCAACAATGAACTTCATTTACAAATTGATAGCTGCTGAAATAATATTTGATATTTTTATATAATATTATTGTTTAGCTGCTATGCACCCGTACCCACACCCAGCTTTCATACTGGAAAAAATATATATTAAACATAAGAGAATGGCATTTATGCTATCTTATTGCAAAGTGTCAGTACTTGTTTCCTTAATTGTTTTTTTTTTAACTTGTTTGATCTATGGATAATTTTAGGTATTAGAGCAAAGTTTTCCTACGTAAAAAGAAAAGAACATACCTAGGATATTTCTTGTGTAACCAAAAACAATGCAAATAACAATAGTCGATGGAAAAAGTAAGATTGCATGGAAGTTATGTTGTTTAGTTGAGAAGTATCCTACATTCATGGGAAAAGGAGAAGCCCATATCAACCATCACTGTTAAGTACAAAACAATTAAAGTTAATATGAATCAATGCCTTATACAAAAATCAAAAGGATAACTAGATAGTTATCACCCAAGAAAAAGCCCCCGTATCCAAATCTAGTTCTAGTCAACAATCAATATTTGTCTTTGCTTTTCCTTTTTGTATTTCAAGAATCAGTCAAGAAGTTGGACCATGAGATGTCGAAGTGGTGCCAACAAAAGCTATAAAATTTGCCAAATGAAAGGATTTCTTTTATTTTTTCTCTTGGGCAACAATATTTCTACGAAAATAGAGATGTCATAGTTGTCATCCTTTTCAAATTTGGGAAAAAATTATTTTTTATCCTTATAAATAAATGATTGCCACGGAATATTTATGTAAAACGTCAATATCCTTGAGGTCATGTATTTGACTTGTTTCACCAAATCTGGAGAAAGGTACTTTAACTTATGTGTGCTAGTGACTACTGGCTGGCTAATTAGCTCACCTTAAAGTTGGGTTCCGTTGGGAATAAATAAACATTAGTTGAGGTTAACAAGTAAATTCCTTGCGTTACTTTTTTTATCTGATTTTTTTTTTCCTGTAAAGGCACTGTTAATTTGTTTTCTTTCAATTATAAAAATCTTTTCATGTGTTTTATTTCTGATAGCACATCCAAAGGATAGAATATTCATGCTGTCATTATAATAAGCTGAACGCACCTGTCTATAATAAAGTTGCTTTACCTCTTCATAGGTTTGCAGATTTTAAATGCCATGGAATGACCTGTTAAGGCTTAATTTGGATATCATTTACTTTTAATGCTAGATTGATGGATCAAATCCTAATGATTGTTGACAGCAAGTCTATAATAAAGTTTGTTTACCTTTCATGGGTTTGCAGATTCTAATGCCATGGAATGACTTGTTTGAGGCTTAATTTGTGTTCGCATTTACTTTTTATGCTAGATTAATGGATCAAATCCTAATGATTGTTGGAAGCAAGTCTATGAACGCATTAGGCGCACGCAGAGTAAAGACTCACTTGCTGAAGTTGAAGGATATGATTTGGACAAGTCGGGTTCTGACATGTTCGGCTTTTCAGATCCAATGATATCCAAGCTTATTCAGGCATGTGCTAAAGTCATATGTTCAATTGCATATCCTTTGCGTTCAGGATTTATGTACGAAATTCTTTATTTTTATCATTCTGAGATTGCTAGTAGTTTTGTGTCCAAAAATACTACGTTGTGATGCCTTCCTTTTTAATCAACTAACTGGGATTGGGTGGTTGCTATGGTCCTGCATGTGTGCTGCTCACCATTCCCGGCAGTTTGCCAGCATCTACTGGAGAAAGTTATTACTATGATGCTTGCCCACTGTTGTGTATTAGTAATATGGTTGAAGCCACCACTTTCTAAACATATAAGCACTTTTTCTGCCATTTGCTTCTCAATGTCAAAAGTACAACAGGAAATTTGGCATGGATTTAGTTGTGAATAAGCATAGATCATGATGACTTTATTTTCTCGTAAAGCTATTGACACAGTTAATCCATTATGGGAAGTTGGTACCTTTTATAGTCAAATTGTTGTTATCATTATTAACTTATATTAAGCATTGTCTATTAGGTGGTGCTTTACTATTTAAATTGGCATAATGTATTATTAAATATGTAACTGCTGATATTGTTTTATGTGATTGGGCAAACAGGTTAGTCAATGTTAATCAAGTTTGCTGCAATAGAAATTAGGATATATTTGGGGTAATAGTAGAGTGGTAGTAAATCAAGCAGTATTCATCAATGATAGGGTATGGAAAATAGGTACAGAAGGGTCAGTCGTAAGATGTCTAGAAGTGTGAAGCATGTGTAAATTAGAGTCTAAAACTCATGCATTTAACAAGAATGAGTAGAAATTGATGATTTATATAACTTTCCTCATAAAATTGGATAAGGCCATTATTGATGATGATCATTAGATGACAATTTGATTTATTTTATCATTTTTTAAATAGATTTTGTGTAGATTTATGGTTATTTTTGAATATGTGGGATTTGTATGAACTTTATTTTGGTAGCTCCTGCATTTTGTCATACCTTGTGTGTGGCAAACTAGGACATACTGGAGTTTACAAAAAAAAAAAAAAACTCCTTTAGTTTAGAAACTTTCTTTTTGGTAGTTCATATATTGCATGCCTTTGTCACTAGATATGGAGGGAGTAAATCAAGTTGAGCACAATATACCTACTCTACCTGTGATGTCTGCTTGAAGCAATCTTGGAGTTGAGAGCAGTGATGAAGCTTGTATCCTGTTGGATTGTAATCTTATAAGTTGGATTCAAAGAACTCCTGAGCATTCTATTTGTTTTCACATGTATAGTTTGTATGATTGTTTGTGTTTGTTGGTATAAATTAATTGTTATAGAAATTCTCAATACGTTTTTAGTTAATATGGTAAAAAGTGGTCCATACGCTTTTTTAGATGAGGCTTTGTGCATACGAATTTGAGGATTCAATTGATGTTGAAGTTCTAACATGAAATGGAACATTTTCTTTGCAAGGCCACATAATCAAACTATGATTTATCCTCATATCTTGACATGGGGTATTGTTTCAACATATTATTAGCTCCAACTCTAGTGCAGAGCATATCTCTATAGAGTATAGGATCTTCTTTTTTGGTTTTTTTTCTTGACATTGTAACTTTTCTTAAGCGCTGCTTTTCCTTTTTGTTGCAAAATTTGCAGGCCATAACTGGATCTAATGATTGATGTATATTTTGTTCTTTATCAATTACTTGAGGAAGGGGAATTTATCAAAATTCCTCATTAGCTCTTCCATTTTGCTTTAGATATTATTATCTGTGTTAACTTTAAATACTTAACTTCAGTGTAGACCAGGCTTGGAGAAAGAGCAAAAGCTTCCTACTGGTTATAGAGCTGTTCGGATTGAGTGGAAAGATCTCGACAAGTGCAATGTTTGTCATATGGATGAGGTAGTTGATTAACATCTATTCAGGTGTGTGTTTGTATAAACTTGAATTCATAATAAAATCCTTTCTTTAATACAGGAATATGAAGGTAACTTATTCTTGCAGTGTGATAAGTGTCGCATGATGGTATGCAATTTAATTCTCCAGTTTTTTTTTTGTTTGCTTGTGGATAACTAACTCAATAAGTTGCTTTTGAACTGTCCTCGCTGTTTCAGGTGCATGCCCGTTGCTACGGTGAGTTAGGGCCTTTAGATGGGGAGCTATGGCATTGTAAGTTATGTCGTGCTGGGGCACCTAGAACTTCTCCACCATGCTGTCTCTGCCCTGTCACAGGTTCTTACCAACCTTAATGTGTTGTAATACATTAGGTATATGACATATGATGCCCATTGGGACCTTGTGGGTGTCAGGTGGTGCAATGAAACCTACTACGGATGGTCAGTGGGCTCATCTAGCTTGTGCAATATGGATTCCTGGTTTGTGATAGAGTTCTCTTACTGGAGTTTGAAGTTTATTGATACTTTGATAATGATATGGTACAGTCACCTGCAGAAACTTGCTTATCTGATGTGAAGAAAATGGAACCTATAGATGGGATAGGACGAATACACAAGGTTAATTTATAATGTCCCATTTTCAATAGCATTGCTTATATAAAAAATACTTAAAAACCTGACTTATGTCTATTCACTTGCTTCAAATCCTTGAAATATCTTACCCAGGATCGATGGAAACTTTCGTGTAGCATCTGCCATGTGAGTTATGGAGCATGCATCCAGGTACAATCACTCCTATTTTTTGTTTTATCTTCTCTTTGTTAAATTAGTACCCCAGATAACAGTTTTTGCCAAAAGTCACAATTTTTTAACCTTTTGGAGTTATTTCATATCTGTTTCCCTCTTTTGGCCCAATGATGTACGTAGGTTTTTTTGATATGAGTAGTACAATAATATTTTCTTAGTATTGTTTGTCTTTTACAGTGTTCTAACAGCACCTGTCGAGTGGCATATCATCCGCTTTGTGCACGTGCTGCTGGTTATTGTGTTGAGGTACTTTTTATTTGATTTTATTACTTCTTATTGTCTGTTCTCTGCATGCTGCTCATGTTTGTGAAATAGTGATCATAAAATTAAAAAAATCTAAAACTATGTTGCAATTATTTGATTTGCAGCTTGAAGATGAAAACAAAATTCATTTGATGTCACTTGATGATGATGATGATGACCAGTGTATTCGGCTAATCTCATTTTGCAAGAAACATAGCCATTCATCTAATGATCGAACTCCCTCTGAGGAGGTCTCAACTTTGCCTGCCAAACAGGATTCCTGCTATGTCCCCCCGCCTAACCTTTCTGGTTGTGCTAGGACTGGTACGTAAATCTTTAGAACTTATGCATAACGTGCTTGGGCCTTTTTCTTGCTAGATATATTCTTACTTGTTTAGTTGTTTATTGTGCAAGTGTTTAACAAGTTATTTCTTTTTATTCTCAGTTGTAGCTCATGTTGCATTTATTTCAAGTGTTAAATTTAGCTCTTGCCCTTCATCAGATAAAAGAAAGTGGTTTCTCTTTATTATAATGTAATGGATAACCTTTGTTTCCATGCAATATAAATACTACTCTTACCAGTCATCATGTTGTCATTATAATGGGTACATTTCTTTTTTTTTTTATCTTTGCTACTGAAAATTTTTCCTTTCCTTTGCTGTGTTTGTTTCAGAGCCTTACAGTTTTGCACAGAGGAAAAAACAAAAAGAGCCCCATATTCTTGCTGCTGCAGATGCTAAACAATTATATGTTGAGAATCGGCCCTATCTTGTTACTGGCTATTGCCAAAATGGCATTGCATCTGGTCTTTCCTGCAATAAATCCTTGCAAAAAGCTCTTTCATCTGGTGATCAAAGATTGAAAGCTCAACATGAAAGTAATGGTCGAGTTTCTTCAATAGCTGAGAAGTATGAAAACATGAAGTCAACTTTTAGATGTAGATTAGCATTTGGTAAGTATTTTGACGTCTTTGCAAATTAATTGCATTCTGAGCATCTTATTCAATGCAGTTCATCACGGAGGCTTATACATTTTTACTTTCATTCTTTTCCATCATTTCCTTCAACATACTATCTGTTACCTCATTTATTTGCCGTTGCTTTTAAATTTTATATGGCCACTTGATACTTAAACGATGAATGTTGTCTCCTTAACTTGAATTATTACTTGTGAAGGCTGACATTTTTGGTGATTGGATGAGGAGAATATTTTAGGTGTGTGATATTTTGTGCTTTTCTTAGCTTCTTTTTTCTTTTTCTTTTTCTCCTGAAATTTTCATGCCCTATAAGCTATAAGTTGTAATAAAGGTTTTGTATGTTTATACTTCATGCAATATAAAATGATAAGTTCAGGAAAGAATGTTTAAGAGCATCTTCCCTGATATTTGGGATAAGGTTTGCATTGCATTCCCATCAATAATAAAAATTAGTTCAGATTTTTTTTTGAAGTTTTTTTTCCTTTGCTTCTATTCTTGTTGAATTTTTTCCTTTTTTATTAATTAAATTGTAGCGTTTTTGTTGAAATGCTAGAAACCACACTTAATACTGTTGAAGAATGGAATTGCGTAGTTGTTGATTGCAATTACATATTCAAAATTGTTTTCCGTGCTTATGTATTTTTTGTAATGGTCTATTTATGATATGGCATTTCTAGGAAAATCAAGAATACATGGCTTTGGCGTTTTTGCTAAGCTTCCTCACAAGGCTGGTGATATGGTATTCTTGAGAAGTATAATTGAGATCCATTTTATGCTTGATTTTTTTTTTCATTTTTGCACTGGCAATAATTTGGTTCCAGGTTGTTGAATATGCTGGAGAACTTGTCAGACCATCAATAGCGGACATAAGGGAACATTGTATATACAATACCCTTGTGGTAAGTTAAAACTTATTAATCTCTAATAGGTGTGCTATTTAGTGCTGAGAAGAAATGCTTTTGAACTTTCTCTATTGTGTAAAGATCGTATGGTAATGTTCCTGTGGACGTTGGTATACTTCCATTAATTTTTACTGATTAACTTTATGACTAAGAAGTGCCGTGCCCTCTTGTTACATAGCTTCTGCTATTAAATCCAAGTTCAATAAAACCTATTGTTCGCCAATAAATGTGACATTTAGTGCTTAGAAATGCTTTTGCACTTTCTCTAGTGTCTCAACATCATATGATAATGTCCCTGCAGAGGTTGGTACACTTTCATTAATTTTGATGTTTGCTGATAACTTTATGACTAAGAAGTGCCCTCTTGTTGTTGCATACTTTGTACTATTAAATCTAAGTTCAATAAATCAATTTATGCATTTATTTATTTTCAGATATCAGGAACCTTAGCCATTTTACAACAAAAAGCCTTTCATTTCAATTTAATGATACTTCTTGCTTGGCTTATGCGTAGGTAATTTAGTCTTGAATTAATCATTCATAAAGTCCTTGAACATTCACATTAGGTATGGATAAGGTTTCTTAGGCCTTTCTATGGCTGCAGCTATGCAGAATTTTACAATATTAGGATCATTTTGTTATTTTAGGTCTCGCTTTCATGCTGTCCTCCCATATTTCTGAGATGATGACTAAGCTGATTCCAACCCCATATTCTTTACGTTGCACAATTGAATACTTATTTTTATTTGCTACCTGCTGATTAAGTCTTTGTAGTAGGATGTTAGTACACTTGTTTGATTCATGTTATCACTATTCCTTCCGTAGCTCACCTTTTAAGGATTTTACCAAAGAAGCATAATTAAAAAAAATATATATTTTTTAATGATTCTTTGTTTTTTGTGTTTTGTATTTGTAGTCTATTTTTCTGATATATGACTACATTTTTTGAGATATAATGCTGAGTGTTCATGTGAAATTGTGGTGACATTCTGTTTGAGGCAATCCACTTTACATTTGTATTAATTGATATTTTTTAGTGAGACCTTTAAATATTATGGGTTTATTTCCTTGAGATTATGTTACTGATATGATTCACTCATTTCTATTGTTTGCATTCCCATTGCAAATTCTAGCACATGTTGTTTCACATTTCAATGCAATTAGATACGCATAGTTGTCTATGTTATTGTGTTAACCAGCCTAATGAGAAGTCTAATATAAATCAGCCCTGAAGTTTTTGCATATGATGTGTAATTCAATGTAATTAGACATCATTAGGCTAAAGCACCTTCAATAAATTTGGCTGCTTTGCTGCAACTGAAATTCATCAGTTAAATGTTTCAGACATAGCTAGAATTTGGCTATTACAAATTATGGTAGATGATTGCTATGCATTGGGTCGAAGTAATCCTGGAATGTTTATTTTATTCCAATCTGTCATGATTTTTTTTCTTAAAATTCATCTTGTCAATTTTAGGCTAGATTCTTCATGTATCATCAATAAATATTCCATGTTTTTCTAATGTACTATTTGCTCATGCAATCATTACCTAAAGGTTAGTTAGCTGTTGGGAATATATTGATGTCCTTCTTTATTCTTTTTGGTCTTGGTTATTAAAAGCCCATCCAATTATGCATGTTAGTTATTTTATATACTCATGTTCGGGGTTGTCTTGAACTAACCTATTCTATTGTTCATTTTAAGTTGAATTGGCTTCATCATTTTATCCTTGAAAGGCATCATGATTTTGTTGAAAGAATTCCTCCATATGTTGTTTAGGATTCACTGTCTTTTTATCTGTAGACGAAGTCATCTCTTTGTCCTTCCACTTTTAGGTTTGCAACAAGCCACTACTTATTTAGAGAATCCTCTTCTAAGTAACCAAGAAATGCTTGTCCTCTATTTCAAGTATTGCCTTGGCTGTATTAGTTCCTGCTCGTGTATATCTTACAAGAATAATCTTGATTAACTTCAATGATCAAATTTCATGACATTAGAATTTCTAAAAACATTTGTTTTCAATGTGATAATTACTTGCCTTTTAGATAAGCCTACTTTCATCAAGGAAGATGATATTATGAATGGTACCTTAATTTCTATGCCAAATCATAGAACTTGTTTTACAAGTTTTTAACATTGCAAAAATGTTACCTATTTCCTTATAACTTGGGATCTTTTGTGATAGATTATTGTTTATTGGCTATAAAAATTTCCCTCTCATATTTAGCTTTGTTTGTTCCTTCTTTAAGAGGTTATTAAAAATGAAGCTATTGAATTAAGAGAAATGAACAAGCAGCAAATCCAAAAAGTACCTCCAGTTTTTGGTACACCTTTAGGAGATCACAAAAGTATACAAAAAAGAATTACATCTTATATTTGTATATGCTAAGAATTTTGTTTCAGTTGGATCTAAGTGCTTAGTTTCATCTGGTTTTGGTAGATATGGAATTGAAACAAGTTGATTTCTGTGACGAAAATTGAGATTTTGGCCTTATTGTTTAGACTAATTTAGATTGAAACCCATGGGAAATTGATTGAAACTCTGGTTTTAAAATGAAACTTGGAATCATGTTTTGGAGTTTTCTCATCCGTCCTATTGTTGCTCCCATAGTTGCTGAACCAATAACTACTTTTAGAAATGTTGGCTTAGGTTTGGTAAGCTTGATTGGGCCAATTTTATTGGTATCACTTTGATTTGAGATGAATATGAAAGCTTCAAGCAAATCTACCAACATCTACAATTATTAGTTTCTCATTTCTTTATTCAAGATGCCTTCAATATTGTTCATGGTGAGTCTTGGATGTTAGATGTAAGTGTTACATTTTGCATAAATGACAATCATTGTTACTTTTCTACTCTAACTCCATTGCATCTCTTTGCCTTCTATTGACATTGCAGATGGATCTTATTCCCTTGTTTTGGGCATAGGATTCATTCTAGTATTCAAAAGTCTTGTTATTTAACATTCTCAATGCTCCAAAATTCCATACAAGGATTTTATTAATCAACTATCTTATAAAGACGTTTCATCGTTCTTTATGCTTATATCTTAAATACTTGCATTTCTCAGTATTTGAATACTTGGATGCAGAATTTTCGTGAATGTGAACATGATGGCCTCTATTATTTAGATAATAGTATTTCATCTCTCTTTTTTGAGGTGTTATTTGCTTTATTGTTCCTTTTTTATGGCACAGATTGGGTATAGAACATGATGCAAAGTGGAATTTGTCAAAAATGGTTTGGGTTATCCAATGAAGTTAAGTGAAAGCAGCTGGGTTTGATTGCTAATTATTGAGCATTAAAATGCTGGCATAAAATCCTTATTATGTTTCTTGATCTATGCATATGTACCAGTCCAGTCCTTTGATGAACATCTAAATCACCTTATAGTTAATTTTTACTTTGTTATAGCAATTACATTACTTACATTTAGCATATATAATGCTGATAGTAATACTCAATTCAATCTATAGAATTCTAATTGCACCAGTAAAAATTATTTTTAATTATTTAAAGATTGTTGATGCTATTTGAGAATATTATTTTTTTGCCAAGTTATTCATGGTTCTTCTGATTTTGTAAAATATGTATTTTTTTCATTGGTATATTATATGTTTGTTCCAGTTTTTTATTACAACTTTTGGGGTTTAATCTTCTAGGTCAACATATTTTTTATATAGTTAATTCTTAAATGCAAACTTTTCTATCCTTTTAACATGCCTTTGCATGATAGGCCATGATATTCTGAAGATTGTTGCTAATAGTTTAAGTGGTTGGTTAATTTTCCCGTCCAATATGCTGTGTAACTGCCTTGACTTTTAAGCTGGTTTCAGTTCATTGCTGTGCAAAATATGCTCAGCTTGACGGTACTGGGTATGCTACATACTTAGTTAAGTGCATGTAATGCTGTTTGTGCAAGCTTTTAAAATTTTCTTTTTGGAACTACTGTAGTGTCAAGCTCCTTCTCTGATTTCATTAATTACCTTTTTGAAAGCAATTTTTAGGACTTCATTCTATTGAACCTTTTTCATTGGTAAAGTCGTGCCCAAATTGTCTTATTCATAGTTTTGTTGCATTGTATGATATATGGGAAGATTTCTTGCTAATTTTATTCGTATTCTGTATCATTGTGGTAAACTTATTTTCTCTGTTATTGGTGGAACAAGCGGACTACTGCTTTTGTAGCTTTTTCTTGGTCTTCTGAAAAAGCTGCTAGATTTCATATTAGAAATTTCAAACAACTTATCTAATGTGCCTGTTTTGGTTTCTTATTTTGTCCAGTCCTTAAAAAATTCGTTGTTTTCTGATATCTTGATTGCTAGTTTAGTGAGAACAATATGTGTTGTATGCTGTTTTTTTATGATTAGCCAAAGGAATGCTGCAGTGTACATAAACATACAGTTATGTTTATGCAGGGTGCAGGGACATACATGTTTCGTATTGATAATGAGCGTGTCATTGATGCCACTAAAGCAGGAAGTATTGCTCATCTAATAAACCACTCCTGTGAGGTAAGGATCTATACATTCATATTTTTGTTTTGCTTTGTTTCTATCATAATCACTTTTTTTTGTGTTATCCTTCTGTATATGCCTTTTAGCTGTATGGTTGCATGTTTAAACCTGAAAGAGTTAAGTTTAAAGAAACCATTTCCTTGATTTTTTATTTTTCCTACACTTTGTGCTTTACAATAGCTACTTTACTGCATAGTGTTTATTCATGTTGGTGATGAGTTGTTTGGTTTTTTGGTAGTCATTTTAATGGTAGTTCATTTCTTCATGTTGTTGATCATCACATTCGTAAGCATTTGAAAAATTTTTGTGGCATTGGGTAGATATTTTTTCACATGATTGTGATCTTCTAGTAATGCTTGTTGAATGACCAACTTTCTTGGAGGCAGTTACGTTGGTTTGATGTATTCTTGCTACCGCTTGCTGGATGTTCCATGTGATTGAACATTTTTGTGTTTTCTGTTGCTATCAGCGAGAATGGAAGGTTTGATCTGGAATTGTGTTTTTTTTTTCTTGCACAAGTATTTGGTCTATTGAACTCGGAGTTCTTAAAAATCGTCTCCTGTACCTTCTGTCATGATTGTTTTTAGTTTCATTAGTGAGTATTCATCTGATAAATTGTATTTGTAAAACTTGTGTTTTCTCTAGTCCACAACTAATTGATGTTATCCTTCTTTTCCATACCTTCAGTTCTCCAAATTATGGTAGTTCATGATTGTGGTTCTTTTGTTATGTTGTTTTGACTGTATTCCTTTTGTACTTGTCTCTGAAATTCTTATTTGCTTGTCGGTCTAACTTTACCGTTACTTTTGATTAATTCACTCTCTGTAGTTGCCCATGCCTAAATTTAAGAGAGTTTCTAATCTCTTGTAAAGTAATTTTTTGATGGATAGATAGGCATTCTCAGCAAGCAAATTTTCATGTTCGATCTTCCATGCTCAGTACATAATTTAAATAATATGACTTCAGCCCAATTGCTATTCAAGGGTGATCAGTTTCAACGGTGATGAACACATTATCATTTTTGCAAAACGAGACATTAAACAGTGGGAAGAGTTGACTTACGATTATAGGTAATTACAGATTTTTTTCCTATTTAGTTTCCTCATTTTCCCTTCTGTGTTATTGACTATTCTTGTTACTCTCATTTTTTGCTCAGGTTCTTTTCAAAGGATGAGTTGGCATGCTATTGTGGCTTCCCAAGGTGTCGTGGCATTGTTAATGACATCGATGATCAAGCTTTGCAAATTGAGGTTCCTAGAATGGATCTAATAAATTGGGACGATGAATGAAAGTAAACCAAAAAAATCTTTACACTTCCATTTATTGCTAGAATTGTATATTTTTATCAGGAAGAATATATTAGGATTGTGAAATGTTGTTTGGGGATGATATTGTTATTATCTAATTCAATTTTTTTGAACTTGCACAATTCCTGCAATGGTACTTGGATCATGTTATGTACATAATTAATCAAGTGATGTATTTTTCAAACTTGGCTGTTAACGTGAGCTGTAAGCTTTTAACGTTTGCCATGAACCTTCTATATTCGATAGTCATCACGTTTCATGTTGGTCATGCTCTTTGCTGAAATACTTCGGCCATAGAACTTATATTATTATGGATTAATTGAAGATAATTCCTTGGCATTTGACATAATACTTTAGTTGGTCTTCTGGTTTCAAAATTTATCCATATTTGTCTTAAGTTTTGCTTTAGATGCAAGTAGGCTCAACTAAAATATTGAAAATGCTCTAACATGATAGCTACAACTAGGTCCTGCAACCCTTGTTGTCACCTTTGTCATCAGGTGCTCCCATAGTCGTTGCTTCTCCGTTGCCTCTTTTCCCTAACATTTCATTGCCTCCTCCACCAGCTACAAGTTCTTGTAATGTATGTTAGCACATAAGTAGTCACTACAAGTTCTTTTAATATTAGCTAGCACTTTTAGTTACTACAAGTTCTTGTAATAATAGTCGGTGCAGATAGTTTTCCATGTTCTTCATATCAGAGGGTCTTATTATGCTTTTTGTGGCCTTTGTTTCTCAAAGACGTGAGCATATTTTGTAAATTCTGCTGTTATTTGAGTTTCTTCAATTCAGTTTGCACAACCCTTCTAATTGTTTGAAATACAGTTTTTACTTTGATGATCATGAAGCTGTTAGAGTGAGAATTTCTTAGAGAGAGATACAATTTTAAAATGCAACTTGCACCTTTTAAATTTGATGTCATGTTGAGATTTTGTGCTTGAAATCATATCTACTTTAGGCCCATCATTTGGGCTGGCCTTTTACATCATAATGGATAATAGATGGTCTTGGGCCGTGCACATATTGCCTTGTTTTAATAGTTTAATCAAATAATATTTTTGAACTTTCTCACATATTCTTAAGGATGGGCAAGGTATAGGAGACTAAAACACAACAATTTTAACGAAAATGCACAGACATGCTAGAATGCTATCTAGAAAAATAACATAAATAAAATAATTAATTAATAATTTATAAAATATGACTAGCTTATAATATAAGATAAAGACATTCTTGGTAAAGGATTATAAAATCAAGTAATTTAAATAAAATGAATTTTTCAAAATCTTAATATCATTTAATGGTGAGGTTCTTCACACAATAGTTTTAATGAGAAATGTTTTGAAGGTCCAAAGACTTGTTTAGTTGACAATACTCTTCAAAGATAGGCTAATGGTTGAATGCAAGATATGACCTTCAAGCAGATGAAATGCTGATTCAAAATCTATGACAATTCAAAATCTAATGTGCAACGAGCAAGATTTGATTTAGCGATCTTTAGTTCAAATACTATACCGACATCCAAGATGAGTGTTATCAATAAGGATGAAATGGGGGAAGAGGAGAAGAGGAAGGTTGGTAGACAAACATGATAAAAAAATGCTTTTAAAACTCTTTATTTATGACGTTATGCTAAGTTGTTTAGTGCAATTCTTAAAATTTGTCAATAAAAGTTTTGGTTGTCTTAGAATCCCCTTATACATTAATGAATTTTGCATGATTCATTCAATAATTTCTTAGGAAGAAAATCAGTAGCTAGTCTATACATTGTGGGTTGATTATGAAGTACGATGGATCATTTAAAAAGTTCAAAAGATTGGTAATGTGACTTATTGATTGAACTTTTTGAAAATATTCAAGGTTTACCTAAACTTTCATGTGAGTTTTTTAAAAAGATATAATGAAAATGAGACAGAGCTCTCAAGAGGCAAGACTAATCATTCTTCACCTGTTAGGCAACAAATGTTTAATCTGGATGTGGAGAAGATCTTGCATACCAGGCTTTTGGGCAAAGCAAGAAGACCCACAGAATCGGGTTTTTTGTTAAATTAAAAGGGAAACTGGATGCTAAAACATCATGGAAAAAGGATACTACTCTACAACAATATAAGAGACATATTGTAGAGAACCTTTCAACGAGGACATCAGATTCTTTTGGTGGGGTGGTTTGTTACACTACCCTTAGTTTTAGTAAGTTTCTATTGGGAATGTATAGTACACCTATAAAAATCAGTTATGTTTTGGCCAACAGTTGGGCGAATTAAAGAAATCATCCATTAACTTGTGTATAAGTTATAAATAAGTGTTAAATTGGTTCTTTGAAACCTCCATTGTATAATTATAATTCATTTGTCTTGTATATTGTTACCGTAGTCAAAACCAGAAAAAAGGAAGCATTTTCCTAGCCCTAATTTTGCGTACTCTATGTATTTGGGTGTGTCGATAAGATTGGGCTAGGGATTAGAGTTTCTAGTTGCTGCACATGACAAGATTTGTTGCAGAGTTCAAGATTGTAATAAAACCCTTGTGTTGTAAAAATTTTTTGTATTGAAAGTTTTGGATATATCTTTCATAGAATTGTGTGGTTTTTATTTGGTTTATTTTTAAAAAATTGTAGTCTAGTAATTTGTTTTATTCTTTCTTGGTTTCATGCGGCTAGTTTTATAAGAGTAAATTTCATGTCAACACTTGTAACTTGTTCTTGTTTTCAAGGGCATGGATTCAAAATTAGGTGAGCAAGATTGAATTGAAGATCATGGTGACAACTCACATGATACAAATTAAGTAGTTTTGGACCTTCTCTTGTCATTAGTTTGATATTAGAATGTTATACAATCTTACAATTTATATAAGTAGCTTTAGTGATTTTTAATTGTTCTTATGAAGCTTGCTAAGCTTAGATTGTTGTTTCTTAGCCCGATTAAGGGTTTTTTTTTGGCTAAGATTGCCCTAAGTAGATCCAATGAAGGGAAATGCTTGGTTGTGCTTTTAATTGGTTAAGTGGCTAGCCATGGGGTAGACTACCTAGTGTTTGATTTTTCATGTTGATTAAAGATTTTCAAACATATGAAACTAGGATATATCTAGTTTCAAGTTCAAGGTGACATACAAGCACCATTTTTTATCATTTGGCATCTTTTTTGTTTTGGTGAGCACTAGGTATTGGATGAGGACTTTACACATGATGAAGGGGTTTTAGGAAATGGTTCTAAGATGTATGGGAAAACTTTTTTTTGCTTGCTTTATTGGTAAATCTTCTATCAAGTTTGCTAGTAGGTTTGCTTCAAATTTGTTTCAGAATCTAAAGCACTTAAAGGCATTGTCAAGCCAATTCCCCTTCTCTTGAACTTGTTACTTAACCCAATTCCCCTTGAACTTTTGGGATACTTGTCCTGTCTTTGTAGGGTTGTAACATGAGGTTTCTTTTTGTTAGAGATCAAAGTTTTGATCAATCTACAAATTTATTTGGCAAACCTTTATTTTCTTAAAATTTGGGGACAATCATGTTGTCCTAGTAAATTTTATGGTATTTCCATTGTGTTCTCATTTTCTTACCCACATGACTCACATTCATTTGCTAACATGGTGTGGCATATGTAGATAATTACAATGAAAAAGTCGTGCTCATACAACTTTGCAAGGAATAAACTCATTCATGAGTTTTAAAGACAAAAATAGGCAAATATTGTTTTAGTGCATCACATATCAACCGAATGCACAAATAACCCATAGATCACCTATGTTAATTTTTCTTAAGTAGTGGATGTGTCTTAAGGATTTCTCTTTACACATGTTTTATAGAATTTCACAATTTCTTTTCTTTGCTTTTAGTGTGAGGTTTTGACAGCTTTTCCTCTTTTTGTTTTTCTAACGACTTAGAAATTTCCCAATATCTTGTACCCTTTCAAATAATCGTTTATTATCTTAAACCCTTTTTCTCCAAGCAGGCGCATCCTTCTGTACAAAAGGAGCCATGTGCACACCCCTTTCCAAGTGCTTATCTCGAAAGTTTAGGAAATTAAGTGATTAGGTTTCCTCTATTGCTCAGCTATTATAACCAATAGGATTTAAATAATAAATTAATAAATAAAAAAGTTCAGTTAAAACCCTAATCCCTTGATTAATTCTTATATTTTTTAATCTATAAGGTTGCCAAAAATTCACTAGTCATTTTTCAAACTTGATAATCTATAGGTAAAATATTCATAATTTTTTTATATTTGATGTTTTTTAAAATTTTTTGTTTCATCTAATGTTAAAATTCTTAAAATATTATTTCTTTTCTTATAAGTTTCATCCTCTGAATGATATCTAATTGTCATAAAATTGGTGTTGATGGGTTCCTAATAATTAGTTCTTTAATATTTGAAGTTTATCTCCATCTTTTAGGAGTTGTACCATTTTTTTTGGCTAATTTAACAAATTTTTCAAATTTAAATAAATAAAAAGAATTATAACACATAAATAAATGTAAAATGGAAAATAGATAAGTTTTGTTTAATTGGGGATGTTACTATAGGCGAAAAGAATGCTCCATTAAATGTCTTTTGGAATTTGATTATTAGTAGCATACAAAACCAGTAAAAGTATAGGATCCAAAATTAAGTCTTGGTGTAATTTAAACATGACATGGCAAGTCTTTAAGTTCTCCTCACATTTGAGCGTGAGTGCCCTCTTTAATGGCCTGGAGTTGATTATTTTAACAATTTTGTAATCTGTGTTCATAATGTTGCTGTAGATGTTTCATAACATTTAGAGATTGCACAATCAATGCGCCACGCTTACATAGTGTCATTTCTTTCAAAGGATCATGTTTGCCTTTTAAACGAGGTTATTTACATTTTATTTGAAGAACTATGCTATTTTTTAGGATATTCCTAATGTTTTCTATTCCATTTCCACAACCGATTGTTTTATGCTATATAGTAATCTTCCTGATCACATGTTTCATTGATGTTTTCCTTACTATTTTGATTCCTTCATCTTCTTTTTTTAGGTTTTCCACTGTGCACAGCATTATTTGGAGATGAGATTTTGCCCTTTTTATAATTGTGAGCTTTTTAAACTTTTTTCTTCATATGCAATTATTGCTCTTTTTTGAATTGTAGTTTGTGACATGTCTTCTACAATAATTTTATAGATTGGTTGTCCACGTGCTTATTTCATCTGGACTTGTTTTCAAGTAATTTATGCTGTTATGCATAATTCAGTTACTTGTTTAGCAACATGTTTGTCACAGAGCCATTATTTTCCTTGACTACAATGTTATATTTTCACATTAAAAAGATTGGAGAATATTTGGATTTTATTGTAAAAGATTATTTCTCTGAAGATTTTAGCTATAAAAGTCATTTTTTATAGAAGTCATCAATCTATCTTTTATGTTGATAATTGCAATATTAATTTGATAGAAAGCACTCCCATGCATCTGTTAAATTAAGTGTGCGGTTTTTGAGCAATTACAAATGTGCAATCTCTCCTTCAAAGTATATTCAATACAAAAAGGTTTAATTTCCTTTGAAATTTATTTGACATATTACTAATATATATAACAATATGACCTAAAACATGTTTTATTTATAAACTGATCATTGGAGTTAATATAGGTTTTCCTTTTACTCTTCTTTTTTTTTTTTTATAGAAATTTAAGAACAAGCACGGATTGTATGTTTGTCAAGCGCAGACAAGAGATGGTGCCGAACGAGCTGTAAGACAGATACCCATTATTTGATACATCGAACTGTTGGTAAAAATTTTCTTACATCAAGGTAGGAATTTTGTTCACAGATTTGCATAATTGAGTACTGCAGAGAGTAATTATGTTCAAAGGGCCCAGAGCTTTCCAGGAGGATGTTCATGTAAACAGTTTTTGGAATACATTTTAGAAAGTCCCACACAATCCTCAGCCATTAATTTGAAGATGATTATGATTGTTTCACGAATTGCAAAGCAGGATGACTATTTGTGTAAAGGTTCCATGTAATGTAACCTTGCAGTACATTACGAAAGCAAAAAATTTTGTATTTAGTTTCTTTTTATAACAAATGTACTGGAAAACTTGTGTAAATACTCACCAATTTTTATATGTAAACTTGAACCTTTTTTTCTAGTTGATGATGTTGCATTTTTCTTGCAGGCCGTTGATGTTTTTGCATTTTTTAATTGCTTATATTCATCCTGCTATGACGAATTGGTGAAAGCAAATTCTCAATTTGGCCCTTCATAAATTGGAATAAACATTTTTTAATCATTAGGATTGAATGAGTGTAGGCTTGGTTCTTAACATAGAATGCCTGATTGAATTATTGACCCATGAACTAAGCGAGTGTCACCTTTTTGGGCTTTGAGTTTGGTATGCATATCATGTAAGAAAATTCACATATGCATCTTTTTGCAGAAATGTGGGAGGAGGAGGGTTGTTTTCCTTAATTTTATGATGTCACTTGATGGCTTGGCCAAAGATGATGCATTACCATTTCCCATATTCTTTATGGTTGGGAAGTCATCATCATTTGCAAGAAAAGAGAAGAAAAAGTATTATCCTTCAATCTTTTGGTGGAAGGACTTAACAAGTTTTCTAGAAAGTTAAGGTTTCTCCAGCAGATGATTGCATGGGAATTTGGGTTGGATGAAGTAGCTAAAAGAGGGATCAATAGTTGCAACAGATCCATTAACATTATTAGACCTGATCATAATAGAGCTAGGAAGGATTGTGTCACGTAAATCTCTTTTGGATGATTTGCAATTCGCCATACACTTCCAACTCTTAGTTGGCTAACCACTACACCAAGGAATTTATAAGTTAAGCCATAATAGATAACTTCTTTTTTTCAAATACTAAATCCAAAACTTATCACGTTTCCATTGTTTGATTAAATATAAACCATAAAAGATATTATACAAAGTAAAATATCTAAATTTTAAAAACAAAAACATGCATGAATAATATAAGATATATTAACAATTTGATATTACAAAAAAGATTAACATTTAAATTGAAACTTTATGAAATATGTTTATAAGTTTTCATCCATATCTTCTTATGATGAACAGTTTTGATTTGTTCTTTCTTTTTATAATAGTTATCTAATACCTTGTATAATCAAATAAAACTGCTTAGACCTGTGTTGACCTTTTGGAAACCCATCTATAACAAATTGGGCCTTGAAATTGGGCTTTACAGGAATCTTGTTGATTTTGTGCACCTTATCTTGCATCAGAAACTCAACCTTCTCAACGAATTTTTTAGGGTATTGTTTGACTAATTTTGAAAAACTATCCAAAATAGTTTGTAGGTGTGGATGGTTTTTCTGCATTGTTTTATCAAACTGTGTGGTTTATTATTTAAACCATTTGATTATTTTCTATAACCTTTGATTATTTCTTTAGCTTGATGAGACCAAAGGTGATCCATGGGGAATTTTTGTTATGTGACAAATTTTACAGATATCTCAGCTTGTTTTTTACAGAGCCAATATCAATAATATTGTTAGCATAGTGGAGATTTTGGAGAAAAGTTTGAAGAATAAAACTTCATGTGAATACTTTCTGAATTAAAGTTTAATTATCCTCCTGTGTGCTCGATTTTAATGAGATTTTGGATTTATTGTGTGAGACCTAAGCCTCCTATCCTTTCAAATATATGCAGTTGCCTCTTATAAATTGAACATGTATTTGTCACATTAGGAATGGAGTACATGAAACTGGTTAAGATTTTTTTTTTTTAAAGTTCATTATCTGAATTTGACTTTTGCTTCTCATTGTTGAAAGTCATGTTAAGTTACAATTTATTATCAAAACTGGTTAAGAATAGTTAGAGGTCATTGTTTGAGAAAATTACTCAATAATTGAATGGCTGGAATCTTGGACTTGATGAATCAATGCTGCATGTTAGAATCATCCTTCCTCTCTTCATTCTGATGTTAATCAGCACTTAAGGGCTTTAGATTCTACATTTATTAATGGTAGATAAGAGGAGCACTATTTTCATTTCCTAGAGTAATGTCTGTGGACCTATAGATTATGTCTAGACTTGATAGAAGATAAAGAAGATTGTAGAGATATTCTAGGAGACATGATAAGAGAGGCAATCATTAAGTTGGATAGTTTGAAATTGGATGAGCATAGTAATGTTGTTTATAGGATCCTTGGTAATCGATGTAGGCCAAGTGGTTAGATGACGTAGTAGTTTTGGTAGATGATTGTCATCTATTATACACATACATTGTCTTCTAGAAGTTAGTATTTCATTGATGATTGTAGGATGTAGTTACTATTTGAATGAATCAAATGATGCAAATTTCTTAAAGTTTTTAAGAAAAAAAAAAGAACTGTATAAAAGCATGAATGAATAATTAATATTTCTAAATTAGGGATTTAAGGTTTGGTTGAAATGATTGCAAATGATAAGATATACAATATTAATAAGTTGTAATGAAATAATGAGGATTAAAATTTAAGAATTTGAGAATCATAAAATTTTGTCTATTATATTTCAATATAGTTAAAAAAAAATAGCCAAGGAGATATTTGATAGTATTGTTGTTTTGAAAAATAGTCAAAGTGGTATTTGATTTATTGTTATTTGGATGACATATTTAAATAACAATGCTATGAAATTCTTTAACTTTGCAATAGAATTGTATATACTAGTTGCATGAATCAAGTGGTGTAAATATCCACTACTTTTCAACAAAAAATAAGGCAGGGTAAAAGCATGAATGTATAATTCGTATTTTTAAGTCAAGGGATTTGAGGTGAATGTAAATGAATAAAAATGAGAGGTTGTGAAATATTGGCAATTTATAATAAAATAATGAGGGCAAAAATTGAAGAGTACAATAATATATATATAATATTTTAATATAGGTTGAAAAGTAATTAAGGATATGTTGGCCATTGTTATTTGGATAATATTAATATTTAAATAATAATATTATCTAAATATCAATATGCCTAAAAGTTAACATTTCTATGTTATTTGTCCTTATGACTAACGATATTTAAATATTGCTTAAATTTAGTGTTATCTTAATGTCATTTTTGAGCGATAAAATCATAATGTTTAATGATATTATTTAAAAATATTATAAAATCAAATATTTAAAATTTTTAAATAATATGATATAATATGATAATGTCATTAAAATATATTCCATCTAAGATTGTTATCTTGAACATATGTCGACATACTTTACCATGTTTTGTGAAAAAAAATCAATTATGTTAATATCTAAGAGAAGTTGAACATTAAAAGTTATTTGTCAATAGCGCACAACACTGAACGACTGATACATAATGAAGTGCACTTAAAAGTATCATTGTTGTTGATCTCGATTACTTGTTGTAATGTTACAATTGTATTATGTCCATGCTTAATGCAAAACTGAATGTTATTTAAGTTAATGTTTCACCAGCTGAGGTCAATTCTTTCAAGAATAGTTTTCGACTCTGGAGATGATGTTCAGCAATCAAAGGGATTGTGCCATTTACAAATTAATTTAAACAATGAATTCGAGTAGTCCTTTTTTTTTTTTAAAGTTAGTTGAGTTCAAAACATGAACAACATGCGTGTGGGAATCTCTTTAAGCTAATGTTTGGTTTTATATCAAAGATTTTTACCAACTTAAGCTAGTTCTCCCCACTGCTAGCTTTTCTGCTTCAAAAGAACTTAAAAAACTTCGCAATTCTCATGTTAATATCGATCATTGTAATGATTGAGCTCTACTGTTCCTCTTTCCTGTGATCCGGCTCAATATGAGACCCTTGAGAAAAGCCACAGCACAGGTGTAGAAAATTGAGGTGTGATACCATGTAATATTGTTACTTGATTGGTTACTTGATGCTTTCTTTGTATAAAATGTCTGCCTCCAGATTTTATGTTCCTCCAAGCCACCCCAGCCTTAAGGATTCATCCTCACTTGGCTCTGACGTCAGAAGACCACGAAGGATTCTTGTTCCAGCTTCAAGTTCATTTTTTTACTGATAGGGGCTGCTTTTGGTATATATAATGGTTTCCTTAGAAGTAATTTGAATACATTCTTGGTCAGTAAACTAAACTGAGAATGGTGAAAGTTACATCATGGCATTATATTCTCTGCATAACATGCAAACTGGGATGTATATTTTTGTTGATATAGGTGAAATGAACTGAATTTTACAAATGAAATTGGAAGTTTCCTGGGAAGAAATTTCTTCTTCAGAATGTTTCATACATCATTGGTAAGATAAACTGCTCGCTGTTATTTACGCAATCCAGATGGTCTATGGTGGAACTTGTCATTTAAGAAGCCCATTGTTCAGTTGACGATGAAGCCATGAAGGTACAATTTGTTAAATCTTCTCATTCCTGCAAACTTCCTCCATATGTACTCGTCATTTTAGTAATTATGTTTTTATTTTTTTGTTCTTCTTGTGGTTATGAAACTGTATATATGAAGTTTCAGTCTGATTTTAGAAGTCATTATTACAGTTGGTAGAAATGAATGTTAAGGACGTAATTAAAATTGGTAAGAATAAATACCTTCGTTGTTTTGGTCTTGTAAAAGGTTGGTTCCTTTGCTATGCCTTATGACCTCTACTTGGTTTTCTTAAATATTTTCTTGAATTTTGAAAATGAAAGAGAAATATTAATTAATTGAACTTTATCAAGTCAAAGATAATATTTGAACAGATTTTTCGGAGGAATTTAAGACAATTGTATGAGCTAATAATAAGTATTTTTTTAATTGGATATATTTCAATACATGGTTAATTTTTTAAGTAGCGCAATTACAAAACTAGGAGGAAAGATATGGGTAGGATTACGTGAAGAAAATGATTAAAGGAATTGTAAAAACGTTTTAGTTGATAATGATCGGGATTCTTGGTTTTTTATTTTTTTTATTGTAATTCTTGAGATAGAAAGGGAAGATGAAGAAAGTTGTTTCTTATTGCCTTTGCATGGATTTGGATGTAAGGTTCATTTTCATGTTTGATAAGCTTTCTCTTATTTCTCTATTTGGTATTCATAAAGGGATTTGATTCTTATTTTTCTGTTCTTATTTCTGCTTGATCTTGGTTATTGGTTTTGAATTTTTTCAGATCTAATGCATGTGATTGTTCCTTGGTGTCATTTGTTGCTATAGTTGCATAGCTTGTGTTGTTTTCTTTTAGAATCAACTGCCGTGTAAGTTTTTTTAATAAACATACAAAGAGATTTCTTGATGTTTCTCTATTTGGCATTTATAGGGGGATTTTGTTCTTGTTTGTCTATCTTTTTTGCACTTATTCTTGATTGTAGATTATAAGCTTCTTCTTGTCCCATAGATATAAGTTGTTTCTTGGTTTTTTGTTTTTAAATACTAGATTTGCATAGCTTGTTTGGTTCTCTTACAATCAAATTTTAGGCTCTTTTATTCTAGCAAACAGAACTTTTGCTATGAAAATTAGTGTTAATGCTAGTTCTTATTGAAATTCAATGTACAATAGAAACATTTTGAATGACACTTTAGCCGAAGTCTTTTGAAACCTTGGGAAATTTGATAATAATATTTATTTTATTATTTAGAAGATCCTCAGTAAAGTTTAAAAAAAAAGATGACTATTTGATGGAATAGATGAGATAGAAAATGATCGATAGACTGTCAATTATATACAAAGGATCAAGTTCTTTGAAATATTATTGATCAAAAGATTAGGAGGAATTTATAAGAATATTTTACCATTTCACCTAAATTGATAAACTTGAAGCAAGTAGTTTTTTTTTTTTTTTTTTTTGGAATTGAAAAAGGTACATCACTTCAAGAACGTTTTGATGTCTATAATAAAATTATATTCAATCTTTCTATTTATTGATATGAAAATTGAATGAAAGATAAGCTTTTGATTTTTTTTTATACTCTAAAAATTGTGCAAGTTATTGTCACATGATTTTAAACAGATGTTTCAAATGGAGACTTTTTGTGAGGATTTATTTTTTAGAAAATACAGAAGCAAAGCAAAGACATAAGATTGATAGATCTAAGTCAAAGCTTAGGAAAAAAAAGTGAATGTCAACAAGTTCAGGTTTGAGTATAGATTATTGCAAGCAAAACATAAAACAAAAAATGAGAAGATGGTTTGCCAAGCTGTTCGATAATTTTTAATTGTTGACGCATGTTTATATGAGTTTGATATTGTTTTGAAAATTATAAACTATTGTTCGTCCTATAGATGATTAGATATTTTATTCTAGTTGTTTCAATTGTATGGCACTTCTTAAGGATTTATTTATTATTTATGGGTTAATTAATAGTGAAAATATCTTCACGAGCAATCATATAATTTTCAAGATGATAACAGATTCATTATAGATCAAGTCTCTATGATAGAGATGTCATGACTTTGAGTGAGGTTAAACATATTTTATTCTTATCTTTTAAAGTGTTTTGGACTCTAGTGATTGCAAATTTTTTGTTAGAGATCTATCCTATATGTTTGTTTTAAATGTCGAGAGTTTTGATAGTTTCTACTTCCTATAAGGTGCTATAGTTATAGGTTTAACTTCAAATTTTTTTTCGTTATTGAACAAATGTCCAGTGAAGTTTTTCAGACCTACACAAAAGAGATTTTTCTTGTGGACAAAGGAAAATTATTGTGAATTTTTCTACATATTATATTCTTGGTAAGTATCAAAGATTAGGTTTTCTATAATATTATATAGGATCAAAGGTATTATGCATCATAGTTTCTCTTTTATGTGATTTTATAATGTTAGAGGAGGATGTAAATATTTATTGATAACTATGCTAAAATGAGCATGGCATGCATATTTGGATAGATAAGCGATGTATTTGAGACACATAAAAGGTGGAAGATAGAGGTTGAAACGAAAGGGTAAGAGGTTTAGGATCGTTATTAGCCTAAAATTTTGTTATGTAGATAATGAGAATTTATTGAAAAAAGAGGGCTTGGTTTGCATAAGATACTTATGGAATACCATAATAGAATATAAAGATGGAAATGATAAATATAACATTTCTTGATAGAACAAGGAAAATAATATCTAAAACTAGTTTAGACAAAAGATTTTTAGGTAAATGTTATATTTATTACATTCTATTTGACAAATAAGTCACCAATCATTGTTTTTAGATTCGAAACTCTAAAGAGGTTTGGTTAAGGAATTTTGTAGATTTAGTTAATGTTGTCGGTTTTAATATATCATCCACTCGTGACAAAGCTGTCAAAGAGAAAAATGTTTTCAATGATTAACTTGAGCTATGATAGAAGAGTTCAAATCTCTAAAATTAACTTGACGTTGGAGCTATTGAGTATTCATAATTGGAAGAAAACTATTAACTGTAAACGAGTGGATATGGTGTTGGTTGATAGAATGATGAATATGAATTAGGGGGTAGTTAACTCGCTCCTTGAATAGGCCAACTTCAATGTTTACCTCTTCTAATAATTTTTTAAATTGAAAGTTAAGGGTTTGCTAATCACAGAAATATTGGAATTTGAAAATATTATATTTAAACATTTGAAATTGAAATTTCTTGAATTTTGCAACAAAAATTAGTTAGATTGATTGTTACTTGAAGTTAGCTATATGGTTAATTAGGAAATGGTCTTTTCTTGGATTTACAAACTTTCTAGGATATTTGAAACATGAAAGTAGAAATAAAACTTCAAAAAAGTGAAACCCAATTTAGATATTAAATTATTTACATTTTGAGTCCACAGTGATTTTCAGATTTAAGAATAATTAAAAAAAAAAGATTTTGAGCTCAAAATGCTACAAAATTAAGGTCAGTTTTGGTTAAGAACAATTTTAACAATGAAAGCTGGTAACTTTCAAACCTGAGTGAGCAAAAATGCAAATAAGGTGGATTTGGAAAATAGATTTGAAGCTCTATAAATGTCTTATGTCATAACTTAAAGAAAATGATGAAATAAAGAAAACAGTGCTCTGAAGTCGATAAGAAAGCACTGTTTAGGGATGAAGAATTTTCAAGGTTCCAAAAATTTCAGTTTTTGTCTGAAGTTTGATAGCCTGAAAATCCAACTTAAGAGCTTTGAACACCAAAACTAAGCTATTGTAGCAAGTTTTAGGATCACACAACAACCTCTAGACTCAACTAACACATACAATAAAGGGGAATGAAGTACCAAGCTCTAGAAAATGACCCTTTTACAATAAGCAAGCAACAAGCAAGACAAAATGGAAGCTGAAAATGAAGATGTACAAGCAAAGTAAACTTTCTATGGGTAGTGTCAAGAACTTCCCCAAGAAGGAAGATGAAGAGGTGGGTTCCAAGCCTGATGCAAAAGATCATGTTGGTTTTTCTTAAAAAAATCCTAATTAACACCTTTGACTCCAGTGTAAGGTCTTTCAAAGAGATAAAGTGGACAAAAGACAAGCAACATTTCCTATCACCTTGGTTAGCTAAAATAGATAATGATGACCCAAGGTATTTACCATGATCACCCAAGGATATCAATCAATTGCCCTAAGTAGGCTTGTTGACTATCACAAATAATTTGATTGCTGAATCCTTAGAACATATACTAAAAGTGCAGTTGGACTTGTCCTAAGGTATTATTGTATATGTCACATAACATATGTAAATGAAGTGGCAAAATGTATCTAACAAGGTGGATAAATGACAAACTCAAAATGACTAACTATTCCAAATTGAACTAGATGGATTGCATTGAATCACTTAAATCATTAGGCCTCAAAAAACTCAATTATAATGAATTATTGGATGAGATATCATTTGTGAAGGATTTGGTAAGCCCATAAGGTTGGAAAATACAATGTGCCTTGATGTTATTGTGCTAGCACATATGTCTAGCTTCAATCCCCTTTTGGCATCAAGAATGAGCAAGATGTCATGATCTGGAACTCATTGTAACAAATTGTGAGCAACCACCATTTCTTTTGGTGTAGATGTAGATCTGATATTGATTGAACTCAATGACAATAGACTAGCACTTGTGATGAAGTAAATATTATATGTATCTCTCTTTAAAGGCGTATTGAGAAGTGAAACATACAAGAACTCTGGTAGTGAAGCATTTGAAGGGTTATTTGGCTCATTTTCATTTGACAAGTTACAAAATTTGTTGGGCTTTTATCCATTATGCTTAGAAAATTTGAAAGACTACTAATAGCATTGTTACAAAAATTGATACTAGTGGTAGAAAATGAGCTAACTATTTTGTGAAACTTGGGTCGTTGAACTATTTGTAGAGATGATAATTCCAAGGGTGCCATCGACTAGTGACTCTTGGAATGTTGTGTTGACTAGTGAATCCTATGATGGTGGCAGAAGTAATTGTGGTATGTCTTACTAGTGTCATGTTGAACTAGTAGAAAAAATGTCGATGCTTGAACTTAGGAGGTAAAAGAGTTGGTTGAATTAGTTGATTTGTCTAGTAGACTCATATGATGAAACTTGAGGGGAAAATAGGGGGTTAAAAAATATTTGAGTGTAAAGAGAAATATTAAGGAGTTTGCTCATTGAAGGATGCACTCCTCCAGAATAATAAAGTTTGTTATCAACACTAAGCTATCATATCGTAAAATTTAGTTTGCATTCTATCCAATCCCCAACATAACAAAAAAACTTTGGTTGGGTTTCTTCTTGTCTCTAAGATGTTGTCTATAAGACCCTCGATCATGGCATGACCTAAAGTCCATAAAAATCTTGTTTTTCTTGTCATCATTGTTGCAATATGTTTGATGTCTTAAGATCTCATCCTCTAAGATGTTCAAGTCTCTCTTGGTTGAATAATGATATGTTGCAGCCATTAAACGTGGACTTTCAAATATTCAAGGTGCATACATAAAATTCATAATAGAAGTGATCTAAAATTTTTGTTTTATTTTATGCTTTTTATATTGTCTTTTTTTTTTTTTTTTTTAACTTAGATATGAAGAACTATAACAAATACATGATATATAAGAAATGTTCATAGAGAACCGTGTCTTACAATATTATCATGAAATTTTAATTATGCATATGCACACAAATATTTGATGTGCTAATATGTAATAACACCTCTTTTTTAGATTATTTTTAACACCTTATGTTTTATTCATAATATTCTTATCGTTTTCAAAATATTGAATTCTAATTTTGTCAAATGATTCTTGTCCTTGGAATTCATAACTTATCTCAATTGAAATCTTAACATATAAATTATCAGATCACACAACAAGTGATAGTTGCTACACCATATAACAAGCAACTCATATCATTTCTTAAGACCACAACTATCAAATCACATAATAAATAATAGTCTCTAATCACATAATAGGTACCTCTAATCACAAGATCAAATGTGAATGGTATTAGATATCACCAAATCACAGAACAAACAGTGGTTGTTATATCACACAATAAAGATAATAATGAGCAAGGTTATAGAAAATAAAAATTATTTATTATCAATTCATGCATACATCTCATAAAATAATAGGCTTAAATTTTTTCATATTTTTTTCTTTTGTATCATTTTTTTGCATCAAATGAAATTTTATAGGGTTTATCTAACTTCTCTTCCTCTTTTTCTATTTTTTTACTTTTTTTTATTATTTCAATTGTTTTCAAATCGTGTTAATATATATATATAGATATATAGACACACACACACACACACACATATACATAATTTTATATACATACTAAACTATCATATATTTTTATACACATGTAATATTATCAAATTTTACGACATAACACACATGTGTTAAGATATATATAATTATTTAGTTTATATTCACAAGTCAATGGTATCATACTATTTTGCTTTAATTCATGCAATGCACGACGTATAAAATAATAGTTACTTTCATTATAGTTCTTTTATTTTTCTTGGATTCTCAGGAATGGACCTCTTTCCAACTTTCTCTTATCTTTTTTACTTCCTATAAAGTATTAATTTGCACATGATTAACTCAGTGTATTTAATTTTTTTATTTGAAGTATATATCAAAATGTTTAATTGACTTCTACTTGATTTTCTTTGAAGCCTCCAAAATCATCTCTAAAATTCCTCAATTAAAAACGTAAAAAGAAGCGAAAAAGAAGCATGCAAAAATTAAAATCTCTCTTTAGCAGCCACTAGGTTAGAAACAGGCAATCTCAAGAACACACATCACAATAACATCACAATAGTATGCAGAAACTTCATAAGAAAAAGAAAAGAAAACTTATTTTAGAAAATAACACTTTGATAAATAATTTTTTATCTTGATAATTAGTGACTGTTCATATTCTCTCCCACTACAGCCCAATCAACTTTCCAAATCTCTCCTATTGTTATTTCCATAACTTCTACTTGCTGCAGTGCAAACCTTCCTCAAATGGTGGTTTACATATATCATAAAGTCTAATGTGATGTCAATGTTTGAAAATAATCACTTGAAGGATGATGTATAGTAGGACAATTATTAATGTATAGTATGATATAACGAAGACTAACTTGTAAATAAAAATCGTAGTAGAATGTAAGCAGAATGAAAGTGTAGTAATAGTATTAATTTGGGATTATAATAGTACAGTATCATAAAAGTTTGATATATTTGTGTAAAGTCGAAATTACATATTATGAATTTGGTGATCATATATATACAATTAGTAAAAATTAAACATAATTTAAAATATAATTCAACAAATAATAAGAAAAATTGATATATGTGTTAGTTTAATAAAAAAATCTTTGCAAATGAAAGGTTAGATGGTGAAAAAATATTTATATAAAGAGACATAACTATTAAAGACATTTGAAAGATCAGAAATGTAAAAGGTTTAAGTATAAATAAGGTGTTAATTATGACTTTGAAAGTTTTTTTAGAAAATTTGAGGGTTGTAATAGCCGAAAATAGTTAGTAAAGAGGACAGTAAGTGAAGACGTATCTAAGAGCTTTGATGAAAGTTGTATAAAAAGAAAGTTAAAACAAGAAAGAACATAATCTTGTACATTATATCAATTGAAGAAATTAAGTAAAATTTTAGCCTTAGTGAAACTACTATTTAGTTTTAAAAGATAAGCAAACACTTTCATTTATATATGCTTAATTGTTTGTAATATATATTATAGAATATAGTTTTGATTGATTAAAAATATTAAATATATATGAAGTGAGGATAGTATATATAAAAGATCATTATATTAATATATAATAACTATCAAATTTTATATATTTAAGAGATGATAAAAGATTAAAATTTATGAATGATGATAAAAAGTATCTTTTACATCATAATTTATATAAGTTCGTGATATTTGAGTACAAATGATGTGTTATTTAGATTATAAATCATTTATTGACATAATTGTGAATAATAAACATGTAAGATAAGTTGTTTTATAATAATTGTCATAAAAATTAAAAAGAAAAAAAAATAAAAAAATAAGGGCTTAGTAAATGGTTGGTAATTTTCAAAATGAAAAAAGATGAGGTTGTCCAAAGTTACAAATGTTATTCAAAAATATCGGATTTCAAATATGAGCTAAATGAGCATTTATTTTGGCTATTTAAGTATAAAATAATGTGTTCTTGAATATGCTTAATTTGTTGATGAAAGTGTCTTTTTTTAAACCAAATTCTTAAAAAAATAATAATGTAAATAAAGAGAAAATAATATGTAAAGATACAAAAAAAAATTCATGTGTATGAAACTTTCACATATATTATTACTTTACTTTTATTTTAATTTTCACGTGTTTTATTTATATTTTATTATTGCAAATAACTCTTACATCCCAATGATTGTAGTGTTATATATATATATATATATATATATATATATATAGCTTTTTATTGTTAAGACAGTTTTGGTTGGCTCATGTCTATTTTGGCCTAATGGAAAGAAAACATTTTATGGGGTTATTCGATTGGATTGATAGCAAGCACATGGTAATTTAAAAAATATTTTAATTATCATAAAATGTGTAATTTTTATATTTATTTTATTTGATTAAAAATAATATGTAAAAGATTTGTTAATCATTGATATTATGTGTATATGTGTTTAAAAATATAAAAAAATATGATTTTACTAATTATTATAAAAGATGTTTTCACTATTTGATTTAAAAAATAATAAATATTTGTTTTTACTATGATATTTAAAAAACAAATAATTATTTTTATATATATTTTTAAAATACTAATAAAAGAAAAATAAATACATGTCATTGAACCAAAATTCAGTAGCGATCGTGAGAGGTTGCCACATTTAGCTTTAGGCAAGGATAGTGGAGAAAGGAAAAGAGAACGTGGAAATGCTTCCAAGAGAGTTGGGAAGGAATTTTTCAAGATTGAGTAAGAAACAAGAGTAAATTAAGGTTCAGTTGTTGGTGTTGAGCAATCTAAGGAGAAAGGTGTATTTGGGTAATTACACTCTATGGTATGACTATTGCTTAAGATCCATAAGATAGGCAAGCTTTGTATCATGGTATACATGATTGATGTTTGATACCTACTAAAAGTGTAAAACCTTAGAGATGATTTTAAATATATTATTAAGGATGATTATTTTCTTTGAATTGCATTGATTTGTAAATATATTTGATTACACTTGTTTAAACATCATATCTTTGTGATGATGTGTTTACATATTTATCTATTTTGATGTTATTGTGATAATAATTATAAAAATACTTGATTGTCATATTGTTATTATAGTGAATTGGAAAGAAAATAATTATTGAAATTAAAGAGGGTTGAATACTACCAGTGGGGGAAGAGGAGGAGGGCGGTAAATAATGTAATTGTAAACTTTATTAAGTTACTTGTAATATTTTGCAACCATTTCAACTACAAATATAAATTGATTTACTTTAAAAATGTTGAAAACTATTGCTGAACATTTAAGCAAAGTTTAGTTTTTGTTTTTAATTCCATTTGCAACAAAGCAAGTTATTATAACTAAAATAAGTTATGAGAGAAATTAAAGATTTTAAGTGGCCAAATGAGTGCTTACATCCACCCCACAAGTCAACCTAAGCTAGCTTCCATTAAAATCACTCTTTTTAATCACAACAAGTATGGATAAATCTCACAAAGACTCACTCTTTTTTTACTAAGTCGATAAGGGTACACCACACTAGAAAGAGCATAAAACAACAATACAAACACTTGGACAAATCAAACATATATTAACTTATATCATTCACTTGAGAAAATAATATGAGGTGATATCTAAATATGGTGAAAGGATTTACCAAGAAATATTAGTAGCTTTGACGAATTAGTTATAAGAGTAATGCAAATAAAACTTAGAATGAAGTAGCAAAATGACAAGTTCTTCAAGTGTATGACTATAGATTTTCTTTCATTTTTAAATGATATGTAAGTTGGTTAATCATCACATTCTCAATTAGATTGATTAAAGGAGATCCAATAGCCAAAAGAACATTTCCAAAGCAAATGAACTAGACTTTATATGTTTCAATAATTATTCGTATAAGTATATGTTACACCCCAGTATTTATTTATTTATTTATTTTTTTTTTTTTTACATATAGACAGCTCAGATCGTCCCATACCAACCTGAGTAGCCTACGAAAAACATAGGATATAACACATCATTACACACCTACTTTCCTTAACTATGTGGATCCCATCTCCCGGGCACACCGTCAAATCAGGTTCATGACTCCTGAATTAACTGATGAACTCGCGCAATGTTACTCCTACTAGACCCAATACTCCTAACCCATACCGTAGAAGAATCGATCTAATAGAAGTCTGAACCCCCAAGGTTAAGTTCCATAGTCATGTAATGACCTCACCATCAACAAAAAAAAATATATATATAACATCCACCGATATGAAATGGCGCTCCACACACAATACCGTCAAGATAGAAAATAAGATAGTGTATAAAAATGTAACTCATATGAAAAGTCACAGTCCATCAAATACCACATCATCCATCCGAGTACATGAGTCAGAATCACCCTCACATAATACAAGACATAAGAATAACAGTCTCACTGAATACATCCAACAGCAACAATCAACTAGCCAGAATGTCTCAGAAAATCACAGATCAGATCTCCTCCACTAGCCTACTGATCACGATCCCACCTAAAGCTGGGTGGCGTCAAGTCTGCCAAGCCACTGGAAAAATATAGATAATAAAGGAATGAGCTACGCCCAGTAGGAAAGACAGCTAGTAAAAAAAAACTCTCATGCAAGAGAAGGATAATAGTAAGAGTATAGAAATACAGCATAACAATGTAGGGTGGAAAGGCACTCTCAGTCCCAGACTCTGACCAACCACAGTCACCCCCAGTCACACCAGAGTAGCTCTCCTCTGTGCTCCCAGGCAGCATGCCAGCGGGACACGCCCATCTCTGCGCACGCATGGCGCCTAGGCAAAGCATGCCAGCGGGACACGCCCATCTCTGTGCACGCATCACAACGCCTAGCACCCGACACCGCAGCGTCTCTCGTCAATCAATCTTCTAGAGACTATAGACAGAACCAGTCACATAGATCTCTAGCCAACGTGAGACACCCCTGCCACCCTCAGGCACGCAGGCCTACACACTTGACTAGCCACGGCGAGTCACCCTTGCCACTGCCACTCTCAGGCGCGCAGGCCTACACTCATGGACCAGAAGAGATCGACTCAGCCACCGTCCCAAGAAGTCCTCTCCCAACAATTTCCATAGAAGCTCACGCCCCTACAGTCATTGCCAAGCTCTAACTCCAAGATTCGGCAACATGTGTCCAGATACAACAAGGCACATACCAGTCCACATGTATACTGTGAAAGCTAAGTCTGTACCGCACAGTTACCTACCGCAACTACCCTAAAACATCATATAGGGCCTATAGTAGTCCGGTCCAATATGCCAATCCATGAAATATGCCAACACTGAGTAAACTGACTCAATCCATGTCATTGCCATCCAAGCAACACAAACTGTACCAAAATTCTGACTATTCTGGTAGCACCCAAGTGTCACACTTCCTTCCAACTAATCCAGCTGCACTGAATTTATGGGTAATTTCCAACAGTCAATTTCAACTTGGCTACGTGATTCCCAAAAATCACCTCTTCCTCACTTCAGGAAATTTTAATTTCCAAAATAAATTTCTGCCCTTTATCCATTTTCCGAAATTCGGAATAAATTTCCGAATTTAAAATCCGCATATCCTTTTTCCGAAAATTCGGATTAATTTCCGAATTAAATTTTTTTTTTTTTTTTTCGCTTCTCTCTCATCCGCGCCGCACTTCCCCTGAACCGGTTCTCGTCGCCGGTTCGGAACCCTTACGCGCTGAGCCGAAAACCCCGCCGGCCGAAGTTAATAATCTGAATTCGGGCCGACGCTTAACATATAAATATTAATAATTAAAATAATTATTCACTTAATAATCAGACTAATCCCTAATTAGCCCTAATTCATCCTCTTCCTTCGCCCGTCGCCCGCGAAATTCTAACCGTCGACTTTCCGGAAGTCTCCGTTTTCCCCGTCGATTTCCGGCGACAGAACGCAAGGGAACGCTAGCCTAAAGCTCGTACTAGCCTAAAAATTCCATATAATCAAGTCACGAAGCTAAATGTCCATGCAAAAATTTTCGCCGAAGTGTTGTCCGATCCAACTATGCCAATTCATGAAATTAAAATCATTCTAGCATTTAGATAACCTGAATAATGGCAATATGATAATATCAAAACCTAAGGCTTGCTTCTATGCACAGAAATTCCAATTCGGCGGAAATTTTATATATTCTTCTTCATAAAAAAAAGAAACCCTAAAATGCTAAAATCAATAAATTGCATTAATCAATTTCAAAAACCCATATCAACATGTTCAAGTAGCTATTTGCAAAATAATCCATATTTTTAATTTGCTAAATAACTAATTTAATCTGAATTTCCTACCTTTGCTCGCCGGCGAAGGTGAAGTTCGCACGCGATCAACCGCAGCTCCTCGCCGAACGAAACCGGTACCAAAATGCTCGCCTCTGTCCCGCGAACCTCCGGTTACCAAAAGCCCATTGGAAGGCTGCCGGAAAGTACCGCCGTTCGTCGTGAACACTTCGCCTCTAGCCGCCGTTCCAAACCCTAACAGCCGAACAGTTTAGGTTAAATACCCAGCTTAAACCGGTAATAACCCGTTAAGACCCATTAAGCGCCGGTTGACCTTCCAAAAACGCCACTTAACACCCGATCAGCCGGTTAATCTCCACCGCTGATCTCGCCCGTCCGATCCGCTTATCCGCGACTTATCCAAACGCACGCGCAAATGCACCTCGGCGAACCGCCCCGCCTTCGCTGAACCGCTCCGGTCCGGTTCACGTGCGGTAAAAGAAAAAAAATCCAAATTCCGGTTTTTAAAAAAAAATCTCGGTTCTCCGAAAAATCCTCAGAAAATTTCAGAAATTCCAATAGCCTCTAATTGAGCTCCTGGCTCATCCTACTGTCGATCTGAAATCATCCAAGTCACAATTGAATTATTGAAGATTAAACCTATAATATTTTACCGGGTATAACAGTATAACCATTCGATCAAACCAAGCCGATACTTGAGGAGAGTTGACACCTAGACGAAGCACCAATGATCGGTTGATTTCACTTAAAATGCATCATATTTATACTGTAAGTACATTGTACTCTATGATCTTCACTTGGCATGCATCGTTATAGGTTATGATGACATCATACAAAGCTATCATGAAGATTATACAATGTTTGATACTATTATATACTATATTTTCTATGTAATCCACAGCTCGTACACATCCAACAAATGGATCATATATGTACAATAATTTTTTATTTCTCATAATAATTGCTTGTATGATGCGAGATTGTACTAATATGATATAGCTTAAGAGAAATAGACTAGCTACCTTATAATGAATCATATATTTATTATATTGGTACAAAGGTAGGACAATTTTCACTTTCCAATTTTATAAAATGCTCGTGCTCATATGATAGTTGGATCATATTCATATGGCTGAAATTTATCATTTTAACTTAAATTATTTCTATTTATTTTGTGAAGGAAAGATTATTGCATAAGTACAAAATATCACTTCATAATTTATGATAGTTGAAATTGCTTAATAGATAAAAAAAAACTCCTAAGCTTCATACTCAAATGGCAAGAGGATATGCATAATACAAATATATCAAGTTAGGACAAGAAAATAATTTTATCTATATAATGAAGACATCGCAACTATATAATATATAATTTTAATTTTATGTGACTTCTGACAGAGTAGGAATAAAGGGCATATAAGTACGATATAGGATATCATATTGTATATATTTGTATGTTGAAATCAAAGCCATCTATCAACTTTATTTTAATTTTTATTAATTTCACATTCAACCAAAATTAATTTGATCTTTTAGACCTCATGTTTAACATTTTAAAGTCATTTCTTCACTATTTAATTCATGTGAAATTATATAGACATGTGAATCATGAATGCAAAGATTAAAAATAATCTTATGTGTCATATAAATATCAAGTGATAGATTTAATAATTCTAACTAAAATAATATATAGAAAATTAGATCCAGATGGACGACTATACTAATAACTAGAACCAAAGGCTCCAAGATATGAAGATTCATACAAGCTTGAGTAAAAACTTGTTTTTATTTGTTGATTGCTTTATGAATCAATTGATCAGCTCTTTATTAGATTAACTTGTTTAATATTTAGATATATGTTCTAAAAATTCTAAAGCAAAATATTATTGAAATTAACATAATTTTTTATTCTCATAAAATAAGTCATGTAAAGACTACGAATTTAATAATAACAAAGTGATTAAATGAGAACTAGAGTTAGAAATTGGATTAGTTAATATTATGAAGCATCAATGATTATTTCAAAACCTATTTTGCTATCCACAATTAAATGTATTCTAAAGTAATTGGTGTCTATCCAAAATCAAATATCTTTGAAAGTAAGACCACTATTTAAAATAAAATATATTTAGGCTACTAAGGAAATATTAGGTTAATCAAAATAAAATATTATGAATATATCACATTTTAAAAGCTTAGCCTTAAATCTAAAACAAATTGAAAAGTGAAATACAAAATGACATGTGAAAAAAGGTCAAAAAATTTTATAAGATTTTTTAAAAGTAAAATTAGGTTTCAAATAGATACAAAAAAAGATAATATATCTTTTATTAGTTATATATTTGTTGTTAATATATACTCATGCATGTTGTATTATTTGAAGTTGTTTTGTTTTATACTATATTACACAATTTTATCACTAAACAAGTAATAGTTAGTTGAGCCTATTTTTGATTTAATACTTTCAGATTAAAATGAGGTTCATCATAAGACTATTGAAGATTAATGAGAGATAATATCACATGAAACTTAACCTACATGATCTTTTATTTTTTTTATTAATTGCATAACTGTATGATGCTTTAATGGCATTGAATTGTTAGTCATTTTCAAAAGGATTATAATAACTTGGTCTTTCATATTATGTTAAATGTTTTAAATTTTTTCTTATACTAAATTTTAAAGGGAAAGATATTGTTATTTTCCTCTATTCAAGGCTTTGAAAAATGGTTAATACAATATGATAGTTGTTTCAAATTTGCTTTTGCTATGTTGCAAAGCCATGTTATGATAAAGATTTTGGAGTGCTTCTTTTATATGATTTCATAGACTAAAAGAAAAATGTACATATTCATTTAAATGAAAAATAAAGTTTAATAGAATTAGAAAACATTATACCAAATTTGGGAAAAATTGGATAAAAGGATGCCACATCCTCCCTTTCTTTCGATGAACACAAGCCCATTGAAAAACACTAAGAACCCCTCTTCTTCTTTAGTCAATGACTCTGAGAAATCTTTGATTTTATTCTTTCAAAGTAAAAGGCCCAAGCTTTTTTGAAATCTCCACTCCTAAGGCTCAAGCTTTTTTGAAATTCCCATTCCTCTTCGATTGAAACCTTGCAAGGAAATAGAGCTTCTTAAAAATCTAAACTTAAGAAGCTTCTTGAAAATGCGTGAGTTCTTTCATAGGGTGCTTGGTTAGGAAGAAAGGAAAAAATTATAAAAAGGCTTGGTATGAAGTTATATATATATATATATTAAATAATATATATTTTTAATACTTTAGTTAAATATTCCATGATAAATCCAATTACTGTTTAAAAATTATAATATACATATCAGTGGATTTCTCATGGTAATCTCTATTTAAACTATATTTATGGATAAAATTTTTATTAATTTATTGAGTACATCTTTTGAGATGTATCAAAGTAATATTATTTTGTTTTATTTCAAAAAATTTTAAAAATATTAAAATCAAATATCTATCTAAGTGAAACACTTAAGAAAAGGAAAAAAATATAGGCTTTGTTGTCAAGCATTGTTTAATGGTTGTTAAGATGATTGGAGCTTAATAGTTATTTGGATCATACAGTATGATAGCGTAGGTCATATATTATAATGGGTTGAAGAGTTTAAGAAAGTTGTGAAAATATTTGTTGAACTATAAGATGGTGTATCATATAGTACAATAATTAACTGTCATATTATAATTGGTTAGAAGAAGTGTAGTAATTGTATAATACAAAAGGATGATCATATTGTATGATCAATAAAGAACAAAATATCAAAGACTAAATTTGATAATTTGTTAGATAAGTAGTCAGGATCATCATACTATAGGATATTCATGATCATATTGTATAATCAGTTTGAGGACAAGTCATATAATACGAGGGTTGTAAAGAATATTGATCATATTGTATGATTAGAGAAATCTTATAGTATGCTGCTTTTAAAAATTAAAAAAAAAATATAAGAGAAATTATCTTGTTTATTTAACTTAGCACTATTATGATAGTATATCATATAAGAAGTAAAATAATAATTTAGATATATGTATTTTATTATAAAAAAAACAAGAGATTAGAGATTTCACACAAGAATAATTCATCTTGAATTTGGGTAGATAAATAAGATAATTTGTGATGTAAATATAATAGTAAATTTTATATCTTTTAAATGGTTTCACTTCAATTTCATGATACTTCTATATGACAAGCTTTATGATATTTTTTTCACATGTGGTTTATTTTAATATTTGATTCGACATAAATTCTATTTACAGGTTTTCATATTGGTATTATTATATCACTTGATTCATATCAACATATGAGTGATTAAATAAAAGTTTACTTAAGATGAATGTAAACATATATAGGTTATGTGAAGGATAAGAATTATAACATTGGTATATTATATGGTTTAAAATGCTGTTCATAAATCATAAAATAAATGATTATAATTAATTTCTTGAGACATTATTCTCATGATATTAGGACCAATATACCCTTATATGTGACATGACCTTATGTGATATGACATAAATGTCCTTATATCTAATACATTTGATATTTTATGTAGGGTGGTTAATTAAGGTCAAGATATTATTTTATTTTAATGGATATTAATAAAGTCAAATGATATTGATTATTATATTTAAAAGATAATAGTTTGAAAAAAATAAGATTTATAAAATAATATATTAAATAATTTGACAAAATAAAATAAACAAGAAAAAACCATTTCTAGACATGTCTGTTTTCATTTATGTCATGGTTATTTTTTTTGCGATTTATAATTTTCTATTATCATGATATCATTTGATATTGTATTGTCATATTTAACATTTCTTATGACTGTTGTCATATTTAATTTATTTGTTAAATTTTTTAAAATCTTATTAGTATTTACATCACAAGATATGCCTATAACTCCTAAAGATGAAGGTTTTGATATAATAGAAGAGAATCCTACTCCTAAGATAATATATTGCATAATTGTTGGTGTAGAGTTGAGTTTTTTATATCTTATCTATAGGATGGTTCAATACATACTTATTTAAATGTATTATATAATTTCTTATGTATTACATATATTCTACAATTAAAATCTTTGTTTATAGTTTTATGTTTTAAATGTTTCATTATAAATAATTTTGTTGGCTAGATTTCATATTTTTTTAATCATTAGGCCTTTGTCATTGGTTTTTGTATGCTCACATGCCTACCAATATTTATCTTTAATATTTGATTATTACTATTGATTGTTGTTCAATCAAGGGGCATGACATAAACCTTTAGTATAATTATAAGAAATTGGCTATCCTTAATTTATAACAAAATAATGGTATATGAGTAAGAATTGATCTTGTTATGTGATATAGTCATTAACCATCCTTTATCATAAATAACACAAAACTCCAAGGAAGAGAAGCGTGTCCTTTATGTAATGTTAATAATCAATTATTCCTGAACACAAAAAACACTTAAGTCTAAGGCAAGAAACAACATTCTCTATGCTATGGTGGTTATGAGTCATCCCTAAACAAAAGAGAAATAAATATATAAGAGTGATCATTATGCCCTTTTTATGTAATAGTAGCCAAAATATTGTTATTTATCAAGATAAATAGACTTATCAATAAAAGCTAATAAAATTTACTAAAGTGACCTAAAACACACATTATGTTAGCTCACATAACATACCTGACCTTTGAGCTATGATAAAAAAGACTCCATAAATGCAACTTATATAGTGGCCTCTCACATTGATTAGGTTCTTATTAACACTAAAGACATTGTGGTCTTTCAATTTGTTCACATCCATACTAAAGGTTCTTGATCATCATATTCTATGACCAACAAATCAAATGAACTTTGTTACATTAGTGACAATCATAGAAAACTTCAATTAATCTTAAAACACTTCTCCTTATTAACCTTAATGGCTATCATTTGAGTCTCAAAAACCATGTGGCATGAAGATCATGATTAAGAATTTTATTATATTTGCCTTTTTAAAGATTTTTCTCATGTTATCACACAAAATTGAAACAATGATATCCATAATCCATCTTATTTTATTATAATTCTTAATCTTTAATCTCTAATTCCCTTTCTTTTAACACGATTATTACACTTGCAATCAATTCATCCTAAATTTATCTCTCAACTCATGAATTATTATAATAGCAATTTGTAATAATAAAAAAAAAGAATAAAAATAATCATAATTTGTATAAGCAAAACACTAATAATAAAACTAACATGAGAAGTATAAATAAACATTATAAAAATATACTATAAATATTATAGTTATAATTATAATAGAAGAGGAAGTAAAAGTTCATGAATAATCCCTAAAAGAAAAGTAAGGATTGTGCACTAAAGACAATGCTTCATTGAAAAAAATAAAGAGCAAGATGCAAAAATCTGTTTAAATGTTTTTAAAATTTATATGCATAATAATTTTTATCATGTACATAATATTTTTCTAAATAAATACATATACATTAGATTATGCATGTAAAAATGAATAATAATATACATACAAAATAATTATTATATATATACAATCAAATAATACATGAAGCATATTAAGGGTTTAAAAATATTATAATATTTCATATATTTAGTGATATTAAAAAGATTAGAAATTATTTATTTTTCAAATTTTAAAATATTTTTTAAAATTTTTATTTTGAATGGTTTTTAACAGCGGCAATATGCCACAGAAATCCAATAAAAATAAATCAACCTACAAATATAATTTCTCATCATATTAATAAAAAACGTTTAAAGTATTATTTTTAATTGTTTTTATTAAGCGAAATATTTCTCATTATAAACATCATTAAAAACCATAAAGCCCTAAACCCAACCAGGCACCGCCCTCTCCAACGCAGGCCAGCGTTAGTCTCCAGCGGAAGCCACCGTTCTCTCCAGCGCAAGCCACTGCCCTGCACGTATAAACTTGTTAACAACTGCCGCGGCTGTTGCGCTTTAGCCTTTTCCGATCATGTCGTTCGACGGTAGTTTCACATGCGAAGTCGCCCTCTCGCGATTCCTTTCTCGCTGCCCTGAACTCCGCTCCAATGCCAAACTAGTTGCTCTCTTGCAGAAGGTGCCTCCTCATTGTTTTCCTTATTTTCCTTGTTGCGTTTGGTTTGGTTGGAGGTTATAAAATAAATATAAACGGTAAAAATAATTTTTGTAAGCGTGGTTGCTCTAATATCTGAGTTGATTTAATAGCCTATTGATTTTATCAACTCGTCAAATTACCTCAACTCCGATTGAAGATGAAAAACAACTTCAAATTTTTTTCGTTCGCCTCCTTCTGCTACAAGCTAACAGAGCAAATTCTTATCATTTGCAGGGACGAGCTCTTTCATCGTTTGACTTAGTGGCTGCTATTGCTGATCCCTTTCTTCATCCGAGCTACACAATTCCAGTAGTGGGATGCTTCCGAGCTCTATGTGGGCAAGTTGTACAGAGTGCATTGGCGAAGCTCTTTGTTGTACGAGGTTTGATGTTGGAGTCTGAAGAAAACGGTGAAGATATTGGAGAGGAGGATATGCATGTCGTTGACTTTTATGCTGGAAGGCACAGGGGTTTGAAACTTCACGAACTTGCTTGCTTGGCTTTCTGCAGGGCTGTGGACTTGGCGCCTTTTTTACTACAGTAAGTGTTTTTGTTGTTGATATTGCTTCAATATCTTTTATGGGCCTTTGTCTGCACTCTACACCAAGATCTGTGTACCCTTCCATTATTATTTGATTGAAATCCCACGAATGCACATCATTTGTTATCTTCAATACTCGCTGAAGCTGATAGTTTAATTTTCTACACCCTAAATTTCTCAACTTGCAAAACAAGGATTGGTCAGGCATTTTTTTGAAGCTGTTTTTTTTATTTGCAGTAAAAATTAGGACTAGGCTAGAGGGAAATCAAATCGGTGTTTGCTTCAGTTTGCACTGTTCTTCATTTGTAGCTTTATGGTTAGCTTGATTGGATTGAATTGCCCATGTATGTTGAGGCCGTGAAGCCATACAAATTACATGTTCTCTTTGCCCTTTTTGTTAACATAAATCATATTCTAGGTTTTTATTTGGGAAGGTTTAGAATTTGTGGTATTTTGATGAGATTTTGTTATGTGAGATATAATGTGAAAGGATTGGAAACTAGGGGACAAAGGTACCATTGGTTGTCAAGAGAAAGATAGAGAAGCTGAGACCAATATCATAAAAAAAAAATTCTTTGAATGAAAAAAAACCAAGGAATAAGGATCATAGGATACTCTATGCCAAGCAATTATTGACACCTTTAAAGAGGGATTATTCAAACCTTTTATAGCATAAAGAGTATCTTGGACTACAATGATAATGCCTAATGAGATAAGCCCTCGATGACCTCTAAGCAAGAGATATATGAAGAACTGGGTGATTCTTATCATTGACTCTATATGATCTTTTTTGCGATTGCTTATGACTGTGAAATATCATGTGATGCCTTTACATGGTTTTAATCTTGTCATTAATCCTAGGAATCTTTTCTCTCTTGGTGCATTGGACTTTGACACCAAGTCGATCTCTTTAGAGTTGGTTACATCAACTGATTAGGGTGGGCACTATGCTCTTTGGTGTATTTGTGTGGTTCTTAAGTGGTTGGAGCCTTCTTCCTAGGTAGTTGAGTGATGATGACGTAGAATGATTGTATGCTATGAATCGACTTTCACCACCTTTCTTAGTAAACATGGAGTTATGACCATGGTTGCTTGTATTGTTTAGTTCCTTATTCATTGGATGGCTTTTTTGATAATACAAGTCAACTTGTATTTGTGTTTCTATTAGGTTGTCATGTGCCTCCTTGCCTCCTTTTAGCGGTCTATGTATAGGGCCTTATTTTGCAACTTTTTCTCAGAATTTTGATTCTTCATATGGGTTGATAGTTGCATTATTATACCTATGAATTCTAATAATCGCTTCAATTCAAGTAAGTATTTATCAAGTCATCACTACCTTGCTAGATCCACTCAACCTTGAATTTGATAGGTTTGCGATTCTAGTGTCTTGTGTTATCATTGTATTTTTACCTAGTATGTTTAAATGTTATTAATCAAATTATCTCTTTTACTATAATTTCTCTCATTCTTTTTTTTCTTCTTTTCTTTCTACTCTTTTTTTGTTATTGTTAATCCATTGCTATTGAACATGGACTATGAGAGGCAGTTGGTGAGGTTTTTTGTGATAGTGTTTGCAAAGGGCTTCTTAAGGTCAAGGATGTTCTGGAGGTGCTAATGGGGGCCAAATTTACTTTGTTAGAATTGTGTGATGGTTTTTGGTGAAGTGTATATTTTTTTAGGTGGTGAAGTATTGATAAAGATGACAAAGATCATCTTAGTGGACTCTAATTGTGTTCATGTTGGTATTGTCAATTTAACGAAGGAAATCAATGAAGTTTTGATGTTGTCTTAGTTTTAATTGACATCGACTAATGAGCTTGCTAGTTATGTCCATGATTAGAGACAAAATGGGTTCAAACAACCATTCTTTTGGAGGATCAACATATATCTTTGTGCATTGGCTTATAAGAAATGATGAGATGTTTGTTATTGTTTATGAGGGTGGACTAAACTTTGGATACAACAAGATTTAGTATAAGGTGGTCTTCTATGTGATGCATGATACTTTTAGCTAGAGGTGTCATTTGATGAAATTGGTTAGTATTGTGAATCAAGAGGTTGTGTTTTTTAAATTTAAGTTGAAGTTATTATTGGTGCCACACGGTGAACTACATGAAGACTTGCCATTTGCACCTTTGTTAGTTTGTTCAATTACCAATGAAGATGTAAATCCAATGAGAACAAAAAGGGTGCTGCCATAGCAAGAAAATGAGTCTCTTTGAGACAAGTTATGAGTGGTTAAGGGTACTTTCGTTTTACGATAAAAGACTGCTACTTCACAAGCATCCTATTGCGACAATAAGTGAACCATATCTTTATAGGTTGTTAGCAGGATTGTAAAGGGATTGGATCTTCACCCAAACCAATTTGGTATATGATCTAAAGTATAGTTAATTGAATCTTTTTTGATTAATTTACTCGATAAAAATTCTGATTTCTCTTGTTTTAATTAAGCTGTTTTAGTCATGGATTAACTTTGGTATGACTTGTTTTTGAATGACTTGGGTTAAATATTGTCATTAACGTAGCCACATACAATCATAGATACATATGCTTATACATAAAAAGATGTATTTGAGGTAGACAACATGGAGAAAAGCTGAAATGATTGGATGTTTTGTGATAAGTGATTATATTGTTATCACTTTAGACATTCAGATCAATCCAATGTCCAGCTCAATTACCCAAAATTATATGAATTCTAAATCCTTTTGAGTTATCCTTCACTTGATCTACCTTGGTTTTCAAATCATGTTTGTTCAAGTTCGATTCGATTCATTTCTAACCCTTTTTAGGTCTAGTCATGAGTGTGATCAATCACATTGATGTTTGGGATCTTTTGAATAGTAAACTATCATAAAGTGCTTGTTGATCTCTTTACTCAATAATTGTTCTTTGCATCAAATGTCACTCATTTCCAATTATTACCCCTTGTTTGGTTTCTTTTTTGGGCCACTCGTGTTGTCAAGATTAGAGGATGAATCGAGAATTTGCTCAGAGATCTTGGATCATTTGAGCGGATCAGATTGTTTATGTTGCAATGTTATTATAATGGCTGCAAATGACTAAATGCATTTTTTGCTGCACTTTTCTTTTAGCAAAATCATCATCTTTCTCTTTAACTTTTCTATGATCCTAGTTTGGCAACTGCATGAATTTTAAGTTTTGAACTTTTAATTTTGTGGGTAATGATCATGTTGCTTTTTAGGCAATACCTGTGGTTTTTGCATAAGGAAATTTGATTAGATGATGGTTACATAGATAGGATTGGGATGTAATGGGGCATGTTGATTGAGATGTTTGATCTCACATGCTTGCTTACTTGTGGGGATGATTTGCCTTTGGCATTTTGATCAAATGATTGATTCAAGCATGATTATTTCAGTTGTTAGATGAGGCACATCATTTCCCCTCATGTCTTTTTTTGATAAAAAAAATAAAATTATTTCTCCCTATGGAACTTTGCAAAAGTTTTAGTTTTCTCGTCTTCTTGTTATAGTTATTCTTCATCCTCATACACTCGTCTTTACAAGATGAGTTCCCATTCCATTAAAAGTTGGGCCTTTTGGGACTTTTATTGACATACTTAGATTGTTAAGAACATTGACATTCTCTATTATCATTGTATTTTTATTAGGGCTCTGGGTCCAATTGAGTGAACCAATACTACATTCTTGAGTTTTTTATGCTTGTTGATGGATTTCTTCTTCTAGGGCTTGTATCTCTCATTCTAAGAGATTTATTTAGAGGTGTTGACTACTATGATCACTTGTGCATGTAGCTTGGTTCAAACATAGTAGGTAAAATTTTCTTCTTCACCAATGTATTGTTGATGAGCAATTTCTCTAGGGCCCAAAGCAGTTTCCATCAAGGTTCGGAGTTTGGGTTTTGGTCTCCTAGTAACCAGAAGACCAATATTGGTGATAGTTTTGTTTTTAATTTTGGTTAGTTTTTTACTTCATTTGAAGTTTGAGATATTTTTATATTAATTATATCTTTAAAGAAGTTTTAAAATTTTATAAAAAATTTAAATAAATTATTTCTTTGTATTCAAGGAATGCATCATTATTGGAATATTGAAATTGTCTTTGGTCATTTTGCTTTTAATGCTTAATAAATCAATATATATGTTATATAAATTTGAAGATATATGTAAAGATGAAATCTTTATTTAAAAAAAGTAAAAGTGTTTGAAAATTCAACACCTTTATTATACCATTTTAGAAACAGCTTTTTTGAAAAGCCAGATTTTATTTACAAAATTAGATGCCATTTTAAAATCAGATTTTAAAGACTAATTGTATGTTAAAATAAATTTTAATAAATAAAGTCAAGTTTTGTTAATAATATCAAATATCATTTTAAATTTGATTTATAAATACATAAGTAAATTTTAGAATCCATTACTAATAAAAAAAAATCTATTGGACGCTATAGGAATAGAACTCAAAGTCTCCATATTCTTGGATTTATCGTTAGAATGAGGAGGAATTATTTTATATTAATGTAAAAGAAAAAATTATACAAAAGCAGAAAAATGTATTGTTTCACCTTAAACAATCTTTTTAGGCATGGTTTTGGATTGAAACCGATTTGATAAGGGTTGACGCCCGAGTTTTAGGTTGAAGCTGAGTACCATGGATTTGATTCATTTGTGAGGAAGGTGACTTAGCTGAAGGGCTTTATCTTATTCTATAGGAGGTGCAATAATAAGGTGTTTTCCCTCTTGACATTCTTTGATTGGTGCTTTTGTTATATGTTATTGTGAAGACTAAAACACGATTGCACTAGACTAAAGGGAGCGATCAATATTGCATTTGCCTCTCCCTTCTTGGGGAAGGAGATTGGGGTGCTTAAAAAGATGCTATGAGCTAATTTGACCACAATTTCATCATCTCCCTTTTCTCTTATCCTTTTATTCCTATGTTGACTCTCAGAACAAGGGGAAACAACCATGGGGTTAATACCAATGCACAAGTAAAAATTGTTTATTGTTACACCAATTTAGTGGCAGCGATGGTTGTAATGCTCAAGACTATTGTCTAGAGGCATGCGATGCTTCCTTGTCACACCCTAGGTTTGGAAGGTGGTTTATTGGCTATATGCAATAGGAAGTTTTTAGTTTTACTAAACGAAAGAATAATGAAAGTTAAGTACATATTTTGTACTAAAATTAAAGCAATAATGTAGTTGCTAAAAAAATATGAGAAGAGGATTTTATTCCAACTAAAATTTAAATTCAACTATATTAGTATTAAAAAACAACTATCCAAATATTTAATTTGAACAAAAAACTAATAAAATAAAATATATCGATTGAATACTATCCCAAATGTTGCTACTAGCATTGCTTTTGCAGTAAAGATTTTTCTATCAACTTAGCTTGATTTTTAAAACGAATGAGTTTAAAAAGTAAATTAATAGATGAAATTGTCTACTAAAGTGTAAGTGATAAGGACTAAGGCAAAATTAAAATGACATAATCAAATGTAATAAATGAAGTAACAATTTTATGAGCACATCCATATAATCAACAATTTGATGTCAAATTATGATAATGTTCATATTAACAATCATAAGGTAAGTAAAATTGAACCAATGCATGTCATCATATGAATAAATTTTTATATTTGGTGGAGAGGTACTATAGCCTTGGATGAAAGAGATAATAGAGATAAATCTTGTTGTAAGGAGAGCCTTTTTCAAAGCTAAAGAAAGTGTTAACATGTGTGTGAAGGGCTTTGTTAGGATGGTTTAAAGGTGGTTAAGAGTGATATATTAGTCACTTTAGGTATTTAGGGTTTTTAGTGTAATAGTTAGAAGAGTTGACTTGGTTGAGTTAAGGTTGATTTGAGGATGTGGTTTGGGAGGATTGGGAGATTATAGATTAAGGGGTTGATGACTAGGGTTTTGATTTAGGGTTTGTGATGTTGTTGTTAGAGGAAGATGGGTTGATGATATTATGGTTAAGGTTTGTTGGGTTATTTGTGTTAGGCTTGATTGAGGGCTTGTTTGGGTTAGATGTGGTGGTGGTTAGTTTATTGTTACAGATAGAAAAAGTAAGGGTGTCTTGATTTATAGAGAAAGTTTAAGAGGTAATGGAAGAGAGAACATTGGTTTCCTATATCTTTCTACTTAGAGAGTAGACACCTTGCACACATGCAACAATTATAATTTTGTTTCAAATATCTATTCAATCCATCATTTATGAGAGCTTAAATAAATGAAGTCATAACAAGATAAGGTGTAACTAACTTCATAAAATAGATAAGTCATAATCCTAAAAGTTTGAATTAAAAAAATATTTAAATTAAAGAGTTTATGCAGTTTCCCTTAAAATGTATTTATGGCACCTGAAACCACATACATTATCATTTAAGTACACATACAAGCACATTGCATGTATATATGTCAAGCAATAATAGTAATCATAATGGAAGTAAAAGAGATATAACATAGTATAAAGTATGCATGAACAATTAATAGTATTATGTGCAATAAAAGCTACTTATTGTTAGAATCATGCAACTATAGTGTACATAACAATGCTCATAAAATGAGCTGAAAAATATCAGGGTATATGAAATTGTATATTACACAACATACTTAAAAAGATAACGTTCAAGGAAATAAGACATAATGAGCAATTATAATAAATTTATGCTATGGCTAGATAACTATACAAAGTGAATTTATCTATAACAAATGTCAAACGAGAGGCTCAAAAATATGCTCATCCTCTATTAGGTAAGATTTCCTTATCTTAATATGTGGTACTTGGATAAGAACTTTTTTGGGATCCCTCAACTCACAATCTATGATCTACTTGAGCAACTAACAATGGTGTCTAGAATGTTAAATCAATTGTTGAATATTACATTATAGAGTGTTTTATAGAAGTCATGTCTAAACATAGATTTGATATTTTAAGAGAACTTAGTTTTAGGTGATCACTTAACCTAATTTTAGTCAAATTTATAATACATTTAAATATTATATTATTTTTAATTTAGTTAAATCATATGATTTTAGAGTAATAAAAAAATAATAAACTAAATTTAGAAAATTTGTAAAAGGGATTGTGTGTACAATGCAGTCTTATTGTTGGTAATGTCCTTTGACAATGATACGAGGTGATGGAGATCTTGGCATTGAGGAAGAAGAAAAGCTGAAGTTAAATGGATAGACAAAAGTCTTTTGGGCTAGGGAGGGACAAAGAAAGGATATAATAAAACAAGCTCTTGTTACTATTTTTTTTAATCTATCCTATAGATCGAATGTTGATTGAACTTGCTATGCTTAGGCAAAGGATGAGATTCGTAGGTGAATACATGAAGGCCTTGAGGGAGGTACCAATTAGGTGTGAAATTGAGAAAGAATCTAGGATTATAAGTAATACTTTAATATGAACTATATGATCATACTAGATATTGAAATTATTTGAAGCCTTCTATTGGGTTAGGCTATCAACAAGCAAGTAGAGAAGATTAGGCTTCTTATGATATAAAATGTTAGATCAATGATGTATTTTTACCTAAATTTGTGTCATTTTATCCCAATGAAGATGAAGCAAATTTTATTTACCTCAAAAGTGGGGACATGTATCTATATTTCAAAGGTTATGCTTTGGTTCTTTTAGAACCTAATGGGATATCGAATGATGACCTTCTAAAACAATTAGGACTCTGTTGAAGTGTTTAATGATATCCATCTGAAAGAGTTACATGGTTAATTTACATTTAAGAATATTTAACTTGTTATTGATTTAGTTCATCATTACCTAATTTATTTCATATATGATGAATCTGAAGGAGCATGTTGAATTGAAGAAGTATTTAATGAGATATTAAATTGAGGATTTATTAGGGACAGTGAGTCCATGCATGCTAGTTTTAGCAACTCCTAAGAATGATAGCACATGGTTTGTCTTTTTAGATCGTGGCTCAATCAAAAAGATTATCGAAGTACTTGTTTTATATCTAGACTTGTTGACTTGTTAGACATGATGAGTGGATCTATAGTTTTGTCAAAAGTTGATCTAAAAATAGGATATTAGCAAAATAGGATTATAAATGAAATGTTGCATAAAAGATCAATGATGTGCCATATGAGTGTTTGGTAATGCCATTTGTTTTATTAAATGCTTTACTTTTACAAGGATGATGACTTATGCCTTTCAAAATTTTATTAGAAAATTTTTGATGATATCTATCAATAATATATTGATGTATAATAAGACAATTGAGGAACTTTTCTCCTTTCATGATGTCTTTTGTGACATTTTTGGGATTGGTGACATATTTTGGAGGGAATTTTTTTTGTAAGTTTTAAAAATGTGATTGAAGGTGGGACTAACCCATCAATATTTTGAAGTTAACTTTTTTTTGGGTTAGAAACTTTTTTAAAACATTTAATCATGAGTTTAATTGTGTCATGGCTTTGATTGTTTAAAGAAGGGAGGGTTCATAGAGAAGTCGATTGATTTTTTTTTGAATTAATTAAAAAAAAAAGTTAATTGAGGTGCTAATTTTAAGACTGACCTTAGCAAGGTGTTTGAAATATCTTATGATGATTTAAATATTTGGACTGTAGAAGCATTTAGCTTGAATGGCCACCTTATATCTTTTTTTGGTAAAAAGTTGGGTGGAGCAAAATTGGGATGTTTCTGCTATGAACGAGGGCTTTATGCCATAATTCACATATTGAGTTTTTTTGTTATCAATTATATGAGTATTAGAAAAACAGTCTTGATGTTGGAGACAATTTTGTCTTAATGACCTATGATTAGTTTGTCAAAAGTCCTGATGATGTTTTGTACAACAGTTACGTTTTCAAGGGTACAAATTTGTGTATTTCAAATACATCTCTTACAAATTTCTTGTTATGGAATTATATGTTAACCATTTTGATTGAGACAAACCTTCTGTTTAGTTGAGAATGGATTTTATTGGTCAATAATGAAAAAAGATGTTAATGTAAGATTTTAGCTAATTGTAGGATTTGGTAGACAGAGGGTGAAGTTCAAAATACTAGATTTTATACAATGCTATTAACTTTTATTGTATCTTGAGAAGGCTTTAGTGTAATTTATGATAGGGTATCTAGAACTTTTAGGCATCATAATTCAATTTTTGTAGATCAATTTTCTAGGATGATGCATTTCATACTCTTTGGGAAAATTGATGATGCTACAGGAAAATGCATGATGTTCTTTTCTAAAATTATGAGTATATGAGGTTCCTAAAACCATTATATCTAATAGTATTGGATTATATAAAATACTCTAAAGAGCTTATGGATTAAGTTGCTCTTCTCTATTGCTTTCACAAACAAATGGACAAATTGAAAGTGTAACATAAGCTTTAATTTGTTGAAGTGTTTAGTGATGGAGCATAAGTCAAACTGAGAGATTGCATTAAGCACTCCTGAATTTTTCTATGAAGATTCAGTTAATGGTTCTAAGGATTGTCATTATTTGAAATTGTAGTGGGATACAAAATTAAAACACCTATGGTTTTAATTCATTTGCTGTTAAAGTGCTGATGAATATGTGTGAGTCTTTGCAAAGTGCATGATTTGCATAAGAAAATTCAAAGAAATTTTATTGTCTTTGGATCACTAGGGCTAAAGCTGTCCTAACCATCATAAAAGGAAACTAGTTCTTAGTTTTGGAGATTATGTTATGGCACCTCTGTTTCCTGTGAGGTTCCCTTGAAATAGCTTTAGGAAGTTAGCAGCAAAAGTTCATGTCTTGTAATCCAGAAAATTAGTGATAATGCATGTAGGCTTGACTTCCTAAGAGAATGGAGCTTCACGCGATATTCATTGCGTATAATTGGACTATGTAAGATTAAATTGTAGATTTCATTAATATTCCCTTTGCACAATCATCTTCTAATTTCATTGGGACATATGATGGGATGAATCTATCAGCTGTGTTTGATTCTTACATAATCAAAGCTTTTGTTTTGTATTATCTTACTATTTTTGTTGTTCCAAATTTATTGCAAAGGTTATAGTAAGAAATTTGGTTTTTCTTTCCAACTCTACCTGTTCATATGCTGAATAGGTTCAATTTATAGATGCAACATGGGTCTAGAACAATGTTGTAAAGATCATTCACTAGATTTGAGCAAGTTAATGCTGTAGAGTGCTGATGGAGCTGACACTGAGCCGAGGAATTCTTTTATGCAAGTCAATTTGTAGTTGATACAATCTTTGCCAGCTTACACTTCCATTCTTCAATGGAATAGCTTGAGAAATATGATTGGAGTGATTTATAGTTTTAGATATTGAGAACTTATTTAGTTTGCTATTGTAACTTTTGGAACTTGAGTACCTTATAGTTTGAGTTAGATGATTTGAATTTTTTATTATTTCTTCATCACAAATACTTAATCAAATAGCAAAATTGGGGGGTTAGCCTCTTAACTTTGGTGCTTGATGAGCTTTGTGCAATAGCTCATTGTGCATGCCTTATTTCCAAGGTTAAAGTCAAGGTTTGTTCTTTCATTTGATCATTCTCTTATCATAGATCTAAATTTGCTAGATCTCTATATTAGCACCTTATAATGTCCTTTTTTGCTTCTTCATGCATATCAACTTGGTTGGTTCCATTGTTTCTTTATCTTCTTGCAGTATTGATAATATCGTGATATTTTTAATTCTCAGCCAAAATTACATCTCTATGCTTTTCTTCTCCCAACTATTTAGTTGATTGTGTTATCTTCTAAAAACTTCTTAAAAGGCCTTTGGTTTGAGAGAGTTCAGTCAGGTGGGGTTTTGGATTGTTTGAGTGACCTTTCAAGTCTCCATGTCCTTGTTGTAAGTTTTTTCATGCCATCTGTTAAACATTTTTGAAGTCTGACTTGATTTTGCTGAAAGTTCTGATCTGGGTAGGACATGGATCCTTTTTATGAGGATTAGCCATCTTTCACTTTGTGTTAGTTAGAAGTAATTCAATTGCTGATTCCAAGGAGTGATTTCAGCGATCATTACTATTTAAATGAGGTGGTATTTCACTAATGAATAAAATTTAAGATCTGTAGTTTTGCTGGGACTTAAGCTGATCTTAATGTTTATTGGCAGTTTATGGACTACGTTTGTCATCATGCCTGTCCTTTTTCTGGTATTGCTTGGTGTCGAGTCTTGTAGGGCTATATTGCTGTGATTTGTGATTATTATTTAAATAGAATTTGAGCAAGGTCTTATTAATGCTTCTTGTATTTCTTGCTAGCGTTTATCATTATTTTCTAATGTTTTAATTGGATGCTTAACTTTTTAACTTGGTGCATTTTTCTTGTTGTTTTCAGGTATGTGTTAATTTATTTTCAGTCGTCACCACCTCCTTTCAGACGCCTTATGCTAACAGGGACTTTTGTGCAGTTAACACATGAGGTTCTGTCTTTTGAAGACTATGATAGTATCAATTCAGGATATTGGTTTATTAATATCTGTGCATAGTGCTGCTTGTTTGCCACAAATTATTTTACTTGATGAATAATCACCATTCAAAATTTTTTATTGTGGTTAACAGCTCTAGTTTCCTTAATTTGTTGGTGATTCTCAATGATATATATATATATATATATGTATATGTATGTATGTATGTATATATATTTATATATAAGTGCATCAATATTCTCACTTATCCATTGAAGTTGTTAGGGATGTGAATCTTAAACTTAATGTTTATTTATTATTCTCATGTATTTATATTAGGAGGTCTTTATACGAGAAAATAAGAAATATATTTTGTATTTGAAAATTGTAATAAGAGTATAAAGAGAATAATTAGGAAACAAAATAAGGGCAAGAATTAAGTGACACATATTGTTCCATAATTTTAGAGATTTGTTTTAAATTTTAGTGCCCCTCATGTTGAGAATGGATACTGATTATTCTTAACTTACCACAAGTGATTCAAATATCGGTTTAAGGAGTTTTTATATAAATATATGCTCCCTTGGAACATAGGGTGGAAAGAAATCATCTAATGCTCAAAATAAAATAGTTATATAATTTTATTCATTTCAAGCAAGTTGTATCTTGTTCAAGCCAATAAAAAGAGCTGTTGTTGTAGTTGAAGCAGCTAGTATTAAATTGTAATATCTCGTTAAAATAGGCATAAAAGAGCTAAGTTAGAGGGGATATTCTTGATACTCAAAAAAAGGAAAGTAATTTGGATAAAATGAAACAAAGTGACTTGTACAAATTTTCTTTGTTAATAGCTTCAGATCAGTCAATTGAATGTTGATTGAGTTGTAATCTGTTGAACACTACTTGCGCTTTTTCTATTTCTCTTTTATGAAACTTTTTCCTTAAATATTTCATCATGTCATATTTCTTAGAATTATGTTTTATACTTATAATAGATTTGCTAACACTTTAAAGCTTTATAGGATTTTTCTATGTGATTCCAAATCTCTAACTGGCCCTTTGAGTTACATAAATTCAGATATTCTTTGTATGATTATTATATATTTTGTTTCGTCATTAATGATATACCACAGTTTGTTTGCTTCTCCAAGTTATCAAAATTTCTCTAAACTTTTTGTACAATAAATTCTTACATTCATCACTTTCACAGTTGAAGACTTTGGACACAAGGGTTGAGCTTTTGGTTTCTAAGTTGGAGGCAATTTCACTATTGTGCAACATGCTTCTTCTTGTCTCACTTCAAGAAATATCTCCCAAATGGAAGGCAGAGATTTTCTTCCAAGACTCTAATTATCACCAATTAAAAACATTAGACCATGTCATTTTCCTCAACTTCTTGCAACAAGTGTAGTCATCTCAAATGTCGTTGTAGCACTTATCAAGTTGTTGCAATAATGTCACTAATTCATTATATTAAGTGATAACATCATAGTCACTTTGCTTGGATGTTTAAAGTTGACTTTTAAAATGAATATTTGAGAAGGATTTTCAAGATCTGAATATAATTGATAAGTCAAGTAATGAAATAGGTTTTCTTAGACTACCACCATTTTAAGTTGGGATCTTCTACCATTGGTTCAGTTTTTTCATTAGTCAAATGTTTGATTTTGCCCCTGTTGTCAATGGCTAGCTTTATGGATTGAGCCTGCTCGAAGTAATACTGCCCATTAAGTTTTGTTTCAATGAGTTATAGGATGCATTTTTCTAAATTAAATTATGTAGAAACAGGGATGGAGGGAATCACTGGGTAAGACTTTGATTTTGGAAGAGTTGGAGGAGATGGTGGGGTTTTGTGCACTAGTTATTTCTATCTTATCGGACATTATGGAATAGGGAAACTAGTTCTGTCAATTTCTTTTACCTTTATTTTTCTTAAATATTTGTCATAATGGTTGACATAGAGAAAGGAAAAAAGTGTGGCCATTGGAAGTTGTTGATTGGGTGGTGGATGCAAATAAAGTGGTAGATTGGGTGGCCTCAGCCTTTGGATGCGGGATGAATTGGTGGAATGAGGTCGACAATCGGAATAATGCCAGTTATATATTTTCTACTTTGTAGCTGTTATCCTCTTCTATCTTTTGTAGCTCTAATGGTATGAAGGTTTTGGAAAAAGAGAAAATAATAATTTTTTTCAATTACAAATGACAGTATAATAATAAATGATAGATAAATTTGTGTGAGATTAATAACTTCTCTCAAAATTGGTAACTTAATAATTTCTTCTAATACTAAGTTTGACAGAATATTTCAAATTTATTTATTAAAATTAAGAATTTGAGATGTTTTTTTAGATGTGATGTTGTGGATGAGTGCTTTATCTGAAAATAATTTTGGATAGTTTATTAGTTTGCTTTCCTTATCTTTTACAAGGCGTTTTTTACCATTTCCAATTCTTTTTGTTGCAGATTGTTTTTGCTACCCTTAATGTCGTTCGCATTTCCTATCGTCTGCTGCTTTTGGACCCCAAAGTATTTTCTAAACTTTGGGATTGGTCAGTTTTCTTGGAGCTGCTGAAACAGATTTCTTCTATGATGGAATCTTCTGGGCCATGGTTGGATAGTTTGCTGGACATTAGATGGTGTGGAATACAGATACTGTCAATTGTTTTTTGTGCTTCTGATAGTGCTGTTGTCAATTTTGGCATGAGAGAAGAGGAAGCTTTTACGTGCTTACTTCGGTAACCTTCTTTATCCTTCTTCTCTTAAGTTGTCTACAGAATCTTGTCATTTTACTTTGAGATTCTGTATATGCAGCTGGAAGGAATTTTGTGAGGATACAGCAGTAGAAAAGGCTGGCTGGTATCTTCAGGGAACTGAGATGATAAAAGGAACCTGCCTTGATGATGCGGTTGATCTTTGTCATATAAAACCTTTTGATTGTTCTTCTTTATCTAATTCTATTTGTAGTGGGTCTGAAAAGATTTCCCAAAAAGAGATCTTGTGGTATGCTGGATTAATTCCTTCAAATTTGACAATGTTGCTATTACATTTTCTGGCATCGAGATAATTTCTATTTCCAATTTGTTGTTTGAACACATTGTAGTGAACACAAACAACTGGAAGGGAACTTTGTTCTGACCACTACTCTGAAGAGGAGTTTTGAGATGGTGGTGATGGCGGTTATTCAAAGGTGGCCTGTACTTCTCTTTGGTCCTGCTGGTTGTGGGAAAACTGCATTGATAAATCACTTGGCGCTTAAAAGTGGGAATAGAGGTTGCTTTTTTTTTTTGACTTTTTTCTAGTTGTCTTTTATTGTGATTAATCTTTAAGGATTGATAGTTTCCTTTACTTAACCTGATTACAAGGTTAGTTATTTGATTTTGTGGATATAAACTTTTTTTTTTTGTATTGGTTGTTAATATCCAATTTTGTGGAATTTTGTTGTCTATTCAGTACAACTGCTTAATGAAGAATGTTTTTTTAATATAAATCAAGACGTGCATCAATTTTCACATGTCTATACAAAGGTAATTTATTTCCCACTCCTGAGGTGGTTTTTTGCTTGGTCCATATTTGGCATTCCATTTTCACTGATGCAGTCTTACAGGCTTCAAAAAGGATTGGCATATGACGTTTGCCAAATCATCATGAATCATTGATATTTGATATGGTTGAACTTGCTATGTATTAATAAACAACATTAAAGTGTCTTTAGTTTTCCAATTTTGAATTTTTCTAGCCAAAATGTACCATTAATAGGAGAAATCAACATTTTGCTTAGGTGGTTCATAATTGAACCATTTTTTTCCAGTGCTTTTATCCCCATACATGTTTGCAGTGATGGAAAAATGCATAGATCAATGAATTAACTCTGTTTTTTTTTGAAGTGCTAACACTGTTAACACTCAAGTTTTGGTAGATTTAGATATTCAGTCTATATACCTTTTGATCAATATTTCAGTTGCATCAAAATGCCCAATTAAAAATACCTTTTGTTAATATTTCTAAACGAAAATTTGTGCGAATTAAGCTTTTATTTTGCCGATGTAATGTAGTTCATGGTAAATCCAAGTTTTCAGTACTGTGTAAATATTTTAAGCATCACCAAATGCTCATTATTTGTTTTGAAATAATTTTTATCACTCTGGTATCCCGATCAATTTTATTAGGCATTAGTATCATTGATGTTTGGACATCAGTTTAGTTTTCCTGACTTTTTGAAGCACTGTTGTCAAGATAAATTCATGAATTTATCCATTAGATGCATTTACTAGAAATTCATTCACTGTGAATTTGTGGACGAGATGTTATCATGGGCAACCGCTAAAGACCCTTGTTATGAAGAAAGTTTCCTTTTCTTTAACGATATCCACTTTTGCTAAAAATGTATAACGTGATCTCAATCTTGGTTATTAATTGTAATTCTCAATTAGATAAAGGAAACCTGATCGTTAAATGTTTAAAGTTTTAATTGTCAGGATTATTTAATAATTTCAGTTCATTTAACCATGTCTTCTCTATTGTTTTTTTTCAAGATAAGATTGGTTTGATTGAATAAAAATTGTGCCATTCGTTTAATTTTCTCTTTCCTTTTTAGGAGATTTGCTCTTTTGCATGAAGAGTTTATAATGCTCACGCATTTGTTTTTTGCTTTCCCTTTCCTACCTTTTCATGCTTAAAACAATAAAAGCCTTCTTTCTTTCCAGCTACTCTGAATGTAGTTTTAAACAGTGTTTCTGGACCATGTTGGGTTGTGGATATTGTTGAGAAAATCGTTGTATTTTTTCTCTCTTACTTTTTGATGAGAAATACAATCCTTTATATAGGAGATTTGCTGGAGATAAAAAAGGAAACTAACTCAAATCCTATTCCTAGAAAATAGGCTAACCGAATATCCCTCAATTTAAGGGATTTAACAACTTGATTTTTCCTATTCTATTTACATCATATTTACAACTCGACACTCCCCCTCAAGCTGAGGAATAGATGTCTTCCATTCCCAGCTTGACTATAAGCTCATGAAAACTTGCATTGTTCAACCCCTTAGTTAGGACATCAGCCAATTGGTATTCGGATTGTACGTAGGACATACACACCAGCCCTGCCTCCAGTTTTTCTTTGATGAAGTGTCTATCAATCTCAATATGTTTCGTCCTATCATGCTGTATAGGATTATGTGCAATGTTGATGGCAGACTTGTTGTCACTGTAGAGCTTCATTGGACCATCTAGATTGACTCTCAAATCATCTAGGATAATCTTTAACCATAGTAGTTCACACAATCCTTGGGCGATGGCTCTAAATTCTGATTCAGCAGATGACCTTGCCACAACGTTCTGCTTCTTGCTCCTCCATGTCACCAGATTACCTCCGAGAAAAGTACAATACCCAGTAGTTGATCTTCTATCCACCACAGAACCTGCATAGTCTGCATCAGTGTATGCCTCTAAGACCAGATCCTTACTCCTTTTGAATAATATTCCTTTTCCAGGACTCCCCTTCAAATAATGAAGGACTCTGTAGGCGGCTTGTAGGTGAGATTCTCTCGGGTCATGCATGAATTGACTGATCACACTTACCGAGTAAGCTATATCTGGTCGAGTGTGAGCAAGGTATATGAGTCTACCAACCAATCTCTGGTACATCCGTTTATCAACAACTGGTTCTTCTTTAGCCTCTCCCAACTTATGGTTGGGGTCAATTGGTGTAGAGACCGGTTTACATCCAATCTTTCCTGTTTCGGTCAGTAGGTCCGATACGTATTTTTGCTGAGATATGAAGATCCCTTGGGTAGAGTAAGCTACCTCTATACCAAGAAAGTACCTCAATCTACCCAGTTCCTTGATCTCAAATTCCTTTACTAGTTTCTTCTTCAACTCAACCTTTCCTTGCTCATCATTTCCGGTCACTATGATGTCATCTACATAGACTAAAAGCGCTGTGACTCTCCCTGCAGCCGAATGTTTAATGAAGAGAGTATGATCACCTTGGCTTTGTCTATATCCAAGTTCCTTCATCATTTTTGCAAATCTCCCGAACCATGCCCTAGGAGACTGTTTTAACCCATAAAGTGCTTTCCGTAACCGACACACTTGATTGCTTGTGTCTTTTTCAAATCCTGGAGGGATGTTCATGTAAATTTCTTCGTCTAAGTCACCATGAAGAAATGCATTCTTAACATCATATTGTAGAAGCTGCCAATCAAAGTGAGCAGCTAAGGACAAGAGAATTCTTACTGTATTCATTTTTGCAACCGGTGCAAATGTCTCCTGGTAATCCACCCCGTAAGTCTGAGTATACCCTTTAGCTACCAATCTTGCTTTATACCTTTCAAGTGATCCATCAGCCTTGTATTTAAGTGTGAAAATCCACTTACAATCAACAATATTTTTCCCATTGGGTCTATCAACAACCTCCCATGTCTTATTCTTCTCCAATGCTCTCATTTCTTCTGCCATAGCATCTCTCCATTCCCTTTTTGACAAAGCCTCAGAGATCGTGGTAGGAATGATAATAGTATTTAGGCTTACAATGAATTTTTTGTGGGTTGGTGATAGGCGGTTTAGAGAGACATAGTGGAATAAGGGATATAGTGGTCTTTTTGTGCATTCTCTAGTTCTCTTCCGAAGAGCAATGGGTAGGTCAAGGTTTGTGGGATTGGTAGGTATTTCAGCAGGTTGTGGTTGATGAGGGAAGTCAGATCTTACCGTGGTCTCAATTCCAGGGTCTGAGTTGGATTCTTGAACTTGTGTTGAGTCTGGAACGGCCTTTCTCCTAGAGTACACCTGAGAAAACCTTGGAAAATCATGAGGGACACTGGTTGGAATAGGGGATGACTCGACAACAGGATCAGGATTATTTGGAACAAGAGAGGTCTCGGCTAGGACAGGAGACTCGGATGTGGAGATTCGGGCTGGAAGATGCGGAAGGTCAAGTGTGTGAAAAGGCTCACAAGGACTATCTTCTATCGAATTTTCCCCCTGAAGAGAGGACTTGGAGAAGAAATATTTGTTTTCTGCAAAAGTAACATCAGCTGAAATGTAGAATTTTCTAGATGAAGGATTGTAGCACTTATATCCCTTTTGAGTGGATGAATAACCAAGGAATATGCATTTGATGGCTCGTGTTTCCAATTTGTCTCTATGGGGACTGTGATTATGCACAAAAGCAGTGCATCCAAATACCTTGGGTGTAAGGCCATTGGTTGTTCGGAAGTGAGGGTAGAAACTGTTAAGGAGCTCTATGGGACTTTTATTGTCTAGCACACGGGAAGGAAGTCTATTTATGAGGTATGTGGCAGTAAGGACAACCTCCCCCCAATAGGATTTTGGAACGCTCCCTTGAAGAAGTAAGGCTCGTGTAGTATTGAGTAAATGTCCATTTTTCCTTTCGGCAACCCCATTTTGTTGAGGTGTGTTAACACATGATGAGTCATGAATAATGCCTTGGGCTTGAAAATATGGAGATAGGAATTGGTTGAAGTAATCCCTAGCATTGTCTGTTCTGAAGCTTTTTATTTTTACCCCGAATTGGTTTTGAATCATTGAGTGAAAATTTTGTACAACAGTGCTCACTTCAGATTTGTGTTTAAGGAGAAAAAGCCAAGTAACTCGAGTGCAATCATCAATTAAGGAGACGAACCACCTAGCCGCAAAAATATTTGGTATAGTAGAGGGACCCCATATGTCATTATGAATCAAATGAAAAGGATGAGAACTTCTTTTATTGCTAATAGGAAAAGATACACGAGTGTGTTTTGCCAATTCACATGTATCACAATGGAATTCAAAAATCTCTAATCCTTGAAATAAATGAGGAAACATAAGTTTCAAAGACTTGAAAGATGGATGACCTAGACGTAGGTGATACAGCCAAATGGCATCTTTATTTGAGGAACTAAAGAAAGACAAAGACAAATCATTCCTAGCAATCAGAGATGGCTCAAGGTAGTAAAGGCCGCTCCTTTCCTTAGCAAGTCCAATCTTCCTCCCCGAGACCTGGTCCTGAAAAACCAAATAAGAAGGGAAAAAAATGGCATAACATTTAAGATCATGTGTTAGTTTTTTAATGGAAACAAGGCTGGCCGATAACTTTGGGACATGTAGAACATCCTTAAGGATAAGTACAGGGGAGAGATGTATATCTCCAAAGCCGGCCACTGTCACTAGGGATCCATTGGCCACTACAATTTTTCTATTGCTCGGGCAAGGGGTATATGTGTGAAAAAGCTTAGAGGTAGGAATCATATGATCTGTGGCACCTGAATCTATTATCCATGAGTTGGCATAAGGAGTTTCCGAGGCATTCATACAAACAGGGAAGGAAGATTTACCTGACAAGGCTAGAGAACAGGTACCGAAAGGCTTCTCAAGGGACCCCAATAGATTTTTTAACCTCTCAATGTCCTCACTGCTGAATTCTCCTACGGCCACTGCTATTTTTTCTTCATTTTTTGGTTGCTCCACCATGTGTGCTTGTGGCCTCGGCGGATCTGTCATGTATGTTTGAGGCCGTGACTGCCCTCCTCTGGTTCCCCACTCATGGCTGGGTGGCTTTCCATTCAGTTTCCAGCACTTATCCCTTGTGTGCCTCGGTTTTTTGCAATAAGTACACCAAAGATTGTCCTTGTTCTCCTTCCATTGACCTTCTCTACTCTGATATTGCACTGGAGCGTCACTCCTTCCTTTTTCCCGATGGTTTGCTTTTGCTACTAGGGCTGAGCCGTCCAAGGTTTGTGGTTGAAGCATGACACCCCTCCTGCTTTCCTCTGCACGGACTAGTGAGATTGTTTCTTCCAACGGTGGTGTCTCTTCCTTGCCAAGGATTTGAATCCTTACCTGATCAAATTCAGGATTTAATCCAGCTAAAAAATCATAGACTCGGTCCTTTTCAATGAATTTCTTCAATATCGCAGCATCCTCTGGACTTTTCATCTCAAACACTCGGTAATGATCAAGTTCCTGCCACAAATTTTGCAGTAAGCTTGCATACTCTGTGACAGATTTGTCTCCTTGCTTAGTGGCTGCTGTTTTGACTTTTATTTCATATACTTGCGTTGCATCATTGGCTTTTGAATATGTGCGGCGAGTATAATCCCAAATCTCCCTTGCTGTACCAAAAAACATACATGCATCACTGATCATGGGGTCCATAGAATCCCATAGCCAGGACATGATCATTGAATCCTCCTCATCCCATGCTTCAAACTTTGGATCATTCTCAGCTGGACCTGTTCCAAGAAGATGGCTAAGTCTACCCTTGCCTTTGAGATAGGTACGAATGAATTGAGACAATTTGAGGTAGTTCTTTCCATTGAGCCGATTTGAGGCCCGAACATTCTGCAATTCTCCAGTTTTCTGAGCAGAGTTCATTTCTTCAGGCTGGTTGGTAGACACGGGAACTTTTGAGGCTGACATCTTTGAGGGCTGGAATATACAGCAATGAATGCTGTTTGAAGAGAGAAAAAATGCTCTGTTTTGATCTCAGGAAACAGGATAAAACAGAGCACAAAAGAAGAAAGGAAAAAGCAGGGCTGAGAAGAATGGCTATGCTGTAGTAGTGGCCGCTTGAGGAAGAAGGGGAAGAAGAGACCCCAAAAAGAAACCTAGCTCTGATACCATGTTGAGAAAATCGTTGTATTTTTTCTCTCTTACTTTTTGATGAGAAATACAATCCTTTATATAGGAGATTTGCTGGAGATAAAAAAAGAAACTAACTCAAATCCTATTCCTAGAAAATAGGCTAACCGAATATCCCTCAATTTAAGGGATTTAACAACTTGATTTTTCCTATTCTATTTACATCATATTTACAACTCGACAGATATCATATTTAATTTATAAGTTTCTTTAGACTAGATTTTCATTTTCAGTGCCATCATAACTGGTTTATCATTGTTTTGAGTCACTCTTCTGTTTATTCATGTTCTATACGCTCATTGTTTTGTAACATACTTTTTTTAATCACATATTTGTCTTATCTCAATCCATTATTTTCTGAGCTAGTTCTCGGTTTGCTGGATCTGTGATATGGTAGTTTTCTGCAATAGCATTGTTCTTTTTTTATGTGGGTAATGAGGTATATACTTATTGGATAATTTTTTGCTTTGGCGCCTCTATTTTTTAGTTTTATTCATTCACATGGATGAACAAATGGATAGCAAATCACTTATTGGAAGCTACGTTAACTCAGAACATCCTGGTGAATTTAGATGGCAACCAGGATCTCTCATGCAGGTCTCAGTTGTTGCATTGTATTATCTAAGACTATGATTTGTTGTTGCACATTGTTTTTTCTTCATCTATATCTATGCAGGCTCTCGTAGGTGGCCTTTGGGTCGTTTTTGAAGATATAGACAAAGCACCTAATGAAATACAATCAATAATATTGCCTCTATTGGAAGGGTCAAGTTCATTTGTGACAGTTCATGGAGAGGTATTAAATCCTCAGACTATTGGTATTTATCCTGTATCTGGTCTTTTGTGTTGCAAGAAACCTTTTTACAATTTAATTTGAGTCATGTCAGGATAATCTTTGGCCTGTTAAAGAATTATGCTGTTTTTCTTTGGCAGTTAACAAAATCTAAACTGTGTTTCTCGACCATAATAATGCAAGTGAACTAAGTAGTTCACTATGAGCTGTAATTTTTATAACCTTCAATATATATGGGCTGCCCTATTCCCCTAATAGTGGAATTGGTTGCTCTTAAAATGGCTCCTATATTTGATATATATATATATATATATGATGAAACCTTTGATATGTTTGAGAATGTGGCTGTGCCTATCTCGTATTATAAACTTAAATATTTTTGAAATGCTTGGTGTTATCAAATTGGAATTGTGACACAATTTATTGACTGTATTTTGTTTTGGCATATCAAACGTTGTCATCTGCCCTTTGATTCCTTTTTTTACTTGGAATTTTATTTGGTTTTCATTATATAAAAAATTGGTATTGCTGTGTCCACGGAGTAATGTTATTTGCTGTTTTGTTTTCCGAGTTGATATTATTTTAATTTTTTGGAGTATTTATCATAATGTTTTTCATAATCTTTCATGATTGTTGCTCTTTGGGCAAGCCTTGTTTCTTCTAATGAACTAAATATTTAAAATCAAGTTAAACAAGAAGCACTTGAATAGGAATTTGTTTATTATTTTTTTAAATTTGACATCACATTGATGTCATTTGTTGTACTATACTAAATGTGGTTGTTTGGGAGAACATCTTGATTTTTATATGATTGATTAAAATGGGGGAGAATTTAAGCCTAATATCATGGAGTTGCACCCAATTAACATCATGAGAGGGTGGGCTGTGTGTGTGTAGAAAAACAAGTCAGGGCTTGCCGAATGTTCTATAAGCTAGATCAATGTTACAGCTGGATCAAACCTCAAGCCTGATTTGTTTGACTGGTAACATGATTGCAAGGCCAAATGTGATCAACCATTTATCTTAATTGCACTGTTGAATACGACAAACTTTTGGATCATGGGAATCCTTTTTACACTTTTGAAAGATGCTGAAAAACATGATCCAAGATGCACAGGAGGAAAGGTAGGTAGTCTGGCTGCTCTTACTATTACCATTTACTTTTAGAAAGCAGAGTGTCTGCTTGACTGATGATAGTGACTTGTGGGATGTGGAGTGTTAGTGATTGTGGTTTTCTTACTGCTGATGATGGACGGCAAATGATAGTTGGAGTTTGGTGCTTCAAATATTTCATTAGTTTTTCTTGAAAAGTGCAAATGTCCTTATAGAATTGTCGTATTTTTTAGTCTTGTAATCTGCACAACTTGAATGTGCTTTCTGTTTTTTATATTTTTGTATGTACTGTTTTTTATGACTTAGTAATAGTGCAATATTTGGTACATTTTTTACCGCGTTTACTGCAATTCTAATTGTTTGTGTTGCATTTGCAGATGGCCGATGTTTCTGAAAGTTTCCGTTTGTTTGGTACAGTTTCAACCTCAAGGACTGAATTGAATCACAGTGAAGGTGCACAAAAAATGTACATCTTGTATAATTCTCTTATTCAACTAAGATTGTATCTTTGTTTTATGCTATACTTCTTTGTGAGAGTTTATTTTGATGCAATGTTGATGTTTTGTTTGAATATGTGCCTCTTAACGAAAAGCTTGTCAGGACATCTGCAATACCTCTGAGAAATATCTGGCTTTTTTGTAACAAGCTGTAAGCAAGTGCATTGTGATTTAATTGCTAAAATAAATAGTATTAACATTTTTAGCAGTAATGCATTTTAGAAAGTTAATTGAAAAAAACGGAAGATTACTTTCTTTCCCAACGAGAAAATCTGATTATGAAAAAGCCTATACCTGGTTGTTCTTATTCAAGCTTTTATTGAGTTCAGCTATTTGCACATCTCAATGGATTACCATTTTTTCAAAGACTATTCTGCTGAAGTCTTTGTAAACTGTTATTTTATTGCTTTGGGTGCTTAGGATGCTTTTTATAATGCTAAAACTTCTTTGTTTATACCCCTATCATTTTATATGCACTTGCTTCATGCTTTAAGTTCACTTTCATGGAGCTAATTTTTAACAACATCAGTGTATGCTTTTAGGAGCATTTTCATTTTATTTTTTTAGCTCTTGCGTACATCATTGAGTCTAATTTAGAAGGTATCTTTCAATCTTGATGACCTTAATGTGTTACCTCACTTGATCTTTTTAGGTAGGTTTTCTTATAGCATTCTTTGGAGGAAAGTCATGGTTCAAGCACCCACTAGAGATGATTTGATAGATATCATTAATGCAAGATTTTTGAACTTGGACCAATTATCCACGCAGCTTGTTGGTATCTTTCATATTTTTTTTTGTATTTTAAGCATGTTAATATACCAGCTTTCTTGAAACCAAAACCTGATTTTAACTTGTTGAACTCCTCCATGGCAGAAACATTTGAGCGGGTGAACTCTTTTTCTCAGCAGATGAGAGGACCGTCAGCTTCTGCATTTGACAGTTTTTCCATTAGGTATAACAGTGATGACAACCTACTTGCAAGATATATGCTTTTGTACGTATTCTTATCAAGTTGGCTTGCATTTGGTAGGGATCTTCTCAAATGGTGCAACAGAATTACAGGCTCAAGTTTTAACTTATCTGGCCTTGGCCTATCTGCCTATGATCGCCAAAACATTTATCAAGAGGTTGTAGCTCTTTCTTCCTTGTATACCATGGAATATGTCTTGGCCATCTTGTGATCCAGTTCTCAGTAAGAGATCTGCTAATGTTGGCAGGCTGTGGATATATTTGTGTCTTGTTTGCACATGCTGGAAAATAGGTTGCTGCTGAAGAGAGAGATTGCCAACTTGTTGAATATTTCGTGCGCTGCAGAAACAGTACTATACCCATCGAACAAGCCTACCATACAGGTTTTCTTTAAAATTATTCTTCTGATGATGACAATGTTGTTTTGTCCTGGTAAATTTGTTGATATCTGTTGCTTCATATATTTCCAGATGTTGTCTTCTGGCCTTCAAATTGGTCGAACTCTTCTGTGTTGCGAGAGAAATGTGTGTATTTTTGTGCCATCTAGGTTATTTTCTATTTCACTTTTTTGATAGCTTTCAAAATTTTTGTTTTTCCAGATTTTCTGCCAGAACCGAACTTTTGTTAGCATTCGTAGTGCTTTATATGCTCTTGAGCGTATCGCATGTTCAGTTAGGTACAATGAACCAGTTCTTCTCGTTGGTGAAACTGGTACAGGAAAGACAACATTGGTGCAATATCTTGCTGCTAGGCTTGGGCGCCCCTTGACTGTTTTGGTACCGTACTGAAGCATTTGTTGTAATCCTTTTTTTGGGTTTAGTCACATATCTAACAAGCGCATTATTCTTTTCTTTTGATGGATGCTGAAAGCTATATTTGTCTTGCCTGTCGTTTTTGACATTGTTTTGCATAAAGAATTGAGTAGCATCCTGTTCTTTAGCAATCTGTAAGTTTTGTCATTCTGGACATGATAATGAAATTCTTTAATATTTTACTGAGATATGGTAGGATGGATACGGAAAACATGCATTGCACTTGTTCATTCATTATTAATTCGTGATGCATAAAATCATATAGCTGCAGTTATTTCTAGCGGCTTTTATATAGGAACAGTTGAGATTCTGCTGCAGTATTCTTTATCAGAACAGTTCTAACACAATAAAATTAGAATCTTGAAGGATTATCTCAAAATATGATATACCTCTTTTCTGTTTCTCTTCTTTTACAATTTAATTTAATGGAATGCTTAATGTTTTGTAATCTCCTCTCTCTGATATCCTGTTTTTGGTTTTATATAGAACTTGAGCCAGCAAAGTGATGTTGCCGACCTTCTGGGTGGATTTAAGCCTGCTGATGCACGATCTATTTGCATGCCTCTTTATCATGAGTTTAAGAAATTGTTTTGCAAAACCTTTTCTGAGAAGGTATGCATCACTAAGTTTGCTTTGCTGTTGTTTTTGATGATTGATAGGCTTCTTTGAGAATCCCCTGTACCTCTTAAATAGGATAACGAGGCTTTGCTTCGACATTGTGAAGAGTATATACTAGAAAAAAAGTGGAAAAAACTTCTCCGTGCTTTCCAGAAGTCAGTTCACTTTGCTCAGAAGAACGTTGGTAAAATTATCGAGTCTGGTGCTGGCTCAAAGAGAAAGAGGCCTTTGTCTGAAAAGCTGCTTCAAAAATGGGAGTCGTTTTCGCTGCATCTTGATTGCGTTTCTAAGAAGATTGATGTCTCTTCTGGGATTTCATTTAAATTTGTGGAGGGGGCCTTTGTGACTGCTCTAAGAACTGGTCAGTGGCTTCTATTGGATGAGGTGAATCTTGCTCCACTGGAAACATTGCAGAGAATTATCAGTGTCCTTGATGGAGAGCATGGGACTCTGTGTCTTGCAGAAAGGGGTGATGTTAATTATGTTGAACGCCATCCTCAGTTTCGTTTATTTGCTTGCATGAATCCTGCTACTGATGCTGGAAAAAGGGATCTTCCATTTTCATTCAGGAGTAGGTTTAGTGAGTATTTTATTGATGATGTGTTGGATGATGAAGATTTAAATTTATATGTTAATCAATACATGGGTGAAGGTAATGCAACAGTTGAATTATGTAACAAGATCGTTCGATTTTACAAAGCAGCAAAGAGGGAATCTGAGGAGAGGCTGCAGGATAGTGCTAATCAAAAGCCACAATACAGTTTAAGGTCCCTTTCTCGTGCACTCGTATATATCAAGATGGCAGAGAAGAGATTTGGTTTCCAAAGAGCCTTATACGATGGGTTTTGCATGTTTTTTGTTACTCTTTTAGATTGTAACAGTGCCAAAATCATGCACAACATGATTTTGTCATACTTGCTGCCAGATGGCATGCCTCGTGATGTCCCCTTTAATGATTATTTTTCTATTAATTTAACTTATCATGATACTCCAGAGAAGAGGTCTTTTGTAGAAAATTATGTTATCACGAGAAGTGTAAAAGAACAACTTAAGAACCTGGCACGTGCCTTCTATATTAGAAGGTACCCAGTTCTTCTACAGGGACCAACATCCAGCGGCAAAACTAGTCTTGTACAATATCTTGCCTCGGTTACAGGCCATGAATTTGTGCGCATTAACAATCATGAACACACTGACCTGCAGGAGTATTTTGGTACATATATAACTGATTCCCATGGCAAACTTGAGTTCCAAGAGGGTGTACTTGTAAAAGCTGTTAGAAAGGGTTATTGGATTATTTTGGATGAGCTTAATCTTGCTCCGTCAGATGTATTGGAAGCATTGAATCGGCTTTTAGATGATAATCGGGAACTGTTTGTCCCTGAACTACAAGAAACAATTCCCGCTCATCCAGATTTTATGCTTTTTGCAACGCAGAATCCTCCGATTGCATATGGTGGGCGCAAGATTCTTTCTAGAGCTTTTCGCAACCGTTTTCTAGAGATTCATGTTGATGAAATCCCTGAGGATGAATTGACAACTATTTTGGAGAATAGATGCAGCATTCCTGCAAGTTATGCTTCAAAAATGATCAAAGTAATGAAGGATCTTCAGTTGCATAGGCAAAACAGTAGAGCATTTGCTGGAAAGCATGGCTTCATCACTCCTCGGGACTTGTTTCGGTGGGCGAACCGGTTTAGGGCTTTTGGTAAATCATACTATGATTTGGCCAAAGATGGATATTTTCTTCTTGCAGAAAGATTGAGAGAAGAGAGGGAGAAGAATGTTGTCAGAGAAGCACTGAATTGTCATCTAAATGTGAAACTAGCTGTTGATGAGTTATATGATGTGGTAATTTTTTATTATGACTGTTTGATTATAGTTACTACGTATGGTTAACTTGATGTGTTTAGATATTCTATGGCATTTTATTTTTTGTCATATTTAATATGCAATCAATGGTGGTTGAATTTGTTAACTAGTGCTTGTATAAGAGCTCTATTGTTGTTATTGATATACTTCTGTCATATTTAATGTGCAAGAACTAATGGTAGAAGATATTATTTGTTGTATTGTTAGGGTTATTTTTTGTTGATATACTGTTGTAAAATTAGGCATATCATTTTTGTTGGCATTTCATTTCTTTGGTGGCAAACATTTATAGTGACAGTAATCTTACTTTAAAGTCACATTTAATTTAGTCGCAACAATAACATAATGGAGTGTTTTGATTTTTTAGTTTGATTTGGCACAATTGATCCTTTTTAATATTAGGTGACAGCTGATGTTTTCATTTTTTACATAATGCATGCACTATTGTACCTGCTCTCTCTTTTTCGCTACTTGCATAAGACCATGTGCATATAAGGATATTGTACCACAAATGAATTTGTTATCATATTTTCTCAATATCAAGAGAAATAGATACATAGTGTGCAGCTTTGCATATCACTAAGTACCTTTTATTTTTTGTATTCTCCATGCACGTGTTTGTGGTAGTGACTGTGTGCACCTATGTGCATGTGTATGCATAAGCTCTTATGCATATTTGCGTTTACGTACGTTCTCTCTTTATATTGGCTTTGTGAAGGTTTTTCAATTGGTCTAAGCTGTTGGATGACCAATGAATGTGCCTTTGTTGATTGGGAACCTAATTGCAAATTATAATGATGGTCATAAATGCTAACCTAATAAAATTTACCCCAAATTTAATTATTTTTTGTGGTCCTTTTTTAACATCCATATAAATTTGTAACTTGCAAAACAGCTGTAAATTTTAATTGAACACTCTAATAGGATTATATTAGATTGAGTGATGCTAATGTTGCAATTTAATCGGTTTATAGTAGATTTAGTTGGTTTCTAAATTATCTTGATAATCTAAATTTAGAAAATTTTTCTTCGAAGTTATAAGAAGGAGATTTTAGCTTTGTCTATTTGCTTTCATCCATTGAAAGTCTTGAAACATTAACCATGTTATTATGTTTTGGAATTCAGGGACAATGTGAGGTTGATGCTGTGTTAATGTCTTCTGGTAAAACTAAAGTTGAGAACTTGGGAAGGTTAGCTTATTTATTTTGTGCTGCATTCTCATATGTGTTTTCTGCATTATTTTTTCTTCTCATGATTTTATATGGTCATGACAGTATTACTTGGACAAAAAGTATGTTGAGGTTATATTTTCTCGTTGAGCGCTGCTACAGAATGCGTGAACCTGTGCTTCTAGTTGGTGGTACTGGGGGAGGAAAAACGACAGTATGCCAGTTGTTGAGCATTATCCAAATGTCAAGATTGCATGTATTAAATTGTCATCAATACACGGAGACTTCAGACTTTGTTGGGGTGGGGTGAATGCTGCTTTTCGTATTTTTTGCCATCTTCAATTGTCGTATTTATTTCTTTGGTCATTTGTTTCATCTCAATTCTAATCATGCTTCACTTTACATAGGGGTTCCATCCTATACGAGAACGACCAATTTTAGCTTCGGAATTCAAACACCTTACAGGAAAGATGAAGGAATCAAAACTTTTCCTGCAGTTAACTGAGGATTTTGTATGATTTATCTCTCGTCATTTGTGCATTTTTTTGTGATGTCAAATCCTACGTTAATGTTGATTTTTCATTTTTTTTGTAGAATATTTCTTCAGATATATCTCAGGCTTCTTCCACTCTATGTCATCTAAACAAAATTGAAGCTAGTTATAAGCAATGTTCTGCATTGTATCCAGATGTCACACCCATCGATTTTGAGATTTTCAAGAAGATGAAATTAGAGCTGATACAGCTTCAGCAAAAATGGCAGACAGTTTTCGTTTGGCAGGATGGTCCACTGGTGGAAGCAATGAAGGCTGGTGATATATTTCTTGTAGATGAAATCTCATTGGCTGATGACAGTGTATTAGAACGGCTTAATAGTGTCCTGGAACCAGAAAGGATGCTGGTGAGTGATACCTTTTTTTTTGATATTGATCTTTAACAGAACCGGTTGTGAAACTGACCATGAAATTGATAATTAATGTAGAGTAGGAAATGCCACTTTTTTTGACCTAATGTTTAACATATATTTAAAGCTCCCATTTGGTGATTTTGTTTCCTAGTTTCTACAAAATGAACAAATTCAGCATTCTAATTCGTCTTTAGTTTATTTTTGTTTTTCTAAGCTCACAATCATGCAGGGTTGTAGCTCTTTGTTTGTGTTAGTGCTGTAAGGACGAGAAGTTATTTTATTATTATTTATTTTTTTTGTAAATAGGCAGAGTCCTTGGAGCCATCACTTCAGCAACTATAATTTTATGAGGCATGCTTTAATACCCTCTTAGCCAGCTTTTGAGTACTCATTATCTTTTTAGTACACTCACCATAAAATAACGGCCCAATCTCTTGATAGAAGATCATGAACTGACTTGCAATCAGATTCCAGCGTTATCTTCCTGTAGCCATGCTTCCAAACCACCTGTAAACCTTTCTTGGTAGCGCAAGTATCTACCTCTCAAGAACATTAATTTCCTGTAATTTCTATGCAAAGCCTATATCAAAGGTTCTTGCTGAATTTTGCATGATCCCTCCTGTAGTTTTTGTTCAAGACATCAACTTTGATTTTGATCTATCATGGCTTTGTTGTAAACCATTCTTCCAATTGGTAGTTCTCGTCCAAGCTTGGAAACAAGAGACTAGGACTCTATATTTAAGAATTTCCAAGTAGCTTTTATTCTTTTTCCTTATAACCCAATTTCTACATCCCGAGACATGGAAGTTGTCTTGCAAATATGCTTCCACAACTTTGATTCAACACTCTTGCATTCTGAATCATTAAAAACCTTCTTTTATATTTTTTGCTTTAAGACTCCACCCATCTTTTGTTGTAAATTACCCTTCAAGCACTTTCATGTGAAAAGCTTCGACCAAACCAAGACTCTGAATCCCCAAATCTCTATCTTTGGATTACACAGTGCTTCAGCTTAGTAGCACAACCTTTGTCTTACAAGGTAAAGGAAAGGGTTGCATTATATAAATTGTAAATTTAAGAGGAATTATTTGCTAAACAAACTCTGCAAGCTAGTGATATTGTTGATGTCTTTGGCTTTGTTAAGGAGAGGTGCATACTTATTCTTTGAATATGTTTAATTTTAGAGTTATTCTACTGTACCTACTTATTTCTTGGACGTTTTGCATATGCTCTTCAAACACCCCTTCGCCATTTGAATCTGGTTCACTGAACCTTCCATGAAAAGGGCAACTTCATCTATAGCTTGAGTGTATTGAGGTCCTTACAACTATGAACTGTCTGTAAACTATTGAGTTGACTTCATCCTGGATAGTGCAGTTCCTTTCATACAAAGAATAAAAATATAAAGGGTTAAGTGATCTCCTTGCCTTATTCTTCCTGGGGGATTAGAATACCCATATGGCTCCCATTCATTATTATACCAATGGATGACATAGTGATGCAATTCATAATAAGATTAATGAGCCAGTTAGTTAGGATGTCTAGTATCAAATTTCTGTTCAATTAAATGCCATTTGATTCTATACATCCTTTTTGAGGTAAACTTTAGTAGCCATATACCTTTGTTGAAGTTTTTTGGGGGACGATCTGCAATAATGCTTTCTTTGAATATTTACTTATTTTGAAACTTGTCTTCCCAATTGCACACTCTCATTTGAACTTCTTCTCATCTCTGTTATCTTGCCTTCTGCTTTCTGCAATCATCCATCTTGATCGAGCTTTTAAGTGTTATACATATTACTTTCTAATGGAATTCTCATTACTAATCTGGCTCAAGTGGGGTCAGTTTAGGTCATTGATCTGAGCCAGTGACGAGATGGGCCATATAATAACAGTTTTTTTTATTACATTCTAGATCTGTATTGCTTTTGTTACTGCCTTTTCTATACAAAGAGTTGATGCTCTCCCTTGAACATATCTTATTTTCATTGTTTTTTTGCATTCCAAAGTACTTTTTCTTGGGGTTATCTAATTGTTTCTTAGAACTGAATTTGAAATGACGACTCTATTCCTCAAAGAAATTTTGACTCTTTGTCATCTTTCTCCTTAAAACCATAAGCCATTTGCCTTTATAACATTCCACAGCGAGTCTTTCCCTTTATTGACTTGGTTTCTTCCTTCTTTAGCCTCCTTTCTAATTTCAACTTTATTTCAGGAGCTCTTTGAATCCCTTTCCTTTGCTATTTCCTTTGTACCAACATCTAAGGACCAAATGTTTCCACCACCATCGCTAAGCTTGTTGCACTGTTTGGTTCTGTTCTTATGCTAGAAATTCTCCTTCTCTTGTCTTATCTTCCTACTCCCACGAGCATCCAATGTGTGAACAAAGATCCTAACAGAAAAGACGTACATTTTGCAAATATTAATGGTTTTCTTGAGTCCGTTTTGATGCAAATTCTCGCATATTTCTTAGTAATAGAGGCTTGTAGTTCACCAAAGGAACATTTTGTAATATAATTTGATGGCAATTCCTGGATTGTAATCCATATAATGTGTTTTCCAACAGTTGAACCATTTCGATTGAAATTCTGCTTCTAATGTTGCATCTCTAAATACTGGTCTGATATAGTCCAAGTTTCTCTTGTCATTGCTCTAGCATAATTATCCTGGTGAGAAACCTTAAAACAGAGTATTGTTAGCATCTACCAGATTCATTTTCTTGCCATTTTTCATGAGGTTTTCTGTCTTCAATTCAATTATTGGTTGCCAATTTGCCTTCTAAACAACTTGATAATGATAAAATTCTACCATGGCTTAATTATTCTAGCTTTCTCTTTTGTCTGATTTGCTGTTAGATCATTTGTATTATTCAAGCTCAGTGTATTACTTTCATTGTCATCAATCATTGTTTCCTTTCGATCACATGAATAAAAGGAACTTCCTTGCAGCCATTAGAACCTTCATAGAACATCTGTCTTACCTGTTTTTTCCCAGTTGAAAAGCGTGAAAGGATTCCATTGCAAAAGATTTCTCCTTTGTACACCACTCACAATCATTGTATCCACTTCCTTGTAAGAAACTTGCCAATGTTTTTCATATTTCTCCATCCTTGCTCAATGTAATCAATTATTAACATGATAATTGTTGAATCCTAATCAAAGTATTTGAATGCAAATCATTAAAAATATGTGAAAATGAGTAGATTGTACGACTAATCAAATGAACGTATAGTATGATTTGTACAATTGACTAAGTATGAAAGGGTGATATGATTGTTTAGTTAAATATTAAAATTAGTGCCTTGAATACAATATTATCAGTTCAATTGGACATAGTATTTTCTATTTCATGTTATGATAGATGAGATAACCTAAGAGACTTGTATAGTGCAATTATATATATTATGCAATACATTCAATATAAGATAAATTAAATATTAAATTCCTATTTGGGTTATAATATTTTAAAATTTTTGTGCAGTACGATCATTTTTATTGTACAGTATGATTAACCGTTGGGATATATTTTTTTATGTTGAGAGCTAACTCGAATAGTTTATATGGTATTTTTTTTATTAATCTTGCAGTACGAGTTGTAGAAATTGGCCATTAACATATAATATGATGTTAAGATTTTGCAATACAACTAGTTCATTTTATGTAAGTAACGACTAATTTAACTATATTTCGAGAAGCTTTATAATAGCCATTAAAGAGCCATTGGGGTATTTACAGTTGTTTGGAATTTTCTTAAATGTCTATAAATGTATTCCTAAATAATGGGAGAAGACTAGTGAATATTTGCATCTCTTTTAGAAGCATTCACACTTGAATATGTCATTATTTTTTAAGAAATAAGAGAGGAAATGAAGACTAGTAATTGAGTATTAACTCCATCTTGCTCAGTTTGTTTTAAAGTTAATATAATATTGAACTAATTTTCTTATCATTTCTAAATTATTTGATAACATCTAGTATGCCTCTTGATTAAATTGTCAAATTGTAGGATTTTGTATTTAAGTTTTTATATTATATCTTTTGTCCCTTTTTTGGAACTTTTGCCTTTGCTTTTAGGTGGTCTTTTGGCCGCTTGTAAGCTATTTTGGCTCTGTGATTTGTAGAATCTCTAAGACTGATATTATAAGTTTCTTTGGGTTAATGCTGTAGGGTCTTTTAGTCCAATGCTTTGTTTGGTCATTTAGTCTAGTGTGTAAGGTCTTTTGACTCGATTTTTTAGAGTTTTTGGTTTAGTGGAGCTTTTTCTACTCACTTTTGCAAAAGATAATTTTTTTTTTTTTCTAATATTTTGGCTAGGGGTGAAGATAAGTCTAAGTTTGGATGAAAACAACAATTAAAGGCTGGGGAGGATTTCTAAAACAAGTTTATAAGAAAAATTTAAAAATGCAAAGTTCTACTGTTTTATTTGTATTTATTTGAAATTTTCATAATTTATCCTCTCCCCCACTCGCTCCCTCCCCTTCTTATGTAGATATTATGTGTTCGTTTCCTAACTGTTTAGAGATTTATGCATCCAAGCATGCTAACTATTGGAGCTATTTTAAATCAGTGGCACTAATATTATACATTCAAATTCAGGTAGTCACTCAATACAACTTTTTTGCTCCATTTTGTTAAGAATTTGTCTGCATACAACAATTTAGTAATTGCTTCTAATAATCTAAACATCTCTTTAAAGATTTTGGAAATATTTTCAATTCTTTTTCCAATTGCAAGAAAAATATGATTTTCTATGTTCCTTATATTGTCTGCCAGATATTTTTGTTTAGTTACTCATGTTTTTGACTGGAAAATTTGATATTGTTTCTTGACTCTGACTTTTATTTGTAATGCACATGTGCAGTTATTAGCTGAAAAGGGTGGCTCTTCTCCAGAGAAGGTAATAGCTCATCACAATTTCTTTGTTGTTGCAACGATGAACCCTGGTGGCGATTATGGAAAGAAGGAGCTCTCTCCAGCCCTCCGAAATCGATTCACTGAGATTTGGGTTGAACCAGTTAGTGACATAGAAGAGCTTAGATGCATTGCATTGGAAAAGTATTACATCTCTTGTCCTCTCTTAGCATCATTATGCTTAAATTCTATTTTTATTTTTAATATCATTTTATTTTATATGTTTTTATTGGAGGAGTTAAGGAGTTATGGTTTTCTTTTGCTTTGGTCAGATTGTCTAAACCCAATCTGTCATTCTTGGTGAACTGCATTCTGGAGTTTTGGAAGGTATGTAATGACTTGCCTTTTACTTAGATTTTATTTTCTGTGAGGCATATGGTTATCTTTCAAATCTATTCGTTGTTCTAAGTTATCAAATTTCAAAACATTAGGGATACCTCATCAAACTACTATTCTGTTTTCATAATCTGATGTTGGTGTACAAGTGCATATCCTTAAGGTGGAAGAGGCTCATTTTTATCATGTACTTGATTGGAGAAATCAACAATTGTAGCTATTTTAATGTAAATTTGATCTGTGCAATGCACGAATCTTGATATTTTCCAGAAAGATTTTATTTTGTTCCTTTCTTAAGCTTCAGAAGTGTTTTCTTTTTGGCCTGTGCATAATTTTTTCCTATGTCAGTTGCTCTCTTTTGTGGTATGTATTCTTGTTCAATTTTATTACTATTGTGCATTTCCTGCTACCACATCTGCATTGAAGGGCACGTTGCTTTGCAACCCTCATGCATAATACGTGTAAACCTGGTGTAGTTAAAGTACATGATTGCCTAGTTTAATCTTTATGGTGATGATAGGAAATTAAAATTGCCAGCACTATTTGATAGCTTAACTATACCTGGTTAATAGCCTGTGAATAGGTGGATTGTATTTAGCTGTTTATGGTGCATTTGTTGGTGTAAATATTATCCTCTTTTTTCTTTACTAGGATATGTAAGGAAGGTTAAGTTTTATAGTGGTAATGCATTGGTTGGCACACAGAAATCAGAACTTTATAAATTATTTTTTTAAATTTTTTCAAGTTTTTTGATGTTTTTGTTGTTCATACTTGCAATGTTTAAGTTTTCAAGTGTAGTTCACATTGCTTTTAGCTTGAATGTCTAATAGATTTCCTTTTGGGTTGTTGATTTTCAAGAACTTTAAGGTTTTTGTTTTAGGTTTCTGAATGTTCTCTTTTCATTGTGTTGCCCTCTTTGAAAAATTTGGTACTTCTGTATAACATTCTTTGATATCGTGTTTTTGTCTGTTTTCTTCTCGTTGATTGTATTAGTGGTTCAGCAAATTTGAAACCAGAAGAATGCTCACAGTTAGAGATCTCCTATCCTGGATTTCCTTTGTTAATCTGACTGAAGAAAGCCTGGGTTCAGAATATGCACTGTTACATGGCGCCTTCCTAGTATTACTGGATGGTATAAGCTTGGGTAATTTATCTCTCTCTGACCTCTGTCATTCGTTGTAAGGTGTATGCTTGTCCTTAGTTCATTTGTCATTCGTTTAAGTGCTTTTTTCACCTGTGTTTGAGTTCACACCTTTTTTTGTTATTTGCAAGTTAATAATTGTTATATTTTTTGTATAATCTGGAATGTAATTGAAAATTTTGTCTGCATATTTTATCTTTTAAATTTAGCTCTGCACTGCATTATACTTCTATTTCGATTGGAAAATGTTGTCATTTTAGGCAGATAAACAAAATAAATTTTGCTGGAGTGGTCAGGGTGAAGCAACTCACTTTTTTTTTTCATATGTCCTAAAATGAAAGAGATGTTAATACACTTATTTGAACAGTAATATCATAGAAACAATGGAAATGATATATCAAACTTTCCTTCCTTCCATTCAGCAATAAGAAAAAGATGTGGTAAGTACTGATGGAGAACAATTGTTTCATGGCTGGAATGGAAGGTGTGATCATCTTAAAACTGTAGTTTTTTTAATATCTTTCCAACATTGGAGCTCAAAAATTTATATTTGAAGACTTGGTTCACATTTAGAGGGAAGGGAAATAAAAAATGAGAAGGAAAATAAAAAGCACATGAGTAAAAGTAAAGCAAATAATCATAATGATTTTTAAGTGGTTTCCATGAGATCGGCATACACTTATCTCTAATCCTGCAAGGGCAACCTTGTGATGACAACCTTTGCAAAGTAGGTGAATAAAAGTCTTTATGCAATCACCATGGAGAGCTTGCACAATTACCATAACTAGAAGAATCCTATATTCAGTAGTGCAAAATAGACTATAGACACTATAGCTAATTGAGTCCTACACCCACAAATGCAAGTCCTATAATAACAGCTCGGAAGAGTACATCGGATCAAAGGATCCTATATATTGATCTTTGAAGAGATATTCATACCAATCATAGAAGAGATAAGAACCTCCACCTCTAATCTAGAGGAGTCAAATGGATGTATATTAGAGGATTACTAATAACAATACAACAATTTTATGGATCAAGTTTAGAGAACTTAGTTGCATAAAAGTATACTTTTAAGTGATTCTAGAATCATGCTTTATTGTAAATTGCTCAAGAATATGATTGGAATTAGATTTTGGTTCTCCAAAGGCAATTCTCCAAATATTGAAAACTTCAAGGGTGGCTAGGGTTCCGTTGTATAAAAGAGTTAAATGAATTAATTTTCAAAATATGCTACTTCAGAACCTTTTGATGCAAGGTTACTTTAATCCCTCTTTTTCTAGTTATTTTTTTATTTCAAATAAGATTCTTTGTATATCTATTGATCATGCCTTGCTTTAAAGGTTTGAACATCTATTAACCTCGTGTCAATTGTCCAGTTAGAATATCCATCTGATACAATCCACAATGTTGAATTGTATGACAAAACTACGTTGTCTATCTAATGATTTTCAAGTCTTGAAAACTTTTTTGTCTTACCGTCTAATGATCTAGTTTTGATCATCTCTTTTACACTTCTAAACTATATTATTCTCTCAGGTAAAAGTATTGCCTTGAACATCCAAAGTATGCATCAGACGATGGATTATCCATCTAATACGTGTGTGAACTGTTCGATTAGCTTGTTTCTGTAGATCTAATGTGTTTTCTTATAAATCTTTATAATTGATATTAACTAGTAATAAACCTCTTAATAATATGAATTTGAAGTATTTTTTTGTCTAAAAGCTTGGTTTCAAAAATAATTTAGATTTCAAATATATTTTTTTATATAAATTATATTTTGAAAACTTTATGATTTTGAAATCATTTTTAATAAATCATATACACTCCTAAGTCTCAATTCTAATGTATGAATTTTACCAATTCTGAACATTTTAAGCTCATGACTCAATGACTAATGTTTGGACTCTCTTTAGCTTTGTAAATATCCTCTTGGAATTGAACCATTGAGTCAAATGTTCACATCTCTTTGAAGATTTGTTTATTTGAAAACAATTTAACAGACATGGTGAAATACTATGCATTCATAAACTCATGTCATCAAACACCTATAAGAGGCTTATGGGTTTAACAATGTCAAACATTTTCACCTTATGAATTTATCAAATGCTGACTTTGCTATTGCTTTGGCATCAAGTTTGCTTTGATGTGAATTCATTGTTGTAAACAAACATGATACAAGCAATATGGAACCAAATAGGAGAAAAAGGAAGGCTTTACTACTTGCTTCTATGTGCTGATGAGCTTTAAGGTGTTGTTCATTATAGAATGGGTTTTTATCTACATTTGACGAAGGCATCTGAAGTCAGAAGGGCAGGAGAATAGCTTGATGAGATTCTGTAGGCGAATGGCTCATTACACTAAATATTTGGTAAATTGTGCTAGAATGTTGATTACATTATTTTCTCCTTTACCAATATATCCAGGTCATGAATCTCCGGTATCCTTTGGTCGGCACCATTTGCACATTACTTACATTAACCATCCCTGTTAACTGATGGGATATCTCCTCTTCATGCATTGTAGCTACATCAAGTTATACAAATAGCCTTGCCTTGGAATTTTTGGCCTGTAGAACAATACATATTTTTTTTTTCTTGCAGATCTATTCCAATATTTGCATGCTTGGTTCAGATTTAGGTATAGAATTGTAGCTGCTTGAAATTCTCAATTATACAGTAATTGAAAACTCTGGCTTAAATGAAGGAGCTAGAATAATTCCTTAGAGATCTCTCTATTAAGAAATGTGCTATAATAAAATGGAACTTTGTGATTAAGGGGCAATAAATGTACGTCCCATTTATGCAAGGCAATAACCAACAAACATACACTTCCTAGGTTTGTTTCAAAGTTTGCTTCAATGTGGGTTGTTATTGTAAATAAAATGGTGCAACTAAAAACTTTAGATTGATACTAATTTAACATATGATTGTGTTAATGAAGGAGAATTCTTGGTGTTTTGAGATTTAGGTTTTTGGAAGGGGTTCATCAACGAGTTATGGTGCATTTTGGATGACTTTATGCTTAAACTTGTTTGAAACATAACTTTTCAACATTATAGAAGGTGTCATTTCAAAGTAATGGTAGATTTTTCCTTTCAGCAATGCTTTTCTTTTGGAGTACAGATGAATTTTGAAGAATATTTTCCTTTGACCAATTGCTTTAACTCAATGACAATTTGTCCTTTCACCTTGAAGTGTAGATGAATTTTGATGAATTTTAAGGTCCCTTCTAGTCTCCCCCTCTGTTGCAAATGAGGGCTCGCAGCTTACTTCACTCGAGTGCAACCTTCTCTTCTTCATCAACAATCTTGCTAGATATCGCTTTCCAGGTGTTGCAACGTCTACTTCGGCCAACTCAAATTGATTATCTTGCCAAACCCCATCACAGCCTTCTATTGCATTACTAGAGCCTGCCCGTTCATGACCTACACTCACCTCAAGGACATGAGCACCCCCTTGCACAAAGCCTTGATAGTTACCTTAAGCCTCTTTGAGAGGAACCCTGTTGATCATGCCGCCAGCTCTACTCTGTACTTGGTTTGGGTCTGAATCTTGTTTTTTTGTCCACCCCCTCACCCCTAGGCTTGGCAGTCCTCTCTCTTGACACTACCATTTGTTGGATTTGTCGTCCTTCCAGGAAAATGTTATTTTTTTGCCTAATGAGGACATCTTGATAAGTAAAGCCGAATAAGACCACTCATTTGTCGATCACTTCATTGATAGAAAGCCTTATTGCAACCAATAGTCCATGCTACCCATAAGCTTTGTAACTCAAGGGGTAGTCTTGAAGCCTTTGGCTTGTATAATAGTTTCTTGTTTTAAATGGGTAGTGAAAGTGAATCTATTCTTGGTTTTTCATGCTAGGTTTTGGTCCATTGGAGGCCACACCTTCATCCTTTGTAGGTTGAGTGGCAATCTAAATATTCGAAAAGGCTTTTTTTATGAATTCTTTCTTTGGATCAAGTTTCTATTGTTGCTCCTCCAAATTAAACATAATCATTGCCTATCAAAGCTAGCTAACTTTATTGACACAATGATCATGATGGATCACCTCACTAACACTAGTGGCTGGTTGTTCCATTCTTGTTAGCAGCATCCTTCTGCATTAGTGACTTATGGAATGCTGCATTTCTATGTCTCATTTTTCAAGAACATAAATGTTTCGAACGTATTGGTCTCAAGGTCTCGGCAAATCTGTCTCGAAGATGTTCAAAATGATTGGTTAGGTTTCGTTTTCACAGGGAGCATGTCCAATTGTTACCTATTCCACTTTGCCTTACCCTTTGCATGACTTCTTGTAGAAATGGATGGTTGTTTTCTCCACCTTGTAATGATTTTGGACAAATTTTCTTCAAATCCTGGTGTGCTATGATTGGAAGCCCAACCATTGTCTTTTCTTCACCTCCTTTGGGCATGCCCCATAATTTTGTCCAAAATTAGTTGTGCTAGTGATTTAATGCATCATACCTTGACAAAGCATACAATGATCCTGCCATGTGATATGAAGCATCTATGTTCACAATCCAAGAACTCAGAAAAGGCCTGATGCTACCTCTTTGGGCATTATTGTTACTGATTTAAACATCTCGATTGGATTGGATGGCTTGCACCTTTTTATTTTGTTCAAGAACGGATGGATGATTTCACTTTGATCAGTCAATTTGTTGAGTTTAGAATATTCTGTTGTTGTGGTTTGTACTGCAAAAGCTGTCCTTTGTTATTCTTTTTGGACAGTCAGGTATGCAGTAGAATTCAAGTTTGTTGTTGATGGGATATCTGCTATCATTCTTGAATGGAAGAGGTTTGGCTACTTCAAATTTGTTGAATAGCGACATATTAGGAAAACCTACCCAATGATTCCATAAAATGGAAGAGACTTGAAGATAATCCCCATTAAATTATTTCATATTGCTTGGTAGACATGTATACAACAGCTTTCTAAAGATGAAAGAGAAATAACACAGACATTTTAGCAGGAACCTGAGAGAAAAAGAAAACATCACAGCTGTCTTTTAATTCAGCATTAAAATAAAATAAAGAAAGATGAGGAAACTAAATGAACAGCAATTTGTACCAGGCTGGAAGGAAAGTAATCATCTCAAAACTTTTAGTATGTTATTTGAATAACTTTCCGACATTTCCACATGTTTTAGGTACATATAGTAACAGAAGCTAGAGAATGTTTGTTTGTGCGACCCTTATTAGATTTTTCCAGTAAATAATTGATTCGGTCTTTTTCAATTTTGTGTCATGATTTGTTTGGGATTGCATAATTCATTAACTTGTTAATCAGGTTTATCATTACAAATGTGTTTTTTTATAGGCTTGGAGCAGGCTAAAAAAGTGGCATAGAGAGATATTTATTGCAGTGAGGATATGTTTACTATGGCTTTGGGTGGTACAAATTTTGCTGTTTACAAAATTCGTTTTACTGAACTGCATAATATGTTATGTTTTAGTGAAAATTTATTTGACCTTACGAAGAAGGTAGTTAGTTATACATGACTTCCTTATCAATCATAACCAAAAGTTGGGTAAATTTTGTGGTGGGTGTTATAATATCTTTTTTATGTCATTGATGAAACAACCTTATGAAAAATTTGTTACATGTACTAATATTTACGTAGGATTTTTTGCTGGCAAATGCCCTGAGATCTAACCTGTTTGCTTTCACTCTTTGGTACTAATAAGCATAGCAAAATTTTTTCAAGTAATTGTTACAGTTTCTTCTGGTTTGATTTTTATTATGTATATTTTACAATTCCAAATCGGTTTCATATGGCCAAGGTTTAACTGCTATTGTCATTATTTTTTATTTAAAACTGTGTTTCATCACGATGCATAATTTATTTACTTTTTGCATGCTGAGATATTGCTGCTAACTATGTTCAGGAACCGGCATAAGCAAAAGTGATTCCCAATTATTGAGGAACGCTTCTCTGGAATTTCTTATTAAAGAACTGAAGGTTAGTTTGTGATTTACAATAAATTAGGGGCCTCTTTTTCAATGAGCATTGTATCTCAAAAATGTATTCCATCAGATCGCTGTACCATGTTTCCAAAAAAAAAAATTATTTGTTTGTTAGAATGAACATGTTGATAAACACTTCTGCAGCATACCAATGATACAGGACTTTATTTCTTGATCTGTTGAATGGCATAGATCTCCACACTCCTGCTTACTTTGAGAATAACTGGCTATGGCATACCTTTTGACTTTCAGAAGAAGAATATCTTCTCCGTTTTTAATTGATATTGCAGTAATATTTCAGATGCATGCGCCAATTTGTTTTTATTCTCAATGTTTTGATATTCAGTTAAACTTTAACTGTCTTGCATTTTCTGTTTCATAATACACTTGTGAGAATATTAAATTATTCTTCTCTGTTTCTTAACATGTTTCCTAAAAACTTGAACTGTTTTGGAATGGACTAATTTCAATGAAAACTAATTGGAGTATCATTTCCAAGGATGTTGGCATTTGTTTTTGTCTGTTTTTGTTAAACAACTGTCTCCCTTGTTTATTTTCTTTTTTCTGATTTTGTACTTTATTTTATTTGTCGTTGTTACTTTTGAAAATTTGTTGAGCTATTTGGCATGAGCAGGCATCTGGTTGTGGCTTAAGCACAACTAACTTACATGAAATGGAAATTTATGGATGGGGTGATTATGTCAAGCATGAAGACATAATGATGGCCAACGGGACTCCTTCTGAACACCTTTTTGGGATTGACCCTTTCTTTATTGATAAAGGTAGTGTCGTGCATATTAGATGTTTGTTTTTACCTCCCAGTTAAATTTTTTCAATAGATTCATTTACTTAGTTGTGCTATTGGTATTATAGAATTCATGTAGGTGAACCTAATAACAGAACAGTACTTCTATTTTTGCAGCATTTGCACTCACTTGAAACTGCTTTTTTGTTCATGAATAATATGTTTGTTTTCTATAAAAAAGAGTACTGTTGTTTTAAAGGTTGTAGGGTGAAAGTTTGACATGGATATGGATAATGGATTTTTTAAGATGCTTGAAATTCTTGTCCGTGACCTTTTTTGAGGGGCTTAGCTTCTTTTGCTTAATCTTTAGTACTTTTGAGATTGGATAATTCATTTTTTTGGCTATTGAAATACTTTTTCTATACATTTCCTAGTTTGATCACCCTATATGAATAGAGATTATTAGCTGAGAGTTCTTGGATTTTTTTTTATTTTTGTCTGATAGGATGACAAGTGAATCATGTATTCTTTGTAGTGAGAGAGAACTCAAATTGAAAAAATGGATCACTTTCAACAACTTCTAGGATTTCTCACAATTGGTATGTGTACTTTATTTACAAATATAATCCTTGGTCAGGAATACAAAGCTAGAGTTTTGAAAATTTAATAAATTGTGATTTATGAATCAAATCTTTTTCATCAGTCAAGTCTTTGCATTGGATTACAAGGATGTCTTGGATCTTGCAAATTTCATTTCATAGAATTATTGAAGTGCTCCCAGACCTTTGATTTCAGATTCGCTTTTTGGTGTATATAATCAATTTTTGTAATCTTATTCCCTGTCGATATTATGTCATCAATACTTCTAGATATATTATATCATCAAAACTTTTAGAACAATTTACTTATTAGTTTTAGCGTGTTTAAAGAATGCTGTGTGATTTACTTGTTTGTTGGGGTAACCATAGCTTTTTATAGCTCGTCGGGCATTCACACCAAACTTGGGTTGTTTAAGACCGTACGATGATTTTGTTCCCTTTCCCATATATCTTATTTGCCCTAAGGTTTATTTCAAAACCCGGTGGGAGACCAATGAAATCCTCTCCTTCCAAATCTCACTCAAGAAGATATCTTTTTTGTTTCTACGTGATGTAATGTAGTGCTCAGTGGTATTTATCATTTTAGGAAATTATCATTTTGAGTTTATCTTTGCAACAAGAGTAAAGGTTTCATTATAGCCATCTAGAATCTATAAGTGAACACCTATTATTGTAGCCTTTTAACTTTCATATTATCAAAATGGGTCTCAACAAATTGGTAGTCTATTTATTTCTCTGGTATTGTTAATTGTCTTGTTAGAGTTCCAATCATGAAATACACAATGGGAATCAATCATAATATTTAAAATTTTTTAGATATCCGTTATTAGAAAGGACATCTTGAGACACTTGGAAATATTGAATATGCACTTAAGATCTATAATCTAAGAAGTTTAAAAAGAACTTTGCCAGAAATACAAAAATATCTATCTTCAATTGTGTGAATATTTTCATTACTCTAAACAAATTAAGAAATAGATAGAACACTCAATTTTTACATGTATGGGTTCATGAACAATTTGGTTAATTAGATCAAGGGTTGGGCTTTAGAGGTTTTATAAGATGATAAACTTGTTTTTTGCTAAAGAGTTTGTCTCACCTTCAATAATCATTGATTATGGTTGTTTTTACTTTAACTTCCAGCTCTTTTGGTTTCATAAGTCTATTAGCAAATTTCTCAAGAGTGATATGGTTTGTTGCAATTGTTGCATCACACTCAAGGATTCTCATGTGACTTCTATTGATAAGGAATTTTCGTCTAACATGAGCGTTGATAGTAACTAAGGCCGAGTTTTTAGTCATTTCTCTTGTACGAACTTTTCCTTTCAATGTATTACCTATGGCCTTCCGCATATTGCTACTCTAAGAAATCTTGGTTGGTGGAAGTCAGAGAACTCATTGTAAAAAGTCCTTTTTTGTACTCCTCATTCTTCATTGAGGCTAACAAGATATTTAAAAGCCTGATTGGCATCCATTATTCCTTTCAATTTACTTCAGTCATTTGGTATTTACCCTCATAATTATTAAAAAGATCTGAATTGTCACACATTTTTGAGATAATTGAAATTTCTTATTATATCATTTGACATAATTAATCTCTTCAAATTTAGGATGAATTTATGAGCTTGAGAATGGTTTTCCAAATCAAAACACATGAGACACATTACCCAAATTTTCTTTGGATATAGGGTAGCTCATGTAGTTGGTACTAGAATTTGGGACACATTATAACTAAGGAATTCTCAACATCTGAATTACACCTATGTTGATTTTATGTAAAATATCATTTAAACTTCTCTTAATTGTTAGCCAATTTTGTCCTTACCTATTGACATATGTATTAGCTAATTGACATTGACATAAAATAAAATTATTTTTATTCAGTAAAATGGTGATAATATGAACTTAATGAGATACAATGTTGGAGGAAATTTTTTTGAGGAAAGTGGGCTCAAGTAATTGGGACATGGATAGACTCAAAAGAAACTTTTAGCATGTTAGTGCTTGAGTAGAAATAGTTTATGGAGGAATACAATGTGCCTTACATGGAGAGGAGGATGACCGCACTACTAATCGAAGCAATCTTCTAGAACAATGGGATCTCTTGAAGAAGGAATCAAATTACTCATAAAACTAATGCAATTGATTAAATAATTTAATAGAAACATCTTGAACTCTTTGATGAACTTGCAGTAGCCATGCATCAAAATAATGTTCTTGTAATCGTGTAGGTAACTTGGCTTAGTATGCCTTGAAAGATTTGACGAATAGAGGATGCATAGATTTGAGGAGCTTGAGAGGTGAAGATGTTGAAATTCTTTAAAACTTCTGATATGGAGAGTGAGTAGGCAATGTAAAGAGAAACCTAGTTATTTTTAGAAATTGGCTAGCTTTAATACCATATTAACTAAGAAGAAGAGGTGATAGTTGAATTTGAATATCTCAAAATAGGTATATATTTATTTACAAAAGATATCCTAGCTAAGAAATAAAAAACTACAATTCTGAAAACTTTGAGAATTAGGAAATCTAGATTTGAAAATCAAATTCCGATTCCCCTCTTCTACAGAGATGTTTAACGTTAATGCCACTACTTATTGCTTAACATAGATCTTAAATAATAAAAATAGTATAGATTAGTTTTGCTATGCATTTATGACTGTCATATGTAGTGCTTTTGTTGAAATCCCTTTGTTTTAAGTATTCTATAGCAATGAACATTACTCTTTTTCTTCATTATGTTTATAATTTTGTATTTTTGCATTACTTTTAAAGGTTCGTGGATATGGTCGTGCGGTATTTGGTGGAGGGAGTTGAAATTTATTGTTATAGCTAGAATAAAATTGTAATTAGGGCTGTTTAATTATTTATTGCCATGTTAAATTGCCATCTTAGTCAATCCAATTAATTAGGGTTTGAAATAACCTAGTATACATGACTTCCTGCGTAAGTTAATAGACCATTTTGTGCAACTAGCAGCTTTATGGTGTTAAATATAACCATATAATGCATTGTTTTGGACTAAGGTCATCTTGATAATGTTTTTTTTAATTTTGCATTATGAGTTGAGAATGTAATCAGTGATAAGAGTTACATATGCATGATAATAAATTTTCTTATCCTATAGAATAAAGTTGGTTTTATTTTGTCATTAAGTACGTGTCAATCCAACAAGATTTTTTAGTCTTCACATCTATGCCACTTGCATTTGTAGGTGTCGACATCACTACTGTAATAGTCCTACATTGATCAGCTTATCATCTCCCATTTGTTTTCTATTTTGAACCCATATTGTTATTTGTTTTTCTCTTCTAGAGCTCCCTTAGAACCTAAGTTCATGAATTTGTAGCAATTCCTCTTGTGCAAGTGTTCTTTTTTCTTGTTTGAAGCCCACACCATGTTTTCTTTTGTGCCCATTAGAATAAAGAGTTCTCTCCCTTTGGTGTTATCGATGGACAACACCAGACAGTCAAGCTCCACCATCACGTGTAAGGGTCGCATGCCTCCCTCTTTGCTATAGACCCATTATTACACAATTAGCCTTTGTTAGTGTTTTATGGTTATGTTCTCTCTTTTTACTAACACATACACACACATCTTTTTCTCGTCCTCCCTTATTGTCTTATAACTCTTCAACTTTTCTTCTTCACTTAGTTCCTCAAGTGCCCCCTCTTCATCAAAGACTCACCTTACTTCCTCCCTTGTTGCTCAACTAGCATTCCTCCCTACCCCCTCTTCCTGCTCAACTAGCATTCCTCCTACCCGCCTCTTCCCTCTTAGACAATCACCCTAATCTCCCTTACTATAATGCATCAATCTCTTCTACGTCGTGACCTTCTCATTATGTTTTGACCATGCTTACATCCCAACTCACAACAAAACACTCACACATCACTTCATCATCATCTCATGTTACTTTGACAACCCCAACCCTAGTTTCACATGCCTCACCTTCCTCGATTATTTCAAATCCAATTGGAGACAATTCTCCTTCCACCCGAGAAAAAAAAACTACCTTTCTACTTCGGTCCATCTCCTTTTGCCTCTTTTGTCATCATTGATCTAGATTGTAATATTTTGATCCTTCTTGACCTTGTTAGCTTGTTGCTTCTACTTCGTTCCTCACCTTTGGCCCATTTCCCAACCAAAATTGCCTCTTCTTCAAGACTTCTTGATCCTCTTATTAGATTAATTTTCCCATGCCATGATAGGTTTTGTGGATATTTCGAAGGAGAATGTTTCCATTACCAATAATTATTGGGCTTTGTCATTCGTTGGCTATTACATTGGGAGATGACCTCCCTTCATGTACTCAACATCAAACAGATGTGGAAAACTAAGGGCTTTTTTGAGGCGTTCAACCTTCCTCAAGACTTTCTTGAAATCTTCCATTAAGTTTGACCTTGACAACATTCTGCAAATTGATGTTTGAACTCTAAGTGTTTATACGTTCTTCCTCAAGAGATAAGCTTTCTATATTTTATTTTACAAAGATGATGTTGATCAGATTCCACAAATGAAGTTCCTTGGCCTCCCTCTTCTTCTTATGGTCCCCTTTATGCTTCTCTAAAATTGCAAGTTTAATGGGCAAAGCTATCTTGATGGATAAGCTCGCAGCCAATCCAATTCAAAGCAGAATGTTTCCATTGTCAAAGATTATTGGGCTTTGTCATTCATTGGCTATTGCATTGGAGATGGCCTCCCTTCTCCATTGTACTCAACATCACTAAATAGATGTGGAAAACTAAGGGCTCGTTTGAGGTATTCAACCTCTGTCAAGACTTCTTGAAATTTTCCATTGCATTTGGCCATGACAGCATTCTGCAAATTGATGTTTGAACTCTAGGTGTTCATACGCTAATCCTCCAGAGATGAGCTATTGATATTTCATTCGACAAAGATGACTTTGATCATAGTGCACAAATAAAGTTCCTTGACCTCCCTCTTCATCTTAGGTCCCCTTTATGCTTCTCTAAAATTGCAAGTTTTATGGGCAAAGCTATCTTGATGGATGGGCTTATTGCCAATCCCATTCAAAGGTGAATGTTGCCATTGCCAATGATTATTGAACTTGTCATTCGTTGGTTATTACTTCTGGAGATGACCTCCCTTCTCAGTGGTACTCATCATCACCAAACATAAGTGGAAAACATGGGCTTGTTTGAGGTGTTCAATCTTTGTCAAGACTACTTGAAATTTTTTATTGCATTTGATCTTGATGACATTTTGTAAATTGATGTTTGAACTCCAAGTGTTCATACACTCATTCTCAAGAGATAAGCTTTCGATATTTCGTCTAAAAAAGATGACTTTGATCACGTTCCACAAATAAAGTTCCTTGGCCTCCCTCTTCATCTTAGGTGCCCTTTTATGCTTTATTAAAATTGCAAGTTTTAGGAGTAAAGCTATTATGATGGATAGGATCATAGCCAATCCAATTCAAAGGAGAATGCTACCATTACCAATGATTGTTGGGCTATCATTTGTTGGCTATTATATCAGGAGATGGCCTCCCATCTGTATGATACTCAACATCACTAAACATATTTGAAAAACTAAGGGATTTTTTGAGGTGTTCAATCGTCGTTGAGACTTTTTTGAAACTTTCCAGTGCATTTGACCTTGACGACATTTTGCAAATTGATGTTTGAACTCTAGGTGTTCATACTCTCATCCTCAAGAGATGGGTTTTGATATTTTGTTCAACAAAGATTACTTTGACCACATTCCACAAATAAAGTTCCTTGGCCTCCCTCTTCATCTTAGGTCCCCTTTTATGTTTCTTTAAAATTGCAAGTTTAATGGGCAAAGCTATGATGATGGATAGACTGATAGCCTATCCAATTCAAAGGATAATGTCATTTTTGCCAATGATTATTGAGTTTTGTCATTCAGTGGCTATTACATTGGGATATTTCCTTCCTCCTTAGTGCTCAACATCACAAAACAGAGGTGGAATACTAAGGGCTTTTTTGAGGTATCCAACCTTTGTCAAGACTTCGTGAAATTTTCCATTGTAGTTGACCTTGATGCCATGCTGCAAGTTGATGTTTGAAATCTAGGTGTTCATATGCTCATCCTTAGGAGATGAGCTTTCGATATGTTGTTTGAAAAAATTAACTTCAATCGCATTCCATAAATAAAGTTCCTTGGCCTCCTTCTTAGGTACTCTATATGCTTCTTTAAAATCGCAAGTTTTATAGGAAAAACTATCTTGTTTGAGGTGTTCAACCTCCATTAAGGCTTATTGTTGAAATTTCCCATTGCTTTTAACCTCGACAACATTCTCCAATTTGATGTTTGAACTGTAGATGGTCATATGCTGATCCATAAGAGATGAGCCCTCAATATTTCGTTCAACAAAGATAACTTTGATCACATCCTATAAATAAAAATCCTTGGTCTCCCCCTTCACCTTAGGTCTCCTTTATGCTTCTCTAAAATTGCAAGTTTTATGGACAAAGCTATCATGATGGATATGCTCAAAACCAACAACTTTAAACTCACCTTTGCTTGCATTTGCATTGAGGTTGAAAAAGCTACGCCTTCCCTACATCCACCCCCATGTTCATGGATGATCTTTTCTTATGTGAAAGTAGTCTATGATTAGAATCCCATCCATCTCCTCTTTTCTATGTCTGTTTGAATTAGTTCTGTTCTTTATTGGCTTTTTCTATGTCTGTTTGGATTCTTGGCTTTTGGTTTTTCTTTTTTATTTTTCTTTTCTTTTCTTGGTTCTTATTGCTCATTTTTATTTCTTTTTGTGTTCAACATTTTAGCCATTGTAATTTCCCTCTTTGTTGCCTAGATTTTATAGCCCACTTTGTAATGATAAAATCAAATTGTTGTCTCCACAAATTCAAGAAAAAAAAATCCTATGCATTGTTCAAACACCTTCTAGAAGAGAAAGGGTGTTGCTCTTTGTTAGAATTTCGGTTGCTCACTTTTAGACACTTCATTTTCGCTTTTGGAGGCTTTTTGTTGTTTATTTCTTTTTTGTTCTTGGGTCTTATCTCTCATTTTCAATCCATTTCCTTTCTAGTTCAGCATTTCAGTTTTTGAATCCTATTTGATGATTTTAGATCCCAACTTGTTTGTTTGTAATTAACTTTTATAGTAATAAAATCTAATTGTTGTCTCAGCACTTTCAAAAAAAATTCCTATCCCACTAAAGTTTGGTTTTTAATAAACATGTAAAACAAAAATTATTTAAATTTAGCTTGTTGTTGGCTTTGTAATTTTCAAAATTCATTTTGTGTACAAAATACTAAAGTCTGCATCATTCTATGTTTGTGGATATTTTTATAGAGCTCTAATTTTTAATAATCCAAAGATGGAGAGATTCTCTTCTCAAGATAAATGAAGGATTAATGATTACAACATAATGTTAAAGTTTTAGTTAATAGCCATATTTGAAACGAGATGGCTATGTCAGAACCATATTATTTTTATTGTACAATACACTTATTCAAGATATGTTGAATCTGTGTTTTAACTAAAAAATGCCATATCATATGTTCAAATATGTAAAAATCTAGTTTGCATCCCTTCAGTGAAAAGTTTATTTAGTACTGATTTATAAATTAGAGATGATACAAAAACAATGGTGACATATATGGCTTCAACTACAATAGATACTGTAACTTCAATTTTAATATTTCTATGATAGAGCTTGCTTCATGTTTAGTTGTTTTTGCTTAACAAAAACATCCTAAAATGTCCTATTACCCAATGGTCCTACTTTCTGTTTGGCCATCTAATTTTCTATAGTTGATATTGTTGTGCATTGTATTAACTAATTGGTGTTGTAATCGATAAGAAAGTTTAATGTTTGATTGTACTTGTTGAAAAAAGTTAATAATGTGTATCCTTTAACAATTTTGGCATAGATTTTATAATTATAGCTATTTGTATGTTTCACTTTACACGTTATAAAATTTACTGACAATTTGTTCAATCTAGATTGTAGAGTTGTACTTGCTTGATGATTGACAAAGCAACAATGATGTTTAAATATGTTTAAATTTGATGTCCTCCAATTAATGTGATAACAACAGTATTGATTTGCAACTAAATGAGAATGATGTTATTTAAGATTGATTTCTTACCATTATATTGATAACAAAGATATTTATTTGGGACTTTGGAGATGTATTATTGTTAAAATTAAGCTGAAGTTAAAGCTCTAGGGAAGGTGTTTCTATCTACATAAATGGGCGTCAATTTGTATGAATGTAGGTTCAGCGGTGTTTGTTAGTGTATGCATCCCCTTGAATTGTTATTGATTTATAAGCACCGTGATGGTATTCTTTTTACTAGCATATTTTGCAACGTTTTGGTGATAATATTTATTTTGACTTTTTCTCTTTATTTTTCATTTTTTACAGGCAATGAAGAATGTAAACATGGAGGATTTGAATTCCTGGCACCTACCACTCGCAGAAATGTAATGCGAGTGTTGCGTGCTATGCAACTTCCTAAACCTAGTACATACACCATACGCTTCTTGTTACTCTTACTTTTTAACTACTTCTAGGTCTTGAATAATTTTAAGACGTTGACCTATTTGGTAATGTTGTTATATCAGTTCTATTGGAAGGAAGTCCTGGTGTTGGGAAAACAAGTTTAGTTGTTGCACTTGCTCAACAGTCTGGACACACTGTGGTGCGAATAAACCTCTCTGAACAGGTTGATCATTGCTTGCATCTATTTGTCTTTGTAGTGGAACAAAATAATATTTCTTGAAAGCAAGCAAAATAATCTTTAACGTTCATCATTTGTCAGACGGACATGATGGACCTTTTGGGTTCAGACTTACCTGTTGAGGGAAGTAACGGGATGGAATTTTGCTGGTCGGATGGCATTCTTCTCCAGGTTTTATTAACACATTAGAGTTATATTATGTATGTAGACACTGTATATCCAAGCTTACACTGTTTTGTTGCAATTATTTGTCAGGCATTGAAGAATGGGAGTTGGGTACTATTGGATGAACTCAATCTTGCTCCACAAGCAGTATTGGAGGTATCATTAGTTGAAATTGCTTCTACCTTTTGGGTTTCCAGTTGATAGCCAGATTAAATATATCTCGAATTTCAGGGCTTGAATGCTATTCTAGATCACCGGGCAGAAGTTTACATTCCAGAGCTGGGCCTAACTTTCAAGTGCCCACCATCGTTCAGGGTTTTTGCTTGTCAAAATCCTTCCTCTCAGGGTGGCGGGAGGAAAGGCCTTCCAAAGTCATTCCTTAATCGATTCACTAAGGTTGTTGAAATTTGTTTATAAGTCTAGATAAGTTATAAAATTATAACGAAACTTATTGAGGTAATCTTTCCATGTAATTTTGTTTTCAACATTAACATAACTTACAGGTTCATGTGGACGAGTTAGCTGCTGATGATTATCTCTTCATTTGTCAATCACGCTTTCCATCAATCTCATCATCAGTACTTTCAAAATTGATTGCCTTTGTTGGTCGACTTTATGAGGACATCATGGTACATCGTAAGTATGGCCAGGATGGTGCTCCTTGGGTGTTCAATTTGCGTGATGTCATTAGATCGTGTGAGATTATTCAAGGTACAATCTGCTCCCTTTCTAACCTCCTTTTTTGTCTCCCTTTTCTGATAGTTCTATGCGACTCTGTTCCCACTGTCTCCAAACTTTAAATGCTTAGATATTTTGGCATAATTTAATGATTATTTTTGCATAAGGTGCTTCAATGAATGCTAAGTTGGACTGCTTTTTGAACGTCATATTTCTTCAACGGATGCGCTCCTATACAGACCGTAAAGAAGTCATGAGGCTTTATGAAGAGGTGTTTGATATGAAACCTTCCATAGTTCAGTTTCCAGAAGTATATGTCAATCCAAAATATGTGGTTGTTGGTTCCGTTTGTGTTCAAAGAAATCATTTTCAACCAACTAAAGCTTTTAGGAGCCAGCTCAATTTATTGCCAGGACTCTTACAAATCTTGGAAGCTGTCGCTCTTTGTGTGCGGAGACAGTGGCTGTGCGTTCTAGTTGGTCCAGCTGCTTCTGGGAAGACTTCTGTAATTCGATTGCTGGCTGAACTGACAGGAAATGTTTTGAATGAACTGAATCTTTCTTCTGGGACTGATGTTTCAGAATTGCTTGGTTGCTTTGAGCAGCACAGTTCCTTCCGCAATTTTAAAGTGGCAATATCACAGATTGAGAGATTTGTTGATGAATATTTTAGTTTAAGGCTAGAAATAAACTGGAAAGATTTTATTGAAGAAAGGAGGGATTTATTTTCGAAGTGGTTTTCTTTCTTTTCTTCTTGTGATGTCTCAAAGTCATCTTCCTTGTTTTCAACTTCGTGGATGGGTGATGGCATATGTTCCAGCTTCCTTGACCCATTAGTTGAGATCATCGAGCAGTTGAAACATGATGTTAAAAGGTTCTCTTTGCCTGTATCTTGGACGTTAAAGGAACTTGATGGATCTCTAAAAATCATTCATGCCCTGCAGAAAAATTGGCAAATTCGATCATTGGCCAGCTTTGAATGGGTTCCTGGGAACTTAGTGAAGTCCATTGAGTTTGGTGAATGGATTGTATTGGATAATGCAAATCTCTGCAACCCAACGGTATGTTGACCATCAGAACTCTTTAAGTTATAAGGAATAAAGTTACCATAATATTTAAAGCTTCATTTTTTACATCATTTTTGCACCATTTATATGGTTTGGATTGTCAATGCCATCTTTTAATTTGTTCTTCGTTAGGTCCTTGACAGGATCAACTCTTTGGTGGAACCAGATGGGTCAATTATGATTAATGAATGTGGTATGGTTGATGGGAAGCCATTGCTAATGAAGGCTCACCCAAATTTTAGGATGTTCATTACTGTTGATCCCAGATATGGTGAAATATCTAGAGCAATGCGGAACAGAGGAGTGGAAATTTTTATGCTCCAACCAGATTCTTTCACTGGTGAAGTAACAGAACATGAGAATATTGAGGTTGTTAATTTGAAGACGTACTTAATCCAATCAGGAATACCATCAGAAAAAATGGTTTTGGCAATGTGTGGAGCACACATGTCTGCTAGAGCTGTTGGGACGAGTCTTGGTGTCCGCATCACACTACTTGAGATTGCTCGGTGGGTTCAGCTCTTCCAGCAGCTTATCATGAATGGTAATGGTCCCATATGGAGTCTTCATTTGAGTTGGGAGCATACTTATTTAGCAGCACTTGGTGAACCTAGGGGGAGAGAGGTAATTATGCAGGGGAAGGCCTCATACTTGTCTGATATTGAAATGTACCAACCCAAACTGCTTTTAGGTTGTTCCTTAACATTGCCAGGAGGTTGGCCATTGCCTCATATGCTAAGAAATTTAGCGCACTACTCTAGGGAATCATGTGTAGAACAAAATTGCCTGTATTTGTTCTTTTTAAGTTCGCAGTATGCTTCCTATAATATGTGCAACAGTGTCTCTTGGTCTTCATTGAGTAATTTCAAAGGATTATCCCCAGCTATTTTACCTGCAAAAATGTTGCATCAATTTTTATTTCCAAATGCTCCACTTATCCATAAGTGTGCAGATTTTGATTTTGTCCAGTTTAAGCAGATGTTATTTTTTGCTGCTAACTGGGCTATTGAGCAGGCCACTGAAAATGATATTGATTTGTATATCTTGTGGTTTAAAGCGCAAAACATGAAGCTGCAGCATTATTGTTGCTTCTTGGAAGATTTTTTGAAAAGTTTTGAGCAGGAAATGAATCATCCTATTTGGAAATGTATTGTAAATTGCCGGAAGGAGTTACTTTCTTATCATGGAATTAACATTGATAAGCAACCTATTCCACTGCTTTCACTGAAGTTACTGGAGTTTCCTATCTCAGACCCTTACCTTATGAATTGCCAAGATCGTCTTGTTGGTGCAGTCAACTGGGTAAGATTGTTGAGACATACGTATCACCAATGGAATACGGAAGAGGAAATTGTACCTAGGGAAGATACCTTCCTATGCGCTATGCGACATAGATTGCATCCTTTGAGGCAACTGGAAAGTGAGGTGCTGAAATTAATTGTAGAATTCAATGACCTTATTCATGAATACTCCTATTTACTAGAGCTTCACATACTATTTTGGGAGAATGTAAAATCTCATCAGTTAGCGCACTTGCCTATAATTTGGTGTTGGCTTGAAAAGCAAGTGATAAAATTTCAGCCAAAGTTTCCTGAAGCTGCTGGTGCCTTTTTGGTAAGTTTTTGGTCTAACCACTTGTACTTGTTTGCTGGATATATTTTAACACAAACTTTGTGAACAATGCGCTGAACTTGAACAGATTGAAAGCCTAAAACTTAAAAGTGTATCTGACTGGAAGTTTAACTTAGTAATGCCTGCATTGTGGGTTCATGGTGGGCATCCTTTTGTACCATCCTCGTCAGTTTTATTTTACAAGCTGAAACAATTAAGAAGCCTTTGTGAGGCAATTTGGCCTACAAGAAAGTTCTTCAAGGAAATTCACACAGGTGACATAACATTATTTTGTTATACTCATTGAAAATTGTTATTCCATTTTGGCATGCATTTTGACAGATGACGATGCACGGCTAGATTCAATTGTTTCAGCCAATGCAGATCTTAGGCACCTGGCAACCGAAGGTGATTTTTATTTTTGATCTGAAAGTTTTCAATTAGCTTTTTGGATTTATTAAAAACATATGCATTTATTGGTTATATTTCTTTGGGTAGACATAAGGAATTTATCATTTGTGCAAAAATAATTTGTTATTGATAATTTATCAAATCATTTTGAAGTACTGTTAGATGCTTGTTCAATCCTGAAATTCATACCTAGTCATGTGGGATGATCAGGGATGAGCAAGCTTTAAGACGGAAGTTAGTAGCTTTGCTCAGTTAGATGTCTGTCAAAATGTGTGTTCTTTCAAACATACTATTTTCTTGGTGTGCATGCTTTTTTACATCTTCTTAGATGAGTGATTGATATCGTTGTGATTGCAATTTCCACTTAATAGTTCTGAAGTTTATAAACAAATAACTCAGTATTAATGTTGACATTTACACTTACGTGATCATTTGTTCTTAAAGAAAGTAAGGCCTTGCCAATATCAGCCAAGGGAAACAGCTTGGTTTTTATGTACTTTTATCATCAATTCCGCCATGGCTTTAACCTCTTCAAAAGCATTAGGTTGAGAATCAGGCTTTAAGGTTTTAAAAAAAATGTTTTGAAAGCATGCAGTTCTACATTCAAAAGTTCACCTGGAAAGCAGTAATTAATAATATAAAGCTGGGGAAAATAGGATGGGAAAATGAGACAGGCATTCGAGTGATCCGGAGTGATGGCTTGAGATCCTGAAATTATTCCTGCAATCTCTTGCTAATGCATTAGGTGAAGCAAGGAAAACATGAATATTTTAGCACGCTAGGGTTTGCAACAGGAAGGCTGCAGGGGTCTTTCTTTCGAAGATCATGCAGGAGCCTTTGATAGAAACATAAAGCATACCAAAAATTTTATTATTTAGGAATGTTGTGGCCAAATTGATGAAAAATAATACATTGGGTGCAGATGTATTGTACTTTGACTTGCTCCTAGTTCTTCGTATTGATGGCAAAGATGACATTCGAAAACATGTTAACACACTTATGGGCGATAAAGTATGCTGACATAATTCCTAATGTCTTGTTGGGTATTAAAACATTATTGTAAGGATTCATCCATCTCAGCTCTCCGCACCTTCCCAATCCTGTTAAACTTGAGATACATCAAGTCTACCTGTGGAGCATTAGAAATGAACTGAAATAAGTAACTGGTCCTATTTGTTCGATGATTTTAGGCATTGACACATGTGACCTTGATCCTGTTGTGCTTTCTGTTTCATTTGAATCAGAAGAGACCTTAGGTTGTGTTTACCCTACTTGAATGTGCCTAATCCATTTTATGGCTCATGGTACTGATTTGAAGTACTGGTTTTCCTTGTTATGACGGTTTGAGGAGTTGGAGAAGTTGTATGATTACTATGTAGTTAGTATGTCAAGAAATGACACTTTTTTTTCTTCAAGACTAAAGTCCATGTTATATGCATATTTAATCTACGTCTCAGTATCTTTTATTCCATATTCTTATGTTATCCCCTATAACTCCCACATATTCAGCTTCAATTGGGATTATACACAATATTGATACATTATTTTGATTATTTTGCCATATAACTGTTTTTCTGTGTTCTTTAATTAGTTCAGACTCTGACCTCTTTCTTACTTTAGGTCTTTCTATGTCAACTTATATTATAGCCAGGAGCAACCATTGTCATACTCAGTTGGCGCATCAGCTCGATGAAATATTTCTGGTAGCAATATTTATTTGCCTATTTTTCAAATCAGTATTTCAGATCTTACTTTTTCTTTTGATCTCGTTTTAATTTTGCAGAGGCTACTGGGGAAATTTGAACATGATAAAAGATGTCTGGAGCCAAATTTCAGTTTGTCACAAAACCTAAAGGCTCCAGTCTGGCATTCAAAAAATGGATGTTGTATTTTCTCTTTGGAAATGTTATGCCATGCTTCATTCTTTGATTGTTTGTCAGAAGTTCTTCCATTATTTAATAGAAGATGCCTAAACATTGATGTTAAATTGATTCTGATGTTATCAAAGCTTACCTTGCTTGATGCTAGTGAGGCGCACAAGGTACCCACATTTTTACAAAATTGATCATTGGCTTTGTATTCACTTATGCGCATATAACTAAAGTATAATTTCAAAAATAGTTGTCAACAATATCTTTTAAATTTTTTTTTCCTTGTCCTCATATTCAAACCATGGCAAATCTTTGTTGATGAGAATAACATTATTTACTTCGTAACTTTTGCGAAGTAATGATTGTCTACTTGTTTTTTAGCTGTTTTGTTTTGGGAAAGATACGTTTCCAAGAGATTAATGTACTTAAACATTATTTTTCTATTGATTTGTGTAGTTTTTAATGCCTTCATGTTGTATTGTTTTATAGCACTGATATGTTGGATGATTTTTCTTGTTTTGCAGTTGGTTCTATCAACCATGGGCAAAATTATATGTAGGTTCCTCAACTTAAGAATTAGTTGAATAGGTTCCCTACTTTTGAGTTAGTTATAGATGAATCCCTCCTACTAACTAAGGTGGTTGATTTTAATGATGACAAGATAAGTTTTCTTCATAGGTAATAATTGTACACGTGTAGTATTTAGGTCACAGTTTTGATATAAGATTGAGAAAGCATAAAATTTTGTGCCAATGGGTGCCCATTTTAGCAAAATTCTAGAAGCTATGAAAAGTTGCCATGGATATTAAGAATGACATCAACTCCTAGATATAAAACTGTTAATCGGAGCAGCTTTTTGTTGATGTGGTGGAGGTCGGAACCAAGTATGTGTTGTTGTATTCATTTTAAATATCTTTTTTAATGGGGTTCATTAATTGGTTAATACTACTTTTAGATCTAGATATCGATGAATGCTCTATGTAACGTGATGTGTTAAGTGCCAATGTTTTGTCATGATTAGGAAATGATATCTTCATTTCAAAAATTTCCTGTGTAGAAGGATTTTTAGGTTAGTAGGTAATCATAAGAAATTGGTTTATGTCTTTCAAGAGAAAAAATGATGTTTTTATGTGGTCTTTCTCTTTGGATGTCAAAATTGCTACATTCATTGTCATTATCAGCTTATTTTGTTTTTAGTGACGTTTCATTCTACTCTTCTTCAAGATGGTTGCTGATGTCAGTGTCAACTGTGAATGGAAGCAAAGAATAAGTGTGTAAAGTTTTAGGTGTTTTGTAATATTTGTGAGGTGGAAAAAGGTTTTGTAAAGCAGAAAGCTTAAAGTGGATGTTTTGGCATTTTACTACATTGGAAATGATGATGTCATCAGAGGGACTGATTTTCTACGAATTTGAAATTTTTTTTAAATCTTAAAATTTGTTGTATTAAGGATAGATAGCTGAGGTATATTAAGATGTTTTTATCCTACAGAGCGTTAATTCATTGTGCATTCTGTTGCTTTTATCCACTTGTAACATTCATATCGATAACATTTATCAAAATATCAGGAAACTATATTTTACACATGCACTATCTATTTTGAATGCCATATGCATCATGTTTAACTGAATTATATGTGCATTCAGCAATCTTCATTGTTGACTTCTACTGCTTCTACTTGTGTTGATTTTATTGAATTCTATGAAGTCAAATGTTCTGCATGGATTGAGTTCTTTTTTATTTGTGTTAATGTCCGGAATTAACATTATGCATCTTTGAGTTTTCATAGCTGCAAAGTTCTTTCAGTTGAGTCATTATGATGTGTGTATAGCTATTATCTTCTGTTGTGCTATATGTATTTACCATGTCTAGAGAAAATTTGTAGTTTGTTCAACTCTTCATGATTCAATTTTTAATTTCCTCTATCTTCAGTTTCTGCTTTTTAGTGACTTGTCTGCATTGCAAAGTGACTATTGCTTACTAAGCATTCCCATGGCCAACCATATTAATGGTCTTTGCATTTTTTGTTTCTGCCAAGCTGTGGTCTTTACTGTTTTATATGACGTTAAGACCTTATTAAACGGTCAGTTATATTGGTACAGATTAAGTATTTGGGTTGGTTTCTTGGTGTTTGGTTTTTTTCGTTTATTCTTATTAGGTTCATGTTATCGTCATAATTGATTGCAAATTTTGCAATTGTGCATATTAGAGTTTTTAAACAGTGCTTAACTCAAGAACTGCCCGGTTGTTGTTCATTTTTTTTTTTTGCTACTTTGATTTTGATTAAATTACGGCTGTTATCCTTTGTTTTTGCAAATTCAGTGTTTTAAATTAGATGTTGAACGGTTTTAAAGCTGTTAGGAAAATTCATTAAAAAAACCATGATAGCAAATAAATGGTTCACAACATAGCCGACACAACTAGGTTGCAACTGGCTGCTATAGTTTATGAATCTTCCTAAAGAATATTTGCATAATTTTTAATATATAAAATGAAAGCTGTTCATCACCGTACTTGATACCATTTTTAAGGTGAGCTGTACTTTTCCCTTTGATTTGTATCTATTAATTTGCTTGAGAGATGTTATCTATTCTTTTGCTTCGTAGTTTATTCTGTTTTGTTCTATTTATATGGTCTTTTGATGATGATAATCACAACAAATGATTTTTCCCATGATAATGGTTTGTTTGACAGCTATTTGTATATTTAACTTGTTTGCAAAGTATTGAATTGCCCATTCCTTTATGATAATTGTGTGTTTGTCTGTATTACAATGGGCTGCTTTGTTTTGCATTTGATGCCTTTTGTAAAATTTTTTTTTTTCCTCACAATCGCAAGTTCATTTGATCATAACTTGAAGGATGTTGTCAACTTATGGTTGGCCGTTTGTTACATAAATGTTTTACATTATTTTCTTTTGACACATTTAGGGGATCGTTTCTACTTTGAGGGACAATAAACCATCTACCCAATTGATATTTCAGTTGAACATAAAAGGATGTTCTAAATTTATGATTCAGATTTTAAATTATCATTTTATTTTTGGGAGACCTATTTTTATTTGTTCTCCTTTTCTTTTTGCCTAGTTTAGGTCATTATCTCTATTTTTACATTTCTTTCTTTTTAACACCATGATGCGTATTTTTTTTCTGTGAACTGTAATGAAGCTAAACAAGTTGTGTGGCAATGCAATATTTTTCTGGCATTTGCTGAGATATTTCATTGAATTTTATTTTTAATTCAACTTTTGTGAAACTCATTGTTTATAACATCTGATCATTTTGTCATCTGCTCCATTATTCCAGATTTTGCATAATTTTAATGGGCCTATTCTGCACGTTTTGGACTATTCATTGGAGAACTCATCCAGGTCTCCTACTGATTTTTCTCCTCACCAGACAATTTTGTGGATCTTTGACGCTTACACTTCATTAGATTCAGGTCATTTTAACTATTTCATATTTTTTACTTTGAGCTTCTCCTTTTGCTTATCTTTTAAATTTTGCCAATATATATATTTGAATTTCTTCTGCAGTTGGTCATAGGCTGTCAAGTTTGATTCTTGAAATGTGGTATGGATGGAATTCTTCTTTATGGAATTTCTTCTCTGATATAGTCAAGGTATTTGGACCAAATCAGCTCTTCCTATCACATTTCACTCAAAGCTAGCATGACACATCAATGTTATTTTCCTTCATGCAGAGTTATCCTTTGAGTGGGTCAAAGGGATCTGGAACTTTTAATGAGTTTTCTCCTACAAGAACACAAATACTAAGCACTATTATGTATGATCATCTTCATTCATTTTCCCTTGCATTTTTCCAAGTTATATACAAGCATGCTGTATTAGCATATATTGGTTATCTAATTTATCTTTTTGTATTAGCAATGGTGTTCTTTCCATAAAAGATTACAACTTGTACCGCTTAAAGCTTAGAATTACTTCCAGAGCTCTTTGGGAAGATGCACCTTTGCAGGGTGGCTTGATTAATGTTCTTTCGTCAATGGCTGATTGTTTCTTTAAAAAGGTATCAATAGTAGCCATCAAGAAACTTGTGTGCTCAGTTTTTCATTTGCAGTCAAATCACTACCTTTTTTGTTTGGTTCCAGATCCTTTTTGTGCATAAGAAGCATTTTGAGAAAGATATGTTTGTAAAGCTGAAATCAATTCTAATTGAACTTAGAATTGGTTGTGCAAGGGTAAGAATATTGCTCCTGAAAGCTGGTTTTAAGTATGTTTTTCTTCTCATGGTTATATTTTTGCGTTCATAAATTATTTTTAGTTTTAAAGTTTCATATTAACTTTACAATGAAAATCTTCTTGTGAATAATGATCCTGTGAAAGCTTCACCTTTTTTCTTTCTACACCACAGTCAATTTTCAACTCTCAAACCATTTTTTTTCTGTAACTGCATCACGATCTAAGTTAATGTTATTCTTTTTTTACCTTTTAACTCGTTAATATAAGTTAAAATGCTTCTGGATACTTCGGTTTTAGCGAACTTCAGGAAATGTTGTTTTGATAATACTAATAATATTTGGGTTCTTTGATAATACAGGAAACATTGTTTTAGCTGCTACTTGGTTGCATCTATAGCAGGCATCCCCATTGCTATCGTTTTAGCTTTTCAGTTCCATTGATTTTGTTTATTTTTCTTACGGTTAAAACTAAGATTAATACCCTGTTTAACCAACAATTTTTTAGAAAAGTTTTGAAATACTTAAGTTGGTATTTTACAGTCCTCGTGAAGTTCTTTATTGCATTGCAGGATGAAGTGATTCAAACTTTGAGATCACAAATTCTAACTTCACGACATCCCCTGTTCTCTTCTCTTATGACATCTGTTATTGATCCATTGCTTAAGGCATTATATATGAGGCACGAATCAATTGGTATGCATTGACTTGTACTTTTTTATTCTTATCCATACCATTCTAGTTTGTATGCCTGTTTCAAGTAGCTTCCTTTTTAAAAAATTATCTCTTATTTCAATTTAATAGTGCTAATCATCTGCTTGTCAACAGAATCTATGTACAACCTTGGATTAGCTTGGGTTCACATTGGGATTTTGCGTTTCAATCTCTTAAACCCAGAAGGCCCTGATCCAGTTATCAAGGCTGCTTTGAAGCATTCATGGATTCTGCAAAGAATTTCCCTCCTTGAACTTGAGATAAAGGTTCTTGGATGCAAGCTACAACCCTAATCTTTTTATTGTCGTGAAGCATGTTCTGGTTTCCAGCTCTCTTGTATACTTTTAAATTATGTAGTCCACAACTGCTAATATCCTAGATGTGGGCTACTGCCTCTATATTTCTCAGAAAAAAGCATGCACCATAAGAATTCATTTTAAGTTGTTTTCTGATTAAGAATGCCATAGCTTCTAATCTTAAATGAAATCCACCTTGCCATATTTGAACTCAAAACCTTTTTTTAGGGAACCCGGTTAAGGGATTTTAATCCCAGTTTTATTATAAAAAAAGATTTGTTGGCACTATTTTTCCTGTTAACATTCTCCTAACCTACCCAACTTTAATGTCAGAACCATTAACATCTAGATAATACTTGTAATAAATTTGTCCATGTAAAGTTCTGACAAGTGGGAAGGAAATATGTTTAATGGGGATTATCTCATTTGTCAGTTAGTTCTCCTGAAAACTTATTGATATATATATATATATATATATATTTATATTTATATACACACCTGAACGCTTATTGCATTTCCTGTTATTTTAAATTTACTATTATTATTGAATGCAATTATCTTCATTTGGTCAATTTTGTAATTTTCTTGCATCTTTCAGCGTTGGGAAAATATTCTCAGATAATTCTATGCTTCTAAATTTTGTTCATCACCCTGCTCATTGCCTACAGGTTTTTCGTCAACAGATTCATTACATTCTCTAAAGAACTACCTATATTGGTTTGCATGTTTGTAATCTTTGGTAGCTTGTGGCCAGTTGCAGCTTTCTCGATTTTGAGACTTTCGTAGACTTTGAGAATTTATAGATATTGGGATATTTATATACCTTGAGAATACTTTTTTTGCGTTGCGTTCATGAATAATTTAATTGAATTTTTTCTCATTGGTCTTATACCATATTATAAACCCTCTTCTAGCTTGTATTTGATCTTAAAGATTGATATTTTACTGTGCCATATCCTGGTGTAAACGATATGCTGCTTCACTTATTTTTTGCCAACAGGTACGTGGAGAATCTGGACTTTTAGCTGGAAAATTTAATGCCCCAGAGGATGATAGACTGAAAGTTCTGAAAGAACAGTTAGAGAAGGAAGAAAAACTGGCACAAACAAAGGTCTGATTTTGTGTTCAAATGTGAACTTGTTGCTGTAATTTAAGACATGATTGAGTGATTAGGAGAATTAGAAATGTTACAGAGAGTTCATGCTTTATTAGAAATTAGCATCATATTGTCTCACATTATCTTCTCTCACAATACTTTATTGGGTTTTAAGTGATGGGTGAATAAAAAATCTTTACGCGACTGAAGAATAATAGTTCAATGGTTATATGAACTGCATGCTTCGTAGTTTAATATAATTGAGGGTTGCCATTCTCTAATTGAGCCGGACTATTTGTTCCAAATTTACTGTGTCCATACTTTTGTGTAAATGAATAATCTTCTTACTAAATTCCATAGTATTTTAATGGAACACACTGCACAAAAAAAAGGTATTATGAAGCTGTTTGATATGTTTGTAACCTTTTTATTTGTGAGCACTGTTTTGTTATTGCTCATCAATCCTTCTTTACCTAAAATCTTAGTTATTCTTTTGCAGTAGTATTTACATATAAAGAAATGAACTTTTCTTTCCATAAATTTGAAATGCCCAACATTGACTTGCTTGTCTTGGACAATAGGTTTTGGTTGAGCTCAAATTGAAGGAATCTTAAAATTGTGATTATGCATGATATTAAATATTTTTTTTATGCTTTCTGCTACATATGATGATGCCCATTACACTACCTTTTTGAGCCATTGTTACTGTCCTGATTTTGCAAGCAGTATTTCACTTATTTAAAGTTGAATGATGAAGAAAATTAGGATCCGTTTGACTTGTGTTGCTTCTAGGTTGTCTTTCGCCCAGAACATTCAAAATATGAGATCTTGAAGTCAGCTTTTGCATATGTCTTTGATCTTGTTGCATCCTGCACATCACTCTTGAACAATGCCAGATGCAGTACTGATATTGATATCATGATTGAAATGGCAAAAAACTGGCAGGTCCAATAAAGTTTGATGATTTTGGAGTTCTATTTGATTTTCCTTTGTTTGCAATATTTAATTAGATTTCGGCTTTTGAAATCCAGGTCACAGCAGAGTCGTTTATTAACAAGTTGTCAGATGAATTTGCTGATTACGTAGATTTAGTTCAACCAGTTCAAGTTGCCGTGTACGAAATGAAATTGGGACTGTCATTGGTTATACCTTGGATCATGGAAAGACAACATCTCAAGAAGACTGGCAAACTAGAAATGATTCTGGTAAGCTTTGTAAAGCTTATTCTTTTTATTTATGCTTCTGATAGCCAAATACATCAGCAATATGCATGCTGGGTATAACTATATTATGATTGGTATTAAGATATCTTTTCTACAAGACATGATAGCTCAGAGTGCTGATGCTTCTAAATTCTTGTCTTTCTTTTGTTGGATGCTTTTGTAATCGATATAGATAAATTATATTTGAATACTGTAAAAGTAAGTTTCAAAATGAATATGAAGATATAAAGTTTGTGTAATGCAAAATGCAATGTCTAAGAAAGCGAAAGCATTCACGCATATGTCGTCTTACTGATTGCTAAGAGCTTGTTATGATTTTAGAAAAAAGTGAGTATGCCCTATATATTCAGGATATTAATGATGTACATAATTTATCAGTCATTGGCATTTTTACTATACAAGGATCATTAAAGAACTTCTTTCTTAGTTGGAATATGATAAAGTTCACTTGCAAGCTCTTTTTCTTTCAATACTCGCCACATATGATTAGAGATATGATGTTAGAGAATTGACTGGTAAAAGTTTTGTTATGGAACAGGCCTGAGCATTGAAAGGACTTGCCTATTAGATCAAAAACTGATCACATTTTTTCTTATATGGTCATTTCTAATCTGATGGATTCTTGGGCTTTCACAATTCAAGAATCCATGTATATTGTGGTCTTACATATTTGATAACTGCATATTGTGGTCTTATCGATTTGAGGATCTTGGTGTGTGAGTACTTGAAAGGATAGAGTTAGTGGAGAGTCTAAACAAGAATTTTTGGCATAGCTTCAATAGGAGAGAAACATACACATAGTGAAGTAAAGATGGTAGAGCTGTGTCAAATGCAATGGGAAAATTCCTCCAAGTAGGAAAAATGAAATATCAAATCTAGTGAGTGATGCAAAAAATTCCTGTTATTTATACCACTTGGATCACATATCTTCAGTTAGGGGAAAAGGTTTAGTGTAAATATTCTTCTAAACATTATCATGTCTTGTTATAATTTTGAATATTTTTCATTGTGATCTATTTTTTGATGGATTATTGTTTATGATTCATTAATAGATTCTCTAATCGTATTTGTGCTTAATTTTACTACGTCTTCTAGAAGGGCCCTAAGCTTTTATCAGAATTTCATGAAGTCATATTACCGCATTATACTTTTTTTTTATTTCATTTTTATTGCACATATGCTCCTGCTTCCTTCAAGATTGATCTATTATTTATTGCAGGCTCCAGTTTTCTTAATTATGCAGTTTCCTAAAGTGTTATCAATTAAGAGCATATATGACAATAACTCTGTTGGAACAAAAGTTGAAGTTCTAAGTAGTGGCCATGATAGAGTAGAGTTTCTTGACATAAGCTTACTGAACTCTTTGATAGCTATGTCTGATGAGATTCGGCCTGCGCAGGTGAGCTATTTACAATAAGCTTCTACTCCTACCATTCTCCACTGTCGCCGTACTGCAATATTAACTGGTGCTTTCTGTTTGCAGATTTCGCATGTGCAGCTGCAAATAACGTTGTGTTACATTGTTTTCATCCATTTGGCATACAATATCTTCAATTCTTTAGTAATGGAGAAAGCTTCTTTCCTGGTAAGTGAAACAATTTTTTTTTGCTATATACAAGAAATACAATGTTTAAGCTGCTATACTAACCAATCTCTATCTCATCTATCTTGTCTTCTCTTTCCTTCTCTGTTTGCAGCTGTTGAATGAGGTATTTGGTCATTTTTCTAGACTTTGGATGGATGTACAATCTCAGGCAAGAGCACATGAAGAAGGGAAAGCTCAATATTATGAATTTAGGCCTCGATCAGTTGTATTGGATGACATTGTGGAGGGAATAATTACGTCGCTTGATTTATCAGATTCAGAAGTGCGTCTTTCAACTGAGGGTCAAGAATTGTTGATGGAACGAGAATTTGCTACAGTGGTATGCTCGCCCCTAACGCTTAAAGTGATCTTCATGGTTTTTCTTGTATTTCTTATTGTAGCTACTTCTATTCCTAGAATGAACCTTTGAAGGAAGCTGGAAACATTGAAGAAGATAGGACCTTTATTCCTGAGTCAATTTTGAGGTGCCTTGTACGGGTCCATAACTCCATGTTTGGATCTGGAAGTTTTTTGGAACATGTAAGTTATTTTTAATATCTAATTGCACATTTACTTGCAGGGTTGCTTTGTGAACACCTGAATGTAGCAGAGTTACATTATGTAGTGCCCTTCATAATTTATAGATATTTTAGTTAAGCATAGTGCATGTATGAGATTTATTTAATAAGAAAAGATAATGACATCAGTGGCTTCTTGTTGATTAGAAGTTTTGCTTCTTGTTGATTAGCTAATTCAAGAACCGTTTTTACGGCTGGAAATATATAAGGCTTTACTCATGGAACCAGCATGAAAACTAATTTTAAAGACTAGGAGTATATTTGTAATTGGCCGATTTTCTAGTGGTATTGAATGCTCTGCTACTGTTTTTACAAGAAGAACTGTTCTCCTATTAAGCTCAATACTTTGAAAAAGAAATTCTTAGATTAGATTTTATTTTTGGTTTTGTTTCATGACTTTTAGAGGCAATCCAGAGCTTTTTCCAGGTTGAACACTGTAGTGACGCATTTTTAGTCAATTTAGTACTGGTGCAGTTTTGTTGTACGGTAATATGAGCAGCTTTGCCTTTGAAATACCACCAGTGAAATATTTATAATACATAAGACTATATGCTTGGTTTTGTTTCATGACTTTTTAGAGGCAATCCAGAGCTTTTTCCAAGTTGAACACTGTACTGACGCATTTTTAGTCAATTTAGTACTGGTGCAGTTTTGTTGTACGGTAATATGAGCAGCTTTGCTTTTGAAATACGACCAGTGAAATATTTATAATGCATAAGACTATATGCTTGTTTAACAACACAGGTATTGTTTCTGTAGCATTGAGGGCATCAAAGGTTCACTGAAGTGGTGAAGTTTTGTCATAATTTACTGTCTAGCATTCATTTGTATTTTCATTAACATAAGATATGAAGGTAGCTCGTTTATGAAGCTGAAGGGAAATATCTCATTGACTTTCTTCTTTCAAGTCAGTTGCTTTGTTCAAAGTATATATCTGCCTTTCTATTGACATGACTAGAAATAATGAGTTTGATTCCCCTTATGCATTTTTTGTAATCATTTTTACTAACATATTAATGATTATAATTGCAATTCAGCCCAATGTATGCATTGTTACCAAGGAGGATAGATTGCTATTATTTGTGGAATCCTACAAATTAGGCACCATGCTGATGGAAGGTGATCCAGTGATCTAAGTTTTACTTTTGAAGGGTTGTTCATCACAATTCTGCATACCACCTTTTTTTTTATTCTCTCCAATCAGGTTTTCAGAGTTCAACCTCATCAGCCATGGATGACAATATTCTTCCAGAACATCTGTTGCATGTGTGCCTTGAATATGAATCATTTGGGGCAAAAGCCAGCCATCCTTGTAACATTTACAAGGTAGTGAATAAGAAAAGGTTTGTGGACTAGTTAAAGAAATCTTATGCTAGTTAATCAATTTGCAGGAATCAGATCCCGAAATTATGTTTAGAATGGTAAAACCACTAATTGCCATCCAAAATAAGGTAGCAGCAATGTTGGAAGAGTGGCCAGATCATCCTGGCCTTAAAAAAATCAATGATGCTACTGAAGCACTTTTGAAGATTTCACCTTGCACCCCATTATCAAAGGTAATTATTATATTTCAAGGCTTCTTTCATTTAGTATTGTATATGCTATGTGAACATTGTAGTCTTACCTAGCATGCAAAATGTGAAGGTTCTTCTTGGTTTGCAACTTCTCGTCTGCAAAGTCCAATTTATGCAAGAAAACGATTCCAGGTTTTCTCTAAAAGGTAAGTGTTACTTTGGCTGAATTTTCAATGCACATTTTTCGAGTGTTAGTAAAATCATTTCTTTTCCATAGATGAACTCCAACCGATATGTTCTATATTATCGTCATGGCAAAAATTTGAGGTTGACTCTTGGCCTTCATTGCTTGATGATGTCTGCGAGCAGTATGAGATTAATGCTGGAAAGGTGCAGTTTGATTACAAAATCTTGTTTTTTGCATGGCTTATGTCCTTCATGTTTTGCCGACATTGCTTTTGCAGCTATGGTTTCCTTTGCAAGCTGTTATTCGTCGTAATTTTTCTGGTGACAAGGATGCAGAAAATATTTTAACAATACAAAGGTGCGCACTATTGTGCTTTACTTTTTTATTTTTTGTTCTTAAACTTGAATTCTCATTAATAAGGGTATGATGTTAATGCAGTGTTGAGGATTTTATTTGGACGTCTAATGTGGGAGAGTTCAAAAAACGCCTCCATCTTCTTTTAGCTTTGCATGGACAACTTAAAGATGGTGTTCATTTGAATGTTTATTCTAGGTAAAGTGACCTTATGTTTGCAGGCTTTGCTTTATTTTTTACTTTCGTGAGCAACGGTAGAAAATGAAGTTCTAGATCTAAATTAGAAAAGACATAAATTTTCTGAAAGCAATTACAATCATTCTATTCTAGCGCAAGTGTCATTTATAGTGCTACTTATGATCTTAATGTCCTTACATTTTTTTAAGGTATTTTGATAGTTGGGAGTCATATTACTTCGTATATATATCAATTGGTAGTAAATGTGTTGTAATTTCTGTCACTTTTGTGCCTTTTTAACTTATTTTTTGTGTTTTGATTGAAGACTGAGATCATGTTCATTCAAAGTTCACATAAAAATCTTTTATAAGTGGAATTTTGTAAAATCAAATAAATGAATTGGTGTAGATTTTGTAGGGAAGCTAGCATTTTATGTACCGATTCTTACATGTGTTGCCAACCCTTGGGTTTTCACTATTTCTCCACATAGATGTTAACATAAATTCATCCTCAAATTCCAAATGGCTGGAAAAAAGCTACTGATGATAATTTTAGTATTTGAAATGCCTTTTATTCTTTTTTGTTTTGTTGTTTAGGTTTAAGGATTCAGTCATCATTGTGAAGTAATGTTAAGCAATCATATAAATTAAAAAATGATGCAATGATGTTTTTTTTATCATCAACTTCTGATTTTATTCTACTAACTTTGATGTGCTTACAGTCCCCATGTTGAAGAAAATCTTAAAATTCTATACAACGCATTTGGTTATTATGTCCAATTCCTTCCAAGGTATGTACCTTCAAAACTATTAAGTTTTTTTCCCTGGCAAAAGCTTTTTTAAATGATATTTCATCTATTCTTATCTGACTTTTCTTTTTCCAGTGTCTTGGAATGTATTGAAGTGGGTAGAGGAAGTGCAGAAAAGGAGATAAAGGAACATGTAAAACTTTTCAACTGGGAACATCCTCAAAGCCGCTTGTCCTTGGAGAATTTCCGCCGGACTAGGCAAAAAGTCTGGAAACTTGTGCAGAAGTTCAATGTAATAATTTATCATTCTAAGACTATATGTATATTTGATATATATATATACATATATATATACATATATATATGTATATCTGTGTGTGTGTGTGTGTGTACGTGTGTATGTGTGTGTGCATGCATAGGTGGTTAGAACTATTATTCGGTAGGCTTCATGAAGCTGAATTAAATATTACAATACTTCATGTAAGAACTCCTAACCAAATATATGGCAAAGCTGCTTAAGTTTGAACCTTTCTTGTAACCTTCACATGTGGAAGCTTTGGTGCACTTTTTTAATTACAGTATTTTTGTAAACTGATGATCAAATACCTTGTTGGGTAAGTTCTTTTTCTAGTAATGTTGGTTGGTTAGTGCTTTCATTTGATAGGTTGGGCTTCTCATGTTGTCATATCCATGCCAAACACTTGAAAAAGTGTAATTATCAAAGTTTCTTGCCCAGTTTATCTTCCTCTTCTTAGGAATCAGTATTACTGATTATTTTATATTCTGAGTGATCTGATTCAAGATGTTCTTGCTACCTCTCATTTCTTACACTACACTTTGTTACTCTTTTTTCCACCGATTTTTTATATCACCTCCATTTTATAGGATACCATGCAACAACCTGTTATGACTTTTCTTAATCAAGAGGCAAAATCAAAGAGAGCTGAAGATCCAGCTTGGCTTAAGCAGAATTCGTCTGTTGAAGTAGATAAAGAGGAGCTACATTTTCCTATTAATCTTGAAAAACTCAGAGCTAAAGAAAGGTTTTATACTTTCTTGATTCATGCGAATTTTTCCTTCAAAATTAGTTTATTAAAGATGCAATTTCTACATTGTACGGCAAGGTCTTCCTTATTGTTGGTACATGCTGCTTTTTACTTCCACTAAGAGCCTACTTGGCAATTATTTTTCTAGTTTTCATTGGCTAGCTGACTGGGTGAAAAAAGCTGAAAAAACCTTGGAAACAATCTATAATGGAAGTAAGTTTTAAGTTCTTGGCCGTTATATTCTATCTTTGTTAGATGGACTGACCTGATATAGTTCTTTCTTGTCATTCCTATAATAATATTTCTTTTTAAATACAGAACTTGGCAAATTGTGCACTTCTTGTGAAGAAGTAAGCAAGCATTTGAAGATGACATGGGATGATGGATGGGCTGCACTTGAAAGGATTTGCAGTAATGCTGCTGTATTTTCTCATTTGTGGAAGCATGAAACAAGAAACCTTCGGAAAAGGAGAGGTTTTAACGTTCTTCTGAAAACTTTGGAGATATGTGGGCTTTCAAGGCACAGAGCAATTGTTTCACAGGTTTCTTACAAACCTTTTTTTCTGTTCTAATTTGTCCATTGCTTTGGTTTGACAGAATTTCATGCTTTTTAGTCCTGGACTGCAATATAGAGACTTTTTTAAGCTTCTAGTTTTTAAGATTGCATTTGCAAAGGTGCATTTTTTATGATTTGATTATAAAATTGAAGTTTTAGAGAGGTTATATTATGTTTGATTTATGATGAAAACGTTAAATCAGGTCAAAAAATTTTTCACTTGCATGTTTTTTTATGCTCTTTATATTAATGCATAGCCTTATATATAGTATAATAATAACTATAAGGGTAATATCTATTTGACAAGTGTGACAATATTGTTACTAAATTATCAAACATGTTAATTTTGATAATTCATCTTCCTGTATTGGCTATGGCTAATATATCCACAGACCAAATAATCGCCCTACCCTACAAATTGAAACTTGCATGTAACAGAATCTGGCATTCATAAAAATGTAAACAGCAAGTGCTTCTTGCATAGAAAAATTGTAGCATTATTCTCATTATACACAGGATTTAGTTGGTTATATAGATTCATAGAAAACTTGATCACCTTTCCCATCTCTTCCGCCATGCGGACTCGTGACTACCCAAAAGCTTGAGTTGAAGGGTCTCTAGTATGTTATGTCTTCCTTTAATGCCTCTCCACTCTTAATCACTGGAGGCATTGTTTTTCTAATCGGCAATTTCTTCTTGGAACATGCCTGACATTTATTCATCAAAAGCTTGAGTTCTCTTAAAAATTAATTCCTGTGCTTATACTTGTAAATGCTTAAGCTATCTTTACTAAATCTGTGTGAAATACTCATGAGCCCAGTCTTTTTTCTAACATAATGTAAATCTGAAGAGTTCACGATCCACTGCAGCATATTTGATGTACACAGAGAGCATGGCTGAAGTTGGTGCATGAATGCTTAATGGTGTGTGCATTTGATAAAGGGCAAAGTTTTAAGAATGCATATGAAAATATTGTGATCTCTGTTTTTTCAAGAATGAATCTGCTTGCATTGAAAATATGAAAATGTTTCAGATTTGATAGCACTCTGCTAACATGTAGGAGGTGGGGAGGTGAATATTGGGCTCCATTTTTATTTCTCTTTGTCTTCGTTCTTCATTCTTCATTGGGCTGATCATTACATTCCATGATCTGCTTGCAAAGTTCTAGTAACCTCCCACTCCATTGTGATTCTTAAACTTGAAAAACTTCAATGTATTATTATATATGCAAAGTGGCAATTAGGTTCAGCTTTAGATTTGTAGCAGCAAACCTTGAGGAAAACAAGATGGATGGGAGCAAGAACATTTCCTGGTGGTTGGGATATGAAAGGGAAGGGAGTGATGTTTTAGCCCTATAAAGTACAGTAAGCAGAAAGGGAAATGTATCCAAGAGACATTGGGTATTATGATCTTCTGGAGTTGCACTATGATCGGTCATGACAAAGCTTTATGGGAATTAGATTAAAGAATATGATATAATCAACTGTAAAAAATTGAGTTTGGAATTTTCCATTTCTTAAGTTATATTATGTCGTCTGTTTCGTTGTTTGTGTGTATTACTATAGCTGCTATTTATTGATGTAAGATGTGGCCATGGTTAACAGGGATTCAAATCAGCACAACTTCGGAGCTCATTTCTCCAACCATCATATAATATACAACATCTACTTCAGCCAGAACATACCAAATTTTCGGTGGATGCAATTTCTCACAATACAAATTCTGAACATTCTGAAGTTAGGTGTGCTTGGAAATGGGTGGATGCAAACAAATTCTATTTCAAAAGTTTAGAAATGGTTCAGAATCTCTATGATGTTAGCAACTGTTTCAGTCGTGATCTTAGTTTGGAGCTGGTGAGTTCCTATCCATGTTCTTGAAAAGGATTATAAATTTTTTTGTAAGTGTGATGAGCTGCATTTACCCTCATTTCTTTTTTTTGGTTTACAGGTCAATCAAGTGGTATCTTACGTAGATCACTTGGTTGTGATACAGCAGAAGCAACGATCTGCTGCTTATGGCGTCTCAGATCAGCTTCGTGGACTTTGGAAGCAGTGCCAGTTTTTAAGCAACATAGGTACTAGTTTTGTTGTGTCATAGCTCAAGTTCTTTGATGTGTGCCAAACACTTCTCTTTTGTGACAGGTTCCTCTGGTCATTTGTCCTTGTCACCACATCAATATGCTGTAACAAAACACATATATCAGCAGAAGGTAGTCCTTTCCACCCAACTTAATGGCAAGTGATGGGTTATAATATCATCCAATTTTGTCACTGATTTTTGTATATTTTATTTTATCCTCAAAACTGTTCAGGACCTGTTTGATAGCTTGCTTTTACTGGCAAAGGATATAGATACATTCCTTGTTACTGTCAAAAAGAGCCATGTGGATTCTTGCAACAGAATCAAGCGTGAAGCTGATGAAATTTCTGCTCTTAATGACAAATTTACACCTTTATTCATTCAATCAAAGGTACCTGTAATGTTATACTGGTGAATCATCACTGAGGAATGCTTTTTATTTGCATTCCACTTTTTAATTCTTGATCTTTTGCAGGATGAGTTGGATAGATACCTTCTTGGTAGTCATGGGACCGTTACTAGAACGGATGAATGCATTCCTTTTGTTGTCTCAATACAAATGGAGCAGTCAATCAGACGAAACTTTGATATTCTTAGCACGTTGGAAGAAGCTGTCAATGCTATAAGAGCACCAAATGGTTCTTCAGAATCCATGAAAGAATCTCTGCTGAATCGATTTGGAAAGCTCATCAGTGAGGTGTGTTTTAACTTTTTTCGTAGCACATGTTCTGATGCGTTCCCATCCCATCTACACCACTTAATTTGGCAACACGCTACTCATGTAATAGTGCTATTGCGTCTTCTGAAATCCTCATTTACTGTTATTTTTTATTGACATAAATTTCTTTGAAAGTTGCAATTAAGTTTTAAATATAGTTGATCTTTTTTTAGAAAGTTTGACAGTTATTCCAGGATTTGAAACTTTGATCTCATCTTTGGTGAACAATGCCACTGCCAAATGTGCTACAAATCTTTTGAGTAGTGTGATGTGTTGATTTTTGTAATTTTCTCTAAGTAGTTCGGTTTGTAGTCCTTCAAATAAGTCTGAGATCACACTCTATATCACAGGTGTTCATTATTTCTTTCTTTTGTTTCTTGTAGTAGATTACACAGCCTCTTCTGTTCTTTTTCCTTGCAGGAAACGGTACCTTTTTGTATTGTTTTTATTATTATTTCCAGGCTTAGACTATATGCATGCTGAATATGCTCCTGTGCGCCATGATCCATTTTCTTGAATTGTGACCTGTGAATGAATGCATCTTCCTAGAAGTTGTTTAATAAGGTTAACCTCTGTATCCAATTTTTGTTATTTCACCAAGTTGCCACTGCTTCAAGAAGCAAATCACCATCTGTTTCTACTGAAGTTGTATGTTGTGGTTGAATGACAAAAGCCTTACTTATTTATGTTCTAGTCGAAGTATTTGTCTGTTTTCTGTCTTCCGTGCACCTTTTTCACTTTATGAAAGCCTAGTTTCCTTTATGGTTCCATGTGAATGCATCTTACTCAGTTTGTCACCGTGTTACCTCAATCTGAATTGTTTAGCTCTTCAAACAAGCTTTCATCATATGAAGAACAGATCACCATATACTTGAAATTGAAGGATGTTGTGGTAGGTTACTAATTAATTACAATTATTTCTTGCTTTTTCTCTGCCAAAGAGCGTGCATGCTTTCCAGCATTTCATGCATATTCTTAACACTAAACAATAACATTTCCTCTTGTAAACAACTTTTCAGACCAGATGACAGATTCAATTCATGTTACTCAGCTGCCTTTTGTTTGCAGTGTGATTTAAGATCATACATGTACGTTTGTTGGTGATAACTGTGGCTTTTGAACCTGAAAGTGAAATATCTTTTTAATATGTGACAGGGAAAGAAAGAATCACAATCTTTCAAGTCTGAAGTGGAAGCTAATATTCAATCAACGTGTGACAATAATCTAGTTGATAAGCTGAATGCCGAATTCGTTGAAGCATTCAAATGCACGAACCAAGCAATTGTTGAGGTGCTTGGAAGAATAGATTTTACTTCTCAAGATCATGCTAATGGTGGAAACATAACTTCATGGACAGAGCTTTTTGTTTCATTTATCTCAAATCTTCACCTAGACCAAATTTATGATTCCCTGCCTAAGGCAGTTAATGCAGCGGTACTTAAATTAACTTTTGTACATCTTGGCCCTGTAATTATAAATTTCTATTATGCTTTTTTAGAAAGCTTGTCTTGTCTAAAATTGATGTTTTTTACAGAAGAACTTGATGAACTACGCTGGCTTTCAGAAACCTGAACTATGTTCCCAAATTGGAGTGCAGCTGAAGAATCTGCATTTGTTGCTTGAACCTTTACTTGAATTTGCTGAGGGCGTCTTGTTAGAATTTTTAGATGTACATAGAACGGTAAGATACCTCTGCTTCTTCCTTTTTATTCTTGCTTATTTACATTCTTTAAGCTTTTTTGACTTAAAACACTTTATTATGTCATCCAGATTGCTGAAATGACGAGTGTACTCGTACAAATATTCATCTTTTTACTATCTAAAGGTTTTGGTACCGCCCCGGATTTGGCTGAAAATGTTTCTCAACATGGGTCACAAGAGATTAGTGGCACTGGAATGGGTGATGGTGAAGGAATAAATGATGTTAGTGATCAAATAGAGGATGAAGCTCAACTGCATGGAGACAGTAGCAAGGTTTTATTCTACAACATATTATTTGTTTTTCATCTTTTTTACCTTAAAATGGTCAAACTGAAGCTTCTAATTGATCATGTTTCCTTCTCAGCAAGATGCAACTGATGGCTCTGATAAAATTTCAAGCAATAAGGACAGAGGTATAGAAATGGATGAGGATTTTGCTGCTGATACATTTAGTGTAAGTGAGGATTCTGAGAATAGTGATGATGGAGATGATATGGAGGATGTTAACATAGAATCAAAGATGGGAGAAACAGGCGATACAGGTCAAACTGTTGATGAGAAGCTTTGGGACAAGGAAAAAGATGATAAACCCGAGACCTCTCTTGAGAAGTACGAGTCGGGTCCATCAGTTGAAGAGAGAAATGGTAGTGATAAGGAACTTAGAGCTAAGCAGGAGGATGCCTCTGCAATCGAAGAGTCAGATCAGTTTGGAAATGAAAAATCTGATGCGCCAAGTGAAGAGGAAAATGATTTCTCTAGTGAAAGTAATGCTGATGATGCAAACGTCGATAAAGATGCTGTGCCAGAAGAGTCTTTTGGGAATCAGCATGCTGATGAAGAAGAAAATCTAGAAGGCAATGACATTAATGAAGCTCAAGGTTCTGATGCAGAGGGAGATGGTGATTCTGTACCTGTTGAATCCGACATGGAGATGAAGGATGATGATCTATCGAGTCCGTCTGATCCAATGGATGAGAATGATGCTTTTGCTGAAGAAACACTTGACAAAATTGGAGATGCAGATAATAATGATGACAAAAATGTGGAGCTGGAGCCAAGCAAAGAGTATACCGAAACAGGTGAGGGTGACTCCGTTAATAAACATCCTCATGATGGAGTTGATTTAAGCAAGTCATTACAGAATCCTTCCAGTATAGAATATAACTCGGAACAAGAGATGGATTGGTTCAACGGCAATGATATGAACAACAGCATTGCACCTTCGGCTATTTCAAAAGATGAAGACCCAAATTTGCAATTCTCAATGCCCAACTCGAGCAATGGTTCTAAGTTGGCTCATAGCCAACCACTACCTCAGATTTCACAAGGAGAAAATCAATCCAAACATCTGAAGGAGACAAACCCATATAGGAGCATGGTGGAGGCCCTGGAAAACTGGAAAGAAAGAGTTTCTGTGTTGGCTGATCAACAGGAAGAAAGCTCAATAACTCCTGAGGATATGGATGTAGAAGAAACTTCTGTCGATTTTAGATATGTTTCTGAAGGGGAGAAAAGCACCTCTCAAGCTCTGGGACCTGCAACAGCTGAACAAATAAAAAATGCTGTTGATGGAGACAAAAACCATGAGACTGAAGTCAGGACTTCAAAGGAGGATGATAATAGAATGGAAAATGCGAAAGAACATCCTGAAACGCATGCTTTTAGGACTCTAAATTCTATTTGTAGTGATTTGCTGAAGGAAGAATCTCCTGAACCAGCTCCCAGCAACAATGAACATATCCAAGACTCACAAAAAAGCTCCTTGGACAACTTTTTGAGTAATGTTGTCTCATTCAGAAGCATAAACATGGATGAGAAACTATTGCCTTTTGACAATAGCATTGATAGTTCAAATGCATCTATGTCAATGGATAACGAAGAAATTTCTGAAGAAACAAATCAGAAGGCCATCACGGACTGGAGAAGATTTGAGCGTGCCACATCAAGGCTGTCACAAGAATTAGTCGAACAACTTCGCCTTGTTATGGAACCTACTCTTGCAAGCAGACTTCAAGGCGATTATAAGACTGGAAAGCGAATAAACATGAAAAAGGTGTAATGTTGCCCTGCCTCACTATTGTGTCATAATACTAAAAAAGTTAACCGTTTAGTGTGACCAAGTTCTTAGCTTTTCTTTTCTTTCTTCATCTCCTATTTCAGGTTATTCCATACATTGCTAGCCATTTCAGGAGAGATAAGATTTGGTTGAGAAGAACCAAGCCCAACAAACGCGATTACCAGGTAGTGGTTGCGATCGATGATTCACGGAGTATGTCTGAAAGCAATTGTGGGGATGCTGCCATTGAAGCTTTGGTGACAGTATGTCGTGCAATGTCTCTACTTGAAGTTGGACAGTTTGCTGTTGCAAGCTTTGGCAGAAAGGGGAATATCAAGCTTCTTCATGACTTTGATCAGACTTTTAGCGGGGAAGCTGGAGCCAAGGTGAGTCCATTGGAATCATTTAATTCTTCATTCCATTACATATCCATTCCTATGTTTTATATTCTTGCTTCCCTCAGATTATCTCTAGCTTGTCATTCAACCAAGACAACACCATAGCCGATGAACCAGTGGTTGATCTGTTGAAGTACTTGAACGGCATGCTTGATGCTGCAGTTGCAAAAGCACGAACACCTTGCGGACAAAATCCACTGCAACAACTCATTTTGATTATAGCTGATGGCAGGTTTCATGAGAAGGTACACACAAACTGAGAAAGTTGATTCCTTTGCCTGGTGCTTAAGAAAGATTGTTAATACTACAGGAAAATTTGAGGCGATGCATACGTAACGTATTGAACAGAAAGCGTATGATAGCATTTATACTCTTGGATAGTCCTCGAGAATCCATCATGGACCTCATGGTAACAGACCTACACTCTTTTCTCCTTGCTGCTAGGAAATGCTTGCAAGATAAGTTCAACTCACTCTAGATTGTTCCTTTGTTCTTCAGGAAGCATCATTTGAAGGCCAAACTCTTACCTTTAACAAGTATTTAAATGCTTTCCCCTTCCCTTATTACATCGTTTTGAACAACATTGAGGCACTTCCCCGTACACTCGCTGATCTTCTTAGACAGGTAGTTGCTGTTTTATCAAGTTGCTTTTCTATGGTTCCCATTTGTCTTAACAAGCCTTCTGATGTCTTAAAACTTTTCTGTGTTGTGCAGTGGTTTGAGCTTATGCAAAGCATGAGCGATTAAGTTTTGGTTTACAAGCCTCGGCAGCTGTGAATATGGAGAGTTCAAGATGTGTTTATTTAAACAGTAGGAAATGGCTTCTCTGTGTTTATAGATGAGATGCAATGATGTGTTTTCAGCCAATTTTGTCACAGTTGATTTAATTTAATCAATGCAAACTTTATTTATTTCTCAACAACTGCAGAGTTGTGTTATTTTTTCCAAGTGATTTCTTTTGGTTAGTTTGTGATTTACTATTATTTCATTTGTGTTTTATCGATGGGAAAGTTAACATGTACATCAGCTAAGATGCAATTTCGGACGCTGCGCAATCCGCATAAGCTTCGATCGCCTGGCTGGTTTCTCCGGCTGCGCTTGATGCAGAGCCTTCGACCAACTCCCTCTGCGCCACCTGACCAATCCTCCGCCTCCTCCTCTCCATCCCTCGCCATCTACTGACAGCCTCGGTGAACTTCTCCGAGACCTTCACGTCTTCTAAACGACCATGGCCTCTATACTGCGCAGCTTCCGCCACCTCCTCGGCTCTAGCTTCCAAGAAATCAAATGGCTTAAAACAGCAAAACACGACGATAAGCAGCAACACGTATATGTAAAGCGAAGCCCAAACGCAGAGCGTCCATTTCCAGTTGTAAACCACTTCTTTCCTTCTCGGGAGCTGAGTGTGGAGGAGGATCTCGGCGTGGTAGATCTGAGGGAGATCCAACGTTCCGGCCCTTGGCGTAAGCCTCACTTTTATAGCATCAGTTCTCCGGAATTCCTCTTTGTAACTCAACACCTCGAGAACTAGCTGCTGGGTCTCGGTTTGGACTCCGATGAGAAGAGGAAGAGCCATCGCGAATGTTTTCATTAAGCGAACGGGAAGGCTTTTAAACCTCAACATGCACGGCTGGCTGAAAGCGGCGATGACCTGCCCGGTTGAAGAAATGGCCTCCGTAGAAACCTTCCATCGATGAGGTAAGACGAGCATTTGAAGAAGCATTTGATACGCACAGGAGTTCTATGGGGGTACCTGGAAAATTCCAACCTGGAGGTTAAAATTGGACTCCGGAGTGAGCAGCTTGAGAGTGACGATGACCTTGTGACCGGCCGGCAAAGCTCGCCCCCTCGACCCTGCTCCTTTGATCTGAGCGGACGCCACTGGCTGTGGCAGAGTGTAGTCGAAGTAGAGCGGTTGTTGTAGGATGACCGGCTCCTCCACCAAGAGGCTGACCACAAAGAATCCCACAAGAAAGGAAACGACCATGATAACGACAAGGATTGCAACGGTGCAAGCAGCCGCGAGGACGGCACGGGCGAGACGGCGGAGCGTTGAAACAGAGGTGTGGGCGACGCGGGAGGGGACGGCGCGGGCCTCGAAGAAGAGGTTGAGCAAGGGGGAAGATAGGAATAGAAGGACGGAGGAGGCAAGCTCGGCCTTGGATGTTATGGCGGTCACCACCCATCCTGCGGGCTTCGAAAGAGCAAGCAGCGGATCGTCCAATTTCCCGCCCTCGCCTTCGCCAGTCGCCGCTGCATCCTCCTCCGCGGCCGACCAAGTGCTGATTACCACTGCGGTGCGGCGGTGTGGCCTTGCGCGGCGATTCCCGCGATCCATTGGTGAGCCGCTCTCCCCCTCGCATCGTCTTCTTCATGCTTTCGAATTGGGCATCGCTCACTTGGAGATGGACACGTTGCAACTTTTGGCTGAACAAGCGTCAAAAGGCATGCAAAATCGGCGTTAGTTTCAAACAGTTTCGTATCCAAATGGAACATGACGCGTATAATCAATTAATTAATGCGTATTATTAAAAAAATATTGTAACACCCAAATCTTTCTTAGATTAAAATATTATAATTATGATGATTGCATACCCTCGTGTAGTACCAAATCAACAAATCTTATTAACAAAATCTAAAATTTACTTTAATAAAAATTCCTTTAGCAAAAATAAATATCGATGATTTCTACATTTGCAAAGATACTCTAATTTCAACTTTTCTTCATAAATACTAACGATTTATACACTTGCAAAGCTACACTAATTTCAACTTTTCTTCGTTTTGTTGTTGTTGTTGGTTGAGCTTTTGAGCTTATGAAAGTTTTCAAACATTCATAAAAATATATATAAAAAAATTTGATAGAAAGCATGTCTTTGTTAAATATTACCTCATTGAATGTCTCTTTATAAAAGGCATGCAAAAATTGAAAAATATTAATCTAACATTGTTTAAAAGTATAAGTTTAAAAAAACCTATGTTTAGTATTAATGATCATTATTATTAGTTATTAATTTGTTATAAAACAATAAATATTACTTTAGCTTCTTATTTTTTGGTGACCTTTTTATTGATCGAAGCAATTGGTAATCACTTGTATAATTTATTTGGGAGACAACTAACCTCTAACCCACTCGTGCTAAGAACCAACCCTCCCAAACGCCAGTAGCAAAACCCTTTGTGATCCACAACTTAAAAATAAATAAAAATATTTACCTTAGCTTTATTTTTTATCATCATATTTTAGTTGATGTCGATACATATTTATTCAAATTACTATACATATAAATACACATATATTGATATTATATGACTCAATATTAGAGAGAATAAGAGTGTCATCAAGTGAAATCATAATGGTGAAATCACAAAACAAATGAAGTTAACCATAAACTCACTGAAACCAATCTTCTTATCCCTGTAAACAAATATGATTATGGGTTTAAAAATGTTATCTTGCTTGTAATCCTTACTGGAAAAACGCCCCAAATGAATTATCAAATCGTTCACTTGCTGCTGCTTGGCCATCAGCTGCGCCTCTTAGAGTAGATTCTGAGTCTTGCAACCCCCACAGTAAGAAGCATAAGCACATGGAGCTTTGACCAAATCCCGATGCGGGGTGATGGTCTTCAGCTTTGTCACCTGAAATTACACATCATAGAGATTGAATGGATAACATAGTGATCTAAACCAAACGTATTCCAAAGAAAAGGAGAAAATAAAGGCAAACCTCGGCGTAGCTTCCTTTTCTGCGAGTAACGCGGCCGAGGAAACGCTCGCCAGGGAGAGCTCGATCGCACAGGACAACGAAGCCGGAATCGGAGACCTTACAGACACCCTTTCCCTTAAAGGCGAGGGATTCGCATACGAGCTCAAGCGTTTGTCCACGTTTAGGGAAGAAGGAGCAGTCGGAAGGGGGAGAAGGGGAGGAAAGAGACTCGGCTGAGTCGGAGGTGGAGAGAGGAGGATGAGGCGAACAATACAAAGAAAAAGAAGAAGAAGACGTCGAACGGAATGGGATTCGTACCCACGGACGCACTGTCAGCCAGCTAGCTCCGGCGCTTCCTGGAAATGCTCCGACCGCCATGGCTGTGCCCACTCCCAAGGCAAACACGAATAGGTACTCAAAAAGGCAAATCACAAGTTTTTATTTTGGCAGAAATGTTTTTATGTTGATTTCTTTTTTGATTTCTTCGTTATTAAATATTTCTAAAATTAATTTTTTTAAATGTTGTCAACATTTCAACATTATAATCTTCATAATAAATTTTAAATTTTTTTAAAACAAAACTATTCATTATTATATCATTTGATTTAAAATTTTACTAATCACTTATTTGTTTAAATATTCTATCACTCTTTTGATCTTAAGTATCAATAAGCAATTAATTTTATTTTTTTAACAAATTTATATATTATAAAAGTATTTTTTAGATGACACAATGGTATGCTTTACCTGAAAAATTATTTTTTATTTTTTTTCATAAAAATAACATCATGAAAAAAAAGATAATTATAGAAAATTATATTATCCATAATCGTATAGTTTTCTTAAACATATTTTGATCTCTTATGTTGTGTCATCGTTGCAAAATAAAATAATGTTTAAAATAAAATAATGTTTTAATCATTAGCATCTTCTCTTCCGGTTGTCAAAGCACCACACATCATTGAGTGAACCCGTAATGAAATTTATTTCCACAACTGATTGTAACATAACAATCCATCAATAGCTCGTATCTAAATTCTAAATCCAACTATAGAACAATTTCATTTAAGACAAAATAAAATCCAATGGACTATTTGGTAAGTTACCGAGAGCTTCATGATTGAGTATACCCGTAGCGAAAAAAAACAGAGATCATTTCATTGATGATTGTCACCCAAGCGCTTGCATTTTCTGTAAATCCATGGTTTGCAGGGACGAGGCGAAGCCCATAAACCTCTTCGTGCTGTACGGGCCTCTTTCTCCCAAGCTGCAAACTCTGGTCGACGATCACAGGCAACGTAATGCCAGGCGAAACCCTCCTTCAGCATTCGTTCTTGTACGAAAACGCCATCGCAATACACGTCGGCTACGCGTCTTCCATACACATCTCGATCAGTAACATCGACAAAGACGCGACGCCCTCCGATTATCGACGCCAACGCATCCCTTGATGCGTCATCAAACTCCATTCCTCCTTCGGGAGCATCAATGCCCTTCAATCGGATTCGATATTTCTTCGCCAATACCTCTCTACCATCGTCCTTCTTCAGCACGCGGTATCCCTCTTTGATCATGAACTCGTGTAAGGAATCCGCCTCAGAGAAATTACTCACCGCTCGCTTTTCTTTCCTCTGCATAAACGCATGTAAAACCACATCAGGAATGCTCTCGAACTCTCTTTCGTCTTCGAAGACGTCCACGTATGCGGAGAAGGAGTCTCCGTCCACCACGGCTCTCCGATCGATCGGCAATGTATGCATCAAGGATTCTTTAAATGGATCTCCATCGTCACCGAGCAAGTCATGGCGGGGAAATGTCAGCTGCTTCGACTTCGTTGGGATATTAGCCGTCAAAATCAAGTAGATTGCCTCTTGAGAGGCGTCCATGCTTGAATGTGGAATACATGAATCTGACATCAAGATATCCATGTCGTCTGCATGCATAAAAGTGGTGGAGCTATGTGCTTGGGATGGGGGAAGATGGAAGGAAAGAGAAAGATGATGAAGCATTTTAGAAAACACTAGTTTGAATACTCTACCCGTTGCTTTGCTTTGACACCCTATTTATAGATGTAGTGTAATGTTTGATATAATAGATATAACTAAATATTCCCTTATGGATAATATCTAAAATTAATTTTTTAAAAATAAATTACCGATATTATAATATTTTTTTATTTGATATGTATTTTGATTCCTGATTCACGTTTCTAATAAATAAATCAAATTTTCTTGTATATAAGTAATATAATAGATATAACTAAATCTTGCGTTACGGATAATATCTAAAATTAACTTTTAAAATGAATATCAAATTTATTAATTTATTCAAAAAAATAATTTCTTAGCTGCTTGAATAGATTAAATGGATGAAATAGTAAACCAAAGAAATGCTCCCCAGGGAGAGCTTGATCTCACAGGAGATGCCCCGTCCGTCAAACTGAATTTTTATGTTCATTTTTTTTTTGTTTTTTTTTAGTCATTACATATTATTAAAATTATTTTTATAAAATAATTGTTAATTTTTTCAACATCAAAATTTTTTTAATAAAGTTTAAATTTTTTTTAATACAAAACTATTTAACATCATAAATGACACTATATTATTCCTTTAAAATATTGACTTATTTAAAATGATGAATTTAAAATATATTTATCACTTATAGAAAAATTATAATATTTTATTTATTTTATATGTATTTTAATTTGTGATTCACGTTTCGAATAAACAAATCAAATTTTCTTATATATTTAATTAATAAATTACAAAAAAATATATACACACAGGTTATGGTTTCAGTGAGGTTATCGTTCTAATGTACAAACAATGAATAGAGGGGGTGGGATGCATACCCTCGTGTCTTACCAAATCAACAAATCTTATTAACAAAATCTAAAATTTACTTTAATAAAAATTTCTTTAGCAAAAATAAATATCGACGATTTCTACATTTGCAAAGATACTCCAATGTCAACTTTTCTTCATAAATACTAACGATTTATACACTTGCAAAGCTACACTAATTTCAACTTTTCTTCATTGTGTTGTTGTTGTTAGTTGAGTTTTTTAGCTTATGAAAGTTTTCAAACATTCATAAAAATATATATAAAAAAAATTTGATAGAAAGCATGTCTTTGTTGAATATTACCTCATTGAATGTCTCCTTATAAAGGGCATGCAAAAATTGAAAAATATTGATCTAACATTGTTTAAAAGTATAAGTTTAAAAAAAACCTATGTTTAGTACTAATGATCATTATTATTAGTTATTAGTTTGTTATAAAATAATAAATATTACTTTAGCTTCTTATTTTTTGGTGACCTTTTTATTGATCAGAGCGATTGTTTATACTTGTGTAATTTATTTAGGAGCCAACTAACCTCTAACCCACTCGTGCTAAGAACCTAGCCTCCCAAATGCTACTAGCAAACCCCTTTGTGATCCACAACTTAAAAAATAAATAAAAATATTTACCTTGGCTTTATTTTTTATCATCATATTTTAGTTGATGTCGATACATATTTATTCAAATTACTATACATATAAATACACATATATTGATATTATATGGCTCAATATTAGAGAGAATAAGAGTGTCATCAAGTGAAATCATGATAGTGAAATCACAAAACAACAAATGATTCTTAACTTCTAAATAAAAATGTTTATCAAGATTGACTTGGATAAAGTTTTAGGCCACTTGTTTGATTATTGTATTAACATTTCATAAAAAATGACTTAAAAACCCATAATGCATTAAATTATATAATGTTTAATTTATTTTTTATTTAGACATTATTGATTATCATCTTAAAGGTGCCAACCTGAACATGGATTCAATTTAAATAACAAAGCCACTTGTTTGTCTCATTGTGTTAACAATTTATTATTCAACATCTTTTAGGACAGTAACAATAGTCTTAAGCACAATAGCATGAATAAATTTTTAGCCAACTTGTTTCTACATCAACATTTCATAAGAAAAAAATTGACCAAAAATCCCATAATGCATAAATTATGTAATTCGTGTAATTTATTTTTTATCTAGACATTTATTTTATTCATTTATTTATAACGAGATATTTATAACACTTGTTAATATTTCTTGTTAGTGTAACGATGAACTTTTAGGATGATTAATATTTTGTTTTTTATAGTTCTAATTCATGTCCTTATTAAGTGAATAAAAATAGATTTTGGGTTTGTCATCAATTTAAAATTAGTTAAAAAAAAAATTTAGAAAAATCTTTTAAATGGTATAAGTTGATTTTCTCTCTACCCAGATTGTTAATTGTTCGAGATCCTCAACAATAAGAATTCTCAATTTGACATACCTATAAATGAACATGAAATATTATGTGTAACTCATCTTTTTGTGATTCGATATGATTCTTATCCTTTAGGAATATTTTCTAACTGTTATTGGTATTCCTACTCATCATTTTTTTATAAAAAAATAAAAAAAGTATGTTTTAAAATATTTAAAGTATACTTTAATATTTTTTCTTTTGTTACTTTTACTAATTTTTTAAATTAATATTTTTTTTATATTTTTACTTTTCTCTTTACTTGTCATCAGACTTCATCTCTTCTTTTCTATTTTATTCTTATATTTTTTTTTCTTTGTTTTTTTATTTTTGTCATCTCTATCAATTTTTTTTGCATAGCCAATTCACCACTCTTAAGCTTTATGTTTTTTATATATATTTTTTATTTTTTAAAGGCAAGCATAAGATGTCATATATTTAAATTGTTTTAATTTTAACAAAAAAAAATCATTTTATTTGAGATAAAAATTTATGGATGAATGACCTTAAAATTTGAGAAATTGAAATGATGTAATTTTTATGCAAATTAAAACTTTGAGAAACCAAACATTTTGATTTTCACTTAAAAGAAAAATTTTAATTTCTAACAAAAAATTAAACAAGATTGTGTAGTAGGCCTCTATATTGCAAATGTATGCAAGCTAAGGGGTTAAATGTAAAACGTTTCTGGAAAAGCAGAGAGAAGAATATCTTTTGCCTCCTTTTCTAACGCCCGAAGTTCGGGTTGTTTGGTAATGCTTGCAAGTTTAATTAAATGATTTAAAAATTCTGGAAAAATTAAACTGATTTTTTTAATAAAAATATTTCTCAAATTTTTATTATTGCTAAATATGAGAAAGAAAAACTTTTAAAAGCGTGGCTGAAAATACAAAAAAAAAAAAAAAAAAAAAAAAAAAAAAAAATGGAAGCCTTCGTTTTGACCATCTGAGATCGGAAGCTTTGTACTACTACCCATCGTCAAATTAAAGCATAAGTGGAATCGAATCGGTTCGCCCTCCCGCCCCGGGAATCCTTTATCGAGGCCTGCACCGCCATTTTTTTTTCCTTCGCTTTACGGTGAAGCGGCGGGCTCTGGAGTAGCACCGGAGAAATTTCTTCGGAGCCGGCTCCCTCTCGATCCGCCGGTAGGGCCGTCGATGCCGTCCCCATCCTCAGCGATGAGGCGGCGTGGCGCGCGGGGGCAGCGGGCTGAAGCGCCACGCCTGCCGGTGGCGAGTGGAACGAGCAGGGATCCGGAGGAGGAGAGCAAGGTGGCGGAGTTCCGCCGTGCTCTGGTGGAAAGCAATCTGCTGCCCCCGCGGCATGATGACTATTATAGCATGAGAAGGTACGAGCAGCTCTCAGCATATTTCTTTAGTTGAAATAAGGCATGTATTGGAGTTCTCTTGTTCTGCTGCTGCTGCTTTATTGAAAAGAGATTGTTAAATTGGAGATAATAACAGTTCTGAATTGGTGGGACTTCTTTTGCCAATTTTTTTGCTTAATTTCATGTTTGTGAATCCTTTGCTTCCGATTATGGCTATATAGCTGCACTTGTATATACTTTGATGTTGCTGATTTGCTTGTGGAAGTTGAATCTAGTGATTGTTCTCGTCTAAGATGCATTCGAGTTCCTGATCAATTCCTGATTCTTAGTCTTTTTAAGCATTAACATTGTGAATTTGTTGAGGTAGATATAGATGAAGCTTTGCAAACAATTGTGAGCTCCAGGGATTGTCATGAAGCTTAAGCCTTGACTTTCCTGAGCGTCACCTAAAACTTTGTGGCTATCTTAACCGACTTGTGCCTCTGCAGGTTTTTGAAAGCTAGAGGTTTTGATTTAGAAAAAGCAATTCATATGTGGAGTGAAATGCTACGCTGGAGGGAAGATTTTGGTGCGGATTCTATCCTGCATGTAAGCATATCACAATTTTGTAACATATCCTCCATTATGACACTCATTTCCTTGTGTGGCTTTTCTTGGGGACCATGATCGTTGCTATTTGGGAAGAACACATAAATGAGCAATTAAATTCAAAACTTTAATGTTGAATATTGATCCTTTTGGTAAAAATCTACATGCTACTAATTGTATTGGCTATTTTGCAACAATTTTATTTAATGCCATGGAAGCTGTACCCAGTAATGGCTGCTTTAACTACTTTTTTTGTTGTTTCTATCTATTAATCCTGATTACTTTAATTGATGGAACTTCTATTTTAGTTTGCATGAATGTAAAATTAATTAGGTGGATGCAGGATATGGAGAATCCAATGCTATAAATAAAACCCCTCACCAAGAATTATGGAATGTAAAGCCACCTGGCATCATTTTAAAAATAGATATCTCATCTATTTACAATAACTCATCTCTGTTGGTTACTATATTTGTTTGCTGTTTATGTTTGCGACCATGCCACTTTTTTCTCCTTATATCCAAACTTCAATGATTACAATATTTGTTTTAGTGTTTGTATTATCTTTATGAACTCTTGTCCTTACAATTTTGTTATTTGTTTCTGAAAAAATTGAAGACATATGTCCAGATTTAAATCTTAGACATCCTTTTTAAAGGATAAGACCAATATCACATAAATAACAACTCATTGGCTTCTTTTTAACATTGTTAATTATGCCAATAAATGGCATACTTAACAAGACTAACTATTGACAACAAAAATCCCTTTAATCATACTAAGTTGCTTGACTTTTTGAATCCATTGTTTTCATTACAATCCATCAAGTAACAGCCCATCATTGATCTTATATCATATAATTCTTATCAAATATTGATTTAGATGAAGCCTTTATGCAAGCATCTATTTCTTGAGATTTGATAAGAATATATGAAAATGTTATAGTCCCACTTTCTATTTTAATCTTAACAAATTTTGTATTAATTCTCACATTTTTTATCTTATGATTTTGAATTGGCTTGTGAAATACACTAATTGTTGATTGCTCGACACTTAACAACTTTATAAGATTAGTTTAATATATATTGAAATTGAATCTTTGTCTTATCCTATTACTATAGTTGCTTGATAGAGAAGGTATGAAAAGCTTCATGAAATAGGCATCGATTGCTGGGAGCTTGATTCAAGACAGAGAAGGAAAGGAGAAGAATTCAGTGTAAAGCAAACTACCATAGAACATCTTACGATCAACTATAGCAGTTAAGCATGAGATGAAAGTTCAGGGAGATAGGAGGACTCAACGACAAAAAAAGTTGGGTTGCTTTGAGAAAAGAGAGTTGTTGAAGGATGAATACGATGAACCCTTTTTTAACACATTCTATGTCCTATAAAGTAGATGCAAAGTGTTGTTGAGTTTCGATTCTTGGTTGTTTGAATCAACTTTAGGGAGAAGTTGGATGAGTTATTTAGTCTAAAGAATCATGAAATTGCTTTTTTCCTATTTCATTTTGATTTGGGGCTAGTTTTGGAAAGAAAATGAAGTTTTGCTTTAGGACCATTGTTTCAAAACAAATGTGCAAATGGAATGGACGGTATACTAAGTTCAAATAGAAAGGCATAGCTTGAACAAAGAATTATTCATTTAGTTGAAATTGGAATCCCAATGTTAATTTATGATATGTTATGAAAAAACTTACATTAAGTTAAATGATTTTGGGCAGTTCATGATCAAAGAACAGACAATCTATAACACTGAGATAAACAATGATGTATGAGATATACTACATAGGAAAAGAATAAAGAAAACAAATATATTAGTAGGTTAAATAAGTATTATTATATCTCTTTATTATGCATGTTATATGATACAAGAGAAATAAGAAATAAGATATACTTTCCTTAAGTATACTTTCTCATAGTGATTAAATGAAAAAGAATTGAAGCAAGCATAGGATGCAACTTATAATGAGGCACTGCTTATGTACTAAGCTATGAGTTGGCATCAGAGGCCTTTTTCTCCAACATGACTAGCATACTATGTAGGGTCTCGACGTATAAAAATTATTAAATTATGATATTCAAGCATCACTTTGTCATATTCAAGTTGGATGTACTAAGAGATGAGATTATAATATTTATTCATCTTGCTCATGCTCTTTGTAAGGTAGATGTACTAAAATCGTCATTGTTAGCATTTTATGTAGAATTTTGATGTGTAGATATAATATGATATGATATGACCATTAGTCAAATATGATATATTTATTAGTAGAGATCTAGATGATGATGAGATATTAAATGATAAAATAGGAAATAGAAAAAAAACAGTAATAAATGAAGTAGTGATATTAAGAGAAAATATGACTCAAATGTGAAAAAGCGATATGTATTAAATAATGAGAAAAGAGTGAAATAGTGAAATAATTGAACCATAAAACAAAGAAAGAAGATATTGTTATATGCATATTTATATTGTTATATAGTGATGATTTATTATAAATATATATATATATATATATATATATATATATATATATTTGATATTTTTTATTGTTTTATTTCAACAAAAAAATTGCGATCCATTTATATTTATATTAAGTACATTATATTATGATGCCACGATGTGGTATTTTTTAGCTATTCGGCATTACTTATTCACTCATTTTCTATTAAATGCTACTTGTTATATGAATTTATCTATTAAGTTTTATGTTCATTATTTTTTTACTTATATTGCAAGGAATGCCATTGACACACTTAGAGAGGTAGACAGTGGTGGCAACAGGAATTGATAGTTACCAAAATACTATGGGTGACATATAATTGTATAGTTTTGGAATATACATAATATTTGATGGACTTTTTACACCAGTTGAACTTATAATTGATAATATTATAGATTGGTGGGATAATAAGCTTAAAGTTATATTTGTTAAAAAAATAATAATGGGAATGTGAAGAAGTATCATCATTCCCTCTCTGAAGGTTTTGTTATATCTTTAATTTCTATTTTGACTCTAATTAAATTAATAATGATCTCTTATTTTGATAACAAGTACCATATTATAGGTAGGCATTATATTAACAACTAAAAACATGAATTGGAAGAAAATTGTGAAAATTAGATGATGTAAAGGTAGTAGTAGTTTACTAAGATGGGTATGATATTGCAAAACTTTTGATAGAATATGATTAATGGGATACACTAAGTTAAGAATGATTTTCTATCAAAAAGAATGTGGGATATGACTAAAAACATGATCAATCTTGCAATCTCAAGTAAGTGATGATTTTTTCTTTCTATAGCATCATTTTGTTAGAGGGTGGAGGTACATTTGCTTTGGTGAATATGTTATACAAGATATTGGGTTAGCTTTTTAAGGAAGTTCTTTCTTTTATTATTTATATGGAGAACATAAATGGAGGTTTTGAAGATATATTTGATGAATTTATGAATTTTTTAAATATAATAATAACTTTAGATTTTTTATCATTAGATATATTTAACAAACATCAATATAATCATTAATAAACATAATAAACTAAAACTCCTTAATTATATTTGTTACTCTAAATGGATCCTATTCTTTATTATGAATGAGATAAAATAATTTTGACGATTTGTAGGGTTATGAAGAGTAATGTACTTGTGATTGTTTTGTCAAAACATAATAATTACAATGAAATAAAGAGTGATTTTTATTGATAAAAAATTGATGATAAAAATGTTTTAAATAAGAAAAACTTGAATGTTTTAATCAATTGTGCCAAAGTTTTATTATTAAATAAAAAAATAGAAAAGACAATAGATGTATATAACTTTAAAGGAGATCCAACATTGGATCGATGCTATAGATTATTTTGCTCCTTAGAATTGCTAATCTTCTTCCCTAAAATTAAATCTTGAAATTTATAACCAGAAAAAAAAATGTTATAGAATAGCTTAAATCTTTTATTATCCTACTAATAGATAATAAATTATATTTTAAATTTAGAATATAAAGTATTTGATTCAACTTTGAATTAGAAGATTTCATATCTCCTTGTTTTATAGTCTTGCACATTGACCCATCTGTCACAATGATCTTAATACCCTCCTTACAATATTTACAGTTCACAAGTCCTATTGTAGAGCATATAATGTGAGCAAATACACTCGTGTCTACTACCCACTTATCACTTGAGTCTTTGTAAGAAAAAAGTAATTAACATTGGGTTACTTTTTTGAGTTAGAGTTGTTGGATTTAATAATGTAGGTTCAAACTCTTAAGTAGTTTTTGGAGGATTTAGTAATTTTTAATGTACATTCATTTGTTTTGTTATAAATAAGGCTTGTGTTATATTCTATTATGTATGCAACCTTGTTGTTTTTTCTTTAATTTTGTAACTTACAATCTATTGACTTATCATAAATCTTTTGTCCCGTATTCTTAGTGTGATATAAATTATTTTAATGCTGACAACATAAAATTTTATCTTTTTTATTATGTTTTTGTACTATTTTCTTTACAGTGATTTGATACCAAATCTGATACATGAGATAGAACATTTGTAATCATATTGATGTTGAGTGCATCATGTTTGTTGTACTCTTCTCGTGCCTTCATCAATGACTTCTTTCAACATAGGTAGATATGTTGTGCTAAGGATATGTCTAAGAATTTCATCAATTTTTTTGAAACCTTGTAAAAATATAAAAAATTTGGGCTTTTTCTAATATTTTGCTACTTAGGTTATTTTTATTTAATATTATAAAATAAATCTATCTATTGTCATAATTTTGAGAGATTGTTAAAATAATTTGTGACAGATGTATCTTTTTTAGTGTTTCAATTAATGGAATAAGACTCAAAATTTTGTAAAATATTATAAAAGTTAGAATATATCTCCTTTAGACTTATAATTTTCTTTTGTTTTTTGATAAAAAAGATACAATCTTTTAATTTTGAATTTTGTAAAATTTATTATTCATGTCATTGCAATAGAATTTTTTGTTTCCCCAGTTTTATATATTTGCTTACTTTTCTTGAGGCTTCATCTTTGCTCCAATCAAGTGACCCGTCTTGTTCTCTTTGATTATTAGTAAAATAGATTTATGGTATTCTCAAAAATTATTGTTATTCAACTTATGTAATATGATTTTGAATGATTACCAAATTGGCAATGAGTTCGATATAATTAAGGGTTTGAAATCGTTGAAACTTCAAAAGATACCTCCATTAGTGAGTGTGGCGTTAAGCTTGCCATTTGTCGTCTAAGTTGTTAGTAGATTTTTTTTAATACAACAACTCTTTGCTGTCAATCTGCACTGAAGAAAGAGATAACTTTCTTTTGACACTAACGAGGTTTGCATCATGAAGAGCCGAGCACGAGACAGAGAAGAACTATAGAGAGGAAAAACAATGAAGAGCTTTCGCGCAAAGAGGAGCTTGTGTGAGATCAGCAAAGAGCTCCCATAGCTAGGGCTTGAAATCAACTTCATTGACGATGACTCCGAGAAAAGGCATGAGAATTGTCAAAGTTGTCTCTAGACAAATGCACAAGAATCGTCAAGATCAACGAGAATAGAGCTCATGGTTTGGGACTTTGATTTCATCAAGATCGACGAGACTTTAATACCATAAATAGTGGTGAAATCTGAGTACAATTGAGAAAATAATATTGCTTTCTCACTTAATATAATGTTGGATTTATATGGATTATATAGAAAAAATAATACACTTAATTACAATGATTTTTCTATCTATAGAAGTTAATTTTTTTTATTTAAATAATATGTGTAAGAGATTTATTCGCTTTTCATTGAAGCTTTTTATAGTTATTATGATTCAAATTCTTATTTAATAATTTCATAATTTATGACAACTTTTTGAAATCTGAATATTATGTTCAGTATTCATAATTTATGACCTTGAGATTGCAAGTTCATGTAGTGGAGATCATCTCTTACAAAGTTCATAAACCTTACTCATTTCCATAAAGGGAAAGCAAGAGAGGAAAAGATTGGATCTTACTTAGATGAGAAGTTGATTCTACATAGGCTGAGGTGGCATTGAATGATTAATTTAATTGGCTTAGAGATCAGTGCTACTTGGTTTTCTTGTTGTTGTACAAAATACAATCTTTTAGTATTCCTTGGAGACTTTTAGATTCTTGAAACTAAAAGAGAAGTTTAGTTGTCAATTGTATTAACTGTTTGATTTTATGAAACTCAAATAATTCATTTCTAAAATGGTTAATATTAGTTCATGGGCTGGGCTAAAATTGCTCAAACATTTAATTCTATGAATTACGTTAACATAATTCAGATATCGAGTACCTCCGCACTTCTTTATGTTATAACCTTGGGACTCTAGCAGAATGTTAGATTTGTTTTTGGAGGAAGAACTGTATCTCTTTCATCCTTTTTTTTCTGCATTACTAACAAATGTTTTGGTTACTGGTTGTAAATCTAGGACTTTTCTTTTCATGAATTAGAAGAGGTTCGTTCTTGCTATCCACATGGTTTTCATGGAGTGGACAAGCAGGGTAGACCTGTTTACATTGAAAAACTTGGAAAAGTTGATCCGAATAAACTCTTGAGTGTCACTACAATCGAGAGGTTCATAAGATACCACGTCCAGGGTTTAGAGAAAATCTACAGTGACAAATGCCCAGCATGCTCAATCGCAGCTAAACGGCGTATTGATACTATGACAACCATATTAGATGTTGAGGGTTTGGTATGTTACAACTAAAGTTTGTTATTTATGTATGATTTTTATATATTGTTGTTTGATATTTTTACTTTGTCTTTTATTATACCTGAAATCAGAGCTGGATGAGCTTAGGGAAGATAATCAACTTAGTTCAGGATATTATCATTCGAATCAATAGGATCGATAGCAATAACTATCCTGAGGTAACTGCTTCTGTGTGCCAAAGAAGATTGCAAAATTATCTCCACTTCTCTCTTAATTCTAGTCACTCGTGCAGATATTGAATAAGCTGTTCATTGTTAATGCTGGCCATGGTTTCAGATTGCTATGGAATACCTTAAAAGGTTTCATTGATCCAAGGACATCAGCAAAGATACAGGTGGGAAATACTGTGATGGTCAGTGTCTTGAAAAAATAAGATTTGCTGGAATGACAATCTTACATTTCTTTTGTGCAGGTTCTAGGAAGTTCATACCAACATACGTTACTTGAGTGCATTGACAAGAGGTTTTTCCTTTTGGATGTTGTGTAGATTTCACCTTTTCCCCTTTTGGTATACTTTTGCACCTAAATGTGATCTTTTTAATGCTTTCCGATGGCAACAGCCAACTTCCTGTTTTTCTTGGTGGTTCATGCACTTGTGAAAATGAAGGAGGTTGTCTTAGATCAAACAAAGGGCCATGGAATGATCCAGAAATTATGAAAGTGCTGCCCCTTGATCTTATATTTGCTACTTTTTTTATCAGTCTGTAGTGAGATTTATTCACCAATTATAATAATTTTATGATCTCTCCAGTTAGTTCATGTTGAGGAAATGAGCTCATGCAATAACAATTCTCAATCTGATGAAAAGAACTCTGCATTCAAGTTACCCATTCTGAAGGTGCATGAGTTATGCTAACTTTAACATTTCTTAACCCACCCTACCTGAGGTCTTCTGTGACGTGAAATTATCCTGTCATGATCAGCAGTATGATAATTCAGACATTCAATCAGAGTTGCTTGCTGAAGACGAGGATTCTCCTTGTACATCTAGGCATTCATCTTTCATACAGCTCACTCCATTTGATGCAGGGGTAAAAACTCTATTTTTGCTTTTACTTCATTGAGCAATCATTAATGTTTCATGTTATGGTTAATTATTGCACCATTCATTGCTTTTTTTTATTAGAAGCGTGAGACTTGGTGCCTTTATATTAGGATCAAATCAAGGAGGTTAATCATACATGCGTGAAAAATTACTATAATAAATATCACAATTATTTATGTTCTTTCACTAATATAACAATTATTATTTGGCCTACTATATCTATTCTAATATTCTCTCACAAACTGGAGCATATTTTTATCATATTCAACTTATCACAGTTCTCTGTGAAGAGAATAGAAGCTAAAGCTTTGGTAAGCATGTCAGCCTGTTGTTTCATTGAAAGAAGGAAAGAAGTGTAGATATCCAACTCATAAATTCTCTTTAATGACGTGGCAATCAATTTTGGTGTGCTTGGCTCACTTGTGAAAAATTGAATTAGTTATTTGTGAATAATAATCTAATCATCAAAATGTATGAGCAATAACTTTGGATACTAAAAGCCAACTTCGGCAAACAAATGTTTTACCTCCAACAGAGGTTATATAGGCTATGTTTCGATATTTGGCTTTATCACTAGATTGAGCTGCTACGATTTGTTTCTTTCTCCTCTAATTGACTAGATTGGCTCCCAATAAAGTGCAGTTGCCTGAGTTGGATTGTTTTTGGTATTTGAGCTGGCATAATCAGTATTAGAATGTGCCTCAATCTGCACATGACTTTACATTGCAAACTACACATTATCAAAATCCCTCTTAACATGTCTCATTAACAAGTCTCAATGAACTTGCTTAAGATTGTCCATAAGTTGACTAATGACAGTTATGACGAATGAGATATTGGTCAAATAACTGTTATAGATCAATTTTCATCTCGTTTGGAAAGAATTTTCCTCCAAGAGCTTACCAACATTATCCCAAATGTACCTTTTTTCAGGTCAATCAAAGTCTCATGGGCTTGGCACCAAGCAAATCTTCCTTTTATGGTAAATCAGGTGTATGCTTTCATTAAGGCAAGACAACTTGTTGCTTGTTACGAACTATCTTTAATCCCATGAATGTATCATGGACCAACTTATTCATCAAGTATTTTTTTTCATCTTTTCAATGCATGTGAACTCACTACTAAGAACGAGAATCCCATCCATATTGATAACATGGATGACAATACCACAAGTGTTCCTTTTAGTGAGCATTGAATGATTTGCATAGCATCTTTAGAATTCAAACACAACAATGATTTGGCTAAACTTTTCGAACCAAGCTTTGGAATTCAAACACAACGATGACTTTTTTAGGTTGTAAATGTCTTTTTTCAACTTATAAATATAATTCACTTTCTCTCCTTAAGCAACAAACCTTAGCGGTTGCTCTGTAAAAATATAGAATATCTCTTTGGGCAAAACAATTTTTGACATCAAACTAAAACATTGCCAATTTTTCTTGAAGTATTAATGAATGTAATACAAATTGAATGAAGGCCCGCAACAAGAAAGAAAATCTCATGATAACTAACACCATGTGAGTCTTGTACTTGACAATAGCATCGTTTGGCTTATACTTTGGAACGGGCATCTAATAATAAGCAACAATATTAGTAACAAGGGGTGTTGAAAATGTTTGAAATCTTGCAAGAGATAAGGGATAACATATTTTCGTATATAACATACTATCCCTTAGAATGCATCAGTGCTTCTTGGTAAATGTGAGGGTTTGAAGCAAATGAAAACCAGAACAATTAGATAGGTTAAGTTTTTTAAAAGAGACATGAAAATGCATAGGATGGGTAGTGCAAAACTTTTTACCCCTCTATAAAGCTATAGGTAAATCAAAGTCAAAAGGGGGTAGTGGAGACAATAAGATAATTCTTTTGTCCATCTAGTATATATACTTAAAAAGGAGCTGAAGTGACAAGACTATTAAAAGGAGCAAGAGTAGTTAGGAGGTAAAGGAATAAAGGAAGACATTGCCAAAAGAAATATGGTATTAATTCAAAGGTGACATCTGCATAGGTATAAAAGCAAGAACCAACATGATCATAGAAGCAATTGCATTCTAAGTATGGGAATACACAAGAAAAACATTCCTAATCAAGACGACTTGTCATGACCAAGGGTATGGAGATGAACAAAGAAGGTATACCAAAGAATTCGAGGGTGACAAAGAAGTCAAGATAAAACTAACTAAAGAGAATAACACCATCCAAAACAGATAAAGGGATAAGATTGACAAGATAATCTAGTGAGGACAACAACCCTTAGTATTTCTTAAGTATATGCTTTTAGTTAGAAGCATGTGATCCATGATACCAAATGAATTCAAGCAGTTAAACATAGATTTTTTAACAAACTCAAGGTATTGTAAGAATGAAGAACAAAAATGGTGGTTGGAAGCTTTATTTCATTCTAGAAACACTATATGGTACCACGTACTTGAGAGATAATTTGAGAATAATGAGTCTTTATTCTATTTAATAGGGATCCCAAATATTAAATAAATTAATTCAAAGGGAGAAACTTTTATTATTCACTTGAGGAGGGTCGGGAGCTTAATGATGCTTTCTTAACTCATATAACTCACATTAAAATACAAAACTAGAAGATTTTAGAGGAAGAAGCTGCTGTAACTTAGGAAGAGAGTGATGACAATAATAGCATTGGAACAAAGCCATAAAAGCAGACAATATGTCAAGAGAAATATTATAATACTTGAATTAAAAAACTAAAGCTCGTCACCTTCCCAATTGGTCTTGTTTCGCATACCTCAAGAGAAAGTATAATACTAGAATTTAAAAATTGTAGCTCACCACTTTCATTATCATATCCTACCTATCAATTATTATCATTACTAACTAACAATATAGTAACATCAGAGCATCATAGCATAATGTGAGGACATAAAATTACTTTAGATGAGGATGATGAAAATAATCAAGCAGATTATCTTGATATCCAATCAGTTTCATGTTATCAAAATATAGTATATGCATACATGTTTTTTTTTACTCAAAAACATAATATTGATAACATTATCAATACATATAGGATATCATACTCACAAATTTTACATATCACTCTGAGTATTCTCTCTCTATAAATTTGTGATGTCTTGTAATTTAAGTAGTGTGAAGAGTATACAATGTTCAATAGGTGAATTTTATATAAATAAATAGTAATGTATGATAAAATAATGATATTAAATACAATAAGTATAATATCAACATGTTGGGTATATCAAGGTGCACACACTTTTGTTCTTTTTATATGTTGCATGCATTTTTTTTTCATTTTTCTTTTTATATTTTTTTTCTTTTTAATCGGACATAAATGTTTTTTAGTTATTGTATCTCATATTCTAATCATATCTCATTTTATCTTTGACATCTTACAACATCATCTTTAGATCTCTACTTATAGATATAACATAATTGGTCAGTCATATCAATCACATATCATCTTTATACATTGATCTTGTACCAAGTGTTAATATAATAAATGAGATCTTTAATATTATCTCATAACCTAGTATAAAATTAGTGTCTATCATACCTAGTATCATGTGTTAGAGTTTATCACATATCATTGAATCATAAAAAAAATTAAAAAAAATTTACTTTTGATTATCTTTTTATTTTTAATAAAGTATTTAATTTTGTTATTTTTATCTCTTATCATGGTATATGGTTATTTTTTATCTTTTATTTAATTACATTTCATGATACATCAAAAAATTCAATCATGCATCATGAATGTCATGTTATATTGAAAATAAATCATACATACATCATTATTTAATTTTCTATCTTATTTCTTTACGATATCTCAATTTCTTGTTATTTCTTTTCTTATTCATTCCCTACGAAGAATTTATAGTCTATAAATCAATTCTTGCAATTCATAGTATTGTATGTATATCAGCATTGGAAATGAATTTTATGAAGATATTGACCTTATATACTTTTCTTTAAATTTGATCATAGTTTGATAACATTTTTTAGTTGTTTTAGTTTTTCACCTATTGAAAATATAACAACAAAATATTTTTCAATAAAACCTATTAGTAACTATATTTAAACATTTTATTAAGTAACATTGTAATTAATCTCAAGTGGAGTTTCCTTTTTCTCAACTAAACGAAGTTTTTCTTTCTAGCTTATAGCTTTCAAGATAGTCTTTTTTCAACACAGAAATAGCCATATAATTCTTTGATGGTAGCAATTAAATCTAATTTTATTTTTAACGTTCTTTATCTTAGCAATAACTTCTACAATCATCTTAACAATTTTTTTTGTAAAACAAATCACCACATCCTTTTTTTTGTTAGCTGCTTTTTTTGTTTTTTTTTTTGTATATATATATCATAATAATTTTTTAAATCAACAAGAAAATTGAACAATATAAACAACATCTACCTTCATGGTCCACTGCAAGGTAAAGGTACTTGTGCAAGAATAAAAACCTTATTTATGTTGGAAGAAACCAAAGAAATAGAAAGTGGTGATGCTGCAAAAGCTTACCTTTTCCAATATTATCACTTTCTTTGTTTCGAATTGCACCCATGGTATTCTCCCTTGATTTCTAGCGATGAAAAACCCCGCGGCTCCCTCAATTGGTTTTCCATACGATTATCGCAAGCTGAGCTTCTTTCCCCTACATCTCTCCTCTCAATCGCTGGCTTGATCTTCTTTTTCCTTTCTCAGGAATCCCTTGCTATAAAGTCAGAGTTTTCCCCCCTTAATTTCTTCCCTAGCCCTCGACCGACAGACTTAAAGAAATTTCTCAAGAGAGCCCTTCGCGATCCTTTTTGTGTGTTGCAAAGGATCCGAAAGCTAATTCAGGATTTAAAAAAAAATACTTAATTTAAAAATAAAAAATTTTAGTTAAAATCAAATTAATTCTTTTTAACTTCAAAAATTTATTAAAATGCAACTAGAGTTTAGAAAATTATGTAATGAGGACCAATATTACTCACTTAAACTATTCTTTTCAAATTTATATTCACATCTCAATTTCAACTATGTGCAATTTATTTCACAAAATGCTCAAAATTTTGTACATGAAAATGCTTAAAAGTATTAGGACGTTGCATTCATATTTGGGATAAAATATTATTGAATAATAATATATTTTGTAAGTTGTCTAACAAGTGATTGGCTCTTGGTTGGAGAGAATTTTAGACGTTAAAACGAAATCTACACTTCTAACAAAATCTATTTGTAATGCAAATATAAGAAATGTTTGAGATAGAGTAGAAGTAAAGAAGTTGTCGTAATTGTTATTTATTTTGAATGTGGCACCTAAATTTGATATTTAGGAATGACCATGGGAACTAGTGAAGGCACTTGGAGCAGCATGAATAGCTTTAAGTTAAGAATGAGCAATCAACGAGTTTAAGGGTTGTCAAAGTTGCTTTTATATTTGTTTGAATGTTTCATAATCATCTATAGTTGAGATGACACCAAAAGTATTAGTAGAAGACTTTATAAAGAGGGATTTTCTATTGAAAATTTTGACCAATTGGGTTCTCCAAACTTGAGCTAACATTTCTTGGAGATGTGCTATTACAACTAGAGCAACGACAAAGAGGTTGAGAGAAATTAGAGCCATGGCCACCTCTACTATCGAAGTTATAATTACCATGACTACGATCTGATCTACAAACTTAACCACCATGATGAGCACGACCACGAACATCTAAGGAAATAGGCATTATGAAAATGGATACCAATTGCAACTCAAGTGCATCCAAAATAGATGAGGCTGTAACTTGTGGGAATTTTTCCACTTGATTTGATTGGAATTCATCCATTGAACAAGAGAGTTGTAGAGCTTCTTCTTTGGGGTGAAAAGCTGTGTAAAATATAGAATTTTTCATTCAGGTCTAAAGCAAATTGAACAGTCTTATCTTGCAATCAAATAGTTCGATCTGGCTAGTCCGATTATAGTTTTTGAATGCTACTAACCTAGATTTTTTTTAGTATTGGAGATGAACCTAAATGCAATTGAAGATGATTAGAATTGATTTGAGGAGATTATTTTTTTATGAGAACTTTGTATCTTTTTTCAGAATTGTAACAAAAACCTGTGCTGTGAAAGAGGCCATTACGAGGTGGATAAATCACCTCTTCTTGGTTCATTCGAGAAAATCTAGCTAGCGAGTACTAAAATTTGGAGGGGAGAAATTGAGATTCAACGAGAGAGCAATCTTTGTGAGGTCTTGTGTTAGGAATTTATATATTCATATACACACTGATATATGTATGTATTGTATTAGAGAAAGAGAGAGAGGGAGAGAGATAAAGAGAGAGCATTGTGAGAATCCAATATGAGATTTTGAATATATTTTTGGAGGTTAAATTCTAGTATTTGTTAGTTTAGACTCTTATATCCTTGTGAATTTGTAAGTGTTTTTCTTAAATAAAAATAAAGTTTTCCCCCATAATTTGGCTACATGTGTTTCTTTACTTTGTGGTTCATTCTGTCTACTCTTTTTTATCTTGTGAAAGGAAAGAGCATAATCCAACATTATTTTTCACTTTGTTGATCTAGCCCATCTTGGCCTTCATCGATGTTGGGTTGGTTGCTCCTTTGAAGTTCTGAGGCAAGATGCGGATTACAATGGTAGATGTGGTGCAGTTGTGCAAGACAGTGAAGATGCTGATTGCCTTAGAGAAAGTCGCAAAAAGAGGCGTTGTTCCACCTCTAGCAATGATTTAGTTATGAATTGATTTTAGAGAACCCTTTAAACTAAAAAAGAATTTTGTAATGACAAACTCTTTCATTAGGCTTGATTTTGTTGGGATTGATAAATGATGGGTGACTTGCAAACAATAAAGTACTATTAGACAATTTTTTTTTGTTCAAATTTATATCTTCTCATATAACTAAAACACCTAGGAAGTATTATTCTCTTGGCTATGCTTTTTATGGAGCATATCATGGATCTTTATAGCATAGTCAAGATAGAAAATGGAGAAGGAATTTTCTGATTTTATGCTATTGAGAAGTTAAGATATGACTATGGATCTTTTTGCATTTATTTGTAAGAGGTAAAACTATTGTTCTTATTATAAGAGAGAGAACTTGAAAGAAGATGGTTTAATTTTTTCAGTTCAAAGACAAAAACTTTCAATGATTAGTATCATTAATGGGAATTTGGATTAGTTGACTTGAGAAAACAAGCTAATCATAGAAATACAATGGATAGTTGGTAACATGCAAATTTTGACATTTCCATGATAGAAGATTAGACAATCAATCAATGTAGGAAGATGGTCTAGATCATAGAAGAGGAGAGAGAATCTCTACTTTACACTATTCACCAAATCTTTTAGGTTTCTTTTTGAGAGGGTTGGGGGTTTGGTTGTAGGGAGGGGGAGGTGGGGTGTTCTATCTTAATGGAGAAAGGAAAACACAATGGAGATGAAAATAATGATCTCCTTGAAGAAAGAGAGAATGAAAGAAGAAAGGTAATGATGATGGAATTTCCTAGAAAAGAGATGAAAGAGGTTGTAAAAAAGGTGGATGAGTATAAGAGTGGCTTAAGGTTTAAGATCGAATGAGGGGTGTGGCAATCTTGAGAGGTATGGCAGTGCAAAATCGTGGGTGATTTGGATTAAGATGAGTGGTGCAATGATGCATCGAGCAAGGGATGCAGCATGCATGATCAGCACAAGCATGGGAGCTACCAAGTTTGGCATGTTGAAGCTATGTGTACCATTAACGAGGGTCTATATGGGGAAAGAGGCACATTGTGAAGAGGAGAGGCATTGGTCTAAGGCACGGTTGGTGGCTTAGGTTTAAGATTAGGTGGGCTTGATGTCATGAAGAGGAGAAAAAAAATCTTATTTTTTTATTAGGAAAGGGGGAATATGATACCCTTTATATAATACCAATATAAAAGATTTAATCATGCATATAAGGTAAAGACATTGACAGAAAATATTATAAAAACACTTCTTGTAATTTTTCTATTATTTATATTCTATTATTAATATAAAAATCATAATTAGATATGGTATTATATTCTAACATGATAGTTTATGGTTTGTAAGGGTTTTCACCTTTCAGAAAATTTCTTAATGACTGTTTTTTATTTATATTCTTAGTGACTGTTTAATGAACTTCATAATAACATAAAGTAGTTACATTAGCATTTGTATCTTTCAAACGATTGCTTTCTTTATGCTCATGAATGGCCTCCCTTTAATTTAAGTTTACCTGTTACCTTTATGACGGTAATCTTTGCTAATGATTAGCAGTACTTGCTCTAAGCTTAAGAATATTATATTGAGTTTTTTCAATTGCCAACAAGAATGATGATTATCAAGAAAACTTTTGAATATCTACTGAATATCTATTGATCTGTCATCAGTTTCTTCTCTTAGTTCGTTCTTTATTTCATTTTGAAATGATTGTTGCTTCATGTGTTCCTTAGAAAGGGAAGGTGTTTCTTGACCAGTGTTAAATCTTGGTTTTTTGTATTAAACCTTTTTTCTCTAATAGAAAGGTTATATAGATCCCTATGATCTGCTTTATTAACCAATGAGAAGTCAAGAAAACTCTAAAATTTTGAATATTTATTGAATCATAGGGAGGTAGGAAAACTCTGCACTCCATTTTGTCACACCTGACCTTGAAGCAAGGCTCCTTTTTGTTTTTTCAGTTACTAAGTTATGGCAACTCCATTTGGGGGTGTCTCAGCCTATGGGATGATCTCAACCCTTCTTTTGGTAGTTTCCCACTGGGAATCTTTTTTTTTTTCGCACACTTAGTGGACTAAATCATCCACTGGTGATCTTGCTCCTTTCCAAATTGAAGGTCTAATAGTTGATCACCCAAAACGAGCACACATTTTAAGAGCTCTAATAGTACCCTTCCCTTGTCAACATGTCCAAATTTAAGTGAGGATCTTCCTAACCTAGTTAGGTTATTTACCCGAGTAGTATATTGCCTTTGGTTCATTTCTTTTTGAAGATCTAATTTTTCTGTAATCAATCTAGTGATATAGCAGTTTACCTCTGAGGTAACTTTTTGCTAGATAACCTCGGTGCTGATAGCCTACTGGTCTCGTATGCTTAAATTTTGTCAGAAGAAGTCATTCGCTGACTTACGTAAGGTGCAGCAAAAGCTTATGAATATTTGCATAGGAATAGATATTGATTATCTAACAAAAATTTGTTTAGCAGTTATCAAGATAATTTTTCAACTAACTTTTTGAAGGTTTGCATTGGAATTTGACCTGACTGATACTGCTTTAGCAGTTATTTGTTCTCTTTTTTTTTATCTATTATAACTATCATAGATAAGATTGTTAAAAGGAATGCTGTCGTTACCATTTGCATCATCTTACTATTTAGAATAGGCTTTCTAAGAAGTTAAAAGATAATACGTAAAAGGCATGTATACATATTTTTATGCTGTAGGAAAGACTGGCAAAAGATAAAATGGTTAAAAGTGAATCCAGAATCACTATGTAGGATGATATGGTTTTACCATACTTAATAATTATTAATCTTGTTGTTTATGCCAAAACTTTCCTCATACAGTCAATTTTCTATTTGCCCTCATCCTTTTACTTGTAAACAAGCAAACCAACCTAAAATACTGATAAATTTTTTGTTAAACTAATTGAACAGCATGCAACACAAAGAAATCGTCCTGTTGGTTAACTATTTTAACCACTATCTCAAGGAGAACACGTTCATTAGATTAATTTGCATCATGTTGGATTTAAACATCTGTTTTCAGAAATTTCTGATTTGCTCATGTATCTAAGCTTTGCACTAATCCAAAGCTTGCAGGATACTTGGTTAGCCCATATATAAACGAATGCTGACTTTTACATTGTGTTTGAACCTATGTTTTTGCTTACATGCTAGTATGAAATGTCAAGAAATTTTGATCTTTGCCTTTCTCTTTATCACATTAAGATGGATGGATATATGGTCTCTGGCGGTTTGGATGGCCAACCTGCTTTCAAATTAAAGAGTAAGTACTTCCTTTATTGTTGTTTTAATACTCTGAATTAATTTTTGTAGCTTCTCCTTTATTTAGATCTATCTTCAACCTTTGTATCCAAATGTGTTCCTATGTTCCTTGAACTATAGTTCTATACATAGCTTCTCTATTGCTTTGGGCAACCACATACTACTTTTTACTTCAAGTATCCAGATTACCCTAGACTTTTAAACAATATCTAATTGTTGACTTTCTATCATTAGCAACTCCTACCCGATGTACATTTGAAAATCAATAATATCTTTTGATTCCTGTTTTCTTGAGCTGGCCTTTGCCAAGACTTGCCTCTAGGTGCTTTAGACCTTTTCCTGTAAAGCTGTTTGTTGTTTGTTTTTTTATATTCCTCTTGCCCTTCATTGGTAGTTGTTCATCCATTGTCATCTAAATCTGAATCAGCATCTGTCTTGTATGCCATTGACAAAAGTACATCTTTTAGCTGTTTTATGTTGTAGTGCTACTTGGTATTTTGGTGTCTTTAATAGAAATGGAATTGTGTGCATCAATGAACTTCGATTTTTCTCAGCCATATCATGCTACCTCACGTGGGTAGTATTTTGCGGGGTCCAATGATTCATATTGTCTCTAGAAATGCTTTAAAAATATAAAGTAATTATGATGCTTTGCTCATTCAGTTTAATCAATCACACGATTTCTAAAGCTTGTTTGTGAAGGTTATTGGAAGCAACTATAGGTTTGACTAGACGCCAACTGAAACAAGAATTGAGTAAATTTGATAAGACTAAAAAGTGTAGACGCAGCCCACGTCTGTTAATCACACAGAATTCTCATTTTATAAACTTTTCCATCAGACCTCACTGTTCTGATATTTATGTTAATTATTGTTCATTTGTAGCTGAAGCTCGGGCATTGTTTTCATTTTCTTAAAGTTTGGTTGGTTGATAGCACTCCATCTTTGATTTGTGGCATGCAACAGTTTGCATTGTTATCCTCATGAATAATATTTATTCCTTATCCTTGTTAGTTTCTCTTTTTAACTACGATTTCTAAATGAGCCATTGTAGACCAGTGTGCACAACTTCTAGCATCCTACATGCAAGTTTTTGTTACTCTTTGGAAGCTAGTTTAGCCACTCAAGTATAGGTAAGTTGTCTTGCGCCAGCTTTCGCCGTCAAGCACGGCTAATTGGTTATTTTAATATGAAATGAACTATTCAGGAGTATGGAAAACTTTTAGCCTTCAAAGAGCATATTTATATAGATAGATGTGTTAAGGTATCAGCCTGACTTGGATATGGATACCCACACGCAGTGGACAGTGCATTGTTTTTACCAACAGTTTTCATCACAAGACACAAAGCTACAAAGGTAGTGAGGCAACCTGTATTACGAATGGGTAATGCATAACTATGTAAGCATAACCAAGATGGTATTATTTTATGGATGTAGATATTTGTGATATAAAAGCATTGGTCGATAACAATGGCATGGCTTTTGAAAAGTAGACAAACAAGTAATTATGGTGCAAATGTACGGGATGGCCAAATGCGGCTCGGATGTGGACATTTGAAGTGGAAGAATTGTCATAAAAGGGATGATGTCTTGGTAGATATACTTTATGTGAGGGACTTTCGTGATTTTGCATTTTGTAAGTGAAAGTTGAAAGAGCAGCTTTTTATGTCTTTACAAATTTCAGTGAGGATTTTCTAGGCATGTTCATACTTTTTCTTAAGTTTTGACTTTTCCATGTAGACGTAGTATTTCTTGCTTTCATCCTTCTCTCTCTCATTTTCTCTATGTTTTTGGGAATACAACATACACAAGTGCGGGTTCAAGCATGATTTTTTAGAACTTTCCATCATACAATAATATGACAAACAAAAAAAATATATTTAGTTTCATATTGGATGTTCAGTTGTATACTGAGTGATGCCTTCCAATATGCTTTTGGATTGATAGTTGTCACTTGTATATTTGTCTTAACTTGGGGCCCTTTTAATGTCACTTAGCAAGTAATATCAAAGCCAATAATGGTTCAATTATGGTTAAGTGGGGTTGTAGAGTTTTTTTGTGATGGTTTGATAATACTAATAGGCAACAAAGACGATTTTTGATAGTCCAATAGAGCTAATAAGAGCTAACAATGGTGCCATGGTCAATAAGGCAACAAAGGTAAAAACAATGTTTAAATAGAGCCAATATGGTCTGGTAAAGTTCATAGGTTGGCATAGTTGTTATGGCCTCGACAAAGCCAGCATTTGGCATAGTGAAATTGATTTGTGATGGTGCAAGTATGGCCCACAAAATGACAAAGTTTAAGGTGATGATTCGCAAGAGTCAATGATATATGTATTTCATAGTTAAAATATGCTTCATTTTGAAGGGAAAGCACATCTAATATAAAGAGATTCTCATTTAGAGAAATATTGTTGAGATATATATATGAAAAGTAGTCTTTTATTCGATATTCAACTAATTATGGTATTAGTATACAAAATGATGATCTTAACCTAATATCTTAAGTTTGGGACTATTTGTGTCTTTTGTATATTAGGCTTGACTTAGCCGCCATGGTGTTACTTTTTTAATGAAATTAAAATGTGTAAGATGTAAAAATTATAGTGGTAAAAGATAAGTATGAAATAGCACAAATATGTAATAATATTTTTAAATAGTTTAACTAATAGTGTTGTCTTCGTTTATTGACAAACAATGTGGTAAGGTTTCCCTCATTCATATCAATAGTAAAAACAGGCAGACGAAAGACTTTATATCAATTGCCTAGAAACGTCCATATAGTCACCAAACTTCGAAGAGCATTTTACTCATTGACTTAAAAAGGATCCTACATTATTATCAACCAAAGGACATGCATTCATAGATTCAAAAGTTGCACAATAGCCCTAGAGCAAGCATGATCACACGATCCAAAAAGTTCTTATAACTTTATAGCTTGACCCAAATTAGTCAAGTCTAGAAGAGTCACAAACAAAAGAAAAGACAATAAAAATTGAACATTAAAACAGAAATTAAATAATTTCTTTATTATCTTATAGTAATAATAGATATATGGCTATGCTTCAAACAAAACAATGCCACTGTTTAGTGGCACCATAATTTTTACATGGATGGTTATATGGTTAAAAGAGCATTTCTAGATATTTATATATTATTTATAATACAAGTTGAATTCCATGACTTAAAAAAGTATTTGGTTCTTTCAATCAAAGAAACAAATTAAATAGTTATTTTAGATATTAGCATGAAAATAGTATAATTCAAAAGTCTTTTGAAAGTTGTGTAAAAAAAAAATAGTATCATATTTAAGGAAATAGTTTACATAGGTAACATAACTTCAAGAATTTAGTTAATAAAAAAAGGTAATGAGAAAAATCCTTGGTAAGGAGAATCCAACATATATATTGAAAAAAACAATTATCATCAACAAATCGAGGCATTGTTCCATCTCAATTTGTTTGTCTAAAATAAAAAGAGGCATACTGTACTTGAGATTTAGACGATGGACTCTTGGATCATAACTTACTCAGAAGCAGTTAAGTCTCCAAGTGGGAAATTTTTAAGAAATAGATCTTGATATGAATATTTGGAACAAGTTTGTGCTTTATTTGTACCACAATTATTGCTACAAGACTTAAAGTTATGAAGGTGATGAAATAACCTACATCATGACCAAGAGCACATAACAATAAATTTATGAATGTGTATATTTACTAGATGGGAGCATTACTAGCAACATTTGACATAGCTTCGAAAAAAACAAGCTAACAAATCATTATTGCTAAAATGCTTATAATGGAGTAATGCAGCTGCCAACAAACTATGCTTAGATGTGATCACATAGATTTGGTGAACGACCATAAAAGGGATGACATCTCGACCAATAAACTCCAAGCACGGTGCTCTACCATGCTTGTGTTCACTATATGAGAAAAGAGAGAGGAGCTAGCAATTTATTTTCAAATTATAATAAAGATCATCCAATTGCAATCATCATTTTTTTGAATTTGGGTTTTTCACGTTAACCTATTATCACTTCCTTTCATAATTTTGTTTCCTGTTTTCTCTCTGTGTTTGTTAACTTGGTCTTTCTAACAATTGTTATCTATATCATATTTTTTGGATAAAATATATGTACGTTTGTCATATTGGTCTTCATATTTCTTTATCCCGCATCTTTTAAAATACTTAAAAAGTATTCCATTTTCTTCGAAGACGGTGGCATTCTTGAACATATTTATTCTAAGGATACCCTCTCCTTTATCTCACTATAACTATTGCAATCATGCAAATACATCGTAGGTTTACCTACTTCAGAAGATACGATGTTGACCTTTTTAACTCTTTCCTTCCCACCCAAGAAATCAATGTGAATAAAACTGTATGTTGTCCTTAGATAATAATTCCCTAGCTCTTTTCCAATTATGCAAATACAAAAATCCTTCCTCTAAATAGTCTTAATGTTACTTCTAAGCATCAAACTTTTACGCTCCATTACCTTTCTGAGGCGAACTGATTTCTTTTTATTTTGTACTGTGGAATTTCTGGTGCCTTTTATAGGTGATGCTCAAGAAAAGTTTGCTACAAGAAATCCATCGGGGAGATTATTTAAGAACATGACCATCCAAGAAACTGACTTCACTGCAATAACTTCATCAAGGAGATTTCTCCATCATGCAACTAAAATAGTGGCCAACTTCATCATGAGTCTACTGTCAATCTTACATCGATGCACAGTTTTTCGTCGGGTAGCCGTGCACGATGTCAATGCGAGGTTACATCACCATCGTCCATTGCCCACAAGCGTAAACAACACAGATGAACCTTCCTCACATGTCAGTGAAGGCGGCATTCATCTGTGCCTGGAAAGGTTGCAGAGATTGGAAGGTATGGTTAGTGATTTAAACAAAAAGCCCTCAGGGATTCCTCCAGAGAAAGATCACATGATCCAAGAGTCATTGAATCGGATTAGATCCATAGAAAATGATCTTAGAAAGACAAAAATTGTGAGTACCCTCTCATCTTCTCGGCAGCAACTTCCACCATTTTGTATAATCTTTATTGCTCTGAGTTACTCTGTAATCTGTAGGAATTGAGTGCTACGTCTCTGAGGCAAGTGGAGCTTGCAGAATCACTGGAGCACATCGAAGCCATCAGCTTTGAGGTTAAGTCTCGCTTGTTGAACTTAGCTGAAACAATGTTCAACTGAAGTAAAACATATACCTGTGTTCCAGATTCCAGTTTATTCTTACAAACTTCACTCTTTTTCCCTGTTGATGTGTGGATATATTACTCATTACTGTTTTCATTTGCTATTGTTAACAGAGGAGATCATGTTGGCCTAATGGCTGCAAGTTCTTACATGAGTACCAATGAGTGTTTTTGCATTCCCTGAGCTCTGAGGACACAAGGCTTACCTGAAGAGGTTTGTTCTCCTGAACCCGGTAGGAAAATTAGGTGATAAAATGTTCTTGCCTTTGTATAGTTCGAAGGAAATGTCCTTCAATTAGTTCAGCTTTTCATGAACTTGGCCTATAGAAGTAGTCCTTTTGGGGGGACTTATAAGGGATCATTATTTGTGATCTAACAATAAAACAAGCTTTACATCAACCGATTCTTTATAACCGTTGGGACTTAAAAAGACTTGTTGGTTTGGTTGATATGGTTTAAAAGTAGGCGTTTGTGTGAAGTGTTTTTGAAGATGAGTTTATTAAAAGTGTGGTTAAAAAATTGTCTAATTTGAATGAAAAATGAATCTTTTATTATTTCATTTGGCGAGAATGGAACGTTTAAATGACTTTTTTAAAAAAGAAAAGTAACTTTTGAAATATATTCCAAAAAATAGTTTTAAAAAAGATATAATTGTTAAGTTTTTAATATTTTTCAATTTGAAAAAGAACAAAATATTTTTATAATCAGTAGGCCAAATTTTAATAACAAATTCAATGCAAAAATGTGATATTGGGCTTTTTGAAGTTGCAAAAGGAGAAGAGCTCAGATGTTCAATATAGCTGAAGTTGTAATAATTTTATCAAATATTTTACCTATCTGAAAAATATAGTTTATCAAACGTCACATATTAAATTTGTTAATAAACTAATAACAAAATAGTAGCTATTTTTTTATCTTTCTAATAATAAAAAAACAAAAAAAATGTACATTTATAAAAACACTATACTGTTTTTCACATACAATTCCAATTAAAAACAAACAAGAAAGCAATTAATTATCACTACGCTGTCAACAACAACAGCTCATTAAGCAACCTAAAGCCATAGTTAAATGGCAGAGGAAAAGAAAAGCTATATTGAGAACAATCAGTGGTATTCCAGCCTTGTGTTAGATGGAACCCAAAGTGTTTCACACCAAGAATGAAATTGTTACAAACTGAAGCTATGAAATAACCCATTTATCTCAAAATTAAATTAAAAAAAAAAGAAAAAGAAAACTCCTAAGCATCTTCAATTTTCTGCTTGCTTGTAGACGTCTCCACAGCCATTACAGGCAGCTCAAGCTCACCTGAAACAGGAATCTCTAGTTCATCACCTGTTCCAGCTTCCTTTGTACTGTGCATTTTAAAGGCTTCCCCTTCCCCTGAGAGATGCAATTCAATGTTGGAAGATTGAACAGCAGCTTCACCCGCCTCTGTCGAAGTATGCAGCTCCGATTCTTCGTCGGACTTCTCCTCATCAATATCAGTGCCATCCTCAGAACCACTTTCTTCATGATTACTGAAAGGAGAACCACCTTCTTCAACCTCCATCTTTGTATGTCCTGACACATTTCCTATGCCTAGCCCAAGTGGACGCTGCTGTATTGGCATAGCATTACTTATGATCATCCCAGCTCTCCTCTCTTTATAAACAGCCATCTCAGTTTGGTATCTCTGCTTATCCTTCAGACCTCTCTCTTGATAAACCTGTAACATGGATCAAAGAAAGCAAAGACAACAAAGCTTTAATGTCTAAATCGGCAGCAAAATGCTTTTAAATGTTTAGGCCTTACAGCTCTCTCAGCCTCAGTCAGATTGTTCCATAGATCACCAATCGTTTTGCTGATTTCTCTGACCTTCCCTGGATGGAGCAACTTCAATCTTGCATGCTGCTCTGCGAAGAAGAAGTTGTATCCGCTTCGGTTTGGTTTTGGATGCGTCGGATCCACCGAGCTGAGCTTCTTTCTCCGTCGACGGTGGCGGATAAGCCTTGAGCTGCCCCTGCCAGGTGCTCCAGAGAAAACTGGAAGTCCTCGGATTACACTCGACTCCATAGCATGAAAGAGTACACCTTTGAAGGTAGTTGAACCGACTGTAACGGTGACGAAGTAGCCATCCTCAAACTTCCCATCAATTACTCCGACCACAGATTGGTTCACTGGCAATGTCGCACCTAATAATGCAGAAGCAATGAGTAGACAAACTTCAAAACAACATTTCAATTGAGTACTATTTAGATAACATAAGCAACTAAATCAAAATATTATCTAGAGGACAATGCTATCTAAGATTCGCATATATCTTTTTATTATCTAGTTCAACGTTATTGAAATAATCTTTTATCCTTATATTTAACATCAAAATAATTGACATCTAGATGACACTCAAATTTGAGTAAGAACTCTACATTCATTCTTGAATGAAAAATTATAATTTTTAATAATAGTTTTAAAAATATCATCAAAATAAACATTTAATACCTTCAAACAACATTACATTATATAACAATATCATCAAATCAAATGCCCTTCCAAAGTAGATATCACTCCAAAATACTCTTATAATAAATTTATCAAAAGAGAATAGAAACAAAAACTTCATAATATTCTGTTACACGATATAATTCAATTCTATAAGGTCCCAAAAAAAGATACCAATTCAATTAGTTCAGAAGATAACAACATACAATATATCAAACCCACGATGAATCATGCTTCAAGCACTTCAAGGGATAAAAGGATTCAAGTATAAACAATTACAAAGTGTTTAAAAATGACAAAATGCATTAACCAGCTTAATGATTAGTATAATAGAATATTCTCTATTACTTTCTTCCTCATTGGTTTGCTAGCTCTAACATACAACAATTTACCCATATTCTTTAGTTGTATTGACTTTTGATGCATTACTATTAAATGCTTGGTTGGAAAATTCAAGAGAAAGCCCACCAAAGAAATGGCATGTCCATGCTCCAATAAATTCATTTAATGACAACATAATTATATGTCACAAAAATATTCTCCAATATCTAACTAAAATTATTTTCTAATGATACTTTGCAATGACAAAAACCAACAAAAAGCCCTTAAAGACAAATTTCTTTCCTTGTATGCTTTCTATATTTCTACCTCTGCTAAAATCATCTTAACAAAATTAACCTATCGTACACACATTGCCCTCTTTTACTTCATACATTTGACTAAGAGAAGTATGTATTTTTTCAACTTCAATACTCAACCAATGCAAGCTATTCTTCAAAACATTTTCATTTCATTTACGAGGTAAACATCCATATCTATCATTTTATGTTGTGATGTTAAGTTTTTTCGCTTGACTTAAGTTCTTTTCTCATGAATACATCAACATATAAATTCAATTAGTGTTATTAGACTCAAACATAATCAACTGTCATAAAGTAGACTACGCAATAGTGGATCCAATCATCTGAGTACAAGTACTTTTCACTATGGAGACGATGATGAAACTAAAGCAAAACTTAGTATGAAATACTAAGATGGGTGCAATCCAAGCTATGTGCTAGCTTCATCAAACCTAATAAATCCATCAATTCTTTCAACTACTTAATACTAAACTGCCCTCTTAGTTCCATCTAAAACAACTGGAGATCTGCCAATTTCATTTTTTTCAGATCATCTCTCTTTATTATTCAAATAAGAATGTGAAAAAGCAGTTAACTTCTCAGTTAAATAAAACATTGAACTCTGTTTGATTACAGTAAAACACAATCTCAAAAAATTGCATCGAGTCAACCAAAGATCAAATCACATTAAATTATGTACATCAATGGAGATGCATCCTTTTTAATATTATCCCCTACTTTACAGTGTAAATATAACAGATAAAGTTGGCAAACCAATAGATGCAGCATCTCCACTGGCTTTCCTTCTTTTAGCAGCAGCATAGGATTCGGCATAAGGTAGTGCATGCTCAGCCATGTTCTTGCATTGGATTGGTGTACATAATGCTGCATTCCAAGAAAATAGAGTAAAGGGAAATGAAGAAAACAATAAACAGCTGCAAGGAAATGAATCCATTTATGCACCGTTCGGTAGGGAACTCCATCCCTTCGCTTCAAAGAAATAGATTTGTTCATAGTGATGCAAAAGCGAAATGTAGTATTTGCGTAGGACAAATGATGCATTTGTAGCAGTGGATGGAAAGTTGAAAACGTTGGTAACTTCTCTCCATCGTTTTTCTCCAACAACCTGCCATGGAATGTCAAACCAATCAGTTCATAATTGGTCCAAGGAACAAAATCCTTACCAATGTAGCCAATCAATAAGTAAACTTGCATGATACACAAACATGATTATAAAACAATGAAACACATTTGTAAGGCACTTGAGATATTCAAAATAGTTCAACAAGGCAAATCTATTCTTTTAACAAAGTCCAAGAATAAGTTAACACTTTTATAAGTGATCCAAGTAACTATTTCTCAAAGCCATGCCTGAATGAACAAAAATTAGGCTTATGCTCCATGAGCCAATGTTGCCAAGGTCATCTCCAACATATCTTGTTTATCTTTTTGTACTATGGCATTCATCTAAATTAAAAAAAAAAATCTTAATTTGAACCCTAGCACACAATGGTACAATAATTCATAGTAAAAACTATTGGCATTACATGTTTAAGCACCATGAGTTTTGTATAGTATAGTTGATACAACATACCTCAAATCATGTAAAGTAAAAGAGCAGGGATTCCAAAATGGATGAATGCAACTTTTGATAACACCATTTTATTTTGAAATTCTATAGTTATATTATGCAAATACCTATTAGATGGACTTCCAAAATGAATGATATTTTTTTATTCATAGGACTCACTACAAAAGGGAACATTTTCCTTACACATGTGGCATGAGTTGTAGCCCCAAGAAAGTTAATAAACAAAAGAAACATTTTGTTCCATAACTGCTTTCTCCTTCCCTTATGCCAATTATGAAGTACTTTGTAGGTGACGAATCTAATGTGATTAAAAAGAGCAAAACTATAAGCAAAGGCTTATGGTATGCACTATTTTCATGTTTCATAACTTTTAATGATATTTGTGATCATTATTTTTTTGATAGTTCATGCAAAAATAAGTGAATTATCTTTTTAAAAATTATTTAAAGAATCCAAATAATATGTTAAAGAGAACCAAACCTAAGGCTTTGGTAGTAACTCTCAAAAACTTAAGCTATCAACTAAACTAACAAGAACCCACAAATGAATGATTGTTTTGTATGACAAAGTATATGCACAATTGTCAAATGATATATAATTATGTATCCAAATATGCAAATATATATTTGCAAATAACATTGTGCATAGAGTCCATACATACATATATGTATTTATTCATGTGTGTTAGATGTACACCACAAGCATAAAATTATGAATAGATGCATGTATTTCTATGGTTTGCATATCTATGTATGAATGCATATAAGATTATTTGTATTCAAAACATATCAAACATAACAACTCAGGAAAAACGTAAATATATTATATAAGCATACATAACTAAAAAATAAAATTTACATTCGATTTGGACTAAGCAAACCTATGGCAAAGCATTCAAGTTGATGAACCAATAGAAGAGTGCACATATTCCAATGCATCATTACCTTGTCAAAACCACCTCGAGACGTTACTTCGACAAACAACCGATGAAGGTCAAGCTCCTTACCTCCTATAATGGGAATCCTACACATTGTACAAGTGTTATAAGTTGTGAGAAGACAATATCATGCTTACCTTGTAGATAGTATCAAATGTCAATTTAGTTGGTATGACCACATAATGGTGCTTTATATGCAAACACTATTTGATACTTGTTAATTTCAACAGCTAAATTTACAACAAAGAACCTTAGCAATTAGATAGTTCAATAGTCTTGATTATTGCTCTAAACACGACTAATACATCAAATTTTTATCTAGAATGCTAGAAAAGTACCATGCATTAACATTTAGGAAGAATCTCTAAGAATTATCACATCTAGGAAAGCCATCAATCATCTTCCATAAATGCAATGCTAAAGTGTGTTCTAACTTTGTTCTCAATAAACAAAGATTCGCTTATTTCATAGATTGTTACAATCAATATGTCCGACAATTGATTACCATTCATGAAAGTTTGCAACATTAAAAACAGCTAGAAAATTAGTTGAGTACCTGTCCATTCCCTTCATGGCCTTTTTTTTTTTTTTTGTTCTAAATTTTTGAATCGGTTGAACAAATATGCTATTGTAGCTTTCATGATCATGATCTCAAGGGATTGAAAAAACTTAGGGACAAAACAACCATGGCCAAGGTATTTGGTTGAATTCGATACCCATATCAGTAATATCTAGAAGCCACTAGCATGCCTAACAGCAAGATATCACATGAAATGAATGATCTATATTAATTAAGGAGTGACATTGTTTGACTAAGAGATACGTAAACAGAAAAAGTGAACCAAACAATTGAATCAACTAATAACAAAAAATCGTAGACATGAACAATAACAAAAAGCCTCTGAAGAAGATACAACTTACATAAACTTGGTTTTCATCACAGAATGCAATTTCTCAAGAGTTTCCATGAACAAGTTCTTGTTGGAAAAAACATCCTGGTAACAAGCGAGTGGCCTGGGATATGCATGATAACTAGAATTGTTAGAACCTTCTTCTCCACCTCCCAGCCTAGCATCCAGAGTCAGTTCCAATACTTCCTTCCCCTTCTCTGTTTCCACCACATCGTCACCCTTCTCATCCACATCCTTCATCTCATTCAAGTAAAGTTACTCTTATCTGTAACCCAGCAAAACAAGTTCAGATACCACTACACTCAAAAAAGAACTCCTCATACACATTACAAACACGAAAAAATGCAAGACGAAACAGAGAAGACGCCCAAAATCCAAATTCATATAAGATGAAAACGTGTCCAAAATTGAATCTTGACAGCCATTCCCACATCTCAAGTAATGCTTCAAAGATAAGAGCAGAAGAACCAAGCATCTCGACATCAAACGCTAATGCAATCCAACATAGAACAACCCATCAAAACGAGAACTTTCCGCTCTCATCACACGAACCCATTTCTAGTCCAATCGTCCAGGAAAAAAAACAGATCTTTATCCACTATAATGACGAGTAAAGAGAGCAAGGCTCGTGTTTTGCTATAAAAAAAATAGATAAATAATAAAACGTAGAGACCAAGTTCGTGGAATTTGAGCAACAGAAGGAAAGGTAAACAACAGAACACAAATAGCCAACGAAGATAAACAAAGAGAGAATATCATAGTTTCAAATAATATAATAAAGCATAACAACATAAAGCACAGGGAGATTACCAACATAAAGTTAGGAGGATCGCTACTGTTGAAGGAAGGGAAACCCTTAAAGATACAACCTTTAATACGAAATAGCTAAATGGAGCCGAAGGGGGGGAATGAGGGAATCTGTATGTTTAATTTAATATATCTTTTTTTATATATTTCTATATATAGGAATATGCGGGGAAAAAGGCTAGATATGAGACGTTTGTTAGCTTGCTTGAATTTTATATGGTCTGCGATCTATTTGAGGAAATAAGTGAGAAATATTGAAATATAAAATTGTTAATAATTAGAAAATACGAATGGATGGTTGTTAGATACTTGTGAGGCAGGGAAGGATCGGCCCAAGGACGTGTCGCGTTCCATCCTGGGGACGACGAAGCCCATGTCGACTCCCACGTGCAAGGGCTCGTGCGGGTGTCCAAGAGGTCTTATCAAGTCAAGTGACACGGTTGACTCGATCCAACCCATTACGTGTTTACACCGATTGTTGGCCAGAGGCCAAATGGTTTGTTTGCTTGCAAGTTGAAGACATGTTGCTTTGCAACTTGATGTGTATTTGATGATTGCATGATTTGTTTAGTGAAATGCAATAATTCAAGGAAAAAAAGTGATTGAATGAATAAATGTTTATTGTTTAAAAATTCTGTCTTTGAACTTTTTATGTAAAAAAAAAAAAGATAATGAAAATTGATTTGGAATGCATAGATCACAATTTTACTATTTTAATAACACGATAATACTCAACATAATATATATTGTGACAATAACATTGGATGATTAATTTAGAAATTTTTTCAATAATTTTATGTCTTTCTTTCGAAATGATTAGAGCATATATTTATATTTTTTTTATATCAAAACATCCAATAGGCTCTACACAAATTTTGTTTGATATGCTTAATTTAGTGGATCTTGATCTTATCGAGCGGGGCCCAAACAATTTTTTGTTATTTTCTAACTAAGTTTTACTTCCTTTGAGCCTTGTCTCTAACCCCTAAATGGCTTGATCAACTTAATCCATGTATGAATCCTATTCATTCTTCGAGTCTTGGTCTCTAGTTGAACCATATTCCTAAGAATAAATCTATGTCCAAATGTACCAAAAAAAAATTCCTTGTTGAATCTATCATACCAAAAAAAATCATTGAATAGTTCAATTGCTATGTAAGCATGTCCCATGTTTTTGACCAACCAAATAAAAGCGCTTAAATAATGACTATAATTGTAACACGGTTGCAAAACTCCACAACATAATCATGGATTTCACAAAAAGTAGCAATTAGTAACATAGGTATTTCTCTACAAAAAAGATATTCATCGCTCAGAACACTATAAATAGTATATCTAATTGGCGTCTATGTAAGATCTTGAAAATCGATGAAGATAGTTTCTTGATGTTGAAAAATAAATAAATAAATATATATATATATATATATATAACATAATCTTACTACAACATTTTAAATTTTTTATCTAATTGACTAACTTAAACTTTTTTTTTTGTTTTTAGTTTTTTAAAATCTAAACAACTTGAGTATTAACCTCTTTTCCTCTTAAATGTACTTGTTATTGGAGAGAGTTCATCCCTTACGTAATTCATTAATAAAATCTTTTGACTATTATATAGAATCTATAATTTAGCTTTGTTTAAAGAATTCTCCACATAAACATGTCTCACTTTTATTTCTCTCATATTTGATCTTCATTGCCTTCCTTGAATTTCAAAGTCCATGCTCCTCAAGAATTTATTCTGTTTTGAAAGACTTAAACCACCTCCCATACATTATCTTCCAATCTCATGCTTTTCACAACAAACCTTGACTACTTAGCACACACATAAAAAAAAAATGACCTTAGTAATAACAAAAGTAATCAACAAAATTATGAAAGAAAAAAGATAATATAAAGGGATAAAATTATAACACGAAAACTCTCGTGAATTTTGGCTAAATCCTTCAAGATGGAAAATTAGTTGTGCATGACTTGAGCCGTCCAAGGTATGATTTTGACGATGCTTAGGGTCATATAGAGAGAAAAGACTATATTAAAAGAGATAAAGAGACATGTGAAGTTCATTAACTATTGTCATACTTTTAAGATTTTTTTCTAGAGAAAATGATTGAGTTAGGTATTATCAATTTTTAAAAAAAAATTATATTTTTTTGGGTAAAAATGAAATTTGAACTTCAAATATAAACAAACCTTACCTTTTTTGCAAATATATAATCAATAAATAAAATTTTCACTCAAATTTTGTTAACAACAGTAGATTATATATTCATCATGAAATGAAAACTTCTAAGATCCACAACGATGCTATCTAACAAAGACTTAATCAAAACCCTAATCAGTTATGTAACTGACCGCATTCTTCCAGAATCATAAAGCAACCAAACATCCGTGATCCAGATTAATGATGTCGCCATCACCAAATCAAACACATCATGAGCTCCTTCTTCTCTCCATGGATAAAAAGCAAGCTTAGGATTAGCAAAAATCATCCAAGAACAACCGGCCGTTGATTGCATGTGATACCAATAAATAATCACCGATCCATGGAGCGGCTCACAGGCGACGCAGTTCGTGTTCTCCGCTTCCTTTACCCAACAGGTCAATTAATGCCCAAAGACGTCTTCTTTTTCTCCATCTCTACCAAGCTCCTCTCCACTTGCTTCACCCCATGCAACCCCAAAGTTTGAATTTTTGCTCGCTCGACAGCTCGGGGAGCGGCGGTGGAAGCATGGAGATGGCCGACTACATGCTCAACACTCCTCCGCCGCTGCAGCCTCCACCGCCACAGCCGCAGCCGCAGTCACAGATGTCCCTCGACAGACTAAGCTTCGCAGAAGTGATGCAATTCGCGGACTTTCGGCCGAAGCTGATCTCGCCCGACGAGGGGCACTCGACCAAGAAAGCAGCCGATGAGGTGGATGACGAGAGCCGGTTCTTCGGGTTTCCGTCGCTGCCGTTGGATCGCCGGGGGGCGAAAATGAAGGAGGTGGCGCTGGAGGAGGAGGAGGAGGAGGAGGAGGAGGAGGAGGCTCATCTCTCAGATACGATTAATTACGACGTGGGTGGGAAGCAGATGGAATTCGGTGGTGGTGGAGAAGGGCAGGTGGCGGTGGAGGGGAAGAGCAGGAGGAAGAGAGCGAGGTCGATGAAGACGAGCGAAGAGGTGGAGAGTCAGCGGATGACCCATATCGCCGTGGAGCGCAACCGTAGGCGGCAGATGAACGAGCATCTCCGCATGCTTAGGTCGCTCATGCCCACCTCATACGTGCAAAGGGTGAGTTCATGTTTGTTTTGATACAATTTTCCTTGCATAATTATCAGTTTATTTGAAAAAAAAAAACAATTAAATCCACGTTTTATTACTAAAATTCCAATCATGTGCACAATAAAAAAAAATTATAACCAATGGAGAATTTTAAAAAAAAACTTGAGAATTGCTCAATTAATCTCTAGTTTTTAATTAGCATATCAATGTTTAAATAAACAAAGGATTTTAATTAATGTTAAAATGAGAAATGTACTTTTATATATGTGGGTTTGGAAAACATTAAGATGCTATTTGACATCTTTTTTGTCAATCTAATTTAATCTAAAAAAAAGAAAAAAAAGATAATTTTGATTTTTCAAAAAGATATTAAGAATTTTTCTCATTCAAATAATATAAAAATTATAGCATACAAATACTAAAAATCTTCATCAAATCTATACTCAACAAGCATATTTGTGTTATATTTTAAACATTTTCATTAAATATTAAGTTATTAAATAAAAAAAAATTTGAATAATGGTATTATTAAATACCATTGAAAATTTATTTGCTTTATAAATATATTAATTTATTTGGAGAAGAATAATTTAAGTCATATTTTATTACAAAAATTCTAATCATGCACATAATAGCAAAATTTCATAACCAATTAAGAGTTTAAAAAGAGTTGATGATTGTTGAACTAATTACTAGCATTTAATTAGCGTGACACAATTTCAATAAAAATGCATATCAAATTAAATGAAAAATAGAAGAAATATATCTTATATATGCTAGCTAGTGAAACATTAAGGTTCTCAAAATATTATAAAATATCTCTTTAGACTGCTTTAAACTCATTTCTTCAATCTTAAAAAAGAAAAAAATAATAATATTAAAATAATATTATTTATTAAGAATTCCAAAATTTTATTCTTGCTCAAGTTAAAATTAATTAATGATTTTTTAATATATATATATATATATATTATTAACTATGATTAAAAGAGTTATGTACAAAGTGCAAGAGACAATTTTGCAAAGTTTTTTTCCCCTTGGGCACTTTTATGTGGCATATTATCTAATACGTAATTTTTTAAAAAATAAATTAATTAGTATCATAAAAAAATTGAAATAATATATATTCATAAATTCTGCAAATAAAAAACAAATACTGCAAAAATTAAAAAAAAAACGCAGGGAGACCAAGCGTCCATTATTGGCGGCGCGATCGAGTTCGTGAGAGAGTTGGAGCAGCTCCTCCAGTGCTTGGAGTCACAGAAACGCCGGCGGCTGTACGGCAGCTCCGCCGAAGCCTCTCTTCATCCGGTCATGCCGCAGCAACAGCCGCCAGCGGCACCGCCCTTCTTCCCGCCTCTCCCTGGAGGACTCGTCAACGGTCTCATCGAAATCCCGGAAGATGCCGGACTCCGGGAGGATTCGGCGGAGAATAAGTCGAGCCTGGCGGACATCGAGGTGCGCCTGCTCGGCCTCGACGCCATGATAAAGATCCTCTCCCGCCGGAGGGACGGTCAGCTCATCAAGATCATAGCCGCCTTGGAAGACATGCAGCTCAGCATTCTCCACACCAATATTACCACCATAGAGCAAACAGTCCTCTACTCCTTCAACGTTAAGGTAAGTACAAATGCGTTCCTATGGAACATGTCTTATCTATGTATATATATATATATGTATGTATGTATGTATGTATGTATGTATGTATAAAAATATATATGATCAAGTTAATGTTTGACAGATCATAGGGGAGACAAATTACAGTTCTGCAGAAGAGATTGCAAGCTCAGTTCAACAGATTCTTGGCTACATAGAAAGCAATGCATTATAAAAGTGAAAGTTTGGTTTCCACCGTTTGATGGGAGATTGTGATTTTTGTAACGGTGATCCATTACAGATCGTGGTATGATCTATTAAAATTGAAGGTGTAAGGATATGAAATGATTGTGATTGTTGTATATGCTTATTTTTTTTCCTTTTTTCATATTTGTATAATAATTGATATTTGATAAATATTTTAGATAAAATGCAATTAAAAAATATGTGAGTTCTTTTTTATCTTCTCTATAAAAATGATTAAGACATATCTAACTCTGTTACAATAAAAAAATCATTTTTTTCATATATGAAATTTAGATTCTCTTTGCATCTAGATTGAGTTTAAAAAGAGTTTTAAAACAAGGTCTTTCAACAAAGGTTAGTGTAAATATAAGAAGGTTTTGATAGAAAATATATTTTTTAGATTTTTTATTTTTTAATTTTAATAAAGAAAATCTTAAACAATTTGTTTGATATGAATTTTGCAAATAAAACATCATTTAAAATAAAAAATATATAACTACAAGATTCACAATAAAATAAACAATTTTATTATTAAATACATTCTTTTCTTTCTCATGCCTACACTTGCAATGTCAAAAGTTTCACAATCAAAACTAGATCATGAGATCATAAAAAAAGAAATACTTCTATTCTATTCTTATGTCTTCCATTCAAACTATAGATTGTTTACATTTTTTCATATGTAAATTCACTTATATAACATAGAATGCACACATTATAAACACATAAATAATAAGCATTATACACAAGCGTTTTGAATATAAAAAATATAATGCACCAACAAAAACATGTTAACAAAAGTTTAAGAAAAAAGCATGAAAAAGAGATTTTAAAGATAAATTGAAGAAAATTTATATAAAATGAAAGAAAAAACTTAATAAAAAATTGTTCGTTAGATGTATTGATTTTGACAAAAAAAAAGACAAACAAAGTTTGTATGCTCTTTTAAGCATGTTTAATGCAAGAAAATTACATTCATGAAATGTTTGAATGCAAAAAATGTAATTGATATAGTAACGTCTAAACTTAGCTCCAAAACACACATTTATTGGTGTCGCACCAATTCCAAAGATCTATAGGTGTAAAATTTGGTTAAAATTTGTTTTTAAAATGCTTAAATATGATTTTTTTTTATTGATTTCAGTGCCTGCATTTATCTGTTACCATCTGTCATCGTCAACGCCCCGTCAACACCCGTTGCTACCTTTCAAGTTGTCTCGAGCCCATGTGACCCGAATTGACCCGGGAACATTGATTGACCCACGCTCAACCAGCGCTGACCCGCGACGACTAGTTTTGTTCCGCCTGACCCGCACCTACCCAAAACCCAGAACGGATACACTGAGACCTCAACCAGCACCACACCGATGTTGCCTAGCTGTTTTGCAGCCCACCATTTTCCAGACTACCATTACCATCTCTTGAAACTTACAATCTGTTTGAAAACTACTTAATTCAATTAATTCCAAAGATTTTTTATTATTTTTTATTTTTTTAATTAGTAATGAACATTTAAAAATCCTTATAAATAAGGATATTCACCATATTAGGGAAACAATAATGAAATAAAATTTATTTTGTTGTATGCTTCCATTTTTTGTGAACAAAGTGTGTGCATTTAACTCTAGTTTAAGAGATTCTAACTTTTCTTGTGAGAGACGAAGATCAAATGTCAGAGACTTTCTAGGAGAACCGACAACAAGATTTCTTGTGAGAAACAAGGATAAAAGATGAGAGATCTTCCATTGGGAGAGCCAATAATCAAAAAAATTATTACTTCCACCAACATCCACATCATCATCAAAAGGTTTAATCTTTTAATAACTTTTATTTTTTTGATAATAATTTAAAGTTAAAATTACTCTTTTCTATTAAGGTACTCTACATAAAGTTTACTTAAAATTTCTATTTTATATGTGTAAAATTACATGTAACAAAAATCACTTTTGCAGGATGTTATGTTTAACACTTAAGGAGTTACTGCCTACTAAACTTAATAATCTACAATACAACTTTGAAATGCTAATATTTGAATAGTTGTAAAATATCACAAAAATCACCTAACTCTTAAAATTATATAATAATTTTGTTATATTATCTAATAATTTATTGAGCACCTTAAGTGTTGTAAGCTTTAATTTAGACTCTAGCAAAAGCCTAAATCTGTCCAACATCAACTTTGATATCACAGTCTATGACTTTCTACTAATTTTTTTTCTTTTATTTAGAGCGTTCAACTTTGGTGTTAGAGATAGGGCTTTCTACTAAAAAAATCTTTTACTTAGTACATCAACTTTAATTTTATATTAATTTCTTTAATATAAAAAATATTTTTTATTAATTTAAAAGATTAATTTTTTCTACAAAACAAATTCTATTAAAAAAATTCTTTTTTACTTTGTTTATCAACTATGAAAGTCTTAGATGATTTTGGATAACCTTTGTTTTAGGAGACAGTACAAAAGTAGTGACAACTCTCCGCCATCTTTCTTAAAAATTATCTGGTTTTGTCCAAGAGGTGGTCTGACAAAAGTGAGACCCTAATCACTCTTCATTTTTTGGAAGTACTCCCCATCTTAGTTTTGATATTCTATAATGGTGATTGTTTTTCTTTCACAAATTTTAAAAAAAAAATATCCTAAATTATTTTCTTTTCGTAATATACCTTATGTGACAAATATTTGAATGACCACAATATATGGTTGGTCTTATACAATGACAAATCAAAATCAAGAATCAGTTCAAAATCAAAGACAAAATTTAAACCAATACCTCATACTAGAAATATCCTAATCAATAATCCAATTTACCTAAATGGTTGGTCAAATCTTCCTAACTAATAATGTGAACTAAATTCTAGAAGAAAAATAAAAATAGAAAAAGTATCACACCCAATGATTTAGAAAATGAAATCCTATGAGATAGAAACCATAAAGATATGATAAATCTGACCGAGATATCCATAGGACAAATCATTATCATAAAAGAAAAAATGAACAGATGAGTTAGACAAAAATGATGATCTAAATATATCTAGTAAAAAAAAAAGACCTAAAAGGCATTGAGATGAAGAGCATATCCCTAATATTAAACTGTATGTCCCAACTTTTGATGATAGCTATGATCTTAAAGATTACATTGATTAATATACTAGTATAGATGATTACTTTAATTAACATCAAATGAGTAAGCAAAAAAGTATCAATTTTTTAAGACTAAACTCATTAATACTGTCATAGGTTCCTTAGAAATTTAGAGCAACAATATACTAATAATGAAGATGTATCCTAAATTTGAAGAAACCTTAAGGTCATGTTGTACAATAAGTTTGTTTCAATAATCTATAATGTCAAAGTTTTAGATAAATAGCAAAAGTTTCCTTAAGTTGGTAGAGTAGTTAAAAAGTACATTAATAAATTTAAAAATTATAAACTTAGATGTGATATAGATGAACTCAAGTGTGTAATACTCTTCCATTTTATAATAAGTTTAAAAGAATAAATACAGGCCAAGCTTAACTTGAGAAATATTATTATCTTAAAAAAACTTATCAGATAGTTAGAAATATAAGAAAAAAATAAAATTTTTATTTTAAAAGAATTGATTAGCCAATTCCTTTAAAGGCATGCACTACCGATTCTCTAACCAATTATACTCACACTTCATCTGCCTCCTCTATAGCAGTTATTAAACCTCTTAAACCTATATTACTATCAACTTTTTCACACTTTTCTTTAAGCCAACACACTCAATTTAAAATTGCATATTTTAAGTGTCATGAAAATAGACATGCAGCTGCTAACTATTTAAAGAGATTAATGATTATGAATCTAGATAGTAAAAATGAACAAGAAGAGTTAGAAGAAAAAGAAAATATAATGCCTAATGAGAAAGTTGAACAAGAATTAGAAAACATGAAAAATTTTGTGGTCATAATAGTTAGATGCACCCCTATAATCCCATAACCGCAATACAATTAGAAGTTGGCCAATATCTTTAGCAACAGTATAAAATTAAGAAACAATCATATAGGATGATCACAGATAGTGGTAGTTACATTAATGAAATATCTCTTGATATCGCTAAATAAATAAGAGCTTCTTTATCGAAACACCCAAAACCCCTATTCTTTGTGATGGATAGATAAAACTTCTATACTTATTAAGCAACGATGTTATGTACCCTTCAAATTGGATAAGTATAGTGATGAAGTTTTGTATGATATCGCACTTATGCAAGTAGGTCATCTTATCATTGGAAGAACATGACTTTTTGATGAGGATGTAACCTTGAAGGGTAAGACTAACATGTGTTTTTGTTTATGAAGAAAAGACAATCACATTACACCTTACTCCACTTCGTTAAAGACCCCAATCACTTAAGCATAGTAAATTTATAAAAAATTCTTACCCCAATTTAGGAAAACCCTTAATCAAATAGACTTGGTTTGGTTTCTTTTAATTAAGAAGTTAGCCACCACCTTCTAAACACACCACCAATTATACAGGCTAATGGTAATAAGTCAATGTCTTTCATTGATCTTATTCTCTTACCAATAAAATTTTAGATTTTTACTTTTATTTTTTTCTGTCTCTCATAAAATAATATCTAAAAAATTAATCTAAATAATAAAATATATGAGAAACTAGAAAATGCTTAAAGAAATATTAAGAAATTTAATGAAAGAGACTATTAAAATTATGTCAAAATAGTTCCCCCCTCTAGCTTGCAAAAAATTACAAGTGTGTAAAGCTGAACTTTTTAAGAATATTCGAAAACTAGAAACTAATGCATATTTATTGGATTTGCTAGATGAGTGTAGGATTAATGTAAACTCTATTATTAAGAATTTAGTCTCTTACAAGACACTACATCTAGTACCTAGTGAGCTATTTGAACATGATCCTATCATATTGAGTGAACTTGTTTCTACCACTACATTAGACTTAAGAGTAAGTGAAGTTTTTTGTGCTTAAGAAAATCCCACAAGAGGGGGGGTGAATTGTGGTAAATAAAATTTTCTTTCGATTTTCGGTTTCAATTAAAAATTAAATCTTTTAAGCGCGAATAAGAAGAAATATAACACAAAAGATTTTTAAGGTGGTTCGACTCAAAATCGAGCCTACATCCACCCCCAACCGGTGTTGGGAAAAACAACACTAAAAATACCAAAATTACAATCGAGGTTTTTCGTACGGTTCACCTTAAACCTACTTGAGATTTTTCCTACGACTAATCCCGAACCTACTTGAGTTTTTACGGGCTCAACTCAAACCCCGGGCTTTTGCACAATGCCGGGATGCCCTTACCCCAAAGAACAGAATACAAAAAATTGGCAAAACTTAAAAAAACTTGAGGTGAAATAAGAGGCACACACGACTGAAAAAATAGAGGAATAGAGATTGAGAAATTTTTGAAGCAATAACCTCTAATTTCGGAATCCTTCTTGACACTTTCTCTTTATGAAATTGGAAACACCGTATTCACTTGATTTTGCTCAAAGTCGTGATCTGAAAGCTTTGAGATCTTAGCAAAATGTAACCTCTAGAAGTTCTTCATTCTTCCCTATTTATAGAGCTTAAATTTGAGCTCTAAAATCACTCCCAACGGCTCTTAAAATCAACTAGCCGTTTGGGTAACGGACGGAAAACAGCTACCGTCCGATTCGGGCCCAAACACGGACGGCAAGGATTGAATCTCGAATTTACCGTTTGAGATTAATCTCGTCTGTTGGATCTGGGCAGATTTGATCTGAGCAGCGCGCATACTACCCTACATGTATTAGTAAAACTTGTTCTGGCATAATTCAAATTAAAACAGTTTACCTCAATGGTTCCGCGTACTGGCGCATATCTGCGCAACCTGGGTTCGATTCTTCTCCATGTCAGTTTAGGCTGAATAAACTCAGCCGTTCGATCGCGCTTGTTCTTCTGATTTCTTTGATAGTAAGGTTGGAATTTAGTCCCACATTGCGAAAAATTCTTTGCCATTGCGCTTTAAAGTTAATTTGCTTCCTGTTATTCTCAAGCTTCTTTGGGGTTGGCTCCCCCTTCCTTGACCAAGATTTCATCACCTGTTTCGGGTTGACTTGATCTTGCACTGTTGTCCATGTCATTTTAAGCTGAATAAACTCAGCCGTTCGATCGCACTTGTTCTTCTGATTTCTTTGATAGTAAGGTTGGAATTTAGTCCCACATTGCGAAAAATTCTTTGTCATTACGCTTTAAAGTTAATTCGCTTCCTGTTATTCTTGAGCCTCTTTGGGGTTGGCTCCCCCCTTCCTTGACCAAGATTTCATCACCTGTTTCGGGTTGACTTGATCTTGCACTGTTCCGTCGTCGCCTGCGAGCTGAAATTGCCGTGCTCCGTTCGGCGTTGCCTGCGGCATGAATTCCTTTCGACTATGGGCGCCCCTACCGGGTCAGCCCACCAATTTTTTATATTTATTATTATTTTTTTTAATTTCTAAAAGCCTGGACGGGCCAGTAGTCGGGTCAGGTCGACCCGCCCAATGCCACAGTGAAAATTCCCGAGAGTAACGCTGTTTAAGGGTGTTTTGTGGGATTTTTTGTGCCAAAATATTTAATACAAGTGTACCAAAATAATTTTATATTACCATAGTATTATAAGTTTTCTAAATGACTATGAAAAGAAATTCTTGAAAAATAATTCTTAAATAATTTTAAAAAATCAAATACCAATGTCTATATTATTTGTCAATAAAGCTTGGCCCAAAAATCAAAATTCAATAATTATTAATTTTATAACATTTTTAACTATTAATACTACTAGTGTGCCACATCATCTCAAAATTTAAACATATCAAATTTAAGAAAAATAAAAAGAAAATCAAGTATGAAAGCTTTAGTACATGTCTTCAATTTCCTTGAAGCTTGTCATGACTCCAAGAGCCTTGAAGACCACTATTTTAGACATTTAAAGTTCATGACTTGTCTTAATTGAATATTAACAATTTTGTTTAGAACAAGCCCATATGAAATATAAACATTTATTCTTGACTCATCAAACACAAGGGTGTAACAGTAAGGACAATGTAGAAAAAAATTTAGATCATGAGACAATTCAAACTAATGATTGTAAATTTAGAAAAATTTTAATTTGTTAGAAGGAAAAACCTCTGATTGAGAAATCCTAGCTTACCTATAATAATCAATACCATATCACGCAACACCTGTTAAAACATTAATGTACCCATCACCCCGATACTACCAGGCCAAGCTCTCTCCCACTTAGGGAGGATGATGTAAGAGCATCTAAAATTAGCTCATAAAAACACATTCTTTGGGGTCGCACCAGTTCCATCAATCCACCAGTATAAAATTTGATTGAAAATTGCTTAAATAATGCTTGAAATTGAGTCTTTTTATTGATTTCGTTGCCTATCATTGTCCACCATGATCTATTGTCATCAGCATCGTCGTCAGCACTCGCTACAATTGCCCTAGCTGACCTACATTCCCACATGACTTGTATTGACCCAGGAACACTGATTGACCTACGTTCGACCTACGATGACCTGCGCTGACCCTTGACACCTATTATTTTTTGCCCAACCTGGGCCTACCCAAAACCAGGAACAAATGCACCGAGACCTCCTCCTACATCACACGAATGGCGCCCCACCGTTTCGCCGCCCTTCGTTTCATCGACTATCGTCACTACCTCATGAAACTCACAACCTATTTAAGAACTACTTAGTTCAATTAATTTTGTAGGTTTTTTATTTATTTTTTTATTTTTTAAAATTATCTATGAACTTTTGAAAATCCTTATAAATAAGAATGTTCACCATATTAAGAAAAAATGATGGAATAATTTTTTTTGTGCTTTTCATCTTTGTAAATAAAATGTGTGTGCCCAACCTTAATTGAAAAGATCTTAAGTTTTTTTGTGAGAGACAAGGATCGAAGGTGAGAGACCTTTCACCATGAGAGCAACAACCAAATCTCTTGTGAGAGACAAGATTGAAGGTAAGAGATATTCCACTAAGAGAGCCAGCAACCAAGGAGAGCAACAACCAAATCTCTTGTGAGAGACAAGATTGAAGGTGAGAGATATTCCACTAAGAGAGCCAACAACCAAACAAGTTTTTGCTTCTGTCAACATCTACAGTATTGTCAAAAGGTTTAATTTTTCAACAACTTTTATTTTTTGGTCATAATCTAATATTAAAGTTGTTCTTTTCTATTAGAGTACTCCACAAAAAATTTGCTTAAATTCTTTATTTTATGTGTGAAATTAAATATGACAAAAATCACTTTTGTAGAATTTTATGCTTAATTCTTAAAAAATTGTTACTTACTCAACTTCAAAATCAATACTATATATTTGAAATGTCAACATTTAAATAATTTTAAAATATCACATATATCACTTAACACTGGTTATTACATATTATCTTTTTTATATTCTCTAATAATTTATCGAATACTTAAGTGTTGTAAAGTCTAATTTAGACCTTTAAAAAATCTAAGTCTACTCTACATTAATAATATATTAACAAAAACATGTTAAAAAACAAAATTTGTGAAAAGAAACATGACAAAGGGATTTTTAAAAAAAATTAACAAATAAAATAAAAATAATATTTTAATAAAAATTATTTTTGTTAGATGTTTTAAACTTTAAAAAAAAAAGACTTCTAATAAGTTTGTATCCACATATATGCATTTTGAATTCAAGGAAATCACATTCACGTAATGTTTGAAAAGCCACAGCATTTTTTAAATTGAAAAACGAAGAGAATTGATTAAAACTGTGGAAAAATCAAGGCTTTAAACTATTCTGGCCAGGTTCATGAGAGCAGAATACACAGCCGTGTATACATGTGTACATTACATCAACATGGTTGACGTTAATTCAGTTCAACAAATCAACAAAATACCATATGAAACAGCAAAGCAGCTCATAAGCATCACACCTTAGCACAGAGGACACTTAGACTGCTTTGGAGGAAGCCATGGAGGAAGCTTAAGGTCGACGTGCCGCATTAGAGGCAGCGACGGTCGAAACCATGGCCTCGACCCCGCAGATGTTATGGCCCTTGCAAATCTTGTAGTATCCATTTGCGCCCCAGTTCTCGCCCCACGAGTTCTTTATGATCCAGAAGGGCTCATCCTTCAAGCGAATGGGAGCATAGCCCGCAGAACCATAACCCACGAGAAGTACACCATGGTTCTGATGCCTGCTGCATATGAAGGGGCAAGACACGCCTCCGATGTAGAACTGCATGAAGTCTGCATTGATAGCAACTGCAGCGAAGGCAACGTTGGAAGATGATATATTAGTTACCTCATAAAACAAATACAACAAGAGATGAAGGCATGCTTGTATAGTCAAAACATAATGAATTGTTTGGAGAACAAATCTAATAGACACCAACCTGCAAGAGGGCCGTTTTTCACAAGATTTGCAGCAATTTGATCTTCATTGGCTGAGACAACGCTGAAATTAGAAACAAAAGCTGCAATTTTGTCCTTCTTAAAGCTGCAGATGCCTCGATCGGTGCCGGTATATGGGTAGTCTTTCTCTGTCTCGAGTCCACCTGATTTCAGCAAAAACCCAAAAGCAGTTGTCATCAAACCACCACTGCAACCCGAATCACATGCACCCTGCTCGGTTTCATCACACTGTTGCAACAAGGGAAGTCAGTCTCAATTTTGTCCTTAAAACAAGCATAGATATGCAAGAAATTACTCTAAACCAATGCAAAATCTTGCGAGTTAACTCCATAAAGAGTATAAAGGAAAGGTAAGAACAGTGCAGTGGGAGCTTCTTTAAATGCAGCATCATCTCAATACTAAAAATAACATTCAAACTGTGAATTTGGCAAAGTTTTCGTTCAACTCCTGAAGAATCAGATGATAATGATTTTGGTTCGCATGCAAATATGCAAATATTCAATAAGATCTTGGACATGCTTAAAACATAAGAGCAGCAGGAAATTTCCAAATGAAGTATAAGTAGCTCAATTTATGGCAAAAATATGCTTCACACGAGAAAAAGGAAGAACTGAATGGAAATTGATTTCTGCATAGAGATTTCAGGCATAGGCTAGAAATTCAGGTAAACTTTAGAGCCGTATTATTCTTGCAGATAAATATATAGTCAGCAGTAAACAATCAGGAAAGATTTAACCATTATGTTCAAAACGTGCAACAAACAGATGAAAAAAAGAAGCTAGAATTTTATGACTTATTCAAGCTAAAAATCTGAGTTTTTTTTTTAACTAATGATTATAAAAAAGAATTCATAATAAAGACTCTTTCAACAACCTAACAAAATAGACAACTGTACTTTCTTAATTTAATGAGTAGAAATTATATTGATTATATATTAAAACTTCAACATTATTTCAAATTTAAAATATAAGACTAAATTTGTTCTTGCTTGCACTCAATAAATCTCTCCTTAAATAAAAATCTCACTCCATTACATACAGATTGCACAAATGACTCTACCATAGATGATCAAACCATGGAAATTATTTATTGATCATTTGAATGAAGCTCATATGGCTCCACGAGGTCTATTTAACTATGGTGGAAAGAGAGCCAAACCTCCAAAGGAGCCACCAACTGCATGAATCGCTGGATACCAATCAAACCATCAGCATTGCTATCATTAGTTACATAAGTTGCACTAAATTGAGAACCATGTTTAATTTAATAAGCACTTAGCAGGACAACCAATAACATATAGATTAAAGTCTATGTATAGCTAATACATTAAGTGTATATCCCAAGTCCAATCTTTTTCCAATTTTCAACCTGTGACCAAAGCCTATAATCGCAAAAGATAAGCACTTTTTTCCCCACCTTCTACTAAGAAGCTAACAAGAAAATGGTGGCGCGACGCATACAAGCAAGGTCTGTGCGGTAATAAGATAAACAAGAAGCATTATCACGGTCATTAGTCGCTAAGCTACCCACAAAAGGTTTATGAAACACGCAGAGAAGCAAGGAAGCTTCAATTAAAAACTCAAATAGAGAGTCTTAGAAAGACGAACCATGTGGTCACAATCGACCAGCTGCTGCTCGCTTAGGCTCACAAGATTGCCAGTGGCTAGAAAGTTTGCCCCTTCAACCGCCCCAGCCGCACTGAAAGACCAGCAAGACCCGCAAGACCCCTGTTTAAAACATACAAAAAGGGTAAATCCAATATCAAAAGGAGATGCCCATGAAGGAAACGATCGAGGAGTGAGAAATGCCTGATCCTTGACCCCCGTAACAGCTCCACGATCCCTCCAGTCAAATTCGGAGGGCAAATCGCTGGTTGGGATAATAGGAGCCTCAGGAACTGCCCTCACGGACTGCGCACTCTGCCGAAGCCCAGCGTAATGTCTTCGGAATTCCACCGGCGTGAGGTCGGAGAACTTTGTGACTCCATAGACGGCAGAGGAATCGAGCTCCTGGTGTCTCCTCGCCCGCCGGAGGTTGGATTTGAAGACCTTGAAGCGGTGGGCCTCCTCCTCGGGCCCCGAGTAATTCTTCTCGAAGTTTCGAAGGAAGCTCGCGAAGTGAGCCTCCGCGTTCAGCATCAAGTCCTCAGCATCAATGGAGACGGTACCGTCAACCACCTGGCGGATTAGCGGCTGCTCCTCTCCGACTGCGGCCGGCGCGGCGAAGAGAGAGAGGAGGAGGAGGTAGAGCAACTGGCTAACCATCCTTCAATGTGCTTCAAACAAAAATCTCCTACTTGAAGGCCGCTCCACTTTTTCAGTTTTATATTGTTGTTTGCGTGCCGGGGCGTTCGCAACTTATTACGCTTCAACCCAGTAGCTTTCCGACACGTGTATCTTCTTGCTTGTACCATTGGTTTGGATGACCACTACGTGCACTCCAGTTTTGAGCTTTTAGTGGAATTGCAGTCGTGGCAAAGAGATGCCGAAAGAAGAATGATTAAATGTATTTTATTTTATTTTATTTTATTTTTTATAATTTGGGATATAATAAGAAGCATTAGAAATGAATTACAAATAAATTATATTTCATTTAGTCAAAACATAAAATACTAAAAAATATATGCATTACTATTATAATTAATAATATTTTAAAGTTTTTCTTAACTTATTATTTAAAACTTATGAATATAAAAAAGTACATATAATATTCATATGACCAAATTATTCGAATTGAATAAAATAATCTAATATGTTATTAAATATACAATACAAGGGATGAGAAATTAAATTAATAAATAAATAAAATTCACTAATTAAATTTTAAAAAAATATATGAATTTTTAACGAGTTTGTTATGTTTGTTGTTTTATGCAATAATTAAGATTCTTTCTCTCTTCTCAAAATATCTATATCTCAAATATCATATTTTTCAAAATATTTTAGTTAAAGATAATACATTCTTCTCATATTTCTTATTAAGATATCATTATCTTTAATATTTTTTTATTTTACAATTCATTCAAATATAATATATTTTATTAAAATATCTTTTTAATATAATATCTAAATGTGTGTCGTCATAAATCAATAACTCTTAATAAATAATAGATTATCACATATTGTTATTACACTGCTCAAATTGGCAATTGATGTTTTCTCTATTATAGCTATAATATAGACTAAAACGACTAGAAGGATAGAGAAGTTTTCATAAATTGAAAATTAAGAGCAAATAGTCTATATATTTATATGTGATAAATATATTTTGTGCTTTAATTACATGATTCATTTGAAATATAGTGTTATATTTCATTGAACCACATGATCCAACAACATTGAAATCTAAGTCATGGGCTTTCATTAGATTTTAAAAGTAATTTAAACTTATTATTTGAGAAAATACTGTTTTTTCCCATATAGTAAATGCTATTAAATAAGTCTGTAGCTAAGTTGCTTAATTGCATTTTAAATGTAATTTCTTCTAGGAATTCATTTTTATAATTTTTTTCACGATCATGGTTCGCCTGCATGGACATTAGAAGCACAACTCAGATTGGGTTGAGTTAATTCTAGGTAAAATGTGCAACAAATACATCCAAATTAATTCTCGTATATACTAATCTTGAACCCAACACAAACCTCACAAAACGTGACACAAAAAATTCTATTCGATTATGATAAAAAAAATAGAACGAAAATATGGAATTTATAATAAGTTAATTTCATCGAAGAGTTTGATAATTAAAACATTATGGTATTTATGTTAATTACCAATGTCCATGCTCTGCAGCAAAGATAACTTAGTCACGGGCGCGAATTTTCCAAAGAGGAATACTCGGATGGAAACGTCCAGCTTATTTTCAATGAAAAGATGGTACGCCGTACTTCATCTGAGACAAAGGAGTTGTAAATTATTTCCAAATACGAGGAAAAGTTAAATTAACCCGACAAATACACCGCGAGAATAAAGAACTGGCGATGGCATGCGGCACTCCCTGGCAGACAGAGAAGAGATCAAAGCAGCGGCGCCGCGGCTTCCACCTGGCCGAACTATTTCCAAATTCCCTTACAGTGGTCGCAGGACTGTCTTCACCGGCAAGCCTCGGTTTCTTGCACAGCAAGAAATTCCTGCTCCCGAAGCTACCGATCGGCTCCATCAGAGCTACACAGCAGCTACAGGAGCGTAAACCCTAACACTGGGTTTCGAACTACATCGAAATGGAGAACAGAAGAGATCATACCACAGGATGAGTCGCCGGCGTGATAGAGGACGAAGTCATCCAGATCGGATCCGAGGACGGGAAGGCGTCCTTCGCGAGCGTAGTTCTTGAGCACCATGCCGATGATGGCGGAGACGAGCTCCGTCTCCTTCACAACGAAGCGGAGCGGGCCGGCGCTTCCGAAAACTGTTACGGAGATGAGGATCCGGACGCCGTCCCCTCCCTTCTTTCCTAAACTCTTCTTCTCCGGCCTCTCTTCTCTCCGTATCGCCTTCCGCAGAGGCATCGGCGGCTGCGGTTTCTGCGTTGCCAGCGCGATCTGATTTCGGGAAGGGCTAGATCGGGAGCATCAAGATTGTAGAAGGAGACGGCGATAACGGAATTGTTGACCCTGCATTCAAGAAGGGACGATGCCGGCGAAGAGAGGGCAGCGGTGGGGATGGATGAAGTGGAAACGTCAAGAAGAATCGACGATCATTCAATTGGCTTACAACTCCAGTAAGATGAAGACGGATCGGAGATGTGCTCGAGTGCCAATCGCTGGTCCAAAACGTGAATAAATAGCTGTCTTCGGCTGCGATAAGGCCGTCCTATGCCGGTCGAATGCCAGGACGACAGGAGGCAAATTTTCTGTTAGGATTTGTTCTGTTTGATGTTGTTTTTTAAATATATATATAATAATTACGTGAGTAATATATATGATTTGTATTATTATTATTATATTTATGTATTTATAATTTAAATCTGTTTATTTTTGTTGGGAACAGATGCAGTAAGGTGGCATATCTGTTTATTATATTTCTGTTTATTTTCCCGAGTAGCCACATTTTATGATTTTTTTTTTCAGTTTTATTTTCTTTTATTAACCGAGGTTTAGTTGTTCCGTTGCAAATGAAATGGGTTGGCATGCACCAATCATCTGACCATTGAACAAGGAAGAGTATTTATAATCGAACGTCAATAAAATTTGAATAATTAATTAAAAAATGATAAATATGCACTTTTTAAAATATCATTTAACAAAAGAGAAATAAAAGCTTTTTTTGGGTCAACTCAGGATGAATTTATCCTATGAATTAAGGTTTTTTTTTTCTCTAATTTATCCCAATTTATCACATTTTTACCTTAATTTCTTCGCCAACAAACTTACTAAACTAAAAAAATCAATTGAATTGTTGAGCTGTTATTGAGAGGTTCTCCATCAGCAGTACAGAATAACACAAATTTCTTTAAAAAATATTTTTATATAAAAATAATACTTGCATGCAATTTTAGGTATCCCTTTTTTTTAATCTTCGAGTGGAGGAAAAGCGATGCTCGCAATAGGATGTGAGCTGGACCGGTCTTTGTTTTTTTTTTTTTTTTCTTTTCTTTTTATTTATTTATTTATTTCCGATTCGAATATGTGTGGTGGTTCTGGCGAAGGGAGGTGCTTGTGAGTGCCGTTGGAGAATGTTGCTGTCACCTTTCATCAAGACTGATAAATATATTTAAAATTATTATTTTGGGTTATAAAAAATTAATTTTTAATTCTTTTAAAAAAAATGTGAGGTTCTTTTTCACTTTTGAAATAGAAAAAGATTTTTTTGTGCCTAAAATAATACTTTAGTTAAATCGAGTATTTGCTTAGGAGTACTAATTGCAATAATCAAAGTTCCATTGGAAGAGTTTGATACGAAGGCCAATGATTTATTTGATCCGTTTCTATGAGACATGTTAATATCTAGATTATGATTTAATATGTTATTTTTATTGTTTTTGTTATAACAAAAAAATCAAAGTATGATTTTATTGTTATATATTTACTTTATTTTTAATTTTTAATTATTTTATATTTTTATTATACTTTATAGGATATCTTTAAGGTTTAAGTGTCAGCTAACATCTCATCAAATTTATTATATTTTTACTTCACTATATTTTAAGTGATACTTAAAAGGAGGGTTAAGCACATTGGAAATCAATTAGTGCAAGAATAAAAAATATAAAAAAAAGGCTTAAAATCCTCCATCCATCATGTTGTCAGGGCATAAACGTCAATTTGGCTTGGGTAATACTTTTAGAAATAACTCATTTAAAAAAATTAAAATACTTTGTTTGTAATTTTGAGAGTACAAAAGTCTTTAGTTAGATAAAATAGATATATGAATTTAGTTTATTTAAAGTTTTAATTGAGATATTTATTTGATTGGATGTTTAAGAGGATTTATTTTATCAAATAGGGATATTCTCATACATCAATAATTAAAGAAGTTTTTGTTAAAATAAATTTATAATTCTAAATATTATATCAATTATAAAGGAAAAAATATATATCACGCTAGCATTAAAATGATTTATTATGAAAGTTTATATGAGAAAAAATGTCAATCTCTTTTACATTATATTGAAGGCAAAGAAAGATACTTGATTGGACTTAATTTTGTTTATAAGATCATAGAGAAAATGAAACTAATTAAAGAAAAAAAATTAAATTATTGAGCATAAACAAAATAAATAATTTGATACAAAATATGAAAATACAAACTTTTAAGATAAAGAGAGAGAGGGAGGGAGAGAGAGATAGCAAGTTTTTATCAAGTTTAGTCTCTTGAAATAAATAATCACTAACAGTAACATAAAAAAATTAGATTTGATTATATTAAATATTTTTAAAGTATAAAAAAATTGATTATGTTGCATATAAATTAATTTTACTATTACAATTGATTGAAATTCATAATTATTTTTTACTCCATCATTAAATAAATATATCTCAAATCCATCTCACATCATATTGTAGATATGTTACATAAGAGAAAATAATTCAAATTTTGAATAAAAAGGATAAATTATTAAAAAAAAATAAAATAATTCTTATGATTAAAATGTTTTGGTATGATAAAATAGAAACAAATGTTACATTAAAAAAATAAAAATATACATATTAATAAAATATCAACTTTTAAATTTTGAGATAAAAATTTTATGTTATAAGAAGATTGTAACATTTCAAAATTATATTTTATATATTATGTTGAATATGACAAACTTATGTATTTGAATTTGTAAATACTAATATATTGATAAATAGGATTATTATTTAAAATTTTGATCTATTAAAATAAAATACTAATATTTAGTGTTATCTAAAAAATATTAATTTGTAAAATATTTTATAATTTAAATTAAATATATTTGCAAAAGAATTCATTAAGTGAAATGTAATAAAATTTTTTTTGTAATTTTTTAAAGCTAAAATAAATTTATTATAAATTAAAAAAAAAACAAATAAGTGACTCTAATTTACTTAAAAGTTTTAATTGGGATTCTCATCTAATTTGATGTCTAGGAGGATTTGTTTTGATAAGCCAAGGATTAAGAGGGTATCAATGAAACTGTCTCTCTTTTAGCTACTGCTTTAAGCCAAGGAATAAGTACAACAAGAGGAGGAAAGAAAACATTTGTGCCAAGTTAAGGTAGGAGACGAAGGGAAAGTAGCCGGCAATTTTGCAATCTGAGGCAAAGTTGAATGGAGAACTGCCACAGCTCTTAACCTTGTCGTGTTTAGCTTTCAAGGAGGAGGTGATGCAGCAGGAGCAAGGTAAAAAGATGAACTTCATCTTCAACATGTGTAGCTTGCAGCAAGATGAAAGCAATAATGGTGCAAGAAACCTTTAGAAAAGGCTTTAAAAGTGCATTGAAATGCAACAAAAATGAGAAAATCGAGCTCATGTGCGTTTCTACATGAAGTTTCTCAAGACTTTTATTCCTAATTTAGCATAGCATGCTTTAGGAAGCTTGAAGACTTAGGAAAGCTATAAATGATGATTAAGCTTGTGATTTAGATGCAATCCATTAGTTTTTGTTTAATTATGGTGTCTTTGAGATAGTTATTTGTCGTTATTGCTTAGATTTTTGCTTATCAAAATGTTTGGATTTACTTTAAGCATAGAATCATACACCAAATCTACATATAGTACGTCAAGCTAAGCATATAGTATGTCAAGCCAATGGACAATATGCCAAACCCTAAGCATATAATACATTGACGCTGATGAATGGTTTGTTGAGTTTACTAAATGATCTATAGTGCCCAAATGTATAGAATGTTGTCCATTGTGTACGAAACATCAGAGCATAGTATGATAGTGAAAAAGATGATGTTTGGCAACTTGGGCAAAACGAGTATTAACAAATATGTTATTAATAAAGAAGTAAATATGTTTAGTATAATTTTATATGAATTTATTGAGCATGAAGTAAAAAAAAATGAAGACTAAGAAAGAATAATCTTAGAAAAAATCAACTAGTTAAATTAGATTAATTATAATATAAATAAATTATTATTATGTATCCAAAATATATATTAATTTAAGTATGATAATATGACATCATTTTAGTTATAAGTATATGTTCTTATTTAATGAGAGATTTGTTTGTTTGTTGTACGATTAATTTGTATAGGCACATGAAAACATAGAGAAAGAGAACAAAATAATAAAACATAAAAGAAAAAGAGAACGAGGACAAAGAAGGAAAAAAAAAATGAATTTGAGCTATATTAGTCATGCAAGTTACATCAACTATGATATTAATTTGATATAATAATATGATGTAACATAAAAAATGAGATATTATTTTCTAGTGGCATTATCTCGTAGTTGTTTTATATAATGAGTTGAATTTAACACTGAATGCAAGCTTAATTAGTGTAAGTTTAAGATTTGTATAAAGTTTAACGAGCTAAGATGATACGAGTTGTAGCCAAAACTTTGTGCAGTACTTGACTAAGAGGTATTACAATAATTCTTCATAATATACTTATAAATTAAAATTAAGATATATGATGATGAAATATTAAATAGATATAAGATAATATAAGATCTTACAAAATTGAGATAATTGTGACTTAAGAAAAAATATATATTTTTTTATTTTAAGAAATTTAAAAAATAATAAATTTAATTCAAATATTCATAAGATTAAATATTATATTATATAAAAAATATAAGATATTTATATTTATAGAAGGAGCATGTCATTTATTTGTATTTTAATGATGATCTTTTATATAGGTATCTAATAGAAGTAATTTTTATTATTATAATTTTGCTATTATGAATTATTTCATTATCACGCTTCATTTTTGACAACAAAACTATCTATGAAACTTTGTAAGCTCGTTGCTTGTATTATAGTATATCTCACTAATATAAAAAAAAAATAGAAGAATTGGAATATCATTAGACTTAAGTATTTTAAGAGTGATATATACAAAGAGTTTAAAAATTATGTTTTTTATTACCATTTAATTTTTAAGAGTTCTATATAAGATACATATAATCATATTTTGTAGTTGATATATACTTGTTATAGTTACTATTATTATTTTATATTTTTTATGATTTATTTGATCATAAACAATGATTTTCAAATACAAATTTTATCATAGGTTAATGTTTTTCATCTTGCTTTTTACTCTAAATTATCCTAATCTTTTTATAAATGATAATATTATTAAATAAAGAGGACAAATATGATATATATATATATATATATATATATATATATGTTATATATGTTTTTTGTTTTGTCCAAACTTCAAAAATTTTCTGAACATAGTTTCATGCCTTGCTCAATGACCAAGCCAGGCTATCCGCCTTTAACCAGCCTCCCATTCAAAACTGCACGGGAGGGAAAGCGAAGATGTTCAAATAGGCCAAGCTGGCTAGGGTTTCGCCTTCTGTTGTACTTCGATCCTTTCATCCCAACAGCTTGATTCCAAACTTCAAATCTCCAATAACAGTTTCAGGGATATATGATGAGCTCCCCAATGGAAGTCGCTGTGCAGGAGGTATCCGCTGATTCGGAAACGACTGATCCAGAGCGCGCTATTGCCTTTGCTAGTAATCCGATCTCGCCTGAAGACAAAGTTCTCGTTTCAGGTAGAGGAATATCCTTCCACTTGTTGTCTCTGCCTCTTCGTACACTGTTATTTTCGTTTTTTAAACGCAGTTGAGGTTTGCATGAAGTCACATAGCACAGCCCGTGCCGAAGATGTCCGTATGGCTATAGAAAGGTTTATCCCTCACTCCCTCTCTCTCTCCCACTGCTGTTGTAACTAATAAAATTTTCTTCTGTTAAAAGTTTAGTCATGGAAACATCGAACCTTCGATAGTCGGACGTAGTTTGTTGAATACTTGCATATATTTGTCCCCTAACGAAATCGAAACTATGAATTTCCAGATGGCTCGAATTAGTATGAAATCTGAGCAGCTCAGTTAGTTCGTCACCATGTTTTCCATTTTTATGTTGTAAATCAACTTTAGGCTATTTTGATAAGTACATTGTGGCAATTTCACAAACTAGCCAAGTTTTTATAGAGTTTAATTTCGCTTTTTGCTAAGGGCAATTTCACCAAATGCTTTTTTCTTTAGCATTCATTTTTTTGTGAAACAACGTCAACCATCAAATTGTCTTTGAAGGATTACAAACACAAAGGGGGATCTTTGATTATTGATAAAAGCTTTTGTGATGTAGCTTGAAGGACATAGAATTGAGATGTGAAAATATCCTCTTACAAATTGTCAAGTTACTTTGTTCATTGAAATGCTTTAGTATGACCCATCCGTTGGATCATAGGCATGCATGAGCTTTCATAGTAGTGGTTATTCTTTTTTGTATAATTCATTAACATGTTTAACTAGAAACTACTTGGATGGTTTTTTATTCTAGTTTGCTATAATATATAGGTTCAAATTGAATAATAAGTTGATAACTTTTTGTATTTTTATTATAACTAGATGGATGTTGTCAATCTTATTCATGTTGATTATCTATCTTCTTTGGTATTTATCCCATGCTTCTTAGTTATGTTTTCTTATGATTCAAACACTTTGTAATGTCAACTTGTAGCTATTGGGTACAAACAAAAATCCTCTCTTCCTCAACTCATTTATATATTCCTCCTCAAGCTAAACTCTTTTGTGCCAATTGGTGATCACTTATAAGCACAATCGTGTCTTTTGTTCTAACCATTTAATGTGAAATTACACTTGTTTTGTCAAAAAACTAATTGTTTCTTTAATGATCTTGAAAACTCTCTTCCTAAATTATTTTGTCTCACATCACTTCTTTTCTCAATAATTCTCTCACTTCTCAACATGACTATATATACTCAATATATCTTTTTATTGTTAGAATCTATGTTCTAATACCAATAATATGATATGATCTTGGGTATGCTTAGGTACTAGATGATTTGATGTTGATAGAATTGTAATGTGGATGATATAGCAAGAAGAATACTAAATGGGTTTCAAAAATTATGAAAATTTAAATGTGCTTATAGTTTCACATAAAAACAAGCCCACATAAATTGATTTTATTTTTATGTTATTTTAATCATGTTTTGTCATTTTTTTTAATGAAATATACTTTTGTTCATTATTTTAGAGAATTTCAAAATAGCTTTAACCTAAAAAATTAATGTTGCTATTAAAGGTTGTGTGTTTTGGTGGCTTTTGTTACACCTTTTAGTAATCGTTAACATTTTGAGATCAAGACTTGTTGTCTTCTTGAAATTTTTATTCACCTTTAGCTTGATGAACATCTACCTCCAAGGCACATCCTTGTTTAGTCATTCTTTTCAAAGCTTTGTCTATCTTAAAATTATGCTAAACATCAGAACCACTTAAGGGAAGACATTAGTAATGCCATCATTAAGTTTGTGATCACCAAAGACAAAAATGGGTTTCTATCACTTAATAGGTTTTGTTCTCATCAGTTTTGCCAACTTCTATCATAGTTTTGTGAAATTCAAAAAAATATGACTTAAATTGGCAACATCACTTGGTTGCTTTCCTTGATTTACATATGGTTGATAATATTAATGGCTTTTGTTGTAATAGAAGTAATGTGTCAATGTGTGTAAGATTTTCAAAAGTGGAGTAGATTCTTCAATTAATATTCTATTATTCTCACATTTATTAGTTGACCTCTTTGCTTAAATTCTTTTGAGATATTTTCTCATTTCCCAATATTGTATTGTTTTCAAACCAGAAACCCATTGATTATGTTCTCAGTTGAGTGGTTTTTTTGCCTTTGTTTTAATGCAACATAGGTGTATTATAATCTTTTTAAAATTGGAAGACTAGTGAGAGTGGAAAAGGTTTATAGTTAACATACCAATGGTTACAACAATGATTAATTTATTTTTTTATATAATTTTGGAAATGGAATTCATGATTTAATCTTTTTTTTTCTTTTAGATGTGAATTATTTCATCATCAAGGCACACTTGATTTCAATTTTGGAGGATTGAAAGTTCTTAAGTCATACCTAGTTTTGATGTTTTTTATAATGTTTTTGAAAGAATAATGTCTAATTGTTGTTTGGATGTTTGAATCCTAGCACAAAAGCTACTTATTTTTATTTGAAATAATCATTCTCATGATGACCCTAAGAATAGACTCTATGCTATAACATGTGTTACTATGTTCAATCAAGTTTGCATTTGTAAGGTCGAGTCATGTTATTTTGGTATTCAAGCAAAAAACGAGTATAACATGAAGTGGAAACTTATTTAAAATATAAATCTTAATATTATGGGTAGCAATTACTCTTCAGGTTATCAAAAGAAGTAGCTTGGATTTTTTTAAATCTATCATGTGACACGAAGTTGAAAAATATGTGTTATGTTATTAGTAGGATTTATGCATCATGGATAAAGCGAAGGTGTGTAGTTAGTATGATGTATGATAAAAAAAATTTTAGTTGAAATATAAGATAAGTTTTATAGGATTGTAGCAATGACAATGTGATCATATGTTGTGTTATATTGGTATGTGAAGTATAGACATGCAAATAATAAGTGCACATTTCCATGATAGGGATGTTAAAATGAATGAGTATATATACAAAGATAGAGCTATAATGAGTTCATCTCTTAGAAGGTTGTGTATGTCCTTTTATGAATTTAAAAAGATTCTACTTAGTTCATACTATTCAAGTTTATAGTAGTAGATGCTCCAACATGGAATTGTTATTCAATAAACCCAAAGTTGGTCGTACAAAGAAAGATAGAACTAAATGTGAGTGCATCCCATTGATGATTAGCTCCACCTTAATGGAAGTTTGAAGAGATTTGAATTATGTTGTTTGCACAATCAAAGTTAGGTTTGTCGAAATGGAGTTGTTCAATATAGTGTAAAAGATATGGTTAGAGATTATTAGGAATGATATTGTATAATTAAACTATGATGGATTGCTATTTGAAAGGATGCAATGAAGACAAATTGTTAGCCAACTACACCTAGTGGGATTTAGGCTTTTTATTATAGTTTTAGCCACATTTATGCCCCGTGTTTTGTTGGTCTCTCTTTGCTTTCTTCACTATAGAAAATTTCATTTGAACTTGTGAAATTATTATTAACTTTGGCTCTTTGCACAAGAACGTCTGCTTACTTCCTACCTGTAATGGTTCTTTATATTATATTTCAAGTCCACAGCATGCTTGAGAAGAGGAGCTTAAGCTATGCTGATGGCCCAGTTCCAGTGCCAACCGATGATTCTTTTCTTGCTGATAATGTAGGAAGCATATCTATCTGCGACACTGGTTGGTAGTTTTCAAATCAGAATCTTCATTCGTTGAGTTTTTCCTTTTTCCCTTTGAGAAACCTAACCCTTCATTCTCTATACTCTGTATTTATCTGTAGATGAATGGGTGGAGAACCACAAAATTCTATTATTCTGGCAAGTCAAGCCCGTTGTGCATGTCTTTCAGGTATTTTTAGAACTTTCCTCGTGTTGATAATCCTTAAAGGTTCTTTTCATCATTCCTATCAAAACTCTTGGCTACACTTTATTGGTCGATGGAGGTATTTTTGATGAGTGTTATGAAAAATAGCACAGCAATAGAAAAAAAATAATTATTTGGGGTTTATATTGCAGCACAATACTAGACAGTGACTTAGTTGTGTACGAGTATACGGCGAACGTGTGCTTATCCTTCGTTTTCTGGGTCATTACTGTTCTTAATTTTACCTTTTAAGTCTTATTTTGCTGAAACATATCTTCGTTTTGCTCTTTGCTGGACAAACCACTCTACTATTTGTACTATTGTTCTCCTTAGCATTTCCTGCCGCTCTTTATGTTTGTGTACGATGGTTTCCTGTGTGCTTATTTTTGGACATTTTTTGTGATTTGTTTTTACTTTTCAGCTTAGTGAAGAAGGTCCAGGGGAGGATCCAAGTGGTGAGGATATGCTATCCTGCTTTTGTGAGTGGGTTCTTCCAGCAAAAGAGTTTGATCGATTGTGGGAAAGGTTTTCTGGTTAATCAATAAAGAATGTCTTTTTTTTTAAGAAACGTTCACACAAATGTTTACACAACTCCATTCCAGCTTAATATACGAGACTGGTCTCAAGCAGCGCTTACTAAGATATGCTTCAAGTGCTCTCTTGTTTACCGAGAAAGGTGTAGATCCATGTCTTGTTTCATGGAATAGGTAAGGGTTTAATTGGGCAATAATATACTTGCTTCAAGAGCTTTTAAGGAAATGCTCAGATACAATTATAAGTCTTAGTTAAACCTTGGTTGACTTGTCTTTTAGTCTTTGTAAAGTTCATTTCGAAACAATCAATCATTAGTTTGATCATGTATTCAAATGCACTTTTTTAATACAAAAATCATAAAAAAATTAAAAAAGGTTGCCAAATAACATAAAAATTTAGTTTATTCTTTTAATAAAAAGTTAAAAGGTACTTTAACTATTTAATAATTTCAATTATTTCATTAAGAATTTATCAGTATCATATAACTAAACATATAAGTTTTAATAATACACTTTTCAAAACTAATTTATTCATCAATAAAGTTAACATTCAACAACAATTGCAACGAATCAAATCTTAGTTGGATTAGTAAATAATAATTATTTAAATTAAATTAAAACATTTTACAGATTGCTTTTATACTGAAATCTATGCACATGTTGTGTTGTTAGTCAAAGTCAAATTTACATATTGATATCATACGTGCGTGAGGTTTTTTGAGTATCCTACTTTTTGGTCATTCTTGCAGAAAAATCAATAGCTTTAGATTTCCTTTTAAACTTTTATCAAAATCATATAAATTCACTAGATCAATTTTAATATTGACTATAACACTATTTAATTGGATTTTTGCTTATGTTGACAGGATTATTCTTTTGCATGGACCTCCAGGAACTGGCAAGACATCATTGTGTAAAGCATTGGCTCAAAAACTTTCCATACGTTTCAAGTCAAGGTTTAATGAGTTCTACTTGGATTACTTTTTCTTACAAGATTTACCTTTTTCTTTCACTTTCTTATTGGTCTTTAACTAGGTACTCTCTATGCCAACTTGTGGAAGTCAATGCTCACTCCTTGTTCAGCAAGTGGTTTTCCGAGAGTGGCAAATTGGTATTTAAAAATTTGCATTCCCTTCTACCTATTATTAGAGCAACCTTCCTGTTTTAGAAATGGTTGTTTGGAATGTAGAAGCTAGCTCTGTGATAAAAAGAATGTCCTAACATAAGAAGTTGACCTCTTTGGTTTGTCAAACCACCAAATATTGTGGTTTTTGTCAATGAACCATTATAAAGTCACACGCTCATTCCATCTTTCATCTCTTTGAGAACTTCGTAATCTAGATTTTCTATTCCTTTCTGTACTTTATGTAATTCTTTCAACTCTTAAATAAAGGCCAAAACTGTCTTTCATCTTCTAAATTAGTTCCCATTTCTGACTATTTTCAATGTATCCCTGGAAAATTGTGATCGTTTTAGTTTTCTTTTATTTTATTGTTATTTTATTTCATCATGATGTTTTCCTGCTCTGTGGGTCGTTCTCTAATTGAATTTTCTGGATAAACTTCTCAAAAAATTGAAACTTTTTAAGTTTTTGGCTAGAATCTCCAGACCATGAATTTGGTTTGACTTTTTAAAATTTCAAGTGTGCGCAGGTGTGATGGGGGATGATTTTGTATCCTTTTTGTTCTATAATGGTTTGTGCAAGTTGAACCAAAACCCAGCCTGAGCTAGCTATATTGGTTTTATGTTGTCTAAACAACAATTTTTTAAAATCCTTTAAATCACTATTGAGCATGCCAAGAAAATTCTAGGATTCTCTGAACCAGTATAAGCTGTTTTTATAACATGTTATTTTTTATGGGTAAATATAATGCAAGTTTTGTGTATGTTGTATTAAATCTTTGTAGTTAACACCCTTAAATTATATGAACTTTTCTTTAGCCTAATTGGATCACTTTTTTTGCTTCTTTTTCTACCCTTTTTTTACTACGAAATTGATTTTGGCTAAAATAAACTGCATTGAGCTTATTGAGTCAAATGAAAACAAAATGTATATTTGGAATGGAGGCAATCATTTTGTTATGGTTTATTTCAAATGTAAATGGTTTGGCATATATTTGTTATCGAAGAGTTTAATTTTGTTTTTATTTCCAAATAATATCCCGTCAAAAAATTCCACAATGTTTGCCGTTATTATTCATTTAAGGATTTAAGCATTGTGCATACATGTTATAGTACATCAAGTATGTATCTCTTAAATCTTATGGCCTCATGGGAAAAACTTATGGTTAATGCTTCTTGCAATTTGGAAGTTGCAAAGAATATTGAGGATTGCTTGAAATTAATAATGGTTTTTGGCATAGAATGATGTGCTACAATACAAATATGTGCACTGCTTGGATGGATAGGTATTGAGCCGATTATGAACCAAGCAGAGGTCAATTGGGCAAGCTCGTCTGCATAGAAATAACTATATTTATGCATGTATTTTTATATATTCATCATTACATGAAAATTCATTTTTATAAGTGTATCAATTCATGATAATGTGTAAAAAATTGTCACATTTAAATGTATAAATGTATGCCTGCCCAAAGTTTTGGCTAGAAGGTTGAAAATTAATATAGTTTTTTAGATCAAGCATGAATTGATGACTAGTGATACAGGTTTTGCTTTGATTGTTATGAGATTTATCCCCTCATTCAAATTTTGGTTGAACTCAAAATGAAATTGTTACCAGTCCTATCTTTCAGTTTTGAGTTGTTTCCCTGTCTTATTTTGAGAAGTATCCACCACGGTTTTGAATTGTGCAAGAAATTCAAGATAAGTTGCATAATAGGATACATTCAGCAACTAACAAATGCTTCTATTTTTTTTGAGAATGTTTCCTAATGAGAAACAGGGTGGAGTATGAATGGGAGTCTCATAATGGAAAGCAAAATAGCATATTAAAGGTTAATACAGATAAGGTATGCCTGGGAAAGAAAATAAAATGAGAGCATTGTTTTGGAATTGTATGGCGAGAATAAAAAAAAATTTGAGAGCAATATTGTGGAAAGAAAAATGTTGCAAGGCTTAGTAATAATTACTCGAGGGATAGGATGATTTTGAATTCATAAAAATTTTTTTTATTCAAATGATTGAACTTATTGCATTGAAGATTATTTCTAAGAGCTTAACAATGATGATGATTATGAATTATCTTTCTTGTAGTTGCCAAACATATGAACATTCTAATGCCCTTTTTCTAAATCAAATGTGAATCTGCAAATGATTATTCACCTTTTGTTGCTTTTAGGTAGCAAAACTCTTTCAAAAAATTCAAGATATGGTGGAGGATGAAAGTAATCTTGTCTTTGTTTTAATGGGTGAGTGAAGATTTTATAGCTTTAATATGTTTTATACTCTTACATTATATAGTTCGTATTGTGTCTTTGCTATCAAAAATTTATCTTTGTAGTTAACGTGTGTTTAATTTGATTCTATTGATTCTTGATTGACAACTTATTTGAGAAAATATTAACTAAAATTTGCTACCAAATAAGCCCTTAGCAAGTAATAAATGTTTGTACCCAACTATATACAATTAAAATATTAAATCTCTAATGATGGACACTTCAATTTTTGTTATATAAATATTTGTCTTAAAATTATGATAGGAGAAAAAATCTTCAATGATTGTTGGCATATTTTTATTCTTATTGCTTTCATAGAAAAAAAGCTTACTGACTTCTTATCTTTCATGGTGCATAATGTCACAAAGTGCATCGAGATATAGGTGCAATTCTCTTCCTATTTTGTTCTCTTGATTCGTTAACTTTTTTATTTTATGATGGACACTTCAATTTATGTAATATAAATATATGGCATAAAGTTTTAATAAGAGAAAAAATCTTCAATGATTGTTGGCATATTTTTATTCCTATTGCTTGCATAGAAATAGAAACATGCAGATTTTCCATCCTTCATGATGCATAATGCGCAGGTTGCATTGAGCTATAGGCACAATTCTTTAACATGGTTATGGCCCTTATCCTATTTTGTTCCCTTTATTTGCTTACTCATTCCATATGGGGTTATTTTTGTTTTAGGCTCAATTCTTGCTTGCTGATGAATTGTGGACTATGCCAATAAGATGAATTTATAATATTTATAGTGTGATGAATAGTTATCAAACTAAAATTTGTTTAATGAGTTTATTTTTATTTTTATTTTTGGAGATGAGTTAAAAAATGCTAGTCTAAGGGCTTCTATTTGATAATATGATAGATGTTGCCCTTGAATTGATGAAATCAAGCAATTTGGACTATCTGTTATAAGAAATTTTATAAGGGTTAATGGGCTTTGAATTTGTGGCAGATATTTTTATTACTTTGCATGAAATTATAATGAGGTATGAACTAATTTGTAGCTACATTGTTCTGAGTCAATTACTTTAATAGAAACTTAATGAATATTTTGAAACTAAATAAAGAGAAATTGTTGTACGATATTTTAAACTTTTTTGGTTGTTCTATCATACTTTGAAGTGTCTAATTCTAGTGAAATTAATTGTCCTTCAAAACTTATTTATTTTGATCCAACAAAGACTAATGCAGAAATGAGGCTTTAACAAGTTGTCATTATCTATAAGTTGATGTGGGCTTTGGGTTATGGCATTACAAGGTTGTGAACAATGAGCATCACATGCTAGAATTGGAGAAAAAAGTTGTCTTTGTTGGATTATTTGATTACAAAGATTAAAAAGTGCTTACTGTAATCATATGCTAAATTCTGCTAATGAAAAGTAGGAAGCCATTAAGGACAAAGACTCTTGGAAACAATTTCTCACTTGTCTATTGCACTTCTCCTTTGAACCTTCTCCTTTATGTTGAGGAGTTAAGGTTGTTCTTTGATGAATAATTTGTATTGAGGATCTTCTCCAAGGAACATTAAGTGATTTTTTTGTAGGTCTGTGCATTTGTGTATGTTCCAACTAGTATTTTATGGCGTGATAGACTGGTGTAGAGTAGGTTGTTGAAGTAGATTGACATTTTTTGCAACCCATTGCATCGAGATCCAATGTTGCTTTTGTATTTCTCAAGGGCATGATAGAGATGACCGTCCTTAGGAAACAAGTGTTGCTACATCTTGGATCTATTTGGCACATCAACTTTTTGGTGATGATTTGTGCTTGACTCCTTGGGAAAGTCAAAATACAGTGATGAGACTGTATTCATCTTCACATAAAGTCTTTGAATGGCCCCTTGAGAAAGGCAAGTCACTTGAGAATCATTTTTTTCCTAATTTGAATCGAGTGACTGAGATCTAATGTTCATTTTTGCATTAGTTTATCTATGAAGTTCAGTACCGTTGCTTGGTTCCTTTTGATTGCCAATTGAAGTTTTAGAAATCCTTTCAAGACCTTCAACAATTTTTGCAGTTATGAGAATGGAGGATGATATATGCCTAACCCAAATTATAATTACCATAATGAATTTGGTGCAGTGTGTTTGTTATTCAAGAATTTTGAATTCTTTGTTCATGTCAATTTTTTCCTTTGAAGTATGATCATCTTGCTTATATTGCTATATACAAGAGTATTTTTTTTTGATATCATGTTATACAATAAAAATTAAGCTGTGGTGAATTTGTTAATCTTCTAGTAAGGTTATCTTCTATTTTTGGTGTTGATATTCTTAAAGTAGTTATCTACATTATTTGGTAAATTTTTTCTGTAATTCTTTCAAACTTGTTATGGTAACGTTTTAACATTTTAAATTTCGAACTTATAGATGAAGTGGAGAGTCTTGCTGCTGCACGACATGCTGCATTATCTGGTTCTGAGCCATCAGATTCCATTAGGGTACTCCTACAAAGCTTTAAGAACTTTGTGACAGTTGTTGTTGCATGCTTTATTTTTTAGATGATGCATTAATTAACTTTGAATTGGAGAAAAATAATTGGCACAAAACTTTATAGATATAATTAGACGGTTTATCGGTTACGTTAATTTTTTAGTTTTATTGTTATTAATTTAAAGATATTTTGCCATACCCAGAACTCTGGTGGCTTTTATTTTGGTATTTTTTTCTTTTTGTCATGTGTTAACTACTAGTGTGTCATAATATGTTATGTATTGAGAGATCATGTCAAAGTTCAGTTCATGCAAAATTTTGTTAGAATGTCTATTACAATTCTTGTTACTGTAATGTATCCACCATACTATATGTTGTTAATGTGTTGTATTCTTTTTTATAGATTATATAGGATTCTCAAGTTGATTATACGTATCTTACAACGAGGGGCTATGTCATGTATTTACATTGTACACCTTATATTGTATAGAATGTTTTGAACAACTATGCCATTAAATTTTAGTATTTATGGCTTTAATATTATTTTAGAATTTCTAATATTCAATCTGTTATATTGAACATATTTTGTGTGAAAACCGATATTTCTCTTTATGATAGTGCAATAAAGGTTGGTATTTTGTGGATAATGCTTACATTAAAGTTAATTTTATTAAGTTTTTATTCAGCATTTTGGTTATTCTTGCATTTAGTTGTTGTGTGATCTGTAAATATCTTCCCAACAGCTTTATCTTTGATTTCGCACTTTTGTTATGACAATGAAGAATGTTGTTTTTTTATCAGAGTTTTGATTGTGGTTCTAATAGATTTATACAGTTAGAGATATTCCCATTAAAGATGTTTACAATGTCTTTTCCTAACTATATCCATACTTTGGTGTGGCAAATTTATCTTAATCAGATTTCATTGGACATCTCTTCTCATTTGTGTATTTCTCTCTGCACAGCTTTTGTTAAGTTTTCAATATTGAAGTTAATATGGTTTCATGTACGCCAATTTGTTGTTTTTCATTGATTTTTATTTTTTTATTTTGCTGTGAACCTTTTTGAACTTCGGATTCAAGTTTGTTTGGCTTCCATGACATGCTTTTCCTCATGTGGTTATGTTGTTGATCAAACTTTGTGCATTTGCATTATATTCATAAGAATGGCTGCATGCAATTTTTTTTCTCACTGCTAACTTAGAGATCTTCATTGTAACATCATTTGATTGATGACTTTGCATCCCAGAGCCACCATACATATTTTTCTTGCAGTTCCAAGGTTCACACCCAATTCATTATTGCATACATTTTGTGTGTTGCTTGTCTAATTGGACTTAAGTTGCAGTAGTGTGAACTGTGCCGCAATAAAATGCTTTTGTAAATTTCAGGTTGTGAATGCATTGCTTACTCAGATGGATAGATTGAAATCTTGGCCTAATGTGATCATAATGACAACATCAAACATTACTGATGCAATAGGTATATAATGAATGATTTTTATACTTGTTGGTATTCATTCTTTGATTGCTAGGATTATTAGATTTTCTTATCTTATTTTTCCTAATTTTTGTCATGTTTTTCCTAACATTTGTGATGGCATTCTTCTTTCTAATAATTTTTTGTTATATGTTCTTCTATTGTATAACATCTTTCAGTGATTATTCACATGCAATTGCATGCTTTATTTTGCTTGTTGCGTTGCCTTTCTTTAAATTTTATAGATGTTCTCAATCTATAATGCATGATATGTGACATACAATCTGAAATTTTACTATGTTATAGATAATGGATGCTGTAAATCCAACTAAAACTTATGCTGAAGTTTTAATTTGGAAGCATTAACTCTATGCAATTTCATATGTTATTACATATTGTTAGTGCTTTTGAAGTTTGAATATTGCAAACCCATTGCTTGAGAGTGAAATTGGCTCATAAAGAACAAAGTAGGTGTATTTATCCTTAGATTTTGGAGGAACTTGATGCATAATTATAATCTACAAAATGTCTAACTTTCGTAGTCTATGTGCTGCTTGAATGCTCGAAGTTGTTGGCTACATTGTTGGAAAATTTGTTACATTTCATGCTATAGTTAATTTAGAGAATAAGCATATTACATGGATTGAAATTTGATATTTTTTCACATAATTATTTTAGTTGTTACATTTTTTATGAGCACATTTTGTGACTTTTTATAATATAGGATAAAATGGTTATATAAGCACATGCTTAAAATATATTTTTTTTTTCTAAAACCTATTTCAAAGAGCTAACATATTCAAATATTTAGAAAAATGATATTATTTGTAAGATGAATATTTAGAGACTATTCATTTAATCTTATTTATAATCATCATTAATTAGAAATTATTAGTCATCTCATTGTTATTAGTAATTTTTAATTTATATTTTGATATCTTAATTATTTGTTATTTTATAAATGCACTTAAGTTAGCATAAAAGATATCAATTATCTTATATGGATTTTTCCATCTAGCTTGTTTTATTTATTTTTATCTAAGATTGATTTTAATTGAAGAAACTAATTTCATTTAACACCAAGGATACCATCTATCCTAGTTAACAAACATTCAAGCTCAGCGTTCCTTAGATTGCAGATGTTGCTTTTGTTGATCGAGCGGACATCAGGGCATACGTTGGTCCTCCAGCTCTTCAAGCACGCTATGAGATTCTCAGGTCCTGTTTGCAGGAACTTCTCCGCACTGGAATACTCAAGTTCCCTCAGGTATCCCTTCGATTGGAAGTAGAAATCCCACAAAATATTTAACTCTTCGGCTTGCAAATTAGTTGATTCCTTGGCCAGGAACTTCTCACTCTTTAGGTTTATAAACATATTTTCACAAGGTGCACAGCTAAAGTTTGTACAGTTCAAGATTAGTGAATATCTTTTTGAGAACTTTGAAGCTAATCGAACTAATGCAGACTCTTTGTTCCAGGATCACGAGGATCATGATCTTCTAAACTATTCAACTTTGAAAGAGAAGCTCAATACATCTGAACTGGAGAACCCGCAGGAATCACTGCTTCTCTGCTGGAAACTACTTGAAGCTGCAGAAGCATGCCAAGTAAATTTAGATAGATAAACTCTTATAAAATTTTAAGTTCATTAAAATATAATTAAATTAATCAATATATAAAATATTACAAACAAGTGAAACAAAGACCTCCAAGTTTATTGAATAATTAACATGTTCCCTTAGAACTTGTAGTATGCATGAGCTTTTTAAAATCTTTAAATGTAGGATCAAAATTCACTTGCTGTTGGATTTGTTCGTAGGGCCTGAGCGGTAGAACACTAAGAAAGCTTCCTTTTTTGACTCATGCTGCTCTTCCAAGCCCTAGCTGCTGTGAAACAAGTAAGTTTGTGCATACTCTTATAGAGATTGCGAAGAGAGAGGTTTCTGAATTGCATGCTTGAACTTTCCTGGTAAATTCCACCAAACAGCTGTTGTTTTCTATATACTTCTATCTCGCCCTTTGTAGCATCCCATCTTTACTGGTTCCGGCTTGATAAAACACTTGTATGTTTTCCCAACTTTGATCCATATGATAAGTTGGGCATATACAACACATTGCAACTATATTAATGTGGTGAGTTTTACTTGTCTTTTCTGAATTTGGTGTCGTGTTATTTCCTTTTTTTTTTTTTTGTATTTTTCTCCTTTTTTTTGAAAATAAATTTTATAAATAAAATCATAGACAATCTCATCTTTTAAAAATCATAATGAAAGTGATGTGAACTATTATGAAAGCTTTTTTTTTTATGTTTTTTTAAACAAAAATTCCAACTTGCATTGGAAATATTAAAACCAATATTTGTATTAAGTTATCATAATTTATATCAAAATTTTATTTTTTAAATTTAAATAGAGTTGGGGCAACTTAAATATCATAAATAAAATATGGCCATTTATTTAGTAAGATAATACATGATTTATCATTCTTATAATGTTAAAATTTTGTGTTGTATATCATCTAAATTTAAGTTATTAAGTCATAAAATAGGTTAAATTAATTATCATTGCCATAATGATAAGAATGTGTAATATGAATATAAAATAATTAATTTTATTTAATATTATTTAATGAATATATGAATAATATGTGATAAAAAGAAAAGATGTTTAAAAGTTTTTTTGAAAGCATATCTTCTTTTGTAAAAAAATTTGTGAATTTCTTTTATTTTATTTACAAGTTTTCTTTTAACTTTATTTTTATTTTTTTAGATTGATTGTTAGGTTTGTTCACATTTTTAGTCAAATCAAATTTAAGTATATTTATAAACATATTATTATGAATATACAAAATTATAGCTCTTTTGACATCACTTTTTAAGATATATTTTTGAGTATAGTGATTTTATTTTCAAAGTTATTATTTTAAACAATAATTGATCTACTTTTAGATACATATTATTCAAAATACTAAGATAGCTTATTTGAATAATTATCATTAGTTTAACTTTCAAAATTGTAACTCTTTTTGTTACCAATATTTGATTATAGTTTACTATTTTTTCCTTTTCAAATAAATGAATAAGTAATAAAAATAAATATTTTATATCAAACTAATATCATTAATTTAACATGCTCATGGAATTTAACTTTTTATGGCAATATAAATAATAACACTAAAATTCAAGGTATTTTATAATGTAATCTAAGCGATAACTTCAACAACATATATTTGCTCATGACAAAAAGCCAATGTACTTTTATTTCATATGTAGTGATTTCTTCTTTAAATAAATATCAAAGTTCGTGCCTTTCTTTGTTATAGTACTCATTTAATACCATTACAATAAATTTTCCCAAGTTTTGAATTTTTCTTTTAATATCTTAGCTTGATTACTTTAGTTTTTTTTTTCTAACAATTCAATAGTACCCTCTACTATTTTCTCTTTTCTCTAACGTCTTGGTCAAAGTAATTTTTCTCCTAAATTTCAAATTTTCTTCACAGTCATGAAGCGTTTTCTTTTGTAGTTGATCCCATATCGAATCTTCTCTTTGATGCATCATTTTTTTTAATGATTGTAATATCATGGTTTTATTATATTTAAGTGTTATCTTATTGTGTTGTCTTATACTAATTTGAGTAGGTTTTGTCTTCAAAATATGTCTTAACATTTTATGACCATTATGAGGCATAACATATTAAGACTTCTACCAAAGTCTAATTTGAAATCTATAATGATGGAGATGTTCAATAAATTATTAAGGAATAAGAAATATATTATACATTATTTGGGGATACGTGATGTGTGCAGTATTTTAGAAGAATTCAAATATTTGTGTTCCAAAGTTGTAGCTTGGATTATTAATTTGAGTAGGTGACATAAACTCTGCAAAGCATTAAACATAAAATTCTATAAAACGATTTTGGTCAAATCCAAATTAACATATATAAATCAAAGAATTTAAGGCAAACTTTATGTGAAGTATTTTGTAGTAAAACACAACTCTATCGTTAGATTATTACTTATAAAATTAAAGTTTCTTAAAGGAGTGCACATTTTTTTTTGTAATGTTCTGTAGTTCCATAAGAGTTAGCGTTTGGAGCACCGAATATAGAAAAGTACAAATAGGTTGAGGAGGGTGGTTTTTGATGATCAGATCAAGAGAGTGAAGGGGTGGATGAAGAATTGTGAATGTTGGTGGAAGCGATAACTTTTTGTTACCGACTCTCCTAGTGGAAGGTCTTTCATCTTTGATCTTTATCTCTCATAAAATATTTGGTTATCAGTCTTCTGATAGAAGTTTTCTCACATTTAATCCTTATCTCTCATAAGAAAAGTTAGAATTTTTTTCAACTAGAAGTGGGCGCACACACTTTATTCACAAAAGATTGAAGCATATAAATAAAAAAAATTGTTATATCATTTCATTAGTAATTTAAAAAAATTACAAAGTGAATCAAATTAAGTAGTTCCCAAATTGGTTATGCATTTCAGACGATGATAACGACAAGTGATGAAACTATGGGCAGCAAAATGGTGGGGCGAGCGATGCTGGCAAAGTTGCTAGTCCAATTTTCATGTAAGCATAAGTGAGGTGAAATAGTATGAGTCAAGGGGATAGGCATGTTGGCTAGGTCAGAGCTAGTTGTTGAGAGTAATAGGTTTTCTCTAAGATAGTAATATTTCTCAAATTAAGCCCAGCTTGTTTGTATTCGTTTAAACTTGTCATAAAATAGAGAAGTACTATACGATTGGGTTCATCTATTTTGTACCTAAGTTCATAATCTTTAAACTTATTAATATATTTTTTAACAGATCTATCACATTTGAAAAACTTTTATCATTTATATAACATTTCGACACTATAGGTTATTGGAATAAACTTGTTGTACAACCTAAAATTAAGATTTATCTAAATTTGGGATATCTCTTCATCATCATTAACATATTATTGCTCTAAATTTCTAAGAAACCTACAGGCAGTGTTGACGAGTTTACTAAATTGATACTTTCTTTGTTCACTCATTTGGTGAAAATTGAGATAATCATATATACTAGTTTGCCTATTTATATAATCCTTAGAATCAGAAGTATCATTAAAAGTTGGGACATCTAATTTTATGTTAGGGATATATACCTTTTATCTTGTATCCTCTTAGGATTTTTCTTCTCACTAGACATATCTAGATATTTAATTTTGTTTTAATCATTAAAAAATTATTTCTTTTCTTTATTATCATGATTTCTTCTTTGTTTATCTTGGTCAGATTCATCAAAATGATCATCATGTTTTCTATAGTTCATACGTTTTATAAGGTTTTCTTTTTTAAATCATTGGGTATGATATTTTTTCTCCTGTTATCTCTTTCTCTTCTAAGATTTGGCTCATGTTATTAGTTTAATAGGATTTGTCCAACCATCTTCGTAATTTGGGCTATTGATTATGATATTTCTAGCATGGGTTCTTGGTTTAAATTGTCTTTGGTTTTGGATTGTTTATTGACTTAGATTTTCTATTAGATAAGACTTATCAAATCTTGTGGTCATTCAAAAGTTATTAATATAAGATAATATTTTTAAAATTTATTTTAGCTCATAGATAACTGAAAAATACTTAAGTTCAAGTAATATATCCATACAATGGCTTACTTAAAGATATTATAGGCTTAGAATTAGAAATCTGGGATTACTAGGTAAGTAAAAACTTTTTTATAAGTTATGGTCTTATACTAATTTTAATAAAAGATATCTCAATTAAAAAAAATTAGTTTTAAAATAACACACATAAGTACTCATTTTGGTGGTAAAATGATAAAATACACATACAAGCAGAGTTTATAAAAGGTTAAACAAAAATTCACATGATCACATGCACTATCAAGAGAGTTGGATGTGATGAATAAAATTTTTAAAATATAAAATAAAATAGCTAAGGACTTTCCTGGTAATTTGATACTTTTGTAAATGGTTAATAGGTTAAGATCTCTCATTTTGAGCCTCTCTCTCGCCTTCTCAAGGCACTTTCAAAATCACACCATCACATTTCACACACTGAACAAGCTTATTTCACACAAGCTTAATAGTAATACTTTGCTACTTTATTTAAAAGTTTATCACCTATAATATGATGAGCATTCTTCTTTATAGAATTCTTAAGGGTATTGTTATACCCAGTAAAAATTTTTATGTTAATCTTTAGTAAATTAATTTTTGGCTTGGATGATTTCAGATCGACAGTAGGATGAGCCAGGAGCTCAATTGGAGGCTATTGGAATTTCTGAAATTTCTAGGGATTTTTCGGAGCACCGAGGTGAATTTTAAGAAATTTTCCCTGTTTAATTAGATTTATTGGATTTTTAGAAATTCGAAAATCCATTTAAATTAAACCGGAAATTGGTTTTACCGCGCGTGAACCGGACCGGAACGGTTCAGCGAAGGCGGAGACGGTTCGCCGAGTGAGTTTGCGCGTGCGTTCTGATAAGCGGATCGGACGGTCGTGATCGACGGTTGGGATTGAACCGGCTGATCGGGTGCTTACCGTGTCGATAGCGTGTCGACAGCGCGTATCGGGTACTTACCGTGTCAAAAGCGTGTCAACGGCGCGTAATGGGTTTCACCGTGTCGGCCAGAAATATAAAACCCTCGCGAAACGATTAGGGTTCGTTCGGCCGACCGATAGAGAGAGTTTTTCCGGCGTACGACGCGTGATTCCGGCGGCCTGGCAAGGGGCTTTTTGTGCCTGGAGATTCACGGGAACGAGGAGAGTCAATTCATACCGGATTCGTTCGGCGAGGAGCTGCGGCGAGCTGCGGACGAAGTTCACCGTCGCCGGCGTCGTTGAGGTAGGAAATTCAGTTTAAATTAGTGATTTAGTAGAAAATTAAAAGCATGAAATACTTTGCTTAATGAAAACAAGCATGTGGATGAAAATCGGATTTAATTGAATGCTAATTTGTGTCTTTTGCAAATTTCGGAATTCCTGGAAAAATTCCCATTTCGCCGAAAAAAAATTTATTAATGCTTAGGAGCATGTTAGGAAATTGTTCTCCTTGTTCGCAATCGCCGAAAATCGACGGAAGGATCGTATTGGTCGGCGATGGCGGCGGCTAGGGTTTCGCGGGCGGCGGGCGGAGGAAGGAGATGGATTAGGATTTAGTTAATTAGTTAATAATTAATCGTAAATTAATTAATTAACAATTATTAACTTAAATTGGTGCGGATGAGAGAGAAGCGGAAGGATTTATAATTCGGAAATTAATTCCGAATTTTTGGAAATGATTTATTTAATTTTAATGCGGCGCGGAAGAGGAAAGACGGGAGGAATTAAATTCGGAAATTTATCCCGAATTTTTGGGAAAAAGAAAATGCAGAATATTTAATTCGGAAATTAATTCGAATTTTGGAAATAAGATATATGAGGAATTAAACTCGGAAACTATTCCGAATTTCGAAAAAATGGATAAAGACGGAAATTGATGACGGAATTTAAAAATTTCCTGAAGTGGGGAAAAATGTTATCAGTGATGACAGTACAGCTGGAAACAGTCAGACAGAAGTATGGTACATGGATGCTACCAGAACAGTCAGTAATTGACAGTTGTGTTGCCTTGATGGCAACGGCATGGATTGAGTCAGTTTACTCAGTGTTGGCATATTTTATGGATTGGCATACTGGACCGGACTACTATAGACCCTATATGATGTTTTAGGGTAGTTGTGGTAGGTAACTATGCGGTTCAGACTTAGCTTCCACAGTATACATGTGACTGGTATGCGCCTTGTTGTACCTGGATACATGTTGCCGGATCTTGGAGTTAGAGATTGGCAATGACTGTAGGGGCGTGAGCTTCTATGGAAGTTGTTGGTAGAGGACTCTTTGGGACGGTGGCTGAGTCGATCTCTCCTGGTCCATGTGTGTAGGCCTGCGCGCCTGAGGGTGGCAGGGGTGTCTCGCAGTGGCTAGCCAAGTGTGTAGGCCTGCGCGCCTTAGGGTGGCAGGGGTGTCTCACGTTGGCTAGAGATTTTGTGACTGGATCTGTCTATAGTCTCCAGGAGATTGATTGACGAGAGACGCTGCGGTGTCGGGTGCTTAGGAGCCATGCGTGTTTCGAGATGGGCGTTCCCACTGGCACGCTACCTGGAAGCCCAGAGGAGAGCTACTCTGGTGTGACTGGGGGTGACTGTGGTTGGTCGGAGTCTGGGACTGAGAGTGCCTATCCACCATACCTTGTTATGCTGTATTCCTATATTTTTGCTATTATCCTTCTCTTGCATGTGAGTTTTACTAGCTGTCTTTCCTACTGGGCGTAGCTCATTCCTGTATTGTATATTTCAGTGGCTCGGCAGACTTGACGCTACCTGATTAGGTGGGATCGTGGTCAGCAGGCTTGTGGAGGATATCTGATGGTGATTGTCTGAGATATTCTGGTTAGTTGATTGTTGCTGTTGGATGTATTTAATGAGATTGTTATTCTCATATGTCATGTAATATGTGAGGGTAATTCTGACTTATGTTTCTGGTTGGATAATATTGCACTTGTTGGACTTGGTCTTATTCTTGTAATGTAGTTTCCATTTACTGCCCTACCTTATTGTCTTGGAGTATGGTGTGTGGAGTGCCATATTTTATTTGTGGATGTTATATATCTTTTTGTTTGATAGTGAGGTCATTACATGACTATGGAACTTAACCGTGGGGGTTCAGACTTCTATTAGATCGGTTCTCCTACCGGTATGGGGTAGGAGTATTGGGTCTAGTAGGAGTAACATTGCGCGAGTCCATCTGTTAATTCAGGAGTCATGAACCTGATTTGACGGTGTACCCGGGAGATGGGATCCACATTATTAAGGAAAGTAGGTGTGTAATGATGTGTTATATCCTATGTTTTTTGTAGGCTACTCAGGTTGGTATGGGACGATCTGAGCTGTCTATATAAAAAAAAAAAAATGTATGCCAAAAATCAGCCTAGGAAAAATGGGGTGTAACAGGTATAATATTAATTTATTAATTTAAGAAAGCAAAAGGACATTTGGAATACTAAAATACATATTTTTGAAATTCTAAAAAATATTTCAAAATTCTAAAAATCACAACAAATTACAAAAAGAATACTTTAAATTTTACCCAAAAAATTTAAGTAACTTAAAAGCTACGAAATTAATTAAATTAAGCAATTCCCAAAAAGTATATACATTTAGGGTGGTGGTAATAGCGAATGATGATGTAACAGCCCTAGTTTTCTCTTATTTATATTTTTATATTTTTTATAGAAAGAGCTCTGTGAGACGAATCCAACGATGTTTAATTTGTAATTTTCGGAGCTCTAATGCATAAGTTATGAATTTTTAAAGATTTGGGATAAATTTGTAACGTAGAGGATAAATCTGTAAATTTTAAATGTCGGCTTAGTTCAAATCCGATTGGCGGAGGATATATTTGCAAATATAAAATTTATAAGGGGTTTTATGCAAAAGAGCTGTTTTACGAACCACCTGGCCGTTGCTTCTAATCGGGTGAATTACGTTTGCGAAAATTCGATTGCATGCAGCTGCAAGGAGAGATTCCGGAGTGCGAGGTTCTTCAACAGTGACTGCGGCGAGAATTTCTTAGGGGCGAGATTTTGGCAGTTGCCGCCGTACTCTTCGAGGAATTTCCGGCCTGCAACAGTGACGGCCGGCGAAGATACGCAAGGTAAGAAAAAATTTGCTTCGTCTTCGGGGTTGTGTAAGGGTTTTTTTTTCGGTGAGCGACGGAGATCGAGAGGGGTTGATTTGGCCGGCGGGAGACGCCGGAGGTCTCGAATTTCACCGGCGAAAGGTTTCGGTTTCGTCGAACGCGAGAGAGAGAGAGAGAGGGGCGGCGTGAACCGGTCCAGGCTTTGGACCGGGTGACGCTGCTGAACCGGATGCCGAGCGCGCGCGGTCCAGCGCGTCGAGCAGGCGCGGTCCAGCGCGTCGAGCAGGCGCGGTCCAGCGCGCCGAGCACGCGCGGTCCAGCGCCGAGAGCGCGCGGTCCAGCGAGCCAAGCGGGCGGTCCAGCGACGGCGTAAGGAATTATGGAATTTAGAAAATTTCAGTTTTGGAAAGCTGTTTGGAAAAGCTTTTAGAAAGTTTTTCTGCGCGGGCGGTCCAGCATAGACCGTGGCCGGTCTAGCGCCTTTTGGGATTTATTTTGGGGTGTGTTTGGGAAAGCTTTTAGAAAGCAATTTTTGACTAATAAGCATATTTAAATTAATTATTTTTGTATTTTACGGGCTTGTAGGACATCAAGAAGAAACAAAAGTGAGTAAGACGGTTGGTACAGCAAATTCAGGTAGAATAATTTCCTAACCCTGTGATGTAGCACGATATTATGTGTTTTTACATGCTTTTCTTACTGTTATAGAATTTTGATTGTTGCATATGTTTATGGCATAAAAAGGAAGAAATATTATGGCATGGATTACTTATGTATTTGCATGAAAAAAGAAAAAAAAAATACATGGTATGATAATGAAATCAAAAGAAAGAAACAATATGGAAAAAAAAAATCTTTTGATATGGCATAATTGTTTGGAATCATGATTGGAAATGGTAGAAAAAAAAAATGGATTCCCAGAGAACATTATCCTCACCACTAGGCTCAGCGTGTGGGATCGCAGGGTATCGATCTTCGGATCAGATATCTGCCTAGTGTTATGTGCTATGACTCCATGATGATTACACCAGGCTCAGCGTGTTGGATCGCAGGGTATGGTACCATACCTGCCTGGTGGCACTAGGCTCAGCGTGTTGGATCGCAGGGTATCGATCTTTGGATCAGATATCTGCCTAGTGTTATGTGCTTGGTTGGATGCCGGCTAGAGGACAGTCATTGATGATTGGATCCAGAGGATAATGCGTCAAAGGGAATTGGGCCCGGTAATAAGCACAATATAAGGAACTTGCATTTCTTTATGGTTTTCATTTGGCATTACCTTATATAGATGACATATGGTATGATTTTAGCTTGATGCATGTGATTCATCTTTACTGTTCATGGTATTTTGTTGTGCCTTTTTATTTACTTGGTTAACTATGTGGAATTATCTACTGAGATATATAAAAATCTCATTTAGTGCTTACATCACAGGTCATGAAACCACTGCACCGAGAGATGGGAATGATGCTGTTACAGGAGAGCCCTTTCCAAGAGATGTGTGAGAGGAAAAATTTTAGTGTGATTAAATGTTTAAAAACATGTCTTTATATATATATACTTTGGATTTTGAGTTAGTGTTTGTCTTACCGTCGGGTCCCCATCTTTGATTTTTGGGTTATTTGTCCTCACTTGATGTAACAGCTAAGCAAATTTATGATAATATTATTATATAATGGTATTTGGTTAGGTGGGGGCTTGACAGATGAGGTGGTAGGTGGCACGAATGACACAAACATGTGAGGCATAGGATGCCTCGTGTTTGGTTTTAGGTCTATGTAAGTCGAAGCAAAGTAGTGTTGGTTAAAGGGTCGGTGAGTGAGTTTTGGGTCAGGTGGGAGTCAATTAGGTAGAGCAGGTTGGCACGGGCTCACTGGTCACATGGTTAACGTGGCTGGCAGGTTGGTGCGAGGGTATGTGGGTCAGTGCAAGCTGTGACACTAAAGTTGACACTGACGGTACGATAACAGATGGCAACGGAGGCACCAGACAACAACGAGAATAGTTCAAACTTAATTTTTAGCCCTTTTAAAGTCATTTTTACCAAATTTTATATCAACAAAATTATGAGACTACTGAAAGGATGACCACTGCTGAATTTAGAGCTAAAAATATATGAAAAGTTACTAATTATCCTTCAAAAGATTGAAATAAATGGTATAAATAAATAGCTTGTTAAATTGTTCGAGGAAAACAGAAATATGTAATAAATAAGGGTCAGCTGCAATTGACCCCCATAATAACAATGATAATATAGACTAATGAGAAGTATTAGGCCCAATCTTAACAGAACTCAGAGTTTGAATAGGACTAGTATGCCTCCAAGTAGAACTTTTATGTGATTTACTAGACACTACTATGTCAATTCGCCACAAATGGGATATCAAGAAAAGAAAATATTGTAGGATGTCTTCTTTTTTTATAAAAATAATTATGAAAGTAGAGCAATCATAGTTATAACCAACAAAGTTGAGATAAGGTATACTTACGAGAAAATGGTGAGTTATTAGGGTATTAATTTTGCCAGCCCACATTCTAGATAGAATTAGATAGTTCTCAAAAAAGATATTGAGGAGTCATATAACTATTTTATTACAACCTCTTAAGGTAAAGTTTATCCAAAATTAGTTAAGAGTTTTTTAGTGGATATAATAAGTAAAAAATTTTTTTTCTTTATTTCTTTTTTGTTTAGTAAAAGGTCTTATTCTCTAATACCAAAGTTAATGTAGAATAGAAAATCATATTCTTTAATACAAAAGTTGAATCACTAAACCAAAGAAAAAAAAATTAGTAAAAAACCATATGCTCTAATACCAAAGTCAATGTACAATAGATTTAAAATTATATGATGGTCTAATTTAATGTCTAAAATACTGATCAATAGATTATTATAGAATATAAAAATATATTATGTACTAATTAGGGATAAATGATATGTGTAATATTTTATAATTATTAAAAAATTAGTATTTTAAAATTGTAGTATGGATTATTAAATTGAGTAGGTGATAAAACCTTAAGTATTAAGTAAAAAATCTTATAAAATAATTTTTAGCTCATCTAATTTTACACATAAAATAAAAAATTTAAGACAAATTTTATGTGAAATATTTTAATAGAAAAGAATAACTCTAATTTTATATTACTATATAGAAAATAAGAAATTCTGAAAGGATAACACCTTTTTTTGTTATAATATCTTATAATTTTGTAGGCATTGGCATTTGATGCACCAAAGAAAGAAAAGTGTGATAAATTGATAGTTTTGGGTTAGTGGAGAAACTTGGCTTAGAAAGGTAATAAGATAATATATTAGGATTTGAAGCATTGCTAAGGAAGGTGGTGTTTTTGTGATTAGATCAAGAGAGTGAAAAAAGTGGGTAAAGAATTACGAGTGTTAGTAGAAGCGAGAATTTGTTTGGTTATCAGCTTTTCTGATGGATGGTCTATCACCTTTGATCATTGTCTCTCACAAAGAATTTGATTATCAGCTCTCTCGGTGGAAGGTTTCTTACTTTCAATCTTTGTCTTTCACAATGAAAGTTGGAATCTCTCCAACTCGAGTTGGACAAACACGTTTTTGTTAATAAAAGCAAAAGCATACAAATAAAAAAATTTATGAACATCCTAATTTATAGGAACGTTAAAGTTTCATGATTAATTATTTTTTAAAATGGAAAAAAATGAAAAAGTTGCAAAATTAATTTTAGGCGATAGCAACTTCGAGTGGCAAAAAGGTGGGGAAGCAACATATACAGAGTTGTTGATCTAATTTTCAAGTAGACAGAGATAAGACTTAACAAAATGGGTTGGTGGGACTTTAAGTTGATATGGATCATTGCGAGTTGGAGCAGATCAAGCGGGTCATCATGGGTTGATCTCATGCTTTTGATGTATAGCTCCTTTTTAGCATGATGTACAATTTTTTAGATAATAGTAATATGATTCCTAAAATTTTTTAAAACATTTAAAATTTTAGACAATTAAAAATAACTATGAACTCATTGTTTCACATTTTGGATATAACAAATATTGTTTAATTAGAATCAAAAATCAATTTTGAAATCATTTATGTTTTATTAATTTAAAAATCTTAAAATGTTTATTAAAATATTTATTTTTAATTTTGAGATTTGACAATTATTGTCTGTATATTGAATGTCTTGGTGACATAATAGCTAGTTGGATTAATTATGTCATATTTTAGGATACAAAAAATTCATCTTCAATTGAACTTGCATGTACAGTATTGTAATTTTTGTTTTTTTTTTAGTACAATTATTGTTCATTTTTGAGATTGGGAAAAAAATAATTTCTTAAATATAATTTTTTTGAAATAAGTTTTTAATAAGATTGATCACTACATACTTGTAAAATAGTATCTTAATGAGATTATTAATTATTATTCATTTGAAAGTCTCATTTATATTCATTTATCTAATTAAAACTTATGTTCTCGACATCTAATTCTATGAATCTTGATTTAAATTTATTAATTTTTTATTTAAATAATAATTTTATTTTCATATATTTATTTATTTACAACATAAATTTTTAATTATAATTTATTTAATATTATAATATCTCAATTATACATTTCAACATTCTTAATTCAAGGTGTTTAAACATTATAGCATTTCAATCACATCAATAGAAAGAATCAAATTTGATTAAGTATTATTTAAATAAAATAATTTTACAAATTAAAGCTTCTATTAGTGATAAACATCTCTTTAATAATCAATATATAGTTTTTAATACTTAGAGTTTTCTTCTTGACCATGCTATTATCTTATCTAGAATTTGATTTTTTTTTTTTTTTTTTTTTTTTTTTGATAAAATCTGTCTATTGTTTACATCTTTGTTTCTATTCTAGTTTCATATCATCTAGACTTATTGTATGAGCTCCACTTCTTATTACTTGACATTTGTATCATATCTAATGGTTAAGTGGCATTTTGTATAGTTCTAGCAAAGCATGAAGATTGAAATATTTCAAGTTTGAATTGTGTTACATTTGGTCTCAAATTATTCCTTGTTGATTGGGTGTATGTTCTAGTTGAGTATGATTTGAGCAAAATTGACTTGATTGGTTTAATTCGAGTTCAAGATGGGCTACCAGTTTAATTCAGCTCAGCCAACTTGAAATAGGCTCAAGTTGTACAATTTGGGCTTGACTAAGTTAAAACATGGCTCCATTCCAGTCTGTTAAACAGTTGTATCATTCGGAGGAGCGACGCCCATTGTTCTGTAGTAAGCCTCCTCCGCTTTGGCAAATCTCGCTCGAAACAGCTCCCACTCTGCTTGGCTCCGCGCCCTCACCTGCGCACAACGACGACATCAGCACATTTATACACCCCTCGGCAGGCGCAGATGAGCGCGCGCGGGAGAGAGAGCGAGAGATACCCCTGCCAATGGAGTGCTGCCATCCAGTGCTTTTCCCTGAGGAGTTCAAAACACCAAATGTGAGTAAAACGCCGACCATGGCCAAACAAGAAACGGGTCACTCACTTGATTCCCAAGCGAAGGAATCCCCTGATGAACAATCCACTGTGAGTCCACCACTCCTATCTTCTCATGCGCTCGCTGTTTCAGAGAGAGCAGTTCGTGAGGTTCGGAACAGTGGGGAACAAGTCTCTGAATCGAGCAGGTTGACTTACCTCCACGCATTTTCCGAGAAGAAGGTCGAGACCCCATCCGTGGACCAAATCGTTCTTCCAACATGAAAGAAAAGATATTGAGGGATGAGAGGAGGAAGACGATAACGGGCAGAGTGAATGTCTCACCTGGATCATATGCCACACGCATCGCCATGCGTTTCGGGAGAAGACGGGGGCCATTATCTCCACAAACCTGGAAGGAAATCAACCAATTCAACAAAAGATTTACAATTGCCGCTTTGTTAATGGAAGAAGGGGGTTCGCTGTTCATACCCGGCGCAGGGAGGAAGATGGGGATCGCTGCACCACCCAGGCCTCTCCTTTGTTTCCCTGTTTCAGTTCTATTTTAACAAATGCGTAGGAAATAAAGCTTCTTTGTCTGATAAAACTATTACTTGTGAACTTCGCTGTCGTTTTTTCTAAGTGTAATGCTCCATGCAAAAATTCCATTGTTTGGGTCCAACGCAGGTTGGGAGACTTCCAAAGCGTGTTTCCTCACTACCTTAACGAACTCCTCGGCGTCAAAATTCCCCAATCCAAGGTCTTCGTCCCAGATGAAGATATACTCGTAACGGGAGACTATGTCCGGGTGAAGAAATCGTTTCGCGTACCACCTTTAAAGCAGACCGAAGTGAGAGAAAGAGTGAGGTGATGGCCCCGATCGGGCGAAGAGGAGCGCGGATTGATGACTCACCACTTGGTTTGCTTCTCCACGCTCACATGAACCACTCGTTTCGACCACTCGAACTCGTTCCAATCGCTCGTCCTCCGGTCGTAATGGAACAAGACGATGGTAAAGTTATCCGAGAACTGCAGCGGCGCCGTGAAAATTCAGATTGTTTTGAACATTGGAATTCATAAGATTTGCAAAGATTTAATCTTTGTCTACCTTTTTCACCGCTGCGTCGATGTTGTTCTTCTGATCGAGTCCAACCGTGAAAGCTACCAGGTATTTCTGGTGACAGTTTGGGTCCTGGAAGAATGGCGGGATAAAAATCGTTTCTTTCTTCCCGAAGTTTATTGACCTCAAAGAGTCTTGCATCAAGCATACCTCGCTGGGATCACCCCACAATTGACGAAGATAAAGATCCGATTCCGGTTGGATAAACTCAGGTGGTAGTCTTTCGGTTCCTTTAGGATTTGAAGGAGCATAAATCTGCAAGAAATGAATCTTATTAATTCTGTCGCAAGCTCCGTTAGAATTATACATCAAGGATTCACCATACCTCTTTGAAGCTATTCGAATTGAGGATTAAATGCGTCGAAACTTGGTTCAGGAAAGCTAGTGTTCCGAAGGCTGTAGCCTTGTCTTCAACGTAGGAAAGAATGTTGCAGGGAAAACAGAGCTGGTAAAGCAAAAACGAACCTCAGAAACAGGGGAATGGCTAACATCAAATGAAGGCAACTACCTTAGTTAGAACATTCAGCGATGGAAACGTTGTTCCAAGAAAGAAACCAAGCGTAACGCCGAGGACTGCTCCTATAGCGAGCCTCGTCATCTCGTTTGGATTGCTAAGAACTCTGCAACGCATGAATTTAGTTAAGCGTATTTCTTTACAGAGAATTGATTCGGGATTTGGCATAACTCTCCAATCTCAAAGTTGAGAGATGGAATAAGATGGAAAAGGGTGAGGAGAAACTAATGGCATCTTCTCAAAAATGTTTCTTTTGAAGCAGGGCAGCTTAAGAGATTGGAGATGATTGTATCCGCACAAGGTTTGGACTTTAGTCTCGTATTGGAGGGCCGGCAAGAACAGAGGTAAACGCTTTCGCCTCCTTCTACTCTCGGCTGAATATGTGCAATTCCTCCCTTGTGTCAAAGTAAACTGGAGGAAAGCTAATGTTGAAGGAAAGAACCGAGAAGAATGACCTAGACTACTTCGTTATACGAGTGATGGAGATGGGAGGGAAGGAAGAGCTCAGCCATATGGCGAACAGAAATGCCGGGAAATGTTTTTTATTTTTATTTTTATTTTTCTTGAAATTTCTGTCTTTCGTGTTGGGATTTGATGTTTAAATTAATAATATTATTTGTTTCATTTTTTCTCCAATACTATATCTTATATCATTGCTCCCAAAAAAAAAAAATTTCATTATTAGTAACGCACGTTGCAACTTGTGAATTAAAAAAAATTGTATAAATAGAAATAAAATTTTAAAAATTATTTGACTTCAATTTAAAACATATTATTAAACAATTTGGGTCAATAAATTATACTTTTAATACTTTAAATAACATTAAAAAATTGTCTTATTCTTTAATTATTTTTCAATGTAAATAATAAGTTGATTTCTCTTTTTGAATATTGAAACACTCTGTAATAGTTTATAATATTCTAACATTTCAAAATATCAAAATATTAAAAAAAAAACAACAACAACAACAAAGAAATAGTCAAAAACAATTAGAAAATTGATTATTTGAAATATGAATATTATAATATGCTTGACCATTCTTCTAATAATCCTCTTATTTTACAGAAAAACTATTTAAAAAATATTTTGAGAAATTTTCAAGATGGAAGAAATTAACAATCACTAGCGTAGCATCCAAACTACAAAAGCACATAGTGAAGCCGAAGCAAAATGCCATTGACAAACGAAGCATAACGGTGAAAAAAGATACATTCTTGTTTCAAGAATAGGTATATACAATTTAAATTCATCTTCTCCATCAATAAACAAACCTAGTTGAATAGTAATAAACCACCAACTTCCAAGTGTAGTTACTTCTATACAACACTTTGGAACACTTCAAAAAAGCATGTTGTATTATTATTATCCAGCACACATTTGTCTCCAGGTAATAGAAAGACAAATAAATTCTTCAGCTATGTAGTTATACACCTCCACCTATAAAGCAACACCCATGATGAGAACTTAGCATAAAGAATCAGTTGTGTATTCTGCGGTCAAGTACTTTCATTCGACAAATGTTGAATGCTTTGCTTCGCAGATTTAAAGGCAATTCTTTCAACAAATCAGCTATGGCCAAATCATGCCTGGTTCTCAGTTCATCAAGCTCTTTTTGATGCTTGAACATGAGGTCTTCTAGTCTTTGCACAACAGCACCAAAATCTTCGAAGTTGCTCTCTTCCAATGTGTGCTCTGGCTCCTGTGATCTCGCTTCTATTCCATTCCTAGTCAAAGAAAGCAAATTGAATTCTTTGATGAACATTTGTTCGATCATTCCTTTGGAAGAATCCTTCATTGGATCAGCTTCGTTGGCATTAAAGTTGTGATGGGAGTTATCCTGCAAGTTATCTACACTTCCATTAACTCCAGGCAAAGCACCATCGCTATCAGGAGATTTATTGGGTGAATCCGACCAATATTTTCTACCAGAAGGAAGCCTCTCTAAGACAAGTTCGCCAGATGACTGTTGTTCCAGGCCATGGCCACCTAAGTGTACTCCATGAAAGTTATTTGGCAAATCTTGTATCTTATCTTCCTCGATAAAATTTTTCTTGGGTATAGTTTTGTTGTAATGATCCTCATCAAGTCTAACTAGAACCAAATCAGGAAAATGATTCTGTATCTCAGTATCCATCTTATCAGCAATGAGTGTAATGTCCTGATCTTTAAGGTTAAACTCAGCTACCAACTCAGTAGCCACACAGATTGAAGTATCGGATTCAATATCGAAAGTAAAGCAAACATCGTGTGATTCACCTAATAGTACAGGAAAGTAAACATTAAGGAAATGAGGAAGGAAAAGGAATCAAAAGAACAAATTTAAAAGAGTTGCACATATAAAAACCTGAAGAATCCCTAAACTTGACTTCCAGATCGACAGTGTTGATGTCTTTTCTTTGACCTGCAACTGTGCACTCAATAACAGTTGCAGGTGACTTCAATCTATTAATATCTGCATCAACAACGATAAGTTCTTTGAAATTGAAGCGAAAAATATATGTTCTTTGAAGAAATAATTCATTATTGAAGAGCATTCACCATAATCCTTAGCAATTACAATTAAAAAGAACGTCTGTGTTTATGAAATGTTGGAGTTAAATTCATAAAACTTTCAACTAACAGGATTCGATTAAGCTAAAAAGCAAGTCATTCCAGCAAATACCCGTACGTTTTTGCTCCAATTGTTTAGAATGACGCGTATTGCCATCGTCAGGCTCAGTTTGAAGAAAAGGATCCCTTAACAAATCTATTGCAGGCAATCTCTCAGAAGCATTAGCAATGCACTTTTCTATGAATTGCCTCACATCTGGATCCTTCACCTTTGCCAACGAAGCTGGCTTGATCCCCTGCAAAGAAAAAATTGCAAAATAAAATAAACCAAAAGAAAAACAAATTTCAGGGTCATATTTCATATAAAAATTGACAACAATATGGAAATGCTATGGATAAAATAAGGCAAAAAAGGATAAAAGAACCACAGGAATTAAGCTAATATTAAATTCAAGCATCTCTTTGACTTAAGCAGTTAGTACTTCCATTAATATAAACAACGGCAACATTACAAGAAAAGCATTAGCAGATTAGCATAGCATGACACAATCATAATGCAAATTTGAAGAATAAATTAGAGCAAGTCTTCTGCCAACAAAGATAGCAACAATGGGATTCGCAATATGTAAATAGGTATGCCGCCTAGAATTAAATCCAGCTTTGTGAAGAAAAACAAGAGATATAAACTATAATGAGTGACTTAAACACTTGAAAATAAGAACCAATTGTTGTAAAATATTAGACGCAGAAGCAAATCTCAGTAAAATATAATATTTGGGGAATTATAATCAGAAGAAACTTCCTTCCTCAAGTATCAAAACCATCATAATCTCAAGGCATGGTTATGCGATAAAAGTTGGGGAACATGGTCAAACAGAATACGGGGTTAAGGGTTTAGATTAACAAAAGATTGAAACTTATAAGCAAAAACCACACTCTTGGGAAACCAAGTAAAAGATTCAACTTTCAATTAAAGAAGGATCTGATGCAAACAAAAAAATAAATAAGATCAAAACTATATCAACAAAAAGGTTGAAAACATTGTTCAATTCAATAAATTGTTATCCATCAAGATATTAGAAAACTCAACATTAATTATTCTTTTTACATGTTTTAGCTTAAGAAAATGAGCATATAGTTTCCACAATGCCACATTTGAATAAACGAAAATTTAATCATTGAAACATTTCATACAAAGAAAATCCACTTGGAAAGCCCACAAATGGCAGTATTCGTAGAGTATACCTTCAAAAACTTGAATTAAGAAAGTCCAAAAAACAATAGGGGGGAGCTAAGACTACAGGAAAGCATTGACAAAATGTAAAAGTTATCTTCAATGTCCATTCTTAAAAATTGATATATAGTACAGGGATAACAATAATGCTGATGTTAAAAAGGGAAAAATATAAAATGTAAGCTTTTGAATATGGAGATATGCCATACCCAATGAATGTTTAAGCCACATGAAAAAATGCCATAAAATCTTTAAATTTGCTAAAACTGAAAGAAGAATCTCACAATCATAGGGTTGATTTTCGGTCAATCAATAAAAAAGATCAAGAATTTGACAATGTAAGAGGAAACATTCTTGGCACAACAGCTATTTACATTGAAGGAAATATCTGCCAAAGTTTGCACTATCGTAAGAAGCCTTATCATGCAAAGTACACAAGCTAGAATATCCATGAAAAACCTCCAGACTCGAAGCCACACAATTACACAAGAAACCACAAAAATGCCTTAGTAATGATAACAACTTTACCACATCATTCCATAATGAAACAAATGGAGTTTCTTCAAAACATATTAAGTCCAACTATTATCAAGGAGCCCGAGTTTACATCATTAATCATTACTGGAGAGGACGATTGACATTATTAAGAAACAAAATAGACTTACAACGATTCCAAAGCAAAAATCAACTATTGTTTTTTCTTTGTTGTTTTTCTGAAATGTTAAACTTGGATACAATACATTAGATCATCCTAATTTCTCGTACTCGAAACACTTGTACTCACATGTATTTGTTAATAAAAAATATTGTTTCAATGTGATTATTGTGTTCTAACAATATAAGCATGAGCATCCTATCATCCTCACGCATATAAATCATCAACTCCATTTCATCTTGTTCATAGTAATCTGTGGTGACTATCTCAGACGTCAAATTTAACTATGGAACGTTGCTTTATTATTAAATTTATTAACAATTAATTTCGAGTTTGTTGGGTTTATCCAATGCACAAAAAATCAGAAGCGTTCACAATTTTAAAACAACTTGATAAAATTTTTATAAGTGTTTTCCAAGCTTGTATTCATGTTCTTCATATCGACAATAGGAGGGGAGTACTTTTCACATGAAATTAGTTATATCTATAAAAAACGAGATATTTCACCAATATTTGTATGTATATACCGCTTAACAAAATGACATTATTAAGAGAAAAACAACACTTTGTTAGAAACATTATATTTACTAGTTATGTATCACATTCTTTTTGAGGAAAATCTATTCTTGCTTTTATATCCCTTATTAATAGAATTTGAACCAAAATCCTCTAATACAAATTGCTCTTAATGAAATAGGTTTTGTATTTCATTTTACTTAGGCTCTTAATTCTCCTCAATCTTGAATAGTTGTTTGTGTATCATTTGTCCACAATATTTAATTAAATCAAGTTAGACTTAATCCAAAGGCTCTTAGTTGTTTTTCTCTTGGTACATAAAAAGTTTAAAATTTTATCATTCTCTCACAAAAGATTTTTTAGATTGCTATGATATTGCATTTGATATTCCATTGCCAAGTTTCTCACCAAGAGGAGACTAATATCCAAAGAGAAAAACATTAAGATCCCAACATGATATCTCTTCTCTTGTCCATTGAAAATTCACCTTCAATTCAAGATAGGCCAACCTAAGTCTTGACCTTCCAAAACATCTACAAACAATGGTCACTTATGCCAAGTTAAGTTTAGTGATGCAAAGCAAAAACCAATTATGATTTATACTAGGGGACTACAATCTTCAAAGCAAAATCACGAATCTAAATCAATGGCAAAGTCTGATATGGATGGTCAAGATGAAGTCAAGAATGCTGATGGATTTCAAGAAGAGGTAAGAGGGAGTGAATAACCTAAATTTTTTCATTTCCCTTGAGAAAAGAGGCAACGTCTTATACTAAATACCTAATTTGAATTGTTTTACTCAATCCAAACCATCAAAGAATTTGAAAGCACTAATCTCAGAAGTTGATAATATCCAAATTCCTAAAGATGTCCATGAACCTCTTCATAATCCGAATTTGAAAGATTCAATGATGGAAGAAATGAAGGCACTAGCAAATGACGACACATGGGAATTTGTGAAGCTACATCAAGGAAAGAAAATTGAAGGAAACAATTGGATTTTCATGATTAAAGATAGACATAATGGGATTGTTGAACAATATGAAACAAGACCCGTCACCTAAGGTTTTATTGAAACTTATGGAATTGATTATGAAGAAACTTTTTATAAACCTCGGCTCAATCATAATCTTCTTGCCGATTGCAACAATTTTGGATTAGAGATCCTATCAATTAGGTATTAAGTATACATTCTTCAATGGCGAGTTGGAAAAAGTAGTCTACACTAGGGCTCCACCTAAATTTGATGTTTAAGGAAATTCAAGCAAGATATGTAGATTAAATAATTCCTTTTATGCTCTAAAGCAATCATCACGCACTTGGTTTACGTAGTTTGGAGCAATTATAAAGCATTTTGTAGGGTTAAGCCAATTAGGCCTCATTTATAAAGAAGGTTAAGATTGGAATGTAGGTAATTTTGCTTGTGTATGTAGATGATATGGTGGCTACATGTGCTGATGAATAAGAGAATGCAAACCTCAAAAATAATCTACAAACCAAATTCAAACTAAAAGAACTCAAAAGCCTCAAATGCTTTCTCGATATAGAAGTTGCAAGCAATAGAGAAGATATTGGTATCTCTAAGGATGTACATGTTTTACATGCTTAAAGAAATTAAAAGTTACCATGCAAACCCATTACAAGAATATTAATGGAAGTATCAGATATCCAAGGAAGACCCGATTGTGAACAAAGTTAGCCACAAATGCTTAATAAGAAAATTGATTTATTTGTCACTCGAGGTTTGACAATACCTTTAATGTAAGCATTATTGGCCAATTTATGTATATTTCCAACAAAAAAACATATGACAACAACTAATCAAATTTTGCGACATCTAAAACAAATCGTAAAAGGGATTTACTTTGGAAAACTAACACAAGAATAGAGATGATGTTGAGTACTCAGACGTAGATTAGGATAGTTCAATGAAGATAACAAGTTAAAAAGTGGGCATTGTACAAGAGTATGACAAAACTTAGTAACTTAGAGAGGAAAAAAAATCATGTAGTGGCCAAGAGTAATGTTGAAGCAAAGTATAGTTTTTTTGCCCAAGGAATATGTGAATTAATTTGGATAGGGTCATCAGAAGATTTGAACATGTCCCTAACTAATCTTATAACTCCATTGAGTGATACTAAGTTTGTTATTAATGTAGTTCACAATTTGGTTCAATATGATAGAATGAAATATATAAAGATGATAGAAATTTCATAAAAAATATAAGAAGGATAATAAGACTTTTGTTCTATCCAACATTCTTACAAAGTCCCAAGAGGTTGATGTCCTCAAAAATCAAGTTTTGATCATTGTGTTTACAAACTAAGAATGATTGATATCTATTTTTCAGCTTGAGGGGAATATTAAAAACTGAATCAAGAATTTCATGATTATTGGAATAATTATGATGGTGCCACCAAAATAAAAATCCAACAATTGTGGGCTTTTTTGTTTGCTATCACTAAAATAGAAATCCCATAATTGTAGGACTACCAATTAAAAATATTAGTCATACTTTGTTGTTTTCTTTATTTGCAGAAGCTGAGTCTTTTGGTTGTAATGTTTCTTTTATTATTTAAGGTTTTCTATTTCATTGTATATTAGTTTTTATGAATAGAGATTTTTGAACTTTCTTTTACTTGTAAATGTTTGTATTCTCAATTGTGATGAATAAGATAAGGGCAATCCTTGCCTTCAATTTCTAGTTTTACAAAAATTTTGTAACACACACCAACAAGAAAAATGCTTCAATGTTACAAAAATTCAGTTGTGATCATGTTCTTTTAGCTTTATTAAATTGTTGCTAATAAGCTAAAAGTGGAAAAACTTACTGCACAGCAATTGCACAAATCAATCTTGCTTAAGCATTAAATAAGTCTCATTTACAAGGCTATAAATGGTTTTTCAAATAAAGAAAAATTAAGTCAACTTGCATTAGGCATGATGAGATTTTTCATATAGACAAGAACATGTTTCTAAAGAAAGAAAAACAAAAGAGGAGCAAGAAATATATTATAATATTAACAAGCAAAGTTGAGCGGTGAAAATGTACACAAAAGAGGACTATACCGATGTCACTTTCTTATATATCTGTGCTGCATTAGTACACTCAACATATGGATATTCAAAGGTGACTAACTCTAACAAGCACATGCCAAAAGCATAGATATCAACCAATTCATTGTACTCTTCCTCATATAGTTCTGGAGCCATGAACTCTGGAGTTCCTACAATTTTTAAAACAAAAAAATAAAAAAATAAAAAAAAAAGAATGGTTTGCCCATATGGCATGATAAAAGTAAGAAATATCATGACAACATTTACCAATCACACTATGAGCTGAGTGTGCATGGCGAAGGATGGCTGCCAATCCCAGGTCACCAATCTTCACCTCACCATGGTTTCCATTCACAAATATATTATCGCATTTCAAGTCCCTATGAATAACAGGAGGGTCATGACTATGAAGATAGCTTAGGCCACTCAAGATTTGTCTCGACCAATTCTTCAATGCTTTTATGTCAACATGCTTGTGTTTCAAACGATACCTAATTAATCATGTCGCAAATTATATTCTTTAGTTCCCGAACTGGAAGAAGTAACAGTAAAGCAAAAGACAGAAGAAACTAACTGGCGCAAGGTCCCTGAGGTGAAGACTTCGGTAATGAAATTGATGTTATCGTGTTTAGCATCAGCCCACGAGCTATAGAACTTTATTATGTTTTTGTGCTTCAAAGTTTTCAGCAAGTGAACTTCCGAGTAGAGCCTTTCCAACTCGTTAGTATTCCCAAGAACTTCAGCAAGCTTTACCTGATTCCAAGCAACTTCTATTCCTTCAAGCTCATCAAAAGCTTTGTAACTGGCATGACCGGCCATGAATAAAGGAATCAAATTGATGCTTTTCACGATAATATGAATTTTAAAAAAGTTTAAAAATTTAGAAGTAAAAATAATTCCAAATTGGAAGAAAACCTACACGGTCTTAAATGCGCCCTTTCCCAGCACCTCTTTATACTGCAAAACCGTGAAAAAGTAGATTAATATAATAGTTTTCGCTAAATCGATAAAAAGAAATAACGCAATTCAAGCAAACCCGTCCGTATCGTCCGGTTGGATCCACCTCAACGAACTCTAAGTCTGCATCATCCTCCTCGTGCTCTGAAGACGAATCACCAGGCATTCCCTCCAAAATTGATGATTAGAGATGATCAACAATTTCTCTTCGAAACCCTCAGATCGAGCCCTCTTCTTCGATTCTCTTGAAGAAAGACTCGAAACAGACGCCAACTGACGGGACGAGAGACAAAACGAATGGAGAACGTCTTACAAAAGCTGCAGGTGATCGGATAAGGACTTTGTATCAAAATATTCTTATTTATAGAAGGCTTATTAATAATATTTCTTAATATTATTAAAGAAAATATTATACGAATTCATCACAAAATTTCAATTGCATTATAATAAAGAACGTTTAGAGTTTTATTTTAGCTCCGATTTTTTATCCCCCTAAAAAAACATCGTATCTTTGATAATCTATCTTTAAATTATTTTAAAGTATTTTAGTGTAAAAGTTAATTTCAAAATTAAGAAAATAATTAAAACCAAAAAAACTAAATATATTCATAAAAATGAAACAAAATCTTTTGGAATACTAAAATTGTAAATAAAATTAAAATTTTCATATTAATTAGAATGTTATATCAATCGTATCAAATTTTTAAAAATAAAAAAATAATAATAAAATTAAAATTTGAATAACTATATTTGATAAAATTTAAGACATTTTAGAATTATTTTTTATAAATTTAGGAAATTTCGTAAATATAACTAAAAAATTAAAAACACATATTGAAAAATATGATGTGATGAAATTATAACTAAATTTATAATTTCTATATTAATTAAAATTTAAAATAAATATTTACAGTCTATTTAATTAAATTTATTATTATTAGACTAATAGAATTTAATCTTTTATTTAGTACATATTTAATGTTAATATAATATAAAGTGATGTCGCGTAAATCATATTAAATCACAAAATTACACAAAATATTTACGTGAAAAGCTTAAATTCATTATAATTGAAGATTACAAGAAGGTTTTGAAGGAATAAAACTGTTCTTAAAAACGACCCAAAAATGACTACAAAACAATAAGTCAATTAAAATTTTCATATTAATTGAAATGTTATATCGATTGTATCAAAATTTTTAAAAATATCAAATATAATAATAAAATTAAAAATTTGAATAACTATATTTGATAAAATTTAAGACATTTTAGAATTATTTTTTATAAATTTAGAAAATTTCATAAATATAACTAAAAAAATTAAAAACACATATTGAAAAAAATATTGTGATGAAATTATAACTAAATTTATAATTTTTAAAATAAATATTTACAATCTATTTAATTAAATTCATCATTATTAAACTAATAGAATTTAATATTTTATTTAGTACATATTTAATGTTAATATAATATAAAGTGATGTAACATATTTCAGATCAAATTACAACAAACTAAATCTAAGTATACTTTTATGTGATCTTTCTTCTTATAATAGTTACAAATCAATTTTTTGTGTTTAGATTTTGATCTTCTTTTTTACTTGACATCAAAAAAATCTCCACTTCAATTGTCCTCTAATAATTAGACATTCTCCTTATAATTTAGAAGTTGATGGATCTTTATCAAACATTGTTTTTTTACAATAAAGCCTGTGAAACATTCTCAAGCAAAATTGAATCTTGACCATACAATGTTGAGTCATTCAGTTTGGTGTAAGAAGATGAAAGAGAACACAATAGGACTAGAGCAAAATTTTTATCATCATACTTAACTTTAAACATCTCTAGATCTATAATAATTCTTTTGAATTCATCCAAATGAGACTAGATATATTTACCTTTAGTGAGATGACGTGTATAAATATTGTTTCAGAAAGAGTTTGTTTAATAAATTTTTTGTCATACAAGAGTCTCCAATCTAAGCCACAGAGTCATAGTTGTCTCTTCATTTAAGTAATCTTGTAGATTCTCACTCGATACGTGTAACTAGATCTAGGTTTTTGCTTTTTGATCTTTTCTCTTTTTCTCCTCTATCGTTAAAGTTGATGATATTTTCTTCATTCTGAGAAGGGCATTGTATAGACCTAACTGACCATAATTGCTCGAATCTTGACTTGCCACAAAACAAACTACATGCTTTGATCTAACTTCTTGATGTCGTATTTCATGATTGCGATTAATAAAAAATTTGATGAACTAAAGAACGTGACTGATGCCAATTTATTATGTAAATTGAATCAAATTACAACAAACCAAATCTAAATGATATAGAAATTTATATGAAAAACCCAAATAAAAAATCATATAATAGCTCAAGAAAAAAATTCACTATAATTAAGGGTTATAAGAGAGTTTTTGAAGAAGAAAATTGCCCTTAAAAATGGATATAAAATTGTAAGCCAATATAACATATATATAAATGGTTTAAGGCAATACGTTAAGACAATAAAATTACAAATATGCCTCCAATCTACTAATGAATTTAAGACAATATTAACGAATGATATATAAATAACACAACTTAAACTATTAAATATAAAATAATCTACTTTAAAATTTAGAAATCTTTTTATAAAAAAACTTGTCTTATAGATAAAGCCTAATTTTATTGATAAAAATTACAAAACATTAGTTTTATTAAAAAAATACTTTTTTGAACAAAAAATCAATTTTATAAATAAATGTATTTAAAATGGTTTGTTTTGGGATTCAAGCCTAACACCTCCCAAATTCATGTGCTTAGTTAGCAAATAGAAATCACTCTGTTAAACTAATATTTTGTATTATTATTATTATTGGTGAAATTATGCAAAAATAATAATATTGAAATTTTGAGTTTGTTATCAACCTAAATCAAAGCCGATTCAACATCGTCGAAATTCAAGTTTCCAAAACAAAAAACATTGCTTTGGATTACTAAATAAAATATTTTAACAACAATTTACCAAACATAATGTTAACCACAATTTTATTCTCTTTCATACAAAAAGGCCATTGAGAATGGTTTCTCTTAGACTAGTTCTTTTAAAGTGATTTTTTTAATAATATGTCTACTTAGTATGTTTATAAATAATATTTGAGACAGAGATTTGATATTCATCTATCATAAAATTGTTTAGTAAGTGAGCAAAAAGTATATACCTTGTAAAGCTTGTGGAAGACATGAAAGATGAAAGAATACCAAATGTCTACATGAGTTTAAGCTTTAAAGAATATGTTTCTTCTTTATAAGGATTGCATTTGAGTTTTACTTCTAATCAAGAGATTGCACATATATTATACAGTAATTGATAATCATGTATTTATAGAAGATGTCATGGCTCTAATACACAAAACAATATAATAAATTAGATAAATATTTTAAAAATACCAAAATATTAGTTAAATATAAATTTGTAAAAAAAACTTGAGGTCAAACTTTAAAATTAGATAGAGATGATAATCAGTATAAAAAATTTTCAAATATCATAACAAATGTAACAAAATAAATAATCATGCATAAGTCTCAAAGCTATCAATAATGACATAAAAGCTAAAATAACATTATTATACAACATCTATTGCATAGAAGGAATACAAGTTATTTTCATATAAAATCTCTCACAAAACTCAGAGAAATAAATAACCTCACTCACACAATATCCTATATTATAACCTCTAAAAACCCTTCACTCTGTAAACATTTACATCCTAGCTTATAATGAATATAATATATTAAATAGGCAATTTATTAGCTAAAGAAGATAAAAAACATGAAAATACAATATATAACAACCAAATAACAATTAAATAATAAATAAGAATGATTTACATTTCCAAAGTACATAAATGAGTTATTGCATTGCATCTATGCATGTATGCATCATACTCATGTGTGTATATAATCGTTAAGTAGTATTAATCTCATCTAATACTCATATCGTATATTTATTTTCTTTCTTTTTATGATTTATTTTTTATTATATTATTATTTTTCTAATTTTCTTATTAAGATCTTTATTTTCTTATATAATAATTATCCTTATTCTATGGTATCATATTTTATATCATATATATAGCATCAATCACATCTCAAGGCCATTAACGATAGTTGGCCAAGCAAAAAAAAATCTCTCACCATTATCACCAAAACTAAAATATTATTAGGAATGGGTTTGTCTATCATTGACTAGTACCAAAACATTTACAATAGTCTATCATGAAATTACTAATAAACATCACTATGTATCGTATACTAATAAAATTGTGTCATTGTTTATGATTGCTTAGAACTAAAATGCTCACAACAATGAGGGTGATCTCATCACATTAAGTAGTTATATGATAAGGTGTGACACTTGGGACCTAAGAGGGTTGGGGTGACTGCCAAGTGTTCTCCTGAGAGGGGAATCTCTAGACAAGGATGGCTCCCATAGACTTTTAAGTCGAAGGGTGAAGGGAAGATTTGTCTCACATAAGTAATTTAATGAGTAATTCTAGTATGTATACGAAATATCATAGTTTTAAGAAGTTAAGATATCTTTTGAGAGCAAAACTCACATATATTTCGATGAGATTAAGGATAATAAGCAAAATTGTGAGACCAAGATATCATATTGAATATTAGGCTAATCTTCTACTAGTATAAGATAGTTTGAGGATGAACTAACTATAAATTGACAAGCTTGTGACACATGGGACCAAGGATGATGGGTAGTGAACATTAAGTGATATCTTGAGAGGTGAATTATTGAGCAAGTAGCAACTTCAAATCAATTTCTAAATGGAGAAGAGCATGAATAAATTATCTCATATTGACTACTTAATAAGAAAAATGATGTTTATATGAGATGTCATAATATTAAGATGATAAGACACTTTTTTACAAAAAAAAATTAAGTTAAAATAAAATGATGGATAATAATTTAATATAGTAAAACTAAAATATCATATAAGGCCATAGAGAATATTATTTTTATCTTTTTAATGATCTTATAAGTCATTAAGCTTATTCAACGATTCATTTTTCTTTCTATCAATTGCTTTTAATTTCATTCTTCCATCTTCTCGCAACATATGATATGTGGTACTATAATAATAAGGAAACTTTAAGATGTTCTTTTACTTGAATAATTACAAGAGCACGTGTGGAATATATTAAAAGAGATAATTAAGTTATTTATTTATGTATAGTAACATATGTAAGGAATTAAGAGAAAAATAAAAAAGAATATGATATTTTTCACATTAGATTCAAATAAGATATTTTAGTAATTATAATGTAAGTGTAATAGTACATTATTTCTTGGTATTTTTTATAATTTAAGTATGTCATTCATTATTTATTTTATTTTGATATTAAGTATAGTTATATAAGGTTTAAATGATTTTTTTTAATAAGTTATTTGACATTTAGTTGGTCTTTTCGATTTGTATGTGTTGTCGGATATTTGTTTCACATATATATGATTATACATATAACAATATAATTTGGTTATATGTACTCGGAAAGGAATTTGGTATTTTTTTAGTTTTTATGTTATAATATCTAAAAAAATTTATAACTTCAAAATTAGTATAATATATATAGAATTAGGTTTTACTAATACAGTATCCCTTTGCTTATATAAGTATTACTTAAGATTCAGCACCAATACATGGATGATGGACATCGATTTAGAATTATATCTTGTTTTGATATGATGTCATTTATGATATTATCTCATTAAAATTTTTTAACACTTTAGATTAAAGTGAGAGAGAAGTGAATGCCTAGTGCTGTCCTAAAATAATTATTGATAAATTTATAGGTGAATGGATACAATGATGAATTATCCATCATCGAAAACTGATGAATTAATTCTAGTTTTATATATGATATTATAGTTTTAAGATGTTGAGACTCTTTACTTGTTTGACGTGCTTAATGGACAACCAAGCAAAAATAAGTAAGTTTATAATACTCAAGATCAAAGAGAATAAGAGGTGAAAATTAGGTAATATTCTAAAAGAAGAATCACTGAATAATAAAGAACTCCTAATAGAATTCTAGGTAGAAGGATATAAGACTAATAATAAATTGATTTTTATTATTTATATAAGATTTGATAGTCTTGAGGTCTAATGTATCTTTAGAAAGCAAAATCTACTTGGGGTTAGAGTAAAACAGATTTGATGTGATAATATCTTGATACTATAAGACTAAGATATTATAGATTTATCATTAACACTTTGTGTAGGATGTTAGATATTATTTTAAAGCCATACCTTTAGTTGTGAATTTTGGTATATTTTATAATGACATAATTTTTTGTAATATTGATTTTAAATAATTTTAAGTGATTTGATAAAATAAATTAAAATTTTGATTATTTTTATAAAATTAATTAAAAAAATAATTTCTAGATATTCTCTTGTATACCATGTATTTATCAAATATGTTAAATTTAAAAAATGAATATATCTTTGGATCAAGCTCACCGAGATGAGTTCATCGATATTTGTTGTCACAATCAAATATTGTTTAAATTTAATACAAATTTATAAAATATGAATTATTAATAACATATAAATAATGAATTAAACAATTAAAAAATAGTGATATAATAAGCAAAAAAACCTAATTACCTTCTTGACCAACATAAGGGTTTTATCTTTTCTCCTTCACACGTGCAACCGATCGATTAAATCACTTCGTTGCTTGTTGCCTCACCATTACATTGATTTAAAAAGCTCCAATAAATGTGGTTGACAGAATTAAAAAACAATCCAAATTATTTTACTCCGTTGCTTCATCGCCTTGTTGTCTTACTATCATACTGAATTAAGGAGCTCCAATGGTAGGATTTTTACCTCGTAATGTTGCTGTTGTGCAACCTTATGGAGTTTTTATGACTAAGATTGAGGACTCATTAACTATTATTATTATTTCTTTTCTCTTTGATTCAATGAGAAGAACATTGTTGCAAACATGTCATAAAAAAGGGAAAAGCTATGATTGACTTCGATTTTTCACCTAATTTCATTATATTGCTTTAAAAGGAGTTGAAATAATTGATTGTTAGTATTTTATATCAAAATGAAGACATAAAAAGGGTTGTTTTTATAAATCTAAGCTTTAACACCTATGATTGAGTGTTGTGCTTATAATTTTTAATACAATGAAAAATCAGTGAGCTATTATGTATTTCTTTACCTTTGATGCATATAAGGAGAAAGTTTGAAGTCTTTTCTGTAAAACAATCAAGGTCGTGTGGAATCTACCAATTTAATTGGAAATGAAGCCTTAGTAAGTAATATTGAATTCTTTTTAATATAATGTTGTTTTAAATATTATGTAGTGATAATAAGAGTGTTTGATTTGTATGATAACATTGAAGTAGAACTTCAAATCACACTAGTTACCTTAAAAACATTATCTAAATATGAAGCGCTTATAAATTTTATAATTTATAATTTAATTAAATTATGAATTCGTAGATTTAGAAATATTATTTGAATTAGTATTAAAAAATAATAGACTGATAATTATCTTTAATTAGGTGTTTAATCATTTATTTACAAATAGCTAAAGAAAAATAAGAGTTAATACAATAACTTTTTCAAGATTAGATAAGTAAGTTTTAAATAACTATAATGTATGTACGGCATTAGGTTACAATTATTTGACATTCAATATTATGGCATATTATCATTTTTTGCACCATATTTGTGTCATTATTACATGTTGTGTGATAGGAAATAAAAGTAGAGATTTAAAGTAATTAATTGATTTACTGATATTAATGTTATAAAATATAAAAAATAAATAAAAAATATATTAGAAAAGTAGATGAGAAATGATAATTGAAAAGAATAAAATAAAAGATAAATATTTGTGACATAATACTATATGAATACCACTTATAATTTAGGCTATATAAGTTTTATTATTATGATTTCTACCAATGATGATATTAATGTATCATGAATATATTATAGTTAGAATGAGTGATAAAGAGAATGACAATATTTATTTAATGATTTTAACTTAAGTTGTCATACTCTACTAATAGTGATGGAGATGAGATTATGTGCTATAATATTATATCTTCGATATTGGACCCTACATGATATGTGATAAGTTATTTCTTGTGTGAAATAATAATTAGAGATAATATTTGCTATAATATGAATATGATATATGATAAATTACTTATTGTGTGATATAATAATCTAGAGATGAGATTTGTTATGAAGTGAACATGATGTGATAAGCTTGTTGGCTATGTCCACATACTATGATGTGATGTTAGATGATATGATATGAGATTTATATACTGTGTGCTTGATGTATATATGATATAGATGAGATAAAATCTCATGCTATTAGAATAATGATTATTTAATAAATACGAAGGCCAAGATAATAAATATAAACATTATAAAATATATGAAAAATAATATTGAGATGAAAAAATTAAAAAAAATATTATAATCAAAATAATTTAAAGATATATAAAAAAATTAGATTTTAGATAGATAAGATAAATTATAATGTATAGAGAGATGTGTGTGCATAAATATAATTAAAAATTATATTTGTTAATCAATTTATGTATTAATTATTATATATATATATATTATTTTGATCATATGCTCTTACATATACAACTTTTTATATCTCAATAACTTATTTTTGTCAATTTGTTATATATATATATATATATTTCTAGATCATAATATAAGCATTTTATTTAATATTATTTATCAATCTCTTTATAGTTTATTTATTATCATATTTTTATATCATCTTATTATTTACATATAAAATTATCTGTTAGATTTTAGGCTTGTTACATACTTATATTAAAGGTTAAAATTTTAAACTACTAAGAGATAACAAAACTTTAGATATACTTAAGTTTCATAGCTCATTTTTTAAGTGATTCTGATATTTCTGTTTATGTATTTCAAAGAATATGTGAATAATTATATTTTAGGTGATGTATTGATGTATATATTTTGTTTTATATTTTGAAAAATATAATTAGATTTTTAGGATTCAACCAATACTCCATTAACTAATGATAAAATTATGAATTTTTTTATATCGTAAAGTATTGATAGTTATGATATCTTTTATGAATAAAATATTTTGTTATATAAGTATACTATAGATTTGATTATATTAAGATTTTATTTGTAAATTTATTGATATTATTAATATTATATATCTCTTGTGATTATTATAGTTGATTTTTAACTTGTATTAATAAAATACAAATAGTTTTAGGGAAAATTATGTTTGTTTATTTTTTAAAGTATAGTAATTTCTTATTCAAGACTTAAAAAATTAGATAATTTGAATATAAATTGAAGTAAGATTTTTCATCAATCCTCATCTAGTTAAGTTTTTTATGTCCTTTAATGCATTTAAATATTACTTATTCTAATTCTTAGGTTATTAGAACTAATATTAGAATGATGTGTCAAGTCGAGTGTGACATTAAGACTTTTGTATAACAAGACAAAGTATAGTGATAAGATCATACCTTTATATAATTTAGATGCCAAGTATATTTATGCATATAGGTAGATATTTTTATATATGATATTAAATAGTATAGGAGAGCAAGGATAACGATCATAAAAGAAATAAGATTCTAAGAAATAGACGATGAAATATAAATGTTTTATTTAAATAGCTACATAAGAAAAATTTAATAATTAAGTAAATATGAGGATACTTTTTGCATATATTCATATTTTTTATATCATTAAGATTTATTATCATATTATTTCTTATAGATACATTTATTTTATTATAACATATTATTTTTTGTTAGCTCATAAATTTACTTGCTACAGTATTATTAGTGCCTATATGATAGGTCATATTTTCACACTTTAGTGTAACTTTTTTGGATGTTACAAGTTTGTTTAATGATGGAGTGGGCCCCACTTTTCATTATTCTTAAACATAATAAAACTTAAATTTATGCATTTAAAATAAATATGTGAGGATATAATATCTTAGGTGGAGACTTGATGATAAGATAATATTTATTCATAAATCCTATTTACCACATACGCTAAACAAAAGATCGATATAGATAAATAATCTAATCATAAAAACTAAAATAAGTTTTTCAAAGTAAGGAAACCCTTTTATTTGGTTGGATGATGATTGAAATCATATGATTATTAGTTATAGATTCAGAAGATGATGATCTGAAGAAAACTTAGGCCTTATAAACAGTTATAAATAAGAAATTGAAAATAAAAGAATAAATTTGAAAGTACATGTTCACATTTTATGCTAGTTTATCTATGATTATAATATTCATTAGTTTTCTTATATCGTGACTAATTTTTTAATTATGTTTTTTATTATCATGGCATAATTTTATATAGATTTATCATGTTATAATATTATTTTATTTTATTATCTATAATATTTTATTAACTGAGTTTTAAGAGTTTCATTAATATTTGCTTCATAACAGATGCAGCAATTACTCCAGGATATGAGAGCTTCGATGACATGGATGAGAATCTACTTATTAGATGATTGAGTGAGATTTGATATTGTATGAAGTAAATATGAGGTCATGCAAACTATAATCTATGTATTCATGAATGTGTATGGTTGCTATTTTTATGTTTTGCATTTATAATTGAGATCTTTTAGTTTGAAATTTATGCCATGAAGATTTTATATTATGATATCATATAATGGTAATCAGTATTAGTTTTGTTTTTATTTTAGTCTCATTATTAAGTTTTTGTCTTGATTACTTTGATGTGTCATCCCATGTGATTTTTTTATAGTCTTGATTTTCTTTAGTTTTGATAGTTTGATTAGGTGAGAAAATGATAATAATTGTCTCAAGTTTCTTTGTACTTGTCAATTATAGTTTGAGAAAAAAATCAAGCAAAAGTTGATGACCCTCTAACCCCTATTTGATAGAGAGTGAATGCTAGGTGATATCCTGAGAGAAGAATTATTAGACAATAGACAACCCTTCTGTGAGGCTCTTAGGGGTGCAAGGATGTTGTTTTAACTTAAAAGGGTGATCTTAGTCTATATAACATTTACTATGATTTTGAAATGTCAAGATATATTTTGGTAGTAAACTTAAATAAGGTTCTATAAGAACTCAATTGTCAAGTGTGTTGGGATTATAATAGTTTTTTGAATGGGAGACTAGATGAAAAATGACCTTTATGTGAAATGCAAAATCTACTAGTTTAGAGACAAGACAATTTGATGGGATAATTCTTGATACAAGTGGATCAGGATGTCATAAGGATAATAATTATATTATAAGATTTTGACTCTTATATTGAGTATTGCTTTTGGTCCAAAGATGATAATTATCATATGATGTGGTGTGATTCTTGTTGCAAACTCAATATCAAACTTTGATTTAAAAATATTATAAGATTTGTCTTAAACTTCTTTTCTAAACTTCTATATCATATACATATACATCAAAAACATGTTTAAACCTATAATCCATCGAGGGAATTAAAAATATGATGAGATCATTGAAAACAAAATTTTCTTATAAAAATATTTGTTTAACCATTTATATTATAAAATGATTCATCTTTTGATAAATGATTTGCTATGATTGGATGGGAATTAGGGTTTCAGTTATTAAAAGGCTTAAATTGTTTTGATTAGAATTTGAACAATATTTTAAGAATTTGTGACATCTTTTACATGAGATCTATTTTTAAGTTAAAAAAATATAAACTACTATTTAGAAACTATAATTTAATAATTTTATTTTATATTAATTTTAAAAAATCAAAAAATATATTTTTACATAAATTTATTTCATTTCTAATATGACATTCAATGTGTTTTGAGTATGCTTTTTTATTCTATCAATTTCAGTAAGTTCACATCTCACCACATTCTCATAGTAATAATTGGAACAAATAAATCTTAAATAAACTAAATTAATCGTTATTACTTCAAATAACTTTAATTTTTTTAAAAATAGATTCTCATTATTTAATTGTGTCATAATTCAAAAAAATTTATTTTTATAATATTTTGAAAACCATATATTCGTAAAAAGTGTAAAATCTGCAAAAAAAAAAAGAGAGGAATTTCAAAATATATAATTTACATCTGAAGTTATTTTATTGTATTTCATAAATATTGTTTGTGGAAAAAATTAGAATAATTACCCAAGAGAAATATTCCCTTCACGGAAGCAATCAGTTAAGACTTGCGAATTTTTTTACGTTATTTATAGTTATTTCAAATAGCGCTGAACAAGATTATTAAAAATAAATAAATTCTTAAATTGAATCTAAAATCCAACGTGGCAATAATGTTCTCTCAGCTTGGCGGGAAAATGGTAGTCTGCGGTACAAAACCTAGCCCAGCGGTGCCAACTTCGTTTTATCGTCATTATCTCGGGCGCCAGGTAAACCCAAGACGAGAATGGACGCAATCGCCGACGATAGCTCGGACACCGATGGTTCCCATGTTTCAGCCACCCCTCCAAGGTCCTCTCACTGCTCCCCTACTAAAAAATCTACGACTAGTGTTTCCCCACTCAAGAAGTGTAATAAGCGTCGAAAGCCGCAATCCATACCTACAAAGCCATCTGACCAGGATCTCCCGCCTTTCCCTGCGGCTGATCTGTCCAACCTCCACGGACACTCCGTGAAGAAGATTGTGCGATCCTCCGATTCTGGGTGGTCGACCTCTTTTTCGTCGCTCGTCCTTTCCCGGCGCCCGTCTTTTGATCCCTCTACCGATCTCATCAACGTCCAGGAATTTGCTCCCCGGCAGGAAACCCCTTCAAATCGTGCAGGAAATGGGATAAATATAGCGAGGCTCCACCCCAACTGGCTAGGTCCTCGAGCTGGTTCGCCGGCGGTATCTCCACCACTGCGGATGAAGTTGCCCAAGGACGCCGGCAGGGGAAACTTTGTTCGGCTCAACATCAATGGCTATGGCAAGGCAAAAAAGTCTTCTTACTGGAACGGGAAGAAGAGGGCATTTGCTCCTCATAGATATTCAAAACCTTGTGATACTTCTGTCAAACAAGAAAGTTTGGATTTGAATGGGTCAATAAAGCATTGTAAGAGATCAGAGAATAGCCGAGGTTTGATAGAGTCGGCTGTGGAGGCTGCTCGAGTTGAGCCTTCTGATGAGAATTTGAGAAAGCTTCTGAAACTAACACATGGCTATGATTGCTTTCGAGAAGGGCAGCTTGAGGCCATTAGGCATGTGATTTCTGGTGAATCTACGGTGGTGGTGCTTCCAACGGGTGCTGGGAAGTCGCTTTGTTATCAGGTGAATAAAGTCTATTTGATATTTAGAGCCATGAATGTTCTATACAAACAATTAGTGAAATACTATAACATGATTTGTTTTAATTATGTATTACATCGTGATGCTCTTTATGGTAGTATTCCAAGCCAAGGACCTCTATAATGGTCCTTAGAAATTTTTTTTCTAGCTCCAGCGATGATTTCAATATCAATGGATTTTATTTATTCAGTTACCTGCACTAATTTTACCCGGGGTGGCATTGGTTGTGAGTCCACTGGTTGCTTTGATGATTGATCAGTTGAGGCAGCTGCCTGCTTCTATACCAGGTGGTCTTCTATGCAGTAACCAGGTATTCTGTCTCTGCATGAACAGTCATGAAAATCTGAGTTTTAATTCTCATTTCTTTTCTTCATAATAAAGTATCGGTGACTCCAGACAAGCGAGGAGACTTCAGAAACCATGGAAAGACTTCGTGAAGGGCTTATAAAGGTGAATTTATTACATCAATATGCAGATCTAAGTGGAAGGATCACCCATTTGTTTTTTTCATCACATGCTATATGCATTGTTAAATCATATCATGATGAGCTATTTTATTTAAAACATTATCTAAGTTTTGAGAGTACACATGTTGATGAGTTAGTTTTTAATTGATATGGCATCATGGGTTCTTAATATTCATGCAGCTGACATGACTAAAATTGTTAAGGCTTGTCATTGTTTTTTTTCAACAATCTCAACAAAGTGTTTGTTATTCCCATTGAAATTGGCATTTCATGTTTAGTTAATATTTATTTTGGATGATGTCTGTACTTCTTGTGCATTGCTATAGAGCTATCAATGAACTAATAATGCCACCGTTCTTATTTTTAGCTTATTGTTAATTTCGTGTTGCTTGACTCAAGAATCATTTCTTACAATTCTTTTCTATTGCTATGCTCGACATGTTAGTTGTAGTTTACAAAAGTTTATTTGTGTAACGTCTGCTGATTTTTATGCTGTATACCGGTGGAACTTTCCCTGTAGTTACAGTACTATTACTTTTGGAATTGGGAGATGGTGCAGTTTTGGATTGTTTTTGTACTTGGCTTCTAGAATTCATGGTTGATGAATATTTATGAAAATTATAAGTTATTGCAAATACTCATCATTCTTTAGTTCTGCAAATTAAATAAAATTTGTTTCACCTGAAGAGTTGAATTCTTTCTGGAAACAAATGGAAGACAGCCATGTGCTATCAGCATGGGCCGATATTTTTAGTCAGCCTTACTAATCTGTTAAATTTTTATGTTGATCACATACGAACAAAATGTGAATACTGAATTTTTGACTTGTTTGAGATGGATAGCATGACTATAATGATGATATAGGCTAACTAGTTGACCTTCTCTTGTTGCTACTAAGCTAATGTTCTAAAACAAGTGGAAGCAAAATAGCTAATCTACTTTTTGTATTAGTAGCATCCAAGTCATGAATTAGAGATGCCCTTCATAGTTTATCTTAGTAGAATCACGTCATTTGTTTTTGCTTCTTGTTGAGATGGGGAGAGTAGATGTTTGTGTGGCTTTCTATGATATTATGATTGTATTTGGTGATCATTTATTATTATTGGGTCTAATGTGAAAGAGAGTTTATAAATCATTTAGATCATGATTTGTCTCTATTATACATCCAAACTTAAAATATTTTTGATATGATCTATTTTGGATCCCTTTACTTGATCTAATTTCTAACCTATTCTACTATAGTTAATTGGATCTTATTTGGTGAGAGTTTATTAATCTTGGTTGATTTGAAGCTTAATTAGAATGCGCAAAATATGATGACTTATATATCAGATGGTGGTCAACCTCGACTTGATCTAATTTTGGATTCGGTTTTCTTTGCTATCAATTCGATTCTAAATTTGGTTCTTTTCCAATTACGAATTATTTATTGGCCTAGTGTGTGGGGTTTATACAATTCCTTTAACAGGTGGCCAAAAACCCAACATTTGTCCATTCAATTGAATTTAATAAATAATTATTTGGTCTCTTTTGTCATATGGTCGAAGGACAATTCAACTTGACAAAGATTATAACCTCTAACTAATTGTTTTGTTTCAAAGGATTTGACTATTTGATTGAATCTATGATGTGACCAACAATATATTAGGATTTTGTGTTGTACATCATTTGGGTTTCTTTGCGTCATTGTATGGAGTCTACAAATAGGGTCTTGTTGTAACAACTGAATTTATGATTGAAATAAGAGTTTGAGAGCCTTATTTGTGTACAACACAAATAAGGATATATTATTTTAATTTTGAGTACTTACCCTACAAATTGTGTTCCATGGCCGTTTTTAGGTGTTATTTCTGATATAAAAAATGTGTCCTGTGCAAACTTGGATATGTATATATCTTCTAGAATGGCATCAATAGTTTCAATCATAATGAAAAGTTCAAGTATTATCTTATCAGAAGTTTTTTTTACTTCGATTTTCAGGTACTTTTTGTCTCACCTGAGAGATTTCTGAATTCAGAGTTTTTGTTGATGTTCAGGGAAGTTCTACGCATATCCTTTGTTGCAATTGATGAAGCTCACTGTATTTCTGAATGGTTGGGTTTTATAAATCTTTAATACTTCTAATATTCTTTAGCATATTCCATCTTATTTTGGCATTACTGCTCTCAGTAATGCTGTAGGTAATTTCATTCCATGTTATTTCTAATTCCTGATTTAACATGAATTGTTCATCAGGTCTCACAATTTCCGGCCATCATATTTGAGGTTGAGGGCATCACTGTTCTGCTCAATTCTGAATGTTCGTTGCTTCCTTGCAATGACTGCTACTGCAACAACCCAAACTTTGCATGACATTATGAGTGCTTTAGAAGTTCCTTCTAAAAATCTTATCCAAAATTGCCAAATTAGGGAAAACTTACAGCACTTTGTAACCTTTAGTGCCGATAGGCAAGCATGATATTTGTCTTCGTTTGTTATTATTTTATTTTATTTTTTCTTCCTTAAATAGTTAACACTATTTAACTTTAGGCTGAAGGACCTGTTGTTTCTCATGAAGTCATCTCCTATGGATGACATGCAAAGTATCATTGTCTACTGCAAGTTTCAGGTCTGCAATTTTTACTCCAGTTATCATCCCACATATTCTATCACTATAACTTTGTCGGGTGTGTTTGAAATGTGATCTCGAATTTGCAGTATTTTCTTTTAGGATTTAACTGAAAGCCTTAATAATTTGTTTAATTTGAGCTCAGGAATACAGCACACTGAACTTTAAACTTGCAGACAGTTTATATGCAAAAATGGGAGATTCTAGTAGTCAATTGCATGCTTTTATAGATACTAGTGGCTCTTTATTAACCAGCTAGCTAAACTTCAATTGCCTCAATTCAGCCTGTTAAAATTACTTTTTTTTTTGTGTACCTCAGTTTAGAGAGATGCAATGAATATGATAGTGTTAAAACTTTTTATATGACAAAGTAATAGTGAAAAATGCCTGTAGCAAAGCAAAGAAGTTGAATTTTTCTGTGCTGGTTGGTGGTTGATGATGTGAATGCTAAAGGTGATGGCTTTAAGACCATGCTTTTAAATCGACATGATTGGCTTTTGTGTTTATTGGAACGAATCTTTTGGAAGGTAAAGGGTATGGTAAAAGCAGTTAAGTTGGAATGGGCAGAAAGGCAGGAAATGAATGATGAGTGGTTATAAAGATGCTTTTAGTTTGTAGATTTTTGGTTTTGTGAATTAAGACATTACAAATGACAAGAGTTCCGTTGAAATTGTTTACAACTTCCTGTGGAAGTTGTTATTTTTGCCCTAAAGATGATGTGCCTGAATTCTGATTAATGAACACTGTAGGCAGATTGGTAAAATTGCTAAAATATCATTTGTGGCAAATGTGTGTTTTCGTTATGAAGGCTGTGGGCTCAATGCAATTTCATGAACAGGGTAGCCATCCTTATTTTTTGAAATACACTTTTTATGTTGAAATGTGTTTGATATCAATTGTGGAAAATTGGTGCTCTTATCAGTTATAATGCTTACTTTCCTACTGTTTGTCATGCTAGTGAATTGTCATTTATGAACAGTCCCTTTTTGCTAAAAAATTTAAGATGGATTGGGTCAGTTCTTGTATTGTCAACGAAGGAACAGAGGCATGTTTTATCTGTATTTTTGTATTATGTTTTGATGGAGTTATAATGTACGGCAAAATTTGTTACTGAATCTTTTTGTTTAATAGTGTTGATTGTTTTATCTTATGTAGGCAGAAACGGAACAAGTGAGCAAGTATCTTTGTGATAACAAAATAGCTGCCAAGGTCAAACTGTATTCCCAATTCTTGTAAAGTTGTTTTCAAATAAATGTACTTGCGTGCAGGAATATGATGACTTATAGCAATGACAATAATATTTTCTTTGGGCTTCATTAAAGGCATACCACAGTGGGATGACATCAAAAGACAGGCTTCGAACACAGGAACTCTTCTGTTCAAATAAAATAAGAGTGGTCAGTTACAGTTCTTGCTACATAGATAAAATTGAATTATGTTTGTGGTAAAACCTTGTTCGATTTTTGCTAATTCTTGGCTCTTGCGATGAAAGGTTGTAGCAACCGTGGCATTTGGCATGGGGCTTAACAAAAGTGACGTTGGAGCTGTATGGTTTCTTCCTTCTAAATGTCCAAAACCTGAGACATTTTCTTTTTTCATTTCTCTTTAAAAAGCATCATTGCAGAATTGCTTAGGTGGTATTGTCTTCCTGACTAGTTTGCCTTGGCATGTTAGTTATACCTTAAGAGTCCTGGCTACATTGTTCTCCATGCAAGCATGGCCGTATAGCAAGACTAGTAATTTCTCATCTTTTATATTTGCCTTTGTGGAAGTGCTTAGTTTCTATTTCCAACCAGTGCTTCAGTTTTCAAAGAGGTGATTATATTTCAGGTTTTTCAAAAACAAATTTTCTTATAAATATTAATATGAATCCCTTTATAAATTTTGGATTGACTGAGTTCCAATATTTAGAAAATAAAATACAGTTGACTTTAAAGAAGAAAAAAAGCTGACATCCCTGATAGGAAACTTCAAAATAAGAAGAGTTTCCTAATGACTATGCAACATTCTAAAAACAATTTCCTAATAATTAGAGGTAAATAAACAAACAATGCCAAAGGATTCAAACTTAACTTTCTAATATAATAATTCAAGTAATATATTAATAATAATAATAATAAATATTGATATATTCTATGATAAATCTTATGATATTTCACACTACCCCTTAAGTTGAGTATGCCAGGCTTGGAATAGGATTAATTGAAGCTTGTTCTTGGATTAACTTTGCTCAAGAAATAAATAACTAGAAGATCTGTTGGAATCATACAAAGTGAAATTGCCCTTTTCTCTAGTCTATTTTGGATGAAATGGTGACCAATCTCCACATGCTTCTTATAATTGTGATAAATTTGATCCTTAACAATGCAGATAATAGATTGGTTATCACATTGAAGTGTTATAGATTTGGTTTCATATGAATTTCTTCTAGGATCTTTCTTATGTAGGCTCCATTAGTCTCATAAGCTAGGGCTTTAAATATAACTTCAACATTGTTTTTAGAGATTACTTATTATTTCTTGTTGCACTTGATTATTAGGCTGCCTCAAATATGAGTGAAATATGTGGATGCTGATATTCTATCATAAATTGATCTAGACCAATATGCATTTGTGAACACTTTTATAAGCCTTTTATAAAGAACGCCTTTTTTGGTGTGAGTTTCTAGTACCCTTAAAATCGTAGGAATTTCTGTCATATGATCCTCCCTTGGGGCATTTAGAAATATGATGACTATGCTAAATTAAAATCCGATGTTATGTCTTGTGTGGGAGGCATGGATTAATTTCTCAATGGGTCTCTAATATCAGCCCTTATCAATTGAAAGTTGATTCGTCCAATTTTGTAAGCTTCATAGTAGAGTCTATTGGTGTGTTTGTTGGTGTACAACCCAATATTACACTCGCATTAAAATAACTAAGAGCATAGATCATTTGTGAAATTGAGATATCTCTTGTTTTAACCAATTCTATTCGTTAGAAATATCATAGATTTTCAAGATCTATGGTCGTAGATTCTTTTGTTGGAAATTTTTTCAATTCAAAGAAATCTTCTAATCAATCATTGCTCATAATAATATCATTCACATAAACCATCAATAGATCAATATTACCTTTTGTTGATTTCTTCACAAATAAGGTATGATCATGTAGATATTGGGCATAATGCACATTTTCACAGCCTTGGTGAATCTTTCGAACCTTTCTAATTAATCATCAACAATAATAATATCATTCACATGAATAATAAATAAAGTAATATTATCTTTTGTTGATTTCATTACAAATTAGGTATGATCTATTTGACATTGGGCATTGCACCTTTTCATAGCCTTGGTGAACCTTTCGAGCCTTGCACGTCGAGATTACTTTAAATCATAGAGATATTTCCTTAACCTACACATCTTACCCTTATCTTGGTCTTTACACCTTATGAACTGTTCATGTAGATTTTTTTAACATGTCATTATTTATAAAGATAATCTTCAATTCTTTTTGTTAGAGGGCCTAATCGAGATTGGCAATAAAAGAATCTTGATGACATTGGATTTTGGCACAAGCGTAGAAGTCTCTTGTTGGTCTATCCCATATGATTGTGTAAAACCTCTAATAACAAATCTCTCCTTCAATTGATCAACACCATCTTCTTTGTATTTGATTGTAGATATTTACTTAATTGACTTTGTTCTTTTTGGTTGGCATAATTATGGCTTTTTTGTCTTGTTTCTTTCAAGAGATGGAATTCTTTCATTACTATTTTCTTTCATTTGGGATCTTTAAGAGCTTTATAAGTAAATTGAGAATTTGGTCTAAATTGAAAATGAAAGCTTGAAAATTTGAAGAGATGTGAGTATAAGAAACATTTGTAGTTGGATATTTCGTGCAAAGTTGGACACCTTTCCTAGTGACAATAAGCTAGCTCGAATCATCATTAAATCATGAAATAAATCAGCATAAGTATTTTTTGAATAAATTTTAACTTTTTGGTTTACATTTATTTGGATCATATTCATGATCATGATTAGAAGCTTGATTTTTATCCTTTTGTTGAGTATGAGCTCTTTGTGAGTTGACATTAAATTTTAACTTGTTATGTGATCTCCATGATTAGAAATTAGGTTTTAAGTTGTTAGGTAAAACACAATGACTTGGATGACTTGGATTGTGATATGGCTTAGATTTAAGATATGCAGATGTATGCTTAGTATTAGAAATAAATATTGGAGTGGATTTGGACTAAGAACATGAATTTTGTGATAAGAGATTTTCTTCATTTCATTGTCTCATAGATGGGGTTCTTGTACATAATTGATTTCTCTTTTGAGTCTTGGATGTGGGATTGAAAGGTTATCTCTAAAATGAGACTTTGTAGAGATGATAATCTTTAGGGAATGCATAGTAACACTTATACTCCTTTGTAGTTGAATGATCTTAAAAGGAGTACTTTACAGCTTTAGATCAATTTTGTACTCAATATGATCATGGAAATATACAGTGTAGTACTTAAAAAAGTTTTTATTGATCTGGAGGAAGTAATCCAAGATTAATAGTAGAATTTGTTGTAGTATTTGGTTTGACTTTCAAATTTGAGGTGGTTTGAAAGGCATATGATTTATAAGAAAAATTTTCATAAGAATGGTATCAACTCCAAAATTGTTTTGGAAAATTGATAAAAAAATATAAGTGAACTAGCTACCTCGAAGAGATGTGTGTTTTCCTTTAAGCAACTTTGTTTTATCGGAGTGTATTAACACATGGGCCATGATGTATAATATTTTTTTTTGACAAACATTGCGTTATATTTTGTTAAAATATTCTTTATCATGAGTTATTCTCGCAATTCTGATTTTAGTTTTAAATTTATTTAGAATCTGGATATGAAAGTTTTCAAAAAATGGGTCTTGTTTTAGATTTTTCTTTCTTGAGAAATAATGAGCTTTGCATGACATTAACAAATGAAACAAATCAACCTGAGTCAAAAACATGTTTTATTCATAGGCTCTAAACATTAGTATGGATTAATGAGAAATGGTGAGAAGGAACCTATGGTTGACTATGGAATGAGTCCAGAGAATGTTATGAATATTTATCAATTTCACATTGAAAACTGTTAGAATTTTTATTTTAAATAAAGAAGGGAATATTCTTTGGCGATACTGGAAATTCGGATGTCGTAATCTTAAATGCCGTTACATGATTTGTGAATGAATTTTTTGATTGATGACTTTTTGACTTGGATCATTAAATCATTAAATAAATTAACATAAATATTTTCAGAATAAATGTTACCTTTAGGATTACTTTTATTCTGTTCATGTTCATGATCATATTAGAGACTTGTTTTTTATCCTTTTGTAGGCATTAAGTTTTATCTTGTTAGGTGGTCCTTGTGAGTAGAAATTAAGTTTATAGCTGTTACATGAAACATTGTCATTTGGATGACTTAGATTGTTATATGACTTAGATCTAGGACTTTGAGATGTGGGCTCAGATTTAGAAATGAATATTGGAGTGGATTTGGATTGAAAAGATGAACTTTGTGGTGTGAGATTTTCTTCAATGTCTTAAAGATGAGATTCTTATGCATAATTGATCTCTCTTTGAATCTTGGACTTGGGATTGAAAGGTGCTTTCTAAAAAATGGGACTTCTATAGCGAAATGACAATTTTTAGTGAATGAATAGTACCACTTATATGCTTTTTGGACTTTATGAATGATGCTAAAAGAGTATTTTATGGTCCTAGGATCAAGTTTGTTCTCAACATGAGCATGGAAATATACAAATTGCAATACTAAAATATTTCTATTGATATGGAGGAAATAATCTGAGATTAATGGTATAATTTTTTGTAGTGTTTGGTATGGCTTTTAAATTTGAGTGGTTTGAAAGTCATCCGATTTATAAGAAAGTGGTTGTTAGAATGGCATTCTCTCCAAAGATGTTTAGGAAAATTGATAGAGAATATAAGTGAACTAGCTACCTTAAAGAGATGTGCCTTTTTCTTTTAGCAACCCTATTTTATTCGAGTGTATTGACACATGGGCATTGCTGTATAATATCTTTTTTTAACAGCTGTTCTCTTATATTTTGTTAAAATATGCTTTACTTATTAGTGATTCATGTAATTTTGATTTTAGTTTTAAATGGATTTAGAATTTGGATACGAAAATTTTCAAAAATGGGTTTAGTTTTAATTTTTTTTTTCATAACAAATACCTAAGTGAACCTCATATGATGATCAAGGAGTGAAACAAATCAACTTGAGTTGAAAGCATGTTTTATCTTAGTATGACCTAGAACGTAACTATGGATTAACGAGAAAGGATTATAAGAAATGTATGGTTGACTTTGGAATGAAACTCGAGAGTGCATTGAATTTTTATGAAATTCATATTGAAAATTGTTTGGATTTTTATTTTTAAATAAAGAAAGAAATAATTTTTCATGATATCAAAAACTTTGGTGTCATAATCTTTAATGTTATGACATGATCTAATATTGTACTTTTTCATAGATGATTTTTTAATTAAGATCATTAAATCATTAAATAAATTAACATAAGTATTTTCAGAATAAATGTTACCTTTAAGATTACTTTTATTTGGATTATGTTCATGATCTTGATTATGAGGTCTCTGTGAGAAGGCATTAAATTTTATCTTGTTAGGTGGCTTATGAGAATAGAAATTTGTTTTTAAATTTTTTGGTGAAACATAGTAATTTGGATGACTTAGATTGTGATATGACTTAGATGTAGGACTTTGAGATGTGGGCTTGGAATTAGAAATGAATATTGGAGTGGATTTGGACTATGAAGTGAGAAATGTGAATGCTATGAATGTTGATCAATTTCACATTGAAAACTGTTTTGATTTTTATTTTTAAATAATGAAGGATATAATCTTTCATTATATTAGAAATTTGGATGTCCCAATTTTAAATGCCATAACATGTGTAAGAATGAACGTTTTGATAGACGACTTTTTAACTTGTATCAGTAAATCACTAAATAAATCAATATATGTATTTTTAGAAGAAAATTTATCTTTTTTATTACTGTTATTTGGATTCTTTTCATGATTATTATTAGAGGCTTATTTTTTGTTCTTCTGATGAGCACAAGGTCATCATGAATAAGCATTAAATTTTATCTTTTTAGGATTTTGGTATGACTTAGTTCTAAGATTTTGAGATGTTTGAATTAAAGATGAATATTGGAGTGAATTTGGATTGAGAAAAATTGTGGTGAAAGATTTTCTTCAATGTCTCAAAGATGGGGTTCTTGTACATAATTGATTTCTTTTTGACATTTGGATGTGGGATTGAAAGGTTCTATTTAAAAAATGAGATGTCTACAAAAGAATGATAAGTTTTAGTGAATGCATAGTAACACTTATGCTCCTTTGGACTTGATGAATGATGCTAAATGATTGCTTAATAGCCTTAGCATCAAGTTTGTCCTCAATATCCTGGAAATATGCACAAGTGCAATACTTAAAAATTTTTGTTGATATGGAGGAAATGATCTCAGATTAATGGTGGAACTTTTTGTTGTGTTTGGTATGACTTTTAAATTTGAGTTGTTTAAAAGGCATTTGATATATAAGAAAAGTGACTATAAGAATGACACCCACCAAAAATATATTTTGGATAGTTGATGCATGGGCATTATTGTATAATGTTTTTTTGGTAGTTATTCTCTTATATCTTGTTAAAATATGCTTTACTATTATTGTTTCTCACAATTTTGATTTTAGTTTTAAATTGATTTATAATATGGATATGAAATTTTTAAAAAATTAGTCTAACATTAAATTTTTCTTTCATAAGAAATACCCAAGTGAGCCTTATATGATTGTCAACAAATGAAACAATTGAATTTGTGTTGAAAATATGTTTTATTCAAGAAGGACCCCAAATATCGTTGTGGATTAACAAGAAAGGACGAGAATGAATTTATGGTTGACTTTGTAATGAACCTCAAAAATGCTTTGAATATTGATCAATTTTATATTGAAAATTGTTTGGATTTTAATTTTTAAATGAAGAAGGAAATGTTCTTTTGTGATACCAGAAATTTTGATCTTTTAATCTTGAATGCCATGGCATGATCTAAGAATGACTTTTTTGATGGATGACTTTCTAATTGGGAAGTGTTTACCATGTGAAGTTGTCTATTTAAACCATCACTACTTTTGAGTAGGTATAAGCTTGAATATTGTTTTGCACTTCTAATCGGTTTTCTTGAATTCAAGTCTTGAAATTTCGCATTACCAAAAAAAATTTAGTGACAATATGGTAATGTTGTTATTTTACTAATAGACAATAAGTATTAATCTAATTTAGTAACTAACAACACATGGTGGAGTTTGAAACTAGTTGATAGCATTGTAGAACTGGTCCGTATCATTTATGACCTTAATCTATCAACAATTTTAACCATGCACTTCTTGTCTTATGATTTAAAGCCTCATAATCAACAACCATATTTTTTGTCTAATCACTCTTCACATAACAAGCCAGTATGGCATTACCTTTTTGAATTACCTTTTGTGTTGCTATTTGCTAAACATGATTGATGTAGCATTTTCAGAAGTAGAAGTCATGTCTGTAGAGATAGTAGCATTGTTCCCATGATTTTTTTTGTTTCATAAGGCTTTTCATCCACAGGTTAGCCAATTATATTCCATCATTTCTTACTAGTTTTTTTCAACTTGTGGCAATATTCACATGAGGGATGACCCTAGTTGTTTGATGCTTGTCCTCCTTTCACTGTGAGTGCAAAAACCTTTGTAATAGTTGTGTTATTGTTTCCCAACATGATTTCTTGACTCTTTTCCCTTCAAATGTCGACAAATGCCCCTCTATGACAACACTAAGGCTTGTTAGAGAGAACCCTGCCATGAACATCATCAGGACCCTTGTCCAAGCCAATTAAGAAGCCATGCAGTCATTTCTTCTTCACAATTTTCTTTACTTTGTTACCATTTCCTGAACAATTTCAATCACAGCCTTCACACTCCTCCAGTAGTTGTTATTGTCGGTTGAGAAGATTCAAGTATTGAGTTATAATAAGATTCCTTGGAGTTGGCTATATAGAGAACTTGAAATGTTGAATATCTAACATATTTTTGACACAAGAGTATGCTTCCTTGGCTGCATCTTGGGTTCCTTTAGTTGCTCTGGATAAAATAGCATTCTCCTCAATTTCATTCGTCATCAGTTGATAAGCGACGTTATTCTTTGACTTCCAGACTTAGAGTTTGGTGGCTTTTTTCTTCTTTTTGCTTGAATGGAATGTTAATGAGGTAGTGATCTTTTTTTTTCCCATATATAAACATCATAGCAGACTGAGACCATGAAAGATAAAGTTTGTTTGTTCAATTTTTGATTTGTGATAGTGAAGGACATGCTTTCGATTGGACTAGTATTATTACTCTGATTTGACGTGATCTTTATAGGCATGATTGTCTTTTCCATAGTCATGAAGGATTTTTAGGTGAAATCTCTCATAATAGGAAACTGCAATTTAAGAACCACTCCTTAATTACCATACAATTTTCTACATACAATCTTCTAATAATTACAACCATATAAACAAACAAAATTAGGGGATTCCTACTTTCTAATTTTCTAAAATAACAAACTGGATAAATAGAGTAACAATAATGATAGATGCATTGATATCCCATGATAAATGCTAAGATATTCCACTCTTATTTAATTTTCCATATTGCATTTTGTGGTGTCTTGGTTACCTTAAGGTTCTTTATGCACATTTTCATGTTTTATGCAACTTTGCCATTTTTTCTTTATTTGGTTTTTTGTTCAGGTTATCCATTATAGCTTGCCTGGAAGCTTAGAAGAGTATATTCAGGTATGAATTTTTTTAAGAAATATTTTCCTTGTATGTCAATTCTTATTCTTTATAGTACTTTGTAGGAAATTGGACGGGCAGGGAGGGATGGCAGGCATTGCTTTTGTCATCTTCTTCTTGATAACTTTACTTACTATAAGCTTCGTAGCCTTCTTTACAGGTAATAATTCTATTTTCTTGTCTTTTTTTTGACTAACCTTTTTTTGCTTTTTTTCTTTGAATTATTTGGATACTTCCCCAATAAAATGAGCAAATTATTCAACTATGCTTGCAGTGATGGGATTGATGAATATGCAATTAGCAAGCTTCTCTCTCAAATTTTCCCCAAAAACATTAGGTTAGATGGTTATGTTTATTCCTTGATCAAGGAATCCATGTCTTATAAGTTTGACATGAAAGAAGAGGTTTGTTCTCTTCTTATATTATTCTACTCACATTTTCTTCCTTTCCCACTTTGGTAATTTTTTCGATTCTTTTTTCTTCAAAGGTCTAATGCATTGCTATTTTGCTTTGTTTATTTCTAGCATTTATTGGGTTGCTTTTTTTATTGAAGTTGTTAAAGAAAAAACTTGGCTTTTTATGCCTAAGAAATGTCATGTTTTGTCAATATTGATGGACATCGCATCTGGTAGCGTGATGATAGTTTTTTTTTTAATTTTTGATATGAAGTTAAGCAGATAGTATCTAAGACAGCTATATCTTTATTCTTGTATGTTTCCTTAAATAAGATTGCTAAAGGTCAATCATATGTACAAGTTTCAATTGTGGTGCAGTGACAACCTTAACTCTACACATGAAATCTTCACGTGGCTGTAAATGCAGGTGCTGAAGATGCAGTTGAAGAAAATGCTGAAATGACCAATTAAATGTAGTTGTGGTGCACGTGATTAAAATCATTATGTTAGTTCTATATTATGTGTTTATTTTGTTACAATAAATTTTAATACTAATTTATCATCTAACATGTTTAATTCATTAAAGGAGAAAGAGATGTGTTGGAAATGTCTCTTCTTTAAGGAGGTTTAGCATGAATGGAAGTCCTACTTTCCTAGTTCTATCAACGCTGACACCTTATGTTACCTGTACTTGAAAAACGTGCCTTGAGAATCTTATCACCGAAACCTTATATAGTTTAGACAGAAAACAATGGTAAATTGAAGAAAACCATAAATCAAAACCACCAAATGATGATGACATCCGTGATGCTTAAGTATTGAGCATTTTATTGATATCTGTTTCTTCAGGGTTTTACCGAGTTTAGTGTTTGTCCTTGGAGCTAGAAGGAAGTTTTAAAAAGTAATAGTACAGTAAACGAGGAAGTTGAGATAAGAGGTATGCACAATGCTTTTTGCATTTTGAAAGGCTGTTGGAACTAAGTTCCATTAAAAAGTTAACTATATGGCAATTTGGTATTATGTATTGATTGTGGGACTTACCTAATCCGTCTACAGAATATTGCAGGCTTGAACTATCACAGCAGCCTCACAGATTTGAGGATGAAAAATACAGAATAATTTTTTTTTTAAATATGATTCTTGGTTGATAGAAAATGAAACCATTGTGTACTAACTGTATTTCTTTTAGATTAAAATTTATATCATGAAAACCTTTGTTTTTCATTTTACGATCTATCTTTTGGCCTGGATTTAACCATATGTTTTGCAGGTTTTATTTACTGTCCTAACACGTCTGGAGATTGGTCCTGTGCAATACCTATGCTTGTTGCCTCAGCTCAGTGTCACCTGTACATTGTACTTTCACAAGGTTGATACAACTTTGTCTGTGGCTAGGTTGTTGAAGAGCCTGTTCTTTTGAGTAACACATGATTAGTTATGTAAGCTCTCTCAATATAAAATGTTTGGAGGATTAATGCATGGTTCTAAATTGCTGTTAAAATTTCATATTGACCAAGTGGGTCAAGCTACAACAGGATTTAATCTAGGGTAACTGGCCAAAATAAAGTGTGTTTTGCCATGTGTTTAGGCATTTGCATGTGGTATACATAATGGGTTTCTAAGTCATGGTTAATACTGGCTCAAAGACTTTCATTTTTTATTTAAAAATGATAATCATTCTCTAAGTTCTGACTTGTGAGTTATTGTAATTTTTTTAATTATGTAATTTTCACGATATTAAAATCTACCGAATTATTGAAGTCTTGAAACCAACGGTTGGAATCCCAGGAAATGCCATGCCTGAGAATGTACATAAAATTATGAAACAGAACTGTGTTGATAGCGTGGTTTTGTTTACCATAATTTGGCTCCTAAGACAACTTTTCGTATATCTGACATATACTTTTCTTTTAGACATCGCCTGAAGTGCTTTCAAGGAATGATTTTCTTCTTGCCACTATTATTAGCAAGTATGTTCTGTACGTTAACTTTGTTTCACATTAACTTCCTGATTAATGTAAATCTATTTTTGTAAATCGTTTTATAGCTGTGTTATTTATGGCAGATCAGAAACAAAACATGGGCATTATGTTTTTGACATCCCCACTGTGGCAAACCATGCAATGGTGGCAATAAAAGAGATTTTAGATCATATCAGAAACCTGAAGGTTTGGAAATTTTCTTATATTTTTTTTCTATAGAATTCGATATGATTTTTATTATTCTTTTCATCTTAATCATTCAAAATGTGGTTTTTATTGGATAATCATGACAGTCATTCCCTGATCTTGATATACTAGCAATTTTTTAATCACATAATTAAGCACAGCTTGGTATCATTTCTACTAAACTTGGCATTATCTGAGTCAAATAGTGGCATTCCCTAGTAAATCACTATCATTATGCCTTGTCCCACCTTTTAGGTGTTGACCTTACAAGTCCGTTTTCTCCATTTTTTTTTATACAATTTGCGTGATAAATATTCTGATGAGGATTACGAACTTAAAATTCTTGGCTGGGTAGCAGATAAGTGGTCTTATAATATATTGTTTTTAATTAATGTATCTTAATATTTTGAAAAAAATACACAAAAGAATAAAATTAGTAGAGAACATTGTTTTTTCTAACTTTCTCAATCAAAATTTTCTTTTAATCACCTCCATACAACCAAACATAGTAAAAAGTTAAGATGATTGTTTCACACATTTAGTGCTCCACGCATTTGCAATCAATTCACCAAAAATTATTACTCTGACATTGCTTGTTGCCTGTAAAATGGTTAATAGTTCAAACATATCCAAAAAAAATGTATGCACTTGCTTAAATCTGTTTTGCCAAATATTTGGCTTAACAAAAAAAAAGGGGAAAAGAAGGAAGTTTGTGCCATTGTTAGGTATTTACAATCATCACAATGACAAAACTGTCAAACTATCAAATGCTTAGTGAGACAATGTTATCACATTGCTCTTCTTTCTTCTAGGGAAGCAAAAGGGATGTCTTAACAGTTAATGCTATCTTATATCTTTTAGAAATAGGCTTCATCCTTGCCTTTTTATCTTCAATGGTCAATAGTTCAATATTTTTTCTCAGATTCTAGCTGTTAGCTTAACTTATATTTGTGTGAATTTGATTTCTTTAATGGTTCTTGTAGCTTTTTTGATATGCTTCACTAATGAATCAAGTACTTTGTTTTATGCCATTGTTTTATTTTCTAAATTCTAACAAGTCATCCATAGCAAAAAACGTTTAGACATATCTTAGTAGGTCCAATACATTGACAAGGCGAAAAACACTATTACAACACTCACAAATCTCTAAAGATAATCAAATGCAAATAATACATCTTGACAACTTGTCATGCATATCAGTTTGAAGGGCAGTGAAAATCTCATATAATTGCCAAATTTTTTCTTTCAAATAGCCTTTTTGCATTCATTTTGTACAAGCTTGTTATCCTATGCATATAAGAAAATAAAATTAGTTGAAACTGTTATCCAATTCATCTCAGCCACTTTAACATAATATTTGAGCCTCAAAGATCCAATGGTTGAAGAATAAAGCTTGGTTGCCTTTGATTGATCGTCTCCTTTCATTTGGAGCATTTCTTCACTTCTTTTATTTAGATGTGCTGACTATTAAGCAAGTGTAAACATGTTGCATCATAATCCTCTTTGATTTCAGGCCTGATCTCGTTTGAGCCCACATTGGTGATCTCTAGGCTCATTAATGGTATAGTCGATTACATGGGCCTCATCCTTATGCAAGGTTTGTGCAGCCATCTCCTCTCTTTCTTGCTCATGTCCTCAATGAACTTTAAGTTTGTTGGCCTTGTTTGCTTAACCCTCGTTAGTTTTAGGCATCAACCAAATTTGATAACACTAGATCTTTGAATCGATAACTTTTTTGGAATGGCTCAATACCAGACTTAAAATAAAAAATCCTTTAATTTCTCATTCTTCTCTTGTGATCTACTAGAACAAATAGCAAAATCCAACTCAAGCATTAGCCATTGATGCAAGTGACTCAACTTCTCAAGACAATTGCATTAGAAGAAATAATGCAAATAGGGGAACTCATCAACACCAATATGTGTGGCATAATTGCGTCGATTATAAAGGTATGTACTAAATTTGAAATATGGCAAATCTCGCTTTGTTGATGTTCAAGCATATTCGATAACTCGTGCTTTGATTTCACATAATGTCCATTGGATCATAAAATTTAACACTTTCAATTGCTTCACATTTGTGCCCTCTAATTATGCTAACATTGAAGACATCTTGTTGGTGATGTTAATAAGGCATTTATAACCCATACTGGTTCTTGTCTCTCTACCTTAAGCTACTTTTTGGTGCTCACCAATGTTTTATGTGCTCCTCATTTCAAATGCACTCTACTTTTTATCTTTCAATTCTCTAAAATCAATGATACTTCAATTGGGTTCTTTTCATTTGTATTGTTGTGAGGGATTTGAGCACGAGGTTTTCTCATTCATGGGTGGAGTAATGGAAACTTTATGAATGGCTTTCCCTCTCCTACCAATCTCTACCAATATTAGTTCTTTGGGCCATGTTTCATCTAACCTTCTCCTTGTGACATCACCATGTTGGTCATCTCAATGAAAATGCTTTATCACAAATTTTCCATTGTCATTGTCTTCCTTAAAGTAGAAAATCATTGTTAAGTTCATGCCATTTTTGTTTTTGTAATAGAAGTCGTAATCTTTCACTTGAAATCTCTTCTCTAAAAATGTTAAATCCTATTTAACTTATTTTTACTGATGTGTGAGGACTTGCAACCATAACATTTTTTACTAAACATTGTTTCTGTCATTTTTGTAAATCACTTCATGAAATATATCTAGTTATATCCTTAGTATAAATCTAATTTTTGAAAACCTCAAAACTCTTGTCAAAAAGTATTTTCAATATCTTGTTCTCATAGTTTACTTCTACATCATTACCTCTACCAACTTGGCATTCAATACCTCCACTCACCTCCTTGTATTCTTCAACATGTCAATTTTGTAGAATGACAACATCTTCATATTGTTGATACAACAATTAGTCTTTTTCATCACATCATTTCCACTCAAATGTTGTCTAATGCTTGCCAAACAATAATCTTTTTCATTGGTTGAATGCTCACTACCATTGTCAACAAATTGCGTTTGATGTTCCACAGACTACTAGTCTTTGGATGCTTATGTTATCCTTGCTTAAAACCTTTCATGAATCATAAACTCGAACACAAATCTAAGCCATGTGTCTCCCTAGGATACTTAACCTTTCATCACCTCTACGAATGCCTTGATCTCGTTACCTCTTGTTTATACTTATTTGTTATGCTACTTTTGTGGAAGAATCGTTTGTCTTTCGCCATCAACTTCAACATGAACCTTGAACAACTCCAAATACAAGTATAACATGGATTCTCCTTTAGTATAATGAGCTCCCATTTATTCTCCACTAACCAAATTCGCATTACCTTTACATGTGGTTGCACTTTCCTCTGTACCCCTATTGTCTTGCTCTATTATCTCTCACCTCCTCAAATATCTACTTTTCCTCTCTCGATATCGAACACCTCAGCACCATCGGTACATTATCCGTCATCAGACATTAACAAACTTTCGTTCCATCTCATCCTTTGCACCAAGTTCTTAATCATTGATACTTATTGGTGACATCATGAACTCTAAAAGTAATATCTTTAAACCAAAGTGCATCTTTGATTGTTTTGCTCTCACTAATATAGTGGAACCATCCACTTTATTGCCAGCTCAAAAACACTCGTATTAGCACAGTTTTGAGTAATGAATTTGATACCTTAGTCCACTCTTGGAATTTAGTAGCACAGTTTTGAGTAATGAATTTGATACCTTAGTCCACTTTGGGAATTTAGTTTATTCTATGGACGTACAAAGCATTATTGGGTTTAAATAGATCAATTAAATCAAACACGAAGTAGTTGTCACCATCAAAATTACTAGTATGGGTACGTGATAGATCAAAATTACCACTACCCATATTGCCCTTGCACTAAAGTAGTTGGCACCATCCACACCCTCAATTGGGCATTATAAGATGTGGTCATAGAAGAAATCGCATTATATTCTCATTTCTTTTTTCTTATGATCTTATAGATTGGCAGACTTATTCAACAAATTATTCTCTTTTTATCATATTTTATTTAATTAATTTCTTTTTTATTTTATGCTTTAATACTTATTACATTCACACACACACACACACACATATATATATCATAATAATATATTTTCTCGTAGATTAAGATAGATATAGATGAGTTTATATCATATAATTTGTTCATTTTACATCATATCATATTCCATAATAATATCATAAAATAATTTATAACTAATTTATTTATATCATAATTATTAAGTTTGTCTGTTTGATAGCTTTATTGTATTTTCTTTTTCTTTTTATTGGTTGCATAATTTTTATCATTATTATTAATACTTGCTAATATTCTCAATTGTAAAGCTTTTTAAACTTTGTTTTAAGCTTTGTTTTCTTTCATTATTTCTTGAAACAACTTATTTCTTTTACCAAAATTGTTTGCAAATATGGTCACAAAGAATACTCAACATCTTTTTAAAATTTTGCTTAAGTTATTGTTCCTCATTATTCAAAAGTCTTGTAAAAAGGCTAAAGTTGAAAATTACACATCCAAAGCCCTATTCTTTGGGGTGGATCCATAATAACTCCGAGACAAGAGTTGAAAAACAATACAATGAGAAATTTCCTATCACCAAAATTACATCGATGAGGTAATCTATGAAGCAGTACCTCTAGACGTCTGTCAGATTATACTGGGGATGTCGTCCATCACCAACGATAGCACTAATAAACTTTTTCAATTCTAATAATGAGGAGTTATTTTTGTTTCGCTTTATGCAATATCTCATTTATAGTCACCATAAGAGATAAAGTTTTATTTTTTTGTGAAGGAGTTTGTAATACCTTTTTAGTTTTTGTTGTAATAAGTATTTTGTCCTTGAATTTTTTTGGAAAAATATTTGGATGCAATTTTTAGTATTTTTCTTGTACATGTCATGTCTTCTTCTAGTGTTCATAATACTAATTTTTGTTTTTTGTTATAATTGCAAAAAAATTTCTTGGAAAATATTTTTTCTTTTGCTCCTTATTTTCGAGCTTATAATCAGACCTCTTGGTACCTCGTTCTTCAAACTTTATCTCTTTATATTTGTTCTTTTTTTCAATAGTCAAATCAAATGTACTGGCTTGTTTTAATGATTGAATAGAAAAAAGGGATAGTTTAGTAGCAATAAGATAATACAAACTTGTAATGTAATTTGGCAATATCTGCATTTATTTAGTAGGTATTCATATACTCACTGTTTGTCATCGGAATTTTGTGGTATATTCTTACATTGGTTGTTCTTCTCAGGGTTGTAGGCTATGTCATTTTTTCTATCTTTCCTTCATGTATCCCAAGGGATAAAGTTTTTTGCGGATCAATTGTTTAAATTGGCTCTATGTTACTCTCTTGATCTAATTACCAAAACTCCACCCTTCTTAATAATGCTACAAATCCAAGCCTACCATCTTGTTATCATTTTTTGTCAAGTTTTTTCTACTAACCCAAATCACTATCAAATCGTCCTTTTCTATCTTTGGTGCTCCAAACGTCAACACTTATTGAACTAAAAGACATTATCATCAAAGTAGTGCGTATCTTTTAATAATTTTTATTTTCTTGGTAGTAATCTAAAATTAGAGTTTTTCTTTTTTATTAAATTATTTTAGATAAAGTTTGTCTTAAATTATCTATTTTATATTTATGAAATTATCGTTTTGTAGGATTTTATGTTTAGTGTTTAAGATGTTGTGATCTACTCTACTTAATAATCAATGTTACAATTTTGAAATGTCAATTTTTGAACAATTTTAAAATGTCATATGTTATCTAATCTTAATTAGTGTATAATATATTTTCATATTTTTGAATAATTTATCAAGCATCTATAGTATTATAATCTCCAAATTAGATCCTGTTAGAAGTCTAAATCTGTTCTACTTCAATACCCGAGTTAGCTTGCGACTGCCCGAGTTAACTCATGTCGGCCCATGTCGACTCAAAATCTCTTAGTCAATTATTCGCCGTCAATCCAAGCTGATTTGCCGCCAATCTGATCGACTTGTAGCTGAGCTGGTCAACTGCCGCCGATACAGTTGACTTGCTGCCAATCCTAGTTGGGTCATCGCCGATCCTGACCCAGTCATTGTCGATCTCGGCCGAGTCATCGCCGATCCTGGCCGAGTCTCCTTTGATCCCAGTCAAGTCGCTGCCAATCCAAGTTGAGTTGCCGTCGATCTTGGTTGAGTCGCCTTCGATCCAGACCAAATCGCCGCCGCATCCTACCACACCATCTCAATGCCAACAACGTCATATTCTACATCACCGAGACATTCTTCAATGGTGTCACATACCGGCTAATCAAAGCTTCTTAGTCGTAATTTTGCCGCATCACGCCAACTTGCCCTAAAGGTGTGCTCAAATTTTTTCAATTTGGGAATTTCGTCTATTCGGGCTTCGTCGTCGTTGCTCTAAGTGTTTTTTTAAATTTTCTTAATCTATTTTTCACATCATAAAGTTTCAACTCCAAGCTCCTCTTTGCTTGCTACAGCTTTTTAAGTTTTCTCTTTGATTCCATTCCTTTTTTCTTTTGATCCCTCTCCTTTGTGTTCAAGGGTTTCACATTGCCATTGCTTCCAAAGGGATTTATAATCCCCTTTATTAATTTACAAGGAATAAACAATTAAATAATAGCCACTTCAAATTCTAGAAATTCCAAATAATTGACAAAAGCATGAATTTTATAAAAATTCTTCAAATTGAGACCTTCCCATGATATGCTCAAAACATGATTCTGACTATAGTAATCTTGGCACATATTTTGAGACAAGTCGAAATACAATAGTTTCTCAATTTCAGATCTGCATAGCCCACGACCAAAGCTATATACGCGATTACAAGCATAGTTTATTACTATTTCAGGTGGTACAACATTTATAGCCTTTTCTTTACTGTAAAAAAACTATCTTTAGGTAATGGATCTCCATTAACTAATCCTGCCCGGTATTGTCAAGTGGTTGGTTCACTACAGTGTCTCTCTATGACTTGACCTAATATCTCATTTACAGTCAATTACTTGTCTGAATTTATACAGTGTCTTAGAGGATCCCACTTGTCTGTTGCTAAACGAGCCTTTGGCTACATCAAGGAAACCCTAAACTATGGGTTTCATCCCTATATTTCTGCAACAATGACTTTAAATGCCTTAGCTGATGCTAATTAGGAAAGAGATGCAGATGAAAGAACCTCTAAATCTATTTATGTGGTTTTTTCTTAGGCCTAATCCACTAAGTTAGTGCTCCAAAAATCAACTTACTATAGCTCACTCTTTCACTAATCTTGTTTTTAGGGTTGTTGTTGCAACCATTGCTGAAATAAATTGGGACAAAACATGCTTTAGTGGCTCCATTCGTCTTAGTCTACCATCCAAACTGTTATTGTGGCAATGTTGGAGCTACTTAACCTTGTCAAACTGTGATGTTCCATATTCGCATGAAATATATTAAGGTAGACTTTTATTTTGTGTTCAACCAAGTTCAAATCAAACAACTACATGAGGTTGACATTCATTTTGATGATTGACTAGTAGATTCTCTAACCAAGCCTTAGTTATCATCAATGACAATTTCAATATCTCAAGATTGGCATAATAGATGCCATGCCAATCTTGCGAGGGCATGATATGGCAATAGTCAATAAGTCAACAATCATAAATTTCTCAAGATAGATGGATATAATTAATGTGTATGATCTATCATAGTTGACCTGCCATTTATATCATGTAAAAGTGGCAAAATCAACCTTGTTTAATTGAAGAAGTCTTTATCTCTTAGAAACTTCTATTTGTGTCTATTTTTGTGCATATTTGTTATCTTATAAATATGCATTTAGTAAGACATAGATGAACTTTTTCTCATATTCATCTTAACCTCTTAACATCCATCCCATTTATTATTTCATGGCATGATGAGATTTCCACTTCATGGATTCTGGTTGACACATTAGCTGACGATCTATTTTTTGCTGCAATGCTGTACTCAGTCCCTTGGAGAAATAACTTATGACCTGAAGGATCCTGCCTTTTGCTATATGATTGTCAAGGAACCTGAAGACGTCTGTTCCCTTTCAGCTCAACTGAAAAATTTTCTTTCAAATATTGAGAAATGCAAGGTAATTTTTTTCAAGTTATTCTTTCACTTTCTAGCTGCTGGACAATTTTTATAAGACTGATATCCATCTGTGAACTTTATGTTTTCTCATAAGTTTTCTTGGCATAGTTACGGATCTTCCAGCTAGTCTTCGTCTTTAGCCATTTACAGTTGCTGATATTTTCTCACCAATTTGTACAGGTACAAAAATTAGATGAGATGTTTAATATGGCATATTTTGCTGTGAACGACTGCAGAAGGTTGGATGGATGCTCTAATTCTTTGCATTCGCCATGCATTCGGAAAAGGATTTCAGAATACTTTTGCAGGGATCTTAATACAAAGTCGGAATTCTCCTTCAGGACTCTTCAAAACAGGTTTAGAATTTGTTTTTTCTTTTTTGAAGTAGATCTTAAGATGTCAGTGATCTCAATAAATTTATGATGTAACTTTTTGGAATCTTGGCTAACTTTTTTAATAATTTACAGCCAATTTTTACGGTCAGACATTAAGGTTAGTTTTCCACTTGCCTTTCCATGGGATCCTTAAAATGTTTTTATATAGGGAAAATTGCATTGGTCTCTAACTATTCATGAAAGTCACATTGGTTCCTTCATCTTTTGGATAGTCATGTTTTCTCTTTTCATCATAATATTTGGGTTTTTTTTCACAGCACCAAAAATATCTCACTTCTCACTTTCTCTCCTTTTGAGAATGAAAGAGAGACCAAATTGTTAGAATTTTCAATAACTTCTTCAAATTTGAAGGACAAAGACTTGGTTTCAAGAAAAGTTAGAGGCCAAAGTATAATTTCCTTATTCACAATGAGTCAGCTCAAGTTGTACTTTCTTTGAAGGTGTTCTTGCAATGCAACTTGCACACCAAATTTACACCTAGGGCAGTTGCAAGGATTTTGCATGGCATTCCCAGTCCTGCCTTTCCATCAGCAACCTGGTCCAAGTGCCATTTTTGGTAAGATGACGGAACAAATTTTTCACCTAGGCTATAAATGCTACTTTTCTTTTTTGCTTTGTTTTTCCTTGCAAGAGAAGCAAAATTTTTTTTCCGTTTTGTCTGAAATTTTTCAGTAATGAATATTTTGCAATTCATTGATATCAAAATGTCACTATAGTAATTTCAACCCTTGTACTATTTACACCTTTTTGGGAGCTTAGTAGATAGTTCATATGCCTTGTTATTAATTGCGCTCTTCAAAAATATCAGAGCAATTTGGGCTCACTTGCCTTAAATGTCATATCTCAATGCCTTCGTTAATAAATTTTCGCCAATTCTTTGAAGCAAAATTCAATTTGTTTTTGAAATGGTCATTGTTTCGAGTATTAAGTCAGAGTCAGTATCTTAAATTTGATGCAATAATCTTATTAGGTTCTGTTCATTTTTTTACAAACCTTGGAATACTTGTAAGGCTACTTGAGGGCTAACACAATTGCTTTAAGCAACTTAAGTTACTGCAATAGCTGAAAACACTGAAGTTCAATGATGCAAATTCCGTGCAATAAAGTTTCTAAGAGAGCTACAACTTCTATAAAAGTCAGTAGTCCGTATCAAGTATAAAATTCTGACAGAAGATAAACTATTTGTTATCCTTTTTATGACACTGCTCTGGTGATTAGCTTTATGATTATTCTTTTATTTTGACCTTTTAATTTCTTATTCTTTATTTAATCCCTATTTGTTGCAACATGAGGTCCCAAATTCTATCCCATCTATTTGGATTGTCTTGTTGTTTTTGTTATGTTCAACATGAAGTCTTGAATATATATTATTTTTCTTTGTTTTTTATTTATTGCCCAATTTACATTTTATTACTTTGACATTTGCTACGTGAGCTCCAATGTGCATGCCCAAACCACTAAGGACTACATTCTGCTGCTTTATCTTTGGTAAATGACATTTTCCATCTTCATTGTATAACCATTTCACAATGTATCATTTGTTTGACCAAACAGCCATGGTAATATTCACATTTTTGTAACCTTAATTTTCCTTCCTGATAACAACTTTTTCTATGCATGTTTGTTATTTTTCATGTCAAAATTGTGAGGTTTCTATGGACGCATGGTCAAGTGCTAGTTTATAGTCAATAAGGGTTTGAATCATGAAAAATAAGGGAATTATTCAGAAAAAAATGGAAAAAATTCATGGAAAGAGGATTTGAGATGAAATTGATGGAGATATGTTTTGATATAGAAAAGTTAGCCAATCACATGCAAATTCATGTGCATCCCATCCTTTCAAGGAATCAATAACGCATGCAAAACTATCAAAAATGACATTTTGTTATGTTCCTAGTAAAATGATGGCTAATATATAGGCTCAAAGATTGATTACTATCTGATAAAAAGTTAAATATTCAATCTAAATTGTCATTTAGATAATAGTTAAACTTTATTTAAGGTAAATTGTTCATATGCTCTCAATGCTTAGCCTTATTCTTTTTTTAATCCTTTTGTTTCAATGATAAGTAGATATTTTCTTAAGTTTCATAAAAGCTACAACTAGTTCATTTTCCATTTTTATACAATACAACTCAAATGAAATTTTGAAAATTTAGCAAGCTCACCTTTGTTTTTTTTGATGACTTGCCACTTGGTAGTCCAACTCTAGTAGCAAGCTCACCATTGCCCCTTTGTCATTTACCCACCATCTAAGCTTGTTTGCCTCTTCCTTTTCATTCTTCGCTTTCGCCCACTATCTTGTTGGTAGTGTTGTTCTGACATCTACTTCATCATGATTTGTCTCCAATTCTGCTGTCGTCTGTCTCACCTATGTTGGCTTTGTAGCCATCATCTAATGTTATTGTTATTCCTTTGCACCCATCATCTATCACTTAACTTCTTACATAATTGGTTTCTCAATTTCCTATATCATCGATTTATCATGCCCCCACTCATAACAGGCGAAAGAATAATGATGAAATCAACTATGGTTTCAATTTCTAATTTATTCACTCTCAAATATAAAATGTACTTAACAAAATATTAAAATCAAATAGACATGATCTTCCTTGTAAATTATAAATTTTTTCATATATAATATTCATAATACTTATATAATTTCACAAAGTATACAACATATGTAATATTATCTAATAACCATATATGCAATATTATCTAATAACCATATAATCATTTAAATTAAAAATAATGTAAAAATCATAAATCATAATAACTGATTTTCACAAAATTAACAATCAACAAAATCCGCAAAGTTTACAATATCTATTATTCTCTCAAATATAAAAGATAATTAATACATCTAACATCAAAATGATATAGCATAATAAACATCATATATCCATTGACATATTTCAACCTCAAGCTCATATGTTATATATATAATCAATGCATACTAGAATTCTCATATGTTTTGATTTCCATCTTGTTGTGAGCTAGACTGACTCGTAATATAAGTATAAAAAGCAAATCTCAAAAAAAGTTGGTGGATAAATCATAAAATAATAAGACTGCAACAATAAATGTAAGCAATAGAAATAGTATGGGTCGAGTAATAAATGACATGAGCAATGAAAAATAGATCATATTATTAAGAATTAGTAATAAGAAAATAATCTTATTTATTTATCTTCTAATGTCTTATTTATTTATTTATTAAATTTATATTTTCAATTAGTTTTTTTTTCTCAACTAGATATTGTTTCCCATTATTATTATTCTTAATATCAAAAAATATCTATATCAATATTGATTAGAAGATTTTCAATGGATAGGATTTTGATTGGAGGCATATATCTATCTATTAGTATCATATTATCCTGATCAATATGATTTTAAAAACTACACTCAATCATCCTGTAAATTTGAAGGTAAGTTAATGACGTCCCCAGCATGGGCAATATACCTACACCTAGTCACTCTGCTAGTTCGAACATAATTAGTTATAACCCTTTAGGAGGTACCAGTGCCCTATAGGTACAAGTCGTTACATCATCTAACGTTATCTCATGTCATAATATGGTCTATAAGCATGCCCCAATCGCCCTTTCACAAAATATTAGTGACAATTATGGCATGATCTTGAGTACCATAGTCAAGCTTAAAGAAAATATCATAGGAAAACACGTGTATTGTTATCATAACATATCAGATTATGGTATTATATGCATAATGTAAATCAAATAATATAATAATAATCTCTTAATAGCTTGCATATTTTTCTTTTTTCAATATGGTTATTTATAAAATTGTATTCATTTTTCAATAAAATAACTCAAATTGTTCATCATGTGGATAGTGCTAAAATTTTGTTAATAAAATACAAGTGCATATATAGGTCATTTAAATAAAAAATATGCGTAAGTAATTGTCACAATATGTTAATGGATTATTTAAATAATTAAGCATATTTATATCACAATTGTCTGATTTATCTGTTTGATTTATTTGATAAGGATCAAGTTCCTAAATGAGCTTGGCTTTTTGATCCTATACATTAGAAATTATAATTTCTCAAAGACTACATTTTTTAAAATATTATGTCTTTTCATAATTCGTAGCCAAATAAAGCCTTTCAATCATATATGCAAACTTATAAAATGCAATATTACATAATTTTCATAAAACATAATAAAATTGAATTTTTATCAAGGAAATAATTTTGCAAAAGCGTACCTCACTCTTCCTTAGTATTTTATTGCAAATTTTTTAAAGTTTTACAGTTTTTCTCTCCTTTGAAACTTGCTCTAATTCCTTCAAATGTCGGTGGTCCCTTTTTCTCTTCCTCTCTTCTACTAGAATTACACATTAGTTTTGTAGTTTGGATTTGAAATAATTGAACAAAACAGCTTGACCAACACCAATCACAAAAGAAATCTTTATCTTAGTAGTCTTTGCTACTGGAAAGTTTGGATCTAAAAATTCTACTTTTTCTCCCTCATGTCCAAGGTGAATTCCATGAAACATCTCTGCGATCAATCTTTCGATGCGAAGAATCAATTTATCGCAAAAAATTGAAGTGAAATGAAGGATTTCCTCTCCTTCCTAGTTAGTGAAGGTTCAAAAAAACTTTCTCGTGCATCAAGAAAAAGAGGGCAATTGTTGTGGTTTGGGTCAATATTATTGAGCTTATTATTAATATTATATTATAATATAATAAATGATAATCTTTTATCTTTAAAAATTCACAAAAAATGTAAATGAATTTCAATTGCTACGAAATAAGTGCCAGTAGATTTGTCTTGGCGAGCTTCATTCAGGGTATGATCAAATTTCAAATTTAAAATACTTGATGAATTGACACATTTTATTAGACAATTCAAAAATTAAGATTTAATTTAATTTAATTTAAATTTCATAATTTATGTTTCATTGATTCAAATATTAATATTAACAAATTTAAATGTCTAATCATTTCAATTATAACATTTAAAATTGAACAATAATTAAAGTAATAAACTTCATATCTTATAGAAATTTGATCCCAAAATTTTAAAAAAAAATTAGATATCTAGACTACAAATTTAATTCAAACTCTTAGACAATTTTTTTGTTCATAATAGTCTTGATAATTGAGTTCTAATCACTAGGATCACTTCTTGATTTCTTATTTATTATCAAGCATTGCATTGGAATCTATCCATAGATCAATGTTAATTAGATCTTAATTATGACTATCTATTATCATCTTGCAAAACATAATATGCATCTTGCATATATTTGCTCAAACTTTTGTCAATTCAATTACCACCTTTTGCTAATTAAATTTCACATTTTAATCTCATTTTCATGTTTTAATTATATTATCATCATTTTTTCTCAAAACATCAAATTTTCAAATTTACTCTCTTTGGAATTCTTCTATATTAGTTTTCGTATATGTATATTCATTACAATTTTGTTAATATTAAATCACGTTTTATTACATTTGTTTGTTTCAGTTTGTTTGTCTATTCATTCATTATGTTTATCTTTATGCTAAAGCTAATCAACATTTATCATTTTTATTAAAAAAATTGTATCTTTTTTGTGTTCATATCCAACCATTCACAAAAAAAGTCTTTGCCTTGACTGTCTTCGTTACCTCAAAACTGAAATTGTCTCTTAGATTTAAGCCAAAATATGAGAAAAATCCTTCAAATTTTAATCAAAGAAATTTTTTAATTGCCACACCCACCGTCATGCCAAGCATTGGAATTACAATCAAATTAACTGCAATATACTATAAATTATTTTACTGTCAATATCAAGTCAAAGTTTACAAAAAATGTGATATTTTGGTCTAATTATATCGATTCATTATTTTTTTGTCTCTCTATTTTGACCCAGGTGAATTTTACTCTCAAAAGATATATTCATATTTCATGATCATGACATGTCATATTGATATTAAAATCATTCTGTCAATAGCTAATGTTTAACACTTCATCCATCTATCCTTCTATCTAGAAGTTTTTCAAGACTGTTCCTTGTACAACTATTTCTCTTGTAGAATATCATCCAGTGTTCACTTTCCATCGTCTCCAGTCTTGGGTGTTACATGTCCACTGAATTTTTTTTAGTTCATCCTCATGATAGTTGGATAAATGGGATGTGATAGAATGATGGCTCCTTCAATTTTATTGATAGACTTACAAATGTTGCCTTTTTGCATTTGTCATCATGTTCCTTCTTCTCAAGTGCTATTGCAAAGGTATTACCTTAGCCAACATTGTTGTAGGGAAATAATGATCCTTTTTTGCAATTTAGGAATGTAGACTCGCTGAATCCTTTGTCAGGATCTCTTTCTGCACCCTTTGACAATACATGTATTGCAGAGTGCATTCCATCATGCAAACACTTGGGCAAGTTTCAGTATCATTTTTGAAATTTTATCATAGGTTGAATAATCATAAAGGGGGAAATTAGTCTCAAATCAATCCCATCCATGCACCAAAGCTTCTTGGTATCGATCTTGCTATTGTAGGTTAGAAGTTCCAACAATAAAGGTCTTGTTCTGCCATTGCCAAATGGAGTGCAATATAGTAATGGTCCCTATTCACCACCAATATATGAATGGCACAATAGATGGGTCTCATGCCCTGGGCACTTGCATTGTTTCTTTCTCCCGTGATCTGCTGTTGGCAATTTTTCAAATGAATATAGCTGCTCAGTTAACAAAGCAACTTGCAATTCTGAAGGCATCATAGGTTCTCCCTCTTGTGTTACATTTTCTCTTTACCTATTACTATTGTTTTCTCCTCCCTCTGAAGTTATACCGCTACTCAACCATACCTAACATGGTTGCAATATCTAACATCAAATCTTCCCGTGACATGAATGAATTGACCTCAAACGAACTCAATTTAAATTTTTGCAACTGTTGGTTGATCGAATTGTTTGATTAGTTTTTATTATCAGAATCTTTCCTTTGTTTATACACTCCTATTCGGATCTGCGTGTTTAGTTTGCTCCAACTGCATCCAACATGTGTTTCCTATAAGTTCTTTTATCATATCTTCTCTTTACAAATAGGATTGATTCCATGATTACTCATGGACCAATGAGCAGCTCATCCTTTATTTTAATATGATGAGGACAAACTTTGAAGTGCGTATGAGCAGGAGTTCATCAGGACCACTTGATTACGATGAGTTTTGTTTTGCTATGTGATTTGGTTCCAAAATATCTTCAGATTTTGGTGTAACTTTTGAATTGAATTTGTTATTAAATCTTTGTTTCTTGTGCGTTTGAGTTATTGATGCCAATTTCTGATGATAACATATTTATTTTTATTTGTCACACCGTGCATAACCATAACTATAACTTCCAGAAATTTGTAATTTTGGTAGGCTGAGTTCATTTATATGGTATTTTGTAGGGGACGGTATTATGAGGTAGATTTTCCAACAGTTATGAAGGCTGCAACATTAGAGCTGATGGATTTTGTCAAAAGAACTGCAACTTGAATTATATGTTTGGTAAAGTGTGCTTTCTCCATAGAATTGATGAATTTTTTACTACATGTGCATGATTATAACTCTATTTTGTCTCACTTTTTGTTCAATATTAAATTCCTGCTTATGTACAACCTGATGGAGAGTTCTGATGAACTTGGTTATATGTTGAAATCTTGTTCACAATAGTCTATGTTTCTTCACAGTAGTCTTTGTAGCATCACATGTTTGTCATAAAATAAAATTAGGAAAGAGATGTTCATTGTTTAAAAAAAAAAAAGTTGGTACAGTGTACGATTCAGTAACAAAAAATGTACAAAAAGTGATTAGAATTACAAAACCATTGTGATCTAAGAACTTTCATTGATGCATCTTTCTCCAAACAGATGTTTTGCAGAGAAGCTGTGCATAAGGGATAAACTATGTCATCTTGCTCCTTGTATGGAGAAATGGATTATTAGACACAATTTTTGAATATTAGACACAAATGGTATTTATCACACCTTATATATCATGTTTATACAGAGTAATTTGCAAGTGAGATTTTATTGAAAACAAGCCAGATGAAAGACTTAAACCTTCAGCCGGAGTTGTGGTTTACCAAAGTGCTTTAGGAGTAAAGGAAAAAGTAATCATCGGTGTTATTTATCATACTAAGATTTACTATATATTCTTTATTGTTTATTGAGCAATTGTAGAGTATCTCTCGGCCTTATTCTTCGAGTTTAAAGCTCCATCGTTGCTGCGATGTTTGCAGGAAGCCACAAGTGATAGATGCATCAGGCTATCAAGCGTCGTCGTGCTTGATGTCGTCTCATGGTAGCTACAGAAGTGAAGCCAGGCGATTGATTGAGCTAACCGTAGGTGTTCTATAGTATTCGTAGGGCTAAAGATCGATTTTTTTATTTTATTTTGAACAACTCAGGCATTGTATAAATCCTTTGGTTGGAAAATAAAAGCTGAACAATTTTTGAAATGGAAGTCATTTTTATTGGAAAAATCACCCTTGAAAGCGTTTGATAACATGGTTTAAAAAGCCTTTTTAACAGGTTACTTTATTATTTAAACTCGGTTTATCTTTTCATATTTTAAATAAACTACTTGAAAAGAATTGTAAAATAGTTAATCCCTTGAAAATGTATTATCACATGCGTGTAACATTTCTAAGAGTGTGTTGTGGTGGCTGTCCTCGTTTAGTGCGACTCCGTTCTGAACGATTGAAAAAAATATAATTTATATAAAAAAGAATGTCAGCAAAATTATTTTCCCGTTGAAAATGGCTTTTATTTAGCAAAAGACTCGATTTTATCGTCATGATCTGGATAGATGGGCAGGTTAGCCTTAGCCGACTAGAACCAAAACGGGTTCGGGTCAAAGTCCAAAGCTTCGTCCGCCTGGCTGGGCCACAAACGGACGCTGTTTCTGGGAATCACGGTGAGCCGTCAACCCGCATTTGAAGGGGCTCCTTCCCTTTCTGCTGCGCTGGAGCACAACCTTAAAGCAGAGATCTCTAGGGGCCTCATTCTTCTCCTAGAGGATCCATGGCTCGAATTGGTGGCAAAAACGCGTCCAGGAAGTATCTTGTTGTGCTGTCCTGCGTCGCGCTTCTTGGAATCGCCCTCGTTGCTGATTTTCTCTGGGCTTCTTCCTCCGCTTCTGCCTCGTCACCGTACTGGTCTACTAACTTGGATTTTTCTGTAAGGAATGAAGTTTCTGCTGATGCAGCGAGCAAGGCTGAGCAGGTGAGGCCATTTGAGTCATCGATTTGATGTTTTGTTTATGAAAATCCGCGTTTGCTGAATCCGGAGTTGGAGCTGTTGGTGCCTTTCTCTGTTTTTAGCTATGTTGGAACTGTTTTGATTTTCAGTTGCTACGGGTGGATTTTTAGCTTATTATAGCCGTCTTTACTTGGTTGCCATATACTTAGCTATTTGGTTTTTCCGAACAAATGTTAAGTGTGATGTAGTTAGCCTTGTAGAGTTTATTATCGGAAGCATTTTTGTGTAGTTTCCGAGGTGTTCTATACTTCTATATGGTTTCCTAAAATGGGAAGACATCATTTACTTCCTCTTATATTGAGAATTTAGTTCATCCCGATGACTTGGAAAAAATGAAAAAGGCTATATAATTTTGTCCTATTATGTTATGACATAAGGTATTTGAATCTAATGCGTGCAAAGATTTTACATTAAGATGATAGAGTACTAAGGATGATAAAAGGATTTCATTCAATAATAGCATCCTAGAACTATGCGCTTGGGATAAAGATGGTGCTTATAATTTTATGTGAAAAGGTATGTTAGTTCCATTTATAAGGTAACTAAGAATGTGTTTAGAGAATCTAAAAGGAATGTTGCAAATTACAAAGAGGGCTGGTGGCAAAAGCCAGAAATGCAAGAAAATGGTAAGTTTATAAGAATGCTTATAAAATGTGGTTCAATTTCATGAATATGAAGAATTGTGAGTGGTATAAGTTAGCATAATGAGAGGCTAAAAATGCGATTATTTATAATAAGAAAGTAGATTTTGAAGATTTATGTGGGATATCGGATGCTACAAAAAGTTAAATAAATGTAAAGTTTGTCAAAGAAAGAGAAAAGAAAATTAATTATTTTACTCGAGTGAGATGTATTAAAGACAATAATTTGAAGTTACTAGTGCATGATGAGATTATTTAATGTAATGGCTAAGTTTTTTTTGTGAGCTTCTTAATGAAGATTTTGAAAATATAATTGATGTAGAGGATTTTAGTTATTCAAATGAAAAGATATTTTTTTATTTTTTGGTGAGTCTCTAAATTTGTGGTGAGAAAATTTATGAAGAAAATGAAATGTGAAAAAATAGTAGCTTCAAATGCCTTTTCTACTGATATGTAGAAATATATGAGAGAAAAAGGAATATTTAGCATTTTTAAAAAAGTGCACTATTATTTTGAAAATTTAAAGATGTTAGATAACCAAGGATAAAGCATTTTGTTTCATATGCATAAGTATAAAGGAAATGTTTGGAGTTGTGCTTATTATAAGGGAATTAAATTGATGAATTATATTTTTGCAATATTTGTGTATATTTTCACTAGCCAAATTAGGTTGGCTAAAGATTTCCCAATCCAGTTGGTGTTCATCTAGGATTCATTTTGAGTTTATCTTTTTTTGCATATTGTTCGACTAGTCAAATTAAATTGGCTAAAATTGTGTTCATCAAGAATCTATTTTAAATATTTATTGTTTTGCATTAGTTGTGCATGTTTATACTTATTAAATTCAATATGATATGTCATTGTATATGTCTTTTGTGGATGATATATACTTATGAGTTTGAGTTGAAAAGTTATTAAACACTAGTTAACATCTTGGAGAATGAACTTGGGGTCTAAGATATCTTGCTTTTCTGGATATAAAATTGAATATGTTGAATGCAAATTTTGTCAAACTATTGTAAGTGGTAGAGAAAACAATTTGTGATCACAAAGTATCCAATCATAAAAGATCTTGCTGTCTTAGGTTTATGCTTTAAGAAAGAATTGATTGGGGTAATAATAAGAACCAAGTAAAATGGATGAAGTGAGGAGTACTTTTGGTATGTTGTCTGATTGAAATATTTAAGTAATTAATAAAGGTAAGGTTTACAAGGCTACAATGAAACTAAATATGTAATGTGGTATTTACTGTTGACTTTATAAAATTTAAAATACAAATAGAATGAGTTTTATAAAGATGATGAATTTAAGATTGATGAGTGATTGTATTTGAAGAGATGATTAAAAATGAGTTCGTAATTGTGAATGTTGATATAGCACCAATATAGGTTCATCTTAGCTAGAGTTAGCTTAGATGTTTTAGGTGTAGTAAACTTAGGCTTTATGAGAATGACTTATTAATTTTTTTTTTTGTTAAATAAGGGATGAGGAAAACTAAAGAGGATGTAGAAAAAGCCTATTTGAAAGTTCTTATACCACTTGGATATTCAGAAAGTTCATTTATTGATAGAGAACAAATGATGTGAGAGTATTCATTAACTATCTCCACTTAAATTAAGTCATATTGTTGGTGTTGGAGTCTAATGCTTTGTTTGGTGAATTCTACCATTGTGCTCGATGTATTGTTTGTAAAAAAACCTCCCACCATCCTTACAAAAATATAGTTGCTTACGATAAACAACTAAGAGGTTTCGCTTATTTAAAGTTTTCATGATATCAAATCATAATATAAAAAACGTTGACATGTATGGTTTTAAAAAGCAAAGATGAATAATAGTTCTACCAAACAAAACCCAAGGCTGCTTTTGTTTGCATTTTTTATGTTTGGAGTTTATTTTCGTTGCTTTTTTTATTATTTAGACCATGGAAGTAGAAAATTAAAATGCAGTAGTGTGGCTTGCATATCTGATTTTCACCTTCAATATTTCAATTAGAACTTTTTAGGCTTCCTTGGATGGTGATTTACACTTATTTTGAATTTATAATTGATGATTGTACTACTTCATATGGTTGTGTTAGCTCAAAGAATTTAATCAATTGTGTCGGTGGTGGGGAAATGAATTTGGTATGAGCAAAGGTATTTATGATTCACTATTCTCTGATTTTCTTGACAGTGTAGGTTTTTCCAATCATGCTCACATAGTATTCCAAGTAACTATAATATTTACTCAAAATTAACGCATATCTAAGTGGCTAATTATTGTGACTGTGGCTAGCCATTTTTTTGTTGGGAAACTTTTAATTTTTAGGTTCTTCTTAGTAATGCTTTTGATCTCTTTGGCTTGTCATTGCTGGTATATTTTTTTATTTGCTATTGACACATTATAAATTGTACTGTTTTTTTTTTTTTGGTTCTCTAAATAGGAAAAGAAGAGTAAGCCATTGAAGGATCAAATTTCAAGAAGCATCAATGCAACTTTTGCTGATCTACCTGCGCTACATTTGGATTGGGAGGAGATGGCAGAGGCACCAGTACCTCGGTTGGATGGGGCTGCTGTGCAGATTAAAAATCTCTTATATGTTTTTGCTGGTTATGGTACCATTGATTATGTAAGAGAATTTTTCTCCTATGGAGATTGGTTTTCTCATATCTTTCCTCCTTAGGGACCTTATCGTTTAGGTTAATGTATAATGTCAACTAAGGTGTTGTTTGATGATTGTTAATTTAAGGAGTATTTTTAATTTTAAAAGCACCAAAAGTTTATCAAAAAACTTTCATAACTTTTTTTTCTTTTCATATAAAATACATTTTTCAAAAGTATTATTTTCAAGATATTTTTTTCAAGATATTTTTTTTTCAAGAATTGCAAAATCTATCACTAAATAGAACCTGAGATAACATTTTGAAATTTGCAGATCTCCTTATATTTGCAATATGACTATTCTCGTTACACCACTTCTTAGAAATAGTAATTATCGCTTTTGCATAGCGTATGAGCTATTTAGGGATCGGTAGATGTTTGGAAACCCAGATTTTTGCTTAATAATACTTATCTGGGTCAAGTGATTTCGTTCTTCTTTTAGTTATCACTCATTTGTTCTTTTTGGTGTTCTTGCATATGATTATTTTGGTTTTTAGTCATCTTCACTATTATATTTGAGATTTCAAATCATATTGCTGTTCTTATTTCATTTATTTTTTGAGTAGTGTAAGTTGATAGTTGTATTATTGCACTTATATTTGTCTAATAAAACTGAATCTAGTTGTGAAAATGTTATGCAAAATTTCTATGTGGGTTGGAAAAGAGAGCACTATGTGGGAATAGTAGTTTTTGAAGGTACATATTAGGTAAGGGGTATGGATTTTGTCCAATTACGCCCTAGCTGATAGAGTTGGTGTCCAATGAAAAAGTGGAATATACCTATGCCAAGGGGGAACAATGATTGCCTATTAAGAGTTCTTACATTATTCATCAATTGGAAAGGATCTTTCTTAGTACTTAACAAGGAATGGATACTTGATAGAGTATGCAAAGCTAGTCTTATCATTTTGTCTATTCTTCTATGCCAAGGAGTTCATTTTTTTCTATTCATTTGTATTGCTATTTTTTTTAAGAGCAAAGTCCAAATAGTATGTGAGCATGAATTGAATTGAAAATTTATATTTTTACCAAATAAATAAGCATGAACCCACAAAAATGTTACAAATTTTACAAGTTATTATAATATTTTCTATGTTGGTATTCCATGCTATATTGTAGTGAAAACATGTTATTTTTTTTTCTCTGTTATTAATTATTCTTTATTAATTTATGGGATGACATGATTATTAACGTATTATTTGTTGTTGATCAAAATTTACATTATATATGTTCCTTAATCTTTTTTTGAAGCATTAATTTTATCAATTCTATTAGTTATCCCTAATTACACCTTTTATTAATGCAAAATGATTATAATATAAGTATTCAATCTTTGCATGCAGGTTCATTCACATGTAGATGTTTATAATTTTTCTGACAATAGTTGGGGAGAAAGGTTTGACATGCCAAAAGAAATGGCACATTCACACTTAGGGATGACAACTGATGGAAGATATATATATGTTGTCACAGGACAATATGGACCACAATGTAGAGGGCCTATTGCTCACAATTTTGTGCTTGACACAGAAACAAAAACTTGGAATGATTTACCTCCTTTACCTTTTCCTAGGTGGGTATTATAGATAGCTATCATCTATTTGTGGGACTTATTTGTTTTTTATTTTCTAATCTCCATTAAGTTGAGCGAGATACGAGCATTCTTTTCTGTTTGATGTTTCTAGAGTTGAGGTTTGTTGTTGCTTATACTTATGGTGAGCTCTTGTCTCTAATATTAGGTATTACAATTCTTTTTTAGTGATAATTTGTTTTTTTATATCTTTTTGTTTTTATTGTATTTCAATTTCTTTTTTGAGAAAACTATATATAGGTCTTTGATGTTTGAGTTAATTCTCAAGTATGTACTTGTTTTAAATGTAGATAAAAAGGTGCTCATAAAAATCACAAGTTCTTTTATAAAATAATCATATTGCTTAATATAACTCTTTATTAAACTACTTTTCCTTATTGAGGCAGAATGCTCATGGCTATGACAAATAATGTGCTCATAGATGTGACAACAAAGCTTAAGTTACTCCCTTTAGTAGAAAAGCTGGCGCCAATCTTTGGCTATAAAAGAACCTATAGGAGACGGATCAAGGGGAAAGTGACTAAAGAGAAGTTTTTTTTTCCTTAATTTTCCTCTTCTTCCTGAGGTACTCAACAGCACACCTTTAGAACCTTCCTCTCAACTTGAGTTGCCCCAAAACTGTCCAGTTTCTCTCAACTTCTTATGATGAAGGACAATCTTACCTAGCTTCCCTCACATCCCCTTTGACATGAGGTATTTGAGGGCATTCCTATTTCTACTTAGCTTTCTTTGGCCACCCTCAACCCTTCTGTTAATGCCAAGTGTTTCCTTGCCCTTGAGAATAATTTCCTAGTTCTACACTCTAATTTTTTCCCCTTAGTTATCCTTGAGATGACCTTTGAAGTTCAAGCTCCCTCTACTATGTTACCATTGTGTTCTTACTTTTTAAAATTCTCCAACTAAAATAAACTTTTGTTTAATCCTTTAAATCCATTTTCTAAATCAGCATTGTGACTTAACAGAACTTAAGTAACTTATCTATAACTTCCTTGTCTTGGCATTTTTGATAATGTGCTTGAGAAATGATAGCATTAAGATGGGAAATGACCTACTTGTAGCTTTTATATAACATGAGGTATGTTCTTATTCTTTAAACCAGAGGAATTACTTCAGAATGAGGCCAATGTCAGGACCTTTTTAATTACTTGAAAATGTGCTTATTCTACAGTTTAACCCTTTTATTTAGTAATACTAGCATTTCATCTGAGGTCTTGTAAATTTTGCTCCATTCTCTATCAGATACGCCCCAGCTACGCAACTTTGGAAAGGCAGGCTTCATGTTATGGGTGGCAGTAAGGAAGATCGCCATGAGCCAGCATTGGAACATTGGAGCCTGCAAGTAAAAGATGGAAAAGCCCTGGAGAAAGAATGGCAGACCGAGTTACCAATTCCTCGTGGTGGGCCCCATAGGTTTGTAAGAATCTTTCTGGGTTTATTAACTTATCAAGACAAAATGTCATTTTGTAAGAGAACTATTACTTTGTTGTGTTCCAAGGTAGTGTGACTGTTACTGCCTATTGTGAGGAGATTATTTTCCATCTCTAAAAACATGTTTTGCATCAGAGTTTGCCTAATTTGTACTAGCTTTGCATAGTTCTAAGATGATTATTAAGTTGACATGGTGACTGTTCTTGGATAATCCTTATTGGCCAAGTCATTCTGTTGACTTGTCCTAAAATGCAAAACAAAGGAGCCTAATAGGAAGGCTTCTGCAAACACTTTCTTTGAAGATAGCTTAAAGCATAGAGGATTTCCTGTTGAAATCTGTAATTTGTTGAGTGAGTTAGCTTTTCAAGTTTCAAATATCTTCATGTTTCACAAATGCATTCATTTCTCCCCAGCAAAACTCACGTTCATTGAAGCATAGAGGTTGCCGAAGGGGCTGGATTTTCCGGAGAAACAATTAGGAGAAAAGTGTTTGCATATTGAAGACATGCACAAAAAGTTTAGCTGGATTATAATCATTGTGAATGTTATTAACTTATCAGGTGTTAGATTATTGGGTGTTATATTATCTTTGACTTTAATTTGAAGTGCTTTTGTATAACACTTTAGGTGGTCTATTTAAATCCATTTATATGTGCTGCTTTGATCCAATTTTAGTTTATTTCAATTGTTGAAGCCCAGTTTTGAGACAGATTTCTTGATCAGTTTGTCAAGGAATCAAAGAAGAAAATATATATAAATCTAGCCATTGACACAAAAATTTACTTTTGCTCACCTTTGCTCTATGACCTCTAGATTCAAGTGGGATAGATTTGATTTCTTGTTCAGGCATTATGATATGAGACATTCATCCATTGAGTTTATAGATAAAGATTTATTGGGGAAAACCTACTAAAGAAATACCACACCTTGGCGCGCCAAAAGTGTTCTTATTCTAGTGTTGTTTCAAGTTGTATGTAAACACTTGAGCTTATAGATAGCTCTTCTTACATACAAAGGGTGTTTCATTAATATCGAAAAGTACTGTTCTTTGTTTTTATTTCTTTTTCTCCCTCATTTTATATATCTCTTCTTTGACTAGAGCTTCCTCTTATAGGCACTTAAAATGATATTTAATGCATTAGACTAGAAAATGATGACTTTTGTATGATCCTGAATTTAATTCCAGACTCATAATTGATCAACACATTTAGTTTGGTCAAAAATCAAATTGGAATTCCTTATTATAGGATCAAAGAGTTAGTTCATTATTTTATAGGTAATAATTAACTAATTTTGATCGTTTACATTTATCATATGACTTGTTAACTCATACAAGATGACACCATAGTTCTCTATATTGGGTCTCTTTTATGATATGATTTGATCGTCCAAGCTTATGTATCATCTGTACACGTAGATGATTAGGGTTTTGTGTTATTTTTTGGGATTCTTACTCGTAATATGGAAAGTCAATAATTATTATGTTGTTTTAGCTGAGTATGAGTTTTATCATTCCTAAAAGCTAGGAAGCTAAAATCCACATTTAATTATTGTTTTCCCCTTTACTCCCTTAATACGATGAAGAACCAAGTAGTTGTTGGGCCTATGATTCGCGAGATTGAAAAGGATAAAGAGTGATCGTTAAGTAAGGTCTTAGAAGTATATAATCAAATGAGGAATGTCTCTTAGCAAATTTTTAGTTAAAGTTATATAGTAAATAGTCTCGGATTAAAAAATAATAAAAATATTTTGGGTTATTTATTAGATTATAGCATTGAGATATTGAAGTGTGTTTTAAAGACAACTTGCTTTCATTTATAGGATGGTTAAACAAGAACAATACCTCAACATGCCAAAATGGACATTATATTGTTAGGACTAAACCTTACCATATTGCATTGATACCTCGAACATTGAAATGGGTCGGTATTGTATATGTGGAATCTTTCTATATCTTCTGACCGTGTTGAGGCGAGTTCAAATATTAGACATTTCATTAAACTTTGAAGTAAAAATGATGTTTGTTTTTATTTTTATAGTACTTTATGATACTTTTTTTCTTTCAAGGTCTTGTCATAAGAGGTTTATTTTAATATTTTTGCTGCCCCTTGTCATTATTATAAGTTATTAACAAAACATGTGACATCTTGATTATACTATGTTGATATATTATCTCTTTAGATTTTTCTCATTCTGATCTAAATGTATTTTGTTCTAAAAAATGTTTTAACATCTTAAGACCATAGTATCTCATATAAATATCAAAATTATTACTTCAATAATCAATATAGGATAATTTATCTATGTATCTCTCTATCTAGAAGATTGCTAAGAGCTACCTCTTATATAGTTATGCCCCTAAGACATTATCTGGCGTTTATTACTTGTCTTTTTCAGTACCAAATGTTACAAGCCCACCAGTTTTCTTTTGGTTCGTCTTTAAACCACATTTGAACTAATAAAAAACGGCTCTAATACTATATTGTAATATCCCTGCTTTCTTGGTGAGGTATTGTGTTAATGCAATCAAGTTTTGTTTTTATTCAGATGATCCTTTTTTGTTTAGTCACTATACCAAAACTATTGTAATTTCAGTATGCTTAATTATGAAGTTTTTATGAAGTTCAAGTCCAAGTTTCTTTCAAAAGATGTCTCACTATTTTAAGATTTGATTTTATAAAGCTCAAGATTTACCCTCATATAGTTAATATGAGATTTATTCATCCTTATACTTCTAGAAGCTTAGCACAGGTGCCGCACTTTCGCTGATGCATTTTGTAGCATTTTTGCTTGTGCATGTTTGCTTTCTGCCCTTGTCGAGTGTTACAAAAAGGCTTTAAGATTTTACACTCTATCATTAGCATGCTTAGAATAAATTCCATTGGAGGCTTTATTTCTGTGTAAGTAGATGCTTTTATTTTTAATAATAAATAATTAACTATCTATGAATCAGTTAATTTTCATGTTGTTATTCGCATTGATTTAAATGATTAGATATTTGAGAGTTAGCTATAGATTTTTTTTTTTGTTTAATATATTGATTAATCTTTGTTGGATATGATAAGTTGACATGTATTTATCTCACTTTGAAGAATGAATATCCAGATAATGCATCAATTATCCTTATGTTATTATAGATTGAGGGGCTATAGTACCATCCTAGCTTTCCTTGTAGTTTTGAACGACTTTAGTGTTAACGTAGATCTGTGCACCTTGATCTCATTATTATTTTTCACAATTAATATGAATTAAAATTATTTTAATAAATGTGTGGAAGATTAGGTAGTATACTCGCATCTTTTAGAGCTAATAGCATTTTGAAATATAACCTCTGCAAGGATTATTTTAAACTCCGTCTTTGTGCAGATTGCTTTTCTTGTAACTCATTAGCTAGTATTCTAGTAACTGTAAATTTTGGCACATTCCAGGCAACTATATGCTTCTTGCAAAAGATTTTGCTTTTGTAGTTGTGACCAACTTATTCATTTTTTTAGTTTACAAGGTTATTCTCTCTTTGTATTGGCAAATTTCAAGCTTGAATTTCTCTTTAGGGCCTGCGTGGTAGCCAATGACAAACTTTTTGTGATTGGAGGTCAAGAAGGAGACTTTATGGCCAAACCTGGTTCACCTATTTTCAAGTGTGTTAGAAGAAGTGAGGTAATCAATTTTAACATTTTAATTTGTAATCTCAACTCACTGCATAAATATATCTTTGCAACTTTTAGTACTTCACAGTTAGATGTGTGTTCACTCATGTGGCTCAAAGTAAATGTTCCCTGATAAAAGTGATTTTCCTTAACTAGCAGCATTTCAAAAATAAATAAATAAATGGAACTTAAAATAGATTAAGACAAGTGTTTCTCTAGCAATTTTTTATTATAAAGCATCAATATAATATTTTGTAAATATTCTGCTCAGCTTTTATCTTTTACCCAACATGTTCATATGCTTATGCATTTTAGGTTGTTTATAGCAATGTTTACATGCTGGATGATGGATTAAGATGGATAGATCTGCCTCCTATGCCTAAGCCGGATTCACATATCGAATTTGCTTGGAAAATAGTGAATAATTCCATTGTAATTGCTGGAGGCACAACCGAAAAGCACCCTGTAACAAAAAAGATGGTATTGGTTGGTGAGATCTTTCGCTTCAATCTCGATACATTGGTAAGGCTCTCTCTATTTTGTTCCCGATGTCTTTTCCCTAGGGTGTTTAATCTTGCTCTTTTTCAGCTTTTCGTTTTATCTTGCATGAGCTGAGGTTACTTGTTGGGAATCAAAAGTAGCAAAATGGTTGGTTTGGCAGAAACCATAACCATCATTTAGTATACCTTGGTCCTAAATTTGAATTAGAGTCTAGTTAACCATCAGTTCCTAAGCCTTAGTTGAACTAGTTTACTTCGAACAAACTTGTTTGAGTTCATCAATTGTTCTAATGTAGCAAAACGTTTTACTCTGTAACCACATAAAAAAACTCTATTTCTTAATTTTTGAACCCTTCTAAATGTCACTTTTTGTTGGATTAGATAATAGAGGAGTACTCATATATACGCATACACAAAGGCTTTGTCAAATTTTATTTTCTAGGTTTCTGGATCAAACCATGCAAAATGTAAAATTTTTCTAATTCGTTGCCTGCCTTAATTAGCCAAAGCTGATTCAACTTCTTTGAGTTATAGGAATGGTCGATCATTGGACGAATGCCATTCAGGATAAAAACAACATTGGTTGGTTTCTGGGATGGTTGGCTATATTTCACTTCTGGACAGCGAGATAAAGGACCTGATAACCCTTCTCCTAAAAAGGTTGTTGGATGTATGTGGAGAACCAAGTTGAAATTTTGATCCCATCTCTTTTGCTGCCAATCTCTTGTAGATCATTGAAGTATAGCCAAATTAGGGCTCCTTAGATTATTATTATTTTTTTTTAATTTTTTTTGGGTTGTTTTGTTTATCAATTGTGATTTTGGCTTTTAAAATTCTTTGTCAATATCAAGTTTGTTGTTGCCAATTTGATTGTGAAATTAAGAGCAAAGAGGCTAAAAGGATACTTGGTTAATTCATCTGCTTCCTTGATTGAATTTCCCATGGATTGTTTCTAGCTTTCTCCATTTGAATTGCTTCGCTGTAAGTTAGCGTATTTGTTTTTGCATAATAAACTACTATTAAAGTTTATTGTTTTATGGTTATATCTTTTGGGTTTTAAGTTTTTTTGTTAAAAATTTTGCTCATTATTATGTCACTTATATTTCTTTAAAGAATATATTTTAAAAAAGTATGCATAAAGCATAAATAATATGTCATTTAACATTTGAAAAGAATTTGACATTTTAAGCTGACGTATAAATTTTTAAAACATGACCATACATTTATAATCACGTATCATTGTCAAAACCAAAACATGAAATAAATAAATTTATATTTACCTATTAACTTACTTTTAATGATAGCATCATATTTCTTCAATTTAATTTAAATCCAATTTAGCAATCAAAGGTATTTATTTAATTTATTTTAAATCAACAGCAATAACCACATTGTTTATAGTTTTTTTTTTTATTTCGCTAAGGGATTAGTTTACTTGCAAAATTCACATTCCAGATGTGGCTTAAAGAAAGAGCACCCCATGATTGCTTCGTTCATGCAAATGGAAATTTAGTGAAGGAGAATATAAATCCATGGCTTGAGATGATGCTGAAGAGAATACTGACAACAATTATTCTTTTATATGAGCATTTGTTGTACGTCACATGTTCTGTCCTGATGGATTATAATACACAGTATAACTCAATAATCTGATGCATGAAAGTGATGCAAACATAAAACGACTAAAGAATTACTGTCACAGTATCTAATCCTGCAGTCTAATGCATCGTTAGAGCAAGATGTTATCTACAAGGAACAGATTTTGAACAGTTTTATGGTACAGGGATGAGGCTAAATGCATCAATTATTCTCTACCTTGTTGGAGATAATTTCTTGTACTTATAATAAACCAAAAGAGGAGTTTTCTTAATGGATTTTACCAAATCTCCTTATATAACTAAGTGAGAAAACTTAGGGAAACTGGTTGATGCTTAAGGATGTTTCCCACTTGACCATGAAACTTATCCAACATCAACTCACTGGCTAACTTTTACGCATGTTTGGGTCATCTAATCTTCAGAGTTTGCATCGAATTGGAACCGCACTCACGGCACAACAAAACAGCAGCCTCATAAAACAACGAAGATTGATTTCGCCATGCTATGCTGCAGGAAAATTGCTGTCCTGGAGATGATGAACAATTATGCAGCTACTAGATCTGTCGGTCAATAACTCGATACAAGTAAATTGTCCTATATTCAATGAAAAAGAGTAGGAATCTATGCAGAAAGTCACTCTAATATAGCTTCCGCTGTCTTTCAATGAAGATAATCTAATTGTTCCACCATGGTTGATCAATCCATAGAAGTCTTTGGCCAATCATAGAACCAAGTTCAAATGGCTCAACAACACCAAGAATCATGCATGGGAGTGGTAATCGAGTCAAGTTCAAGCGATCCACAACAAACACAAACTTGAAATCTTCGAGTTCAAGCCCATTCAAAATAATTTCTAGAGGGCTTGTTCAAGTGGGATCAATACAATAAGCAACCACAATTTAGGAAAAACTAAAACCCCAAAATGAATCAAATATTGAAGAAATTTAGAAGATTGAATACAATAGATAAACTACACCAACTATTGCGTTTCACGTGTGTTTACTACCTTATATGGCCACAATATTTAATATTTTATAAACATCGTTGCAGCTAAAAACTTAAAAAGAAAAAATCAACATTGAATAGATTCAAATGCTAGACCTCTCAAAAACAAAGAGCATCAACCACCATCGAGCTACACTTGCTAACTTTTATGGTGACAAAAATTACTTGATTAATCAAGCAAGTTTTGAGTTTCAATTATAATTGCCACCAATGCATGCCAAAGTTCTTGAACGTTGGCCCATCATGATAGAGATGATTAGAAACAAATTTGAGTCCTAACTAGATAAACACTTCATTCAACTCAAAATTAGTTCAACGCCATCTATTATGAAGAATGAATCAACCAACAGCCATAAAATGCTTACTATGTTCAAATTTTATTGTGAGATTGGCTCCTATTCTTATCGGTAGAAATCATAAAGATCATAAAGACATATCAAGACAAAGGATGAACTTTCAATGACAAGTAATTTAAATTCCTTAGATCTAACAGCAACAATTCATGCTACAACTTGCACCAGTGAAACCTGGTGCCTATGCTATCACTACAGCAACTACAACATTTGCATATGAAAAAGAGAATCAACATACCATATTGGTATTACAGAGTGGAAACTCATGTCAATGGCATGGAAAACCCAGCAATTCAATTGAAGCCACGATGCAGATTCTATAATAGAAGAAAGTACTCCATACCCACTTCAATGTGACTCTGAATCATCCCTTCCATAAACAAGAGGGAATTCATCGAAATGCTCTGATGAATTATACTTCTCCCCTAAGCTCTTTAACGACAGGTAAAGATGGTACATGGAAGGCCTCTCCCTTGGATTGTATGCCACACAGCTCACCGCTATCTTCAAGTAGTGCAAAATCTCCTCCTCACTGCCCTTACCACGAAGAGATATATCCACAGAATCAAGCAACCGACCTGCAGCCAAAAGTTGATTTGTCCAATAAACCAAGTTTCCCTTAAAGCCTTCTCCGGCGGCATCCATGGAGACCTCCGTGGGCCTTTGCCTGGTTACCAGCTCCAGAAGCACCACTCCAAATGCGTACACGTCCCCTTTTGTGGTCGCTATGGGATTGCTTGCGTATTCTGGCGGCACGTAACCGAATTCCCCAAACTCTCCATTCATGAATGGGCTTTCATCTGCAGTGGCAGAATCTATGGGGGAGCATTGAACTAGCCGAGGAAGGCCAAAGTCAGTGATGCGTGCCTCGCAGTCTTCATCGAGGAGAACCGCGCTAGAGGTGATGTTCTGATGGAGAAAGGGGATTGGAAAGCCGTGGTGGAGCCAGGCGAGGCCACGGGCAGCGCCGATACCAATCCGAAGCCTCACTGGCCAATCGAGATCACCTGAGGTAGAATGGAGAAGGGAGGAGAGTGCGCCATCGGGCATGTACTTATAGATAAGTAAGCGCTCGTCCTCGACCACACAGAAACCGAGGAAGGGGACCAGATTGGGATGGCGTAGCTGACCGATTCGGTTCATCTCCGCCCGGAACTGCTTCTCGCCTAAGGGGCATCCATTGAGTCGCTTCACCGTGAGAGCGGAGCCATCGGGGAGGACGGCTTTGTACGCGGTTCCTACTCGAGAACTGCCGGCAACGACGATGTGATCCGAGTGGAAGTCGCCAGTAGCCTTCAGGAGATCCGCGAGTTTCACCTTAACGATTGGCTTTTGGAACAGTGATACTGACACCATCCGGTTATGCGACGCCCAGAGCCGCGCAGCCCACAGCCTCCCCTCCTCGCCAGAAGCAGCGTGGGAAGTCTTCTTCTGCTTAGTATCGGAAGAGAAGTAGCATCTCCAGATGAAGTAAGCAAGGACTAACGAGGCTATGGCACCGAAGACACCAGCAGCAATGACGATGATCAGACCGGTGCGGGTGAGGGATCGGGATCCGCAGCGGGAGGACACAGGGTGGCCGCATAGGCCATCGTTGCCTTCGAAAACGGAGGATGGGAAGGAGCTGGAGAGAGAAGCGGGGATCTCGCCGGAGAGGTGATTGTGGGAGAGACTGAGGTTCTTTAAGCGGTCGAGACGGGAGAGAGAGGAAGGGATTTGGCCGGAGAGATCGTTCGAAGAAAGATCGAGGGAATTGAGGAAGGTGCAGTTGGAGAGCTCGGGAGGTATGGGGCCGGAGAATCGGTTTCCAGAGAGGTCAAGTTTGACCAAATAGGGGAGCCAGTCGCAGAGGGCGGAGGGGATGGAACCACTAAGCGAGTTTCCGGAGAGGTCTAGGGCATTTGCGCCACTGCAGTACTTCAGGGCCGAGGGGATTGAGCCGGTGAGGGACATGGAGGGGAGGTTAAGAGCGAGGATCCGGTTCTCCTGAGGGTTCCAGCACGAGATGCCTATGAGGTTGCAGACGAAGCCTGCCGTGGTGTTGGAGAAGTTCCAATCGAGTCTGCCATCCGGGTCGCCTATCGACTGCTTCAGCTCGCGGACGCAACGCACGTCGTCCTCGCCGACTGCGCCGGAAGGGGCGGCAGAGGCATCCGTCGGGAGAACCACAAGAAGGAGGAGGACGGACAAGGTGAAGTTGAGATGCCACCGCCCGGTCATCGCGGCAGCGGCTGTGCCTGCTTTTCGATCTAAAAGTTGGGGCCTTAGCGATAAGGGGAAGGAAGAGAAGTCAATGGAGTTTGTGAGTTGGACCTTGAGAAGGAGCAGGAGACGTGGCCAAAGACTACCCGACTTTAGGATTAGGGAGTCGCATTTCTAATTAGTGTTGTAATCCTGTATAGCATTAAAAGTATTAAAACATAATTAAAAATAAATAAAAAATGGTATAAAATTTTCATAGGATGCATATTTTTGAAGAGTGACAAAAATTTACAAATTTCTTTTTAAAAATCTATTAAATAATTTTTGTCACACACACACACACATATATATATATATTAAAATAAATTAGAAAAAAAATTGAAAATACTTGAGCTTAGCATTTGTTAATAAAAGTGTGTTGTTCATTTTCTTAAATGAAATATACTTTTAATGTGATCTTTTAAAAATATTTAAAATTCAAATAAATCAAAAGTATGCGATACAATTGTTATAAATTCCTTTTTATTCAAACAAAATTATATTGTAATCTTATTTTATTGTTATTACATCAAATAACTTTATTTAAACTCTGCTTTTGAAAATATTTTGTAATATTATTTTCAATTGCTCAACCAAAAATAGATTTGATATTTCTACCACCTTTTAAATAAATTAATTTTAAAATAAAAAGGAATAGAATAATCACTAATTGGAAAAAACTATTGTAGGAATACATTCTAAACAGAATTAAACATACGGTTTTTTCACAATTATTTATTATTTTTTATAAAGTAGTTTTTAATTATTTTAAATCAGTTTTTAATTTATTTTAGGAAAACAAAGAAATGTTTATTGATAAAAAGTGCAATGATATTTTTCTAAAATGATATAATATTGTGATATTTGATTAAAAAAAAGTAAATGGAAGAGGGATGACTAAAGAAGAATGAATGCGTCACGATATGTTCACACTTCGAGAAGTGGGAATTACGGCTTAATAAAGTCACCAACTAAATGTGAATGGAATCAAATCCTTAATATAAATAAAAAAATATATTATTTCTTTTTGAAATATTTAATAACGAAAACCGGAATTCATTTCATAGTCTAACCGACCATAGCATAGACAAAAAATAACGCTGTGTTTAAAATATAGTCATTCATTATTAGCTTGATTAATAAAAAAATAGTTATATTAAAATATTGTATTTTATGTTTATATCATGAATAAGTATTTAAGAGATGGTTGGTGCTACGAAATGAATAAAATTAATTTAATTTTAAAATATAATAATATATAATTTTTAGTGTTGTTTAAATATTAGAACCATTTTTTGCATTTTTAATAAGATATGGTTTCGGACTGAAAAAAAGCATCTTGGAATTTAATTAAATAAGTAGTCATTAAATTTACGATAATAATTTTACAAAAATTATAGTTTAAAAATAATATTTTAAATTAAATAATAAACAACTATAAAAAAATCTATATTTTACATCATGAAAATATGATAATTAATAATCTTAATCTCAACTATTGATCTAAAGAATAATCACAGGTCAAAAATCAGTAATATAATACTTTAAGATAGACCCTTAAAGAGTGAAGTTATCAAAGTCTTATTTGACTAAACCATAAATCAAATATAATAACCAATATTTGAAGAAAAAATATGACAACGAGGATGCAAAAAATGCAATTTAATATAATAGTGAAACAAAATGTAAAGTTCAACTAAACAATGTAGAAAAAATTTGATGCTAAAATAAATAAAAATCACAACCATAGAATTATATACAAACAACGATCTTATGATGTACAAATTAAACGCATAGAAAACTAGTGTTAGTAAAATATATAAACCCAACTCTACATCAAACAGTATTCTTTACCACATCTTAAGATTAGAATCTTTTTTACATCATCAAAATCCTCTTTTTTTCAATGTCATTAATATTTAATCTATAATATAAACACTAATTAGACTTTAAAAGACTCATCAGATAAATCAAATTAGGTAAAAAAATATAAGAAATATTAAATACAGTAAAGGGAATAAGCCAATATTGGTTTAATAAGTTTCATGAAAATCAACAGAGTTTAATCAAGATTTAAATAAAAACATATCTCTAATCAAAATGTTTTTCATTATCTATTCTTGATTCTAGATTTTTCAATATATTATTTTACATATGATCTAAATTTTTCTTTGAATTACCAAATACTTAAATTAAAAAAAATTATTATCTCAATTTTGATTTAAAAGCTTATAAGAATAGATGTATTTTATTATCTTAAATATAATGACAATTGATGCTTAAATTTTTTATTTTAAAATAATAATAATAATTTTAAATTATAATACTTTTTCTAACAAAATCATATATCATTAAAAAGAGGTATGACACCTCAAAATAGAGATGTGAATAAGAAACTTTATTAAACAAAATATTTGAAAGTTTATACATCAAAGTATTGAATATTTATTCTTCTAAAAATTCAGATGATTGATTTATAATTTATCAAAATTTACTTATGATTTTAGAATAAATCTAAAAAATTAACAAATTTTTTAAAAAGATCTAAAAAATGATAAAATTTTACCAAACTTTAAAACTTATTAAAACAAGCTTAAAAAAATTTCTTGAGTAGAAAACTGGTAAAATAATACAAGAATTAAAAACTAAAAATGATTTAATAAAAAAGACATTAATATATTTAGAACTCCTATTTAATTCTATTCCAACAATGGTGGTCATGCATAAGAATGCAAATTTATAATTCACCTTTCTAGATTTTGAAAAATTATATATATATATATATATACACTAATTTTTTAGACATTTAAAACTCAATATTATTGCATTCTTATTTGTAAGCTCTATCTAATGATTTTCTCAATAAAATTTTTAATTTCATTTGAATCCATAATATACTTTTCAAGTTCACATTAGTTTATTATATATTTTAGTCAATAAATATTATATTTTAAAAAAATTCTTTTGCTATATCAAAGTATATATAATTAAAATTTTAAGGGTTTAATTTCATGATTTACAATATATAATATGTATTAAAATTTTGAGTTGTTACACAAATGGTGCAAGCTAAATCTTCAAGACTAAAGATCACGAGGATAACCTATCGTGGTCTAGTCATTGAACATAAAATAATTGAGTCCAAGTTGTTTCATGGAAGATCTATGAGAATTCTTCTTCAAACTCCATCCTCTTACATTAAACTTGGCCCAATTAAGCACACTTTACCCCAAGTAGGTAAGTCACATAGAGATGGCATTTGGAGTTTACTAACAAATATAATAACTCCCTCTTATATGCAAACATCCTAGATATTTAAAGCCACAATAAATGAATTACTCTTCACATATGTAGTCATACCATAAATAATTAAGAGATAATCAAAATAACATTGCTAACTCTTCTCTATTTTGAAGGAAAATAGAGAAATCAAGCATTATATCAATTATAAGAATAATCATTGACATCCAACATATAAAGATCAAAACTAACAAAAAGCTTTTTACTTTTATGATATATTCTTCTCTTTGATTATGTTATGCTATAAAGATGTAGTTCTTTCCGTAATAATCTAACGCAAAATGAAGTCTTAACCTAAAAAAACATTCTATTTTTATACTTTTTTTCATTATGATCAACTTAGAAGGATCTATTTTTCTCTTTCTTTTTGTCATGTATTATTTTTTTTCTAAAACTCTCAATAAAATAAATTTTTGTTAATTTTCTCAATTCCAATTTAAAAATCAAAACAATCCTTAAATATTTTATTTTAAAATTTTATATTTAAATAAATATTTTATTATACCTCAAAATATATTTTATAAAACAATGAGAATAAAAACATTATCAAAATGAAACTAAAAATAGCAAACCCAGAAAGTAGTGAAGCTTCTCGTAATTTGATTGATTTATTGATTCTTTTTTTACATGCAGAGGAAGAGGATTTGGAGGAAAATGAAAAAAGATTTAATCTACGTTCTTTTTCCTTTCAAGAAAAATTAACTAATCAAAATAAAAACAAAAAGGAAATTCTATTCACAGGTTTTTTTATTGACCAATTAAAATTGTCTTTCAAGAACTATAATTCTCTCAAAAGTCTAATATACATACATTATTGGACCTTTTGAATCACAGTCAAGATCTTCTAAAAAGTGAAAATTTTTGCATAGAAGATGTAAAACAGATCTTGGACATTCTACAGAAGTATTTTTTAATCATTTTACCTAAGAAAAAATTTTAAATTCATTTATTTTTCATTTTGGAATTTTTTAGAAAGAAAAACGAGTTGAATGAGCTTTGAATCCCCCAAGTGTAGTGGAAGATTTTCTTCAGAATGACATAACTAGATTCAATACTCGAATGAATGGATACTAATTAACGAAAAGCTTAAGTTAACAGGTGAATAATCACACTTAACTATTAAGACTTTGTTATTAATTACCAAATCCGATATCATGCTCACGCAGTGCCACTAAACGCAGAATAGTGGAGTTGAAAGCTCAAAAGGCTCTTTTATTTATTTTTATCTACGGTAAGCATGCACGTATAATCCTCAATTGATGTGCAGTGTTATCATCGTCCTGTAGTTGATTTCCTTGCTCTTCTCGCTCAGCTCAAACCTGAAATAGCGCAGCAGAACAGCTGCGAAGATCTTCATCTGTTTGCGTGCGAATTGTTTTCCCATGCAAATCCGCTGTCCAGTCTTAAAAAGTTGAAGTCCAGTGAACAGATAAGATTTACAGATCATTTCCAAATCAAAACTTGGTGAAGACGTCGGAACCTCATACCTGAAAAGCTGTAAACTTGAAAGGGCTCTCATGGCGGTACATTCCTTCCTCGTCTATCAACCTCTCCGGTCTGAAAACCTGAGCATCGTCTCCCCAGAAGGATTCCATTCTACCCATTGCGATGTAAACGACGAGGTCCCCTTGTCCACGCTGAACCCATCCGACAGGATGTCGTACGAGAAGCGGACTTCCTATCCTAAAAAGGGAAAGCAGTCAACGAAGAAATAGAGAAAAAAATGGGAAAATGTATCTATCTATGTACGCATACCATGGGCAATGAAGGGTAGAACCTCAAGATCTCCGACAACGCGGCATGAAGATACTGCAACTTCTCGAGAGATTCCTCCATTAAGCCGTCGCCGAACTAAAAATTTCCGGTCTCTTCTCCGTCGTTAGATTTAGCTGCCACTGTCACTTCTTCGGCGATCTTTTGCTGCACTAACGGGTTTTTGCAGAGCAGGAAGATGACCCAAGACAGAGTTCCGGCCGTGGTGTCTTTGCCCGCGATAAGGAAGTTTAGCGTGATGTTCAATAAGTACTTAGGGTTTATGACGTTCTCCGGATCGGAATCCATTCCGGCCATGAATCTGGATACAATGTCCTCCTTCTTTGCCTGAAATAAAATTCTCAGCATATGAATTGCTGACATCTGTGGAAATCATTACCGGTAAATCATATCACTCACCAAAGTACTTCTTTGAGCAGTAATCTGTTCCTTTTTCTCGTGAATCAACTTGTAAATTAAATCGTCAACAACTTTGATCTGTTTTCTTAGCTTAGCTTCGAAACCCAAGTCGAAGTATCGTTTGAGCTTCCACAAAGCATCCACATAGCGGCTTAAGACGAAGACGCTGGAATCATCCAAAGCTGTGGTAAATCTGCTTCCTTCATCTCCTCCATTCAAGCAGTTCAGCTCCACACCAAAACCAACTTGAAATATTGATGAATATCTTCAACAAGGATTAAAAAATTATCTATTTAAGCATGCACTTTATATTAAGACAATTAATAATGATATTTTTATATTTTATCTTTATATAGATGATGTGATTAATACAAAAATTTTTTTTAATTATTTCAAGAATTTTAAAAAACTATACAACATGAATTTGACATGACAAATAATGGTAAAATATCATACTTTCTTTAATTTGGAAGTGAAGCAAATGAATATCTCTCAAAGAATGTATGCTACTAAACTTGTAAAGAAATTTAGAATAAAATATTACAAATCAGCAACAACACTACTTAATATAAGAATGAAAATAAGTAAAGAAGAAAAAGGAAAATGCATTAACTCTACTTTATTCAAAAGTCTTGTTAATAGTCTTCGTTATCTCACTATTACAAAACTTGATATTTTATATTCTGTTGGGCTCATTAGTCGATATATAAAAAATCTGAAAGAAACACATTGGATGGTTGCAAAAAGAATACTAAGGTACATTAAATGAATACTTGATTATGATTTGTATTTTACTAATTAAAGTGGAACAGATTTATGTGGCTACTCTGATAGTGATTAGGGAGGTCATATAGATGAAAAGAAAAGTACAACTAATTTTTTTTTCTTAGGTTCATCAACATTTATGTGGAGATCAACTAAACAAGATGTCATTGCTCTTTCATCTTGTGAAGCAGAGTATATTGCAGTTTTATTAACAATTTGTGAAGTAATTCGATTGAAAATTTTATTGCATGGGTTACATCATCAACAAGAAGAGCAAACAACTATCTTTATCAATAATATGTTAGCCATCAAGTTAGCAAAAAAATCTAGTTCAACATTGGAGAAGCAAACATATTGAGACAATGTATCATTTTTTTCACGATCATATCAACAATGAGACTATAAGCCTAGTACATTGTAGTACTGAAAAATAAGTGCATATTTTTACTAAATCACTTAGAGTGAAGAAGTTTGAAAAATTATGAAATTAATTAAACTCTAAGATATTTTAAGTTTGAGGGGGAGTAATGCTAGCAAACTTTAAGTATTTGTTAGCACATTTTAAGTGTTTGTTAGCACATTTTAAGTGTTTAAATGTTTAAATAATTTTAAATTTTAAGTTGATAGTTATCATATAGATTAGGAACAAGTTTTTTTTTATTTAATGCAAATATTTGGGAGATTATTTGCCTATAAAATGGTGTAATTATTGCTATGTTGTTATGCATGAATAAAAATTAAATTTTATAGCTTTTATCTTCCCACACCTTAGGGTTTTCGTCGTCGTTTTTCAATTTCTCCCAAATACTCTCGAATGCAAGTTTGCCCTTTGTAATTCAAGATCTACTTTATTTCAATTTATTTTCATCTATTTGACTAATATCACAAAATGAGACAACGTTGTCATGAAGATAGCTCAACGAATATGAAAATATACTATAATACTAAAGGCAAATGTTTCTAGATAATTGACAAAAATAATAAAACTGTTTATGACTATTCTAACAACACTAAAATCACAATAGAATCATTAGGGGTGTAAAAAATTAATAAATATATTAAAATTAATATTAATGATTTTAACAAAACTAAGAGATAAACAAAGTTGATATTCTCTAACAAAACTAATAATGGTGTAAAATGAACATATGCATTAATAAACTATATCAATAAAATTCTCTTTAAAAAAAGATTTATTAAAAATAAAGAAAATTTAATTTAATCTCATATTATCAAATAAAAATAATATTAAAACTTTAATATATAATTAATAAATTTATAATCTTAATTTATAAACTTTATTATTAGATATTTACCAAAAATATATATTCAACTCAATTTAAATTCCTATTTAATACAATTTTAACTAACTCTCTCAAATGTTGTTGTACATCAACCTTTTTGATGAATAAACTCATTTGCAAATTGTTATTAGATAATAACATACCAAATAATACATTGTAAAAAATTATTAGATAATATAATTACCATAATAAAATGATAAAAATATTATTTAACATCCTAATAAAAAAATAACACAAAAATTTTAATATTTTTTTAAAAAGCAAGTTTTTTTTTTATATTTTTCGAGTTAAAGAATACTCATGAAAAAAAAAACAAACAAACATCAGATTGCATTTTAAAACATTATTCCGCAGGAAGCTTCAATTGTAAAACACACAAAAATTCTGAAGACAATCTAACTTCACGAGCACTTAAACAGGTATAACTCAATTCAATCGAGAGCAAAGTTTGGGTAAGTTCGCCTAAACCGATCGAAACCTTAGGCAATCTATTCTGATTTGGTGTAAATCCTAACCACAACAGCCAAACCCAGAATCGCCAATGGAACCAAGAATTGAAGGATCTTGATGACGAAGTCGGTGGTTTTGTCCTGGTTGTAGTGAGGTTGCTTTGGAGGAGTATACTTGACCTTTGCGGGGATGGTAGAAGCATCAATCTCACCAACATAGTATTCCTCCATCATGGCCTTTGCAGTTGAGCTATGTCCCACATCCTCAAAGTCATTGCTTGCATCCTTACCTGCAAATTTGGACCAGTACTTCCTCACAGAAAGCCCCGTGCTTTATCAAGAAGGATAGATGCTTTCAGTGAGTCGAATTTACCAGTTACGGCCAACAAAACCTCATCTCCTCCAGGATGATCTTCCATAAATCTCGTCACATCGTATACCTAAGAGAATTGATCACAACATTGAACTCAAAAACTGAATCAGAGTGTCAACAACAGTCGGTTTGATTTGAAGTGAACTTTCAAGTGTCGAGTCTTGGAACCAGACAAAATGGTTCTTGCAAAGAATGTGGAATTTTAATTGATCTTAACAAAATTATGTTGACATACACTTGAAGAATGGTCTTAATGTAGTATATTCAACAAGTGGTATTGACATAAAAAATGATATTCATGATCTCATAGCTTAGGCGTATTGGTAATTCATGTTACTTGTGTTTCAACCTAACCATAGCCATCGTAGTGTTACTTTCCAACTGTATCTGAACAATGGCTGTACTGAGGTTATTATTAAGAAAGACCGATACCAGTAGTAAGACTCGAGTGCGCAAAAAAGGAAAAAAAAGCAAATGTTGCAAGTTGAAAAATGAAGTAACACCTTGGATTGCCATGAAAGAACACCACCAGATTTTACAAGACACAGGTGTAATTCAAAAGTTTTACCTAACCATTCACGTTTGAAACAGTATCTAAATCTTTTGTCAAGCTTGTTACTACGATATTCAATTTGTACCTACTTGTTGAACAATATGTGCACTTTTGATCATTCTGAATCATCCTCATCCCTCACAATTTGATCTCCACTTACCAAAATTACCGAAACACTAGTAAAAGCATAAAAATTATAAAATATTGATGTCAGAGGCAGAAAAGACATCAAGTACAAGATAAAAATGCAGGAACATAAAAATTGTTGATATTCCATTTCTAGTGAAACTAGAACAAGAACACCAGAATATGGAAAGATGAGCATATATTTTGCAAAGTCCAAATGTTGTTAAACCCTTGAGCAGGTTGTGCACATGTGATAATTATAAGGAATTCCCCAAATGCCACTTTTGACTTTAATACACTAGTAAAGGCCTTCACCAATTTGCTCAACTACTAATGCGCTGGGCCCAAATGCTACATAATGATTAGAAAAAAAAAAATATGTGAATTATTAAGAGTTGATACAAAGCTGAGCAAAAATAGCAAACTCTGGCACAATTTGATTGGGTTCAGGTTGTAGAGTCAATTATGTTGTGGCAATTTTCCATTCCATAAGAGAGATAACCCAAAACCAATATGGTTCAAAATTTTATAGATTCTACTTAGACTTGGACACAAATAAAAAACATAGGGTCTGGTTTGGTTAAGGTTATTTTGTTTTTGGTTCAAATACAGGTTGAAGTTGAGATTGTCCTAAATTGGCTCAAGCTGCATCCCCTACTTTGACTAGTCAACTAATAACCTAATAAATTATGATAAATTGGATATTTTGATTAGGATCAAATGATTCATTCATTGTGTTCTGTTGCTCCAATGGGTTTTTGCAATATTTTACCTAATTTTAAAATTGTTTTAAGCCTACCAAAGCAATCATGGTTAAATTATCAATTATGTTGTGACGATTTTCCATTCCATAAGATAGATACCCCAAAACCAACATGGTTAATTTTATAAGTTTTGTTTAGACTTAAACATCAAAAACACGGGGTCTAGTATGGTTAAAGTTTTTTTTTTTTTTTATTTTTAGTTCAAATATAGGTTGAACTTGAGACTATCCTAAACTAGCTCAAGATGCATCCCCTACTTTGATGCAAGTCAACAAATAACCTAATGAATTATGCTAAATTGGATATTTTGATTAGGATCAAATGGTTCATTCATTGTGTTTTATTGCTCCAATGGGTTTTTACAATATTATACCTAATTTTAAAATTGTTTTAACCCTATCATAGCAATTATGGTTAAATTGTCAATTATGTTGTGATGATTTTCCATTCCATAAGATAGATACCCCAAAACCAATATGGTTCATAATTTTATAGATTTTGTTTAGACTTAGACACAAATAAAAAACACAAGGTCTGATTTGGTTAATGTCATTTTATTTTTTGTTCAAATATAGGTTGAAGTTGAGACTATCCTAACAGGGCTCAAGATGCATCCCCTACTTCAACGCTAGTCAACTAATAACCTGATGAATTGTGCTAAATTCGATATTTTTATTAGGATCAAATGGTTCATTCATTGTGTTCTGTTGCTCCAATGGATTTTTGCAATATTTTACCTAAGTTTAAAATTGTTTTAAGTCTACCATAAGAATCATGGTTAAATTGATCTTGGTTTGCATGCTTTCAACAGCATTAAAAGCTTCGTCAAAGAAGCTGGGGAACGATTTCATGATTCAACGAAACTAAGATTTTCAAGTAAAGGATATATTGTGTGCACACAACTGAGATTTCTTTCACCAGATTGAAACACAATCGAAATATTGGGTTTGGTTTGATTAAGGCCTTTTTGTTTTTTGGTTAAGTTTAGGATTGATTTGAGTACACCATGCACATAAAAGGTTAAATTGATCTTGGTTTGCATGCTTTCAACAGCATTAAAAACTTTCTCCAAGAAGCTGGAAATCGATTTGATGATTCAATGCAACTGAGATTTCCAAGGGTAGATTGTGTACACACATGTCAATTATTCAGATCTGATACTCGGCTACAGAACCACAGAAATGGTGAAAATCCATTCACGCATGTTCAGCTAATTTAACTTCAAAAACGAGCAGAACCATCGTCCCAAACCGGAAACACATTACCGGACTAAATCCCACAAGCCCAAAAGCAATAACAAGAAAAAAAAGTCAAATAGGTCAACAACACGATCAAAGCAACGATGAGGCCTCGGATCAGAGCCAAAGATGGCGGGAAGATACCTTGCCGTTGATGACGAGCCAGCAATCCTCTCTGGAGTTGTGCTTCGATACGTCAGATAAGGCATAGATCTTTCCCTTGTCCACCTCGACTCCCATCGTCAACTCCCTTATCCTTCTTCTTACCTGTCTCCTTTATCCCCCCCACCCCTCCTTAAATGGTCGACGAAAGTCACGAGTGACAGAAGCTGTGGGCGCCACGAGACGATGCCGATTCTTTGGGCGATACCGTGGTATCTGGACGGAGGCTGTTAGGTAAAAAGCATTTTATTAGGTTAGGAATTCCCTTGAAAATGACAAAATATATATGTATATATAAATACAATTTTTAATAAAAAATATTTTTTATAAAAAAAAAAAATAGTTACCAAAAACATGAAGGCATGCATTTTTTTTTAAATTAATTTTCATAAAAATATTTTTCAATCATGCTAGTTTTCATGGATTCAAGTATTTCAATTAATTTAATTTAATTTTCAATAACTTTAATTGATTTTTAAAAATAAAATAAAATTTTGTCACGTATGTACGTTGACCAAAACTCAGATGTGCTAAAGAAACAAAAGAAAATTTTGCATTTAATATAATACTTAGAAATGGTTATTTATCATTTTTCAAAGTAAAGAGGTAGTAGGCAGAGCGGTTAGGTGGCTCAACAAACACGAGGCTTCGGGTTCTAGAAGACATTTTTATGCGTTTTACAATTCTTGCAAATACAAAAATACAAAAAAAATAGACAAATGAAATAATGCACATAAAAATTTAATTCCACATCAAATAATATATTTTTTTATTAAAAACCTGCGCAATGTGTTGTTTTTTAATATTTTATATTAAAATTCTATTTTCACTTTTATATGGTCAATTCATAGTTGAAACAGATACAAGGAAATGTATAATCTGTGACAACAATAAATAATATTTAGGAAAAAAAATTTCCTCACTTTTTTTTTTTGAATAAAAAAAGGAGCTAAGTCTCTCAACTGCTGACTCTAAGGCACTAAAAGCTTGTCTAACAACTATTGTAGATGAACATTAGAAGAGTTGGAAATGATTAAATTACTCTTATGAATCTGTCTTATTCTTATTCTTCTTCTTCTTCCTTTTGGCAAAGTGACAAGGTCCAGCTGCAGCAGCCATGCGTTTTGTTCTGCAAGTTGACAAGGTTCAGGGAAAAATGTTGCATGCAAGAAAACCAAAGATAAGCTCAATGAAAGGATAAGATGAACAACGAGCTTACATACCGCACTGAGAGATCTATCGATTCAATCTCTTTCCTTTCATCCATTTCATCCACTGCAATAGATGCAATTGATGGTGAGAAAATATACTATTTGGTTTCAATGTTTGCATTAATGATAAAATGATGTTATAAAAATTTGTGACTCAAAATTGAAAAATAAGAATAAAATACTAATTAAATATTATTAAATAATTAAGTATCATTGATATGTTTTAATATAATGTTAACCAATTAACAATTAATCACCCAGCACTCAAAAGAATAAATTTTTTGAGTTGATTGATGATGGGTAGCACTTAGTCTCTTACATTTGATGCGTTTCATTCTTAAGAATGCAGAATCACTTTTCAAACTTTGAAAAATAAAGAATGGAATGAGACAAATGCTATGCCTCTTTTATCTGAAAAGATGAAAACATATGTGGCCATGCATTGTTTATTAAGTATAGAGATGAAATATAAAATGAAGAGACCAAAACACTATCAGCCAATCTCACAAGAAATTCTAACATAATTCAGGTGTTAAACGTAGGTTAGGATAGAAATATTAGGAAGGGAATGGTCGAAGTCGATCTGAACTAGATTTTCAACTACAATGTCCAAATAACTAAATTTAATTTTGAATCTATTTCAGTTTGAACCATTAACTTATTTTGATATTGAAATCATGGTTCTAACATGAATTATACCAGTCTAAGCTCTTAGATTCATTAATATGACCTTTTGCCCTTTGAACACATGGTCAAAAAAGACCTACTTTGTCTCTAACGATCAAATCATTATTACAAGACAGAAACTATAAATATAGATTTGTCTAGAAAATCCCCGAAAAAAAAAAGCAAAGAGAAAAGAGTGTGGAAGACCTACTGTACTTTGTCGGCGTGGAAAAACCCATCATACTTCATCGCACTCATAAGGAAAGCCACCACGTCGGATTAAAGAATGAAAAATAAATCCAACAGAGTCTTGGCGTCATTTTCACCGAGCACTGTTATAAATGCCCCTCCTGCCAACTATAAGGGGGATGGAAGAGACGGAAGAAGAGAGAAAAAAGGAAATAGGTTTGAAAAGCTCCTCCAATGTAGTCGGAATCTTTGCAGTCGTCGTCAGAGACCGATCCCAAGACAAACGAGCTTCGTCTTCCTCCGAGAAGACCTTCACATTCCCAAGCGCTAACGACAATGCAATTTTAGGGATTTAAAACTACGTTTAAATGCAACTTTCTAAAAGCTACCTGTGAAAACCAGTGCCAAATTGCGTCAACCCGCTCGGACCAGTGTCAACTCGTTGACATGCACAGACCCGTGTCAACTCGTTGACTTGCACAGACCCGTGCCGACCAATGCTGACCCATGCCGACCCGTGTCGACTCGCTGAACCGCACCAATCGATGCTGTCCCGCTTTAACCCGTGTCGAGTCGCCAACCAGCGTGACCTGTGCTCATCCATGCCGATCCGTGTCGACTCGCCGACCTGAACTGCCTCGCCCCGAGCTCACCCGAACTGGCCCGCGCATACTTGAGTCATCTTGCGCTCGCCCGAGCCGAGCCGTGTCCGCTCACGTTAACTCGAGCTTGGTCAGCTGATTCGCCGCAGCCGCCAAGCCGACCAGACACCAATCCCGATCAATTCGCCACACATCTAGCTGACTCACCTCCGATCTAGCCTACTCGTCGCCGATCCAAGCCGATTTGCCAGTGATCCCGGCCAATTCGTTGCCGATCCAAGACAAGTCGCCGCTGATCCAACCAAGTTGCTGTCGATTTCGACTAAGTCACAGCCAATCCCTACCAAATCGCCGCCAATTCTAACTGGTCGCCGTCGATCCAAGCCAAGTCACCGTTATTCCAAGCCGAGTCATTATCACATTCTATCGTATCATCTCAATATCAATCACGCTGTATTCAAAATCAACGAGACAATAGTAGAATTTTGCCACATCACACAAACTTGCCCTAAAAATATACTCCAATCTTCTTCCAAACAAATTGGGAATTTCATCTATTCGAACTTCCTCGTCGTTGCCCCAAGTAAATTTTTGTTTAAATTTCTCAAATTCATTTTTTGTATCAACAGTTTCCGGCATTGTCTTTGGGAACAAACAAGAAAGCTGAAATGAAAAACCAAGAGAAAGCTGTATTTATTTCCAGAAAAAAAAGCATCTGATAATCACAACCAAGAGATGGAGATCCCTAAACCTCAATCTCAAATTTCACAAACTTCAGAACCTCTTCAACCACCTACTAGTAATCCTTTTTGTTTATTCCAACAACAAATAGAACATTTCACAAGATTTCTTTTCACCTTTCCCATGCTTATAAGAGAGCAAATTAGAACAAGTTTAGCCACCTTACCAAGAGAAAGTTTGCCAAGTATACAAAACATCTCTCCTTCTAATAAAGAGCCACTTGACCTAATCTTGCCACAAGCTCTTACTTTTAATCAAGAACACCCATGTCCCCCCAATGATGAGCCTCACCTATTTTGAAAACAGGGATATAACCCAAATATCATCAAGAATATTTCCACATTTACTGAAGAGATCATTTTGACTCCTTTGCTTCCTAAAACTTCAATTGTCTAACTCCACATTTTATTACGACAATTTAGTTCTTATGTTTTCTTAAGAGAATTTGAAATAATTGCTTCTTTAAATGTCATGACTGGGGCAATCTGATGCAAAATTTTCTTATCCTCCTTCGTTAGCTGTATCAGACCTAAAAAGGTCTTTGAATCTCTTCTTGATTTAAAAAAACATCAATCGAAATCATTTCATAACTACCTCCAACATTTCAAAGAATCTCTTAAAGAGGTTGATCAGGACTCTCGACTCACCTGAGCAGCCCTCATCAAATCTCTTCAACTAGGAGATTTCCAAAAACACTTAGATGCCCGCCAAAATCGTCATAGGAAATCTTCAACAGAGTTATTTGTTTTATCAATGAGAATTTCTCTTTAGCTCTGTCTGGCAAACCAAAAGGGCATCATTACCTCAAAGGCCCCACAATTGAGGACAAAAAAGGCTGTGTGAAAACAAAGATTACCCTCAGAGAGCTTCACAGACCATATGAGGATACCAAACTCAATATTTCAACACTCCCTTAAGTGCACACCGAGAAGAAAGTTTGGTTGCCATAAAAAAAGATGGATTATATCAAAAGTCGATACCGCTCTTGGAAAATAAGAGGGACGCAACAAAGTTCTGTAAATATCATGAGGACCATGGTCACACAACTTCCGAATGTAAGGCCCTCAAAACCTTAATCGAGAGATTGTTAAAAGAATGTTGCCTCCAAGAATACCGAGTAAAGGCCTTTGAACCAAATCATACCTCTAATAAACTGGCAAGACTAAATGTCACAAAAAAAACCAATAAAGATGATCAGAATCTTCAAATAACATTAAAAGACAAACAAGGCCCCTGTTGAGATTGTCAACATCATCACCGGATGTCAGTGGTCCTGCTCAAAAAGCTCTACCCTGAGAACACTAGGACAAACTATGATTGCCAATGTGATAAAGCATCAAAAACCATTAGTTCCAGTATCATTCGGGGCGCCGGCCGTCTCTTGGCAACCCTTAGTATGATGCCATAATAATCTCGGGAAGAATTGCCAACGTAAAAATCCGTCGGATGCTCATTGACACTAGAAGTTCAGCTGATATCTTCTTTCTTGATGCTTTCAATAAAAGACGTATTAGTCGAAACCTTTTCTCCCAGTTATAGGATCAGTTGTATGTTTCTTCGGAGAACTTCCAAAACCAGAAGGAACTATCGCATTGCCACTTATAATAGGAAATCCTTCTGGCTCAGACATGCACATGATCGACTTCATCATAGCTAATGCTCGTTCTGCATATAATGCTATCCTTGAGAGGCCAACAATGAACACATTCTAGATGGTTTTGGAAGTTCAGCTGATATCTTCTTTCTTGATGCTTTCAATAAAAGACGTATTAGTCGAAACCTTATTCTCCCAGTTATAGGATCAGTTGTATGTTTATTTGGAGAACTTCCAAAACCAGAAGGAACTATCGCATTGCCACTTATAATAGGAAATCCTTCTGGCTCAGACATGCACATGATCGACTTCATCATAGTTAATGCTCGTTCTACATATAATGCTATCCTTGAGAGGCCAACAACGAACACATTCTAGATGGTTGTCTAGACAACACGTTTATGTGTGAATTTTAGTGCTCCTTCGGGGGTAGTTCGAGTGCAAAGGGACCTTCTAAAGTCAAAGATATGCTATTTGAACACCATGAAAATGATGGTTCAATCATTAATCACAATCCCTGAAAGAGAAGTTTCTAACCTTACTTCCATTTGTGTCTCTCCCTCTCGATCCATCTAATTCGACCAAGCTTGTAACTATTTTTACTAATCGAGATGAAAAAGAAAAGGAGGCCACCCTCAAGCTTTTGGTCGAGTATATTGATATTTTTGCACGGGAATCATTAGACAAGCCAGGGGTAGACATTGCAACCCAACACTCCACATAGATCCGAAAATTCCAACAATCCGACAAAAAAACAAGTGTTTAGCATTTTAAAAAAAAAAGCAATTAACGAGGAAGTGTTAAAACTCCTTAATGCCAATTTCATTCGACCGCAACGTAGTACTCGTAAAAAAAAAAGCAATGTCAAATGACGCATGTGTGTGGACTACACCAATCTTAATCAAGCCAGCCTAAAAGACTCATATCCTTTACCTCGAATTGATGATATCGTGGATTTGACTACTAGCTTCACATTTTTCAATTTTTTAGATGCATTATCATGATACCATTAGATTAAAATAGCTAAGAAAGATAAAGAAAAAACCGCATTCATCACCGACTTCGGGACATTCTATTATAAAGTCATGTCCTTTGGACTCAAGAATGTCAAGGCAACTTATCAAAAGAATGATCGACATTGTCTTTTAGAATTAGGAAGTAGAAATGTTGAAGCTTATGTGGATGACCTTCTAGTGAAAAGCGTTTCTTTTAAGAGAACTACAAGACCTAAGAGAAATGTTTGAGACTTGCAGAAAATTCAATCTCAAACTCAATCCCTTAAAATGCACTTTCGACACATCTTCAAGAAAATTTCTTAGTTATATTTTATCAAAAGAAGGAATCCAACCAAATCCCGACAAAGAAAAAGATCTTTTAAAGATAACATATCCAAAAACTCCAAAGGATGTCCAATGTCTCCCCAGATGCATCACAGGGCTTAGCCGTTTCATCTCCAAATCAGGAGAAAAAGCTCAATCATTCTTTAAACTATTATGTAATAAGGCCAAGCTAAAATGGACAAAAGATTATGAAAAGGCCTTTCAGGAACTCAAGACTTATCTCATCCTCCAATTTTAAACAATTTGATACATGGACAACCATTATTCATCTACTTAGCAGCCTCAAACTCAACTGTCACTATATTAATCCGAGAAGACAAAAGTACGTAATAACTCATTTATTATATCTCTTACACTTTAAAGGATGCAAAAATAAGATATTCTCCCCTAAAAAAGATGGCACTAGCACTCCTCATTATTGCTTGATGACTAAGGCGTTATTTTTAATCCCACACTATTAATATCGTCATAGACAAACCTTTGAAATGAATCATTTAGTCAATAGAAGTCTCAGGGAGATTACAAAAATAGGTCATTAAGCTCCATGAATTTAAGATTGATTTCATATATCGACTTCTCAGTCACAAATAACCAAGTCGAATATGAAGCTTTGATTGCTAGATTGAAATTTTCTTTAAGATTACGAGTCAAACACCTACATATCTTTAGTGGCTCACAATCGATTGTCAGCCAAATCAACGGTTCATTTGAAACCACAGATCCAATCCTCAAAGCATACAAACAATTGGCACAAACTCTTCTGCAAAAGTTTGCATGAAATATGACTATCACCTAAAATATGCCTCTGTAGCCAATCCTCAAACTAATGGCCAAGCTGAAGCAACAAACAAGAGTTTGTTAAAGATTTTGAAGCCTCGCTTAGAGAACAAAAAGGGGGCTTGGATCAATGAGCTTCTCGACATATTATGGGCATACCAAACCACTATTTCCATTACCGTGGGAAAACCCCCATACTCCTTGGTTTATGGCTCTTAGGTTATGCTCCTAATAAAAATCAATCACTCTACTCAACGAGACCAAACGTTAAAAAGAATGTCAGGACATAGCCAATACACAAATGAATAAAGAAGCCAAAAAAACTCAAGCTAGATCTTCTTAAAGAGAACACCTTCAACCACACTTAAAATAACTCAACAAAAAACGAAGCATGGAAAAATATTTCGACAAACACATCAAAAGAGATCCTCCTAAAGTAGGGGGCATCGTCCTTAGAAAATGCAATATTTCCAAGTGACAAGAAGGGCTTGGTAAATTAGCCCTAAATTGGGAAGGACCATATCTCGTTAAAAAAATTTTACTAGACCGAATGCTTATCAACTTCAAGATGGAGACAGCATTGAGCTTCCATACACTTGGAGTGGGGACCACTTGAAAAAGTTCTACCCCTAAAAGTTAAAAACACCAAAGATATGAATTAACATATTTTATTAACTCTCATTTTCTGTTCTCTTATTTGACATTACTATGGACCACTTACAAAGTCTACTAAAAATTCTAGCATCACTTAAAGCTTGACTAGCATATTCTTCATATCTTAAGTTGCAACCAAAATATTGAAAAATATCGAGAGAGATGACATCTACCCCTTCTTCTCATGACTCTTGCACGAATGATACAAAAGACAAGGTTTAGACTTTTTCCCTTCATCGCTGCTCCATTACATGAAGGCTTAGGGAAACATGCTCTTGCTTACTCTCTTTCCTCTCGTCGCAACTGTGTTACACGACGGATTCAAGAAGCGTGGCCTAGAACTCTCTTTTTCTCTTTCGACTACTATTGGTAGCACGAAAATCTTAAGAAAAATTGGTTTTGCATCATGTCTCTTTATCACTTTAACAAAAGTTTGACCATTGCTTTCCGATGCTTCAAATTATTGCCAAATTACAAATACCATTGATATATCCTCATTTTATATCTTTTGAAAAATGATAACTTGATAATTTTACAGATAAACTCTCTTTCTAGAAAGATTATAGCCATTTTTTCTTTATAATATAAATAATAGTATGGACCAAATGAATATGCCGAAAATCCAAAAAAAAAGAGTGCGAAAGACTATAAGGGGGATCGAAGAGGCAGAAGCAGAGAAAGCAAGAAGGAAATAGTTTTGAGATGCTCCTCCGACACGATCAAAATCATCCTATTCATCATCGGAGATAATTGCAAGACGAACGAGCTTCGTCTTTCTCCGAGAAGACCTTCGTCTTCCCGAGCGTCGAAGGCAACGCAGTTTTAGGGATTTAAAACTGCGTTTGAACACAGCTTCCTAAAAGCTGCCTGCAAAGCATCAATGTCGACCAGCATCGATCCGCATTGCCACGTCGACCCGTGCAAACCGGTGTCAACTCGCCAACCAGTGCCGACCTGTGCTAACCCGCACTAACTCGTGTCGCCTCACTGACGCGTGTCAATGCGCCAACCCGTATTAACCTGTGTTGGCCCATGCTCACCCGAACTAGCCCACACATAGCCGAGTCAGCTCGCACCGCCCAAGCCAACCCGTGCCCGCTCATGTCGACTCACGCCTGCCTATGCCAAGCAATGCCAACTCACGTTGACTCAATCTCAATCAACTGATTCGCCGCCACCCACTGAGCCGACTCAACACCAATCTCAGGCGATTTGGAACTGATCTTGGTCGATTTGCCGCGCATCCCGCTGACTTGCCGCCAATTCAAGTTGATTCGCTGGCAATCTAGGCCAATTCGTCGTCGATCCAAGCCGATTCGTCGTCAATTCAGGCCAAGTTGTCGCAGATCTAACCGAATCACCACTGATCTAACCAAATTGCCACCAATCTAACCGAGTCACCGTCAATTCCGACCGAGTTGCAGTCGACCCCTGTCGAATCGCTACCAATCCTAACCGAGTTGCCGCTTATCCAAGCCAAGTCAGCGCTATTCCCAGCCAAGTCGCCACCATTCCAAGCCGAGTCGCTATCGCATCCTACCGTACCATCTCAATATCAATCACGTTGTATTCAACATCAATGAGACAATAGTAGAGTTTCGCCGCATCACACCAACTTGCCCTAAAGGTGTGCTCCTCTAATCTTCTTCCAAACAAATTGGAAATTTTATCCATTCGGGCTTCCTCGTTGTTGCCCTAAATTTTTGTTTAAATTTCCCGAATCCATTTTTCGCATCAATAGTTTGATTTAGTTTAATTTTAAACCATGTCTAAATAATCCAAACCACCTAATATGTCACAGAAAATTATAGTTTTGCTCAAGTCCATTATTTTGTATAGAAAATAATCTCACAATCACAACCTTTCTATATCTTATGACATAAAGCCTATATCTATCCAAGGATTCACGTATAATCCTGAAGAAGTCTACAATTTTTCTTGATCCTAGATCCATCAAAATAGTTTACAATATTCAAACTCAAATGTTAAAGCCCCCCAACCCACAAATATAACCAACACTACCATTCTACAATTTCCATGAGAATACATAAATCTACCAAACATTTGTGGAGTTTTTTATCATCAAAATTGGTTATAGCTAATGCGGAATCATGATGCTCAAAATGGGCAAGAACAAGATTTAAGCTGTTAAGTTCACGTTTCAATGATAAGGATGACAAAATGAGAGCTACCCCACACTTGCTCATCCTATGATAGTACTGATCCATTTCCCACTCAAGGCTTTACGACAAGAAACCCCAAGAAAGCGGTGGTATCGATAAGTGCTTCTTTTTCACTTTTTGCCAAGCTTTGGGGAGAAGCACCACTCAACAAAGGCTTCTTAGTGGAGAGGTGGCATTTCCAATGGTGGGTTATTAATATGAAAATAATCCATGAAGGAAGAAGGATAAAAACAATTTCTGTTTGTTAAGAGGAAAATGGGGAAAAAAGAATGTTCTATTTCCTTTTGTCGTTAAACTTTTCTTTGTCAATTCTATTGAGCATTTATAATCCTCTATAAGATCTATGGTACATTGAGCACATTCAATGCTTAAAAGTGCCACAATCTTAACATAAGCATTTGGCTCAAGCATACCCACAACCAATATCTAACTTCAATGCACAAACATGATTTTTCTATATGACCTAAAACTTAATGCCTACTTCGAACACTACACAAATCCCAATTGGGGCTTCTACGATGGCATTAGCCGGTCCATATGGGTGATCAAGTGCACAGATTTCTAATTGACTACAGTACTATAGCTTTCCAATGCATAGCTACTAACATTAACAAATGTCATTCACTAAGTTTTGTAAACCAAGGTAAATCTAATGTTGTGGTAATGCTTGTGAATCTAAGACGTACTCAAGCCAAAGCTATCAACTCACCAAAACTTGCTACCACAAGGGTAGTTGTATGCACAACGATTAAATATGAATATTAGTTTTCTATGCAATTATATGAGAAAATTCAAACTAGATCCAACAGGAATCGTTACTATCATGTTAATTGATCAAAGTAAATAAACTAAATTTCAGATTAGGCTTTCAAATTTGAAAGTTGATCGAACTAGGTTTAATAATATATAATCAAGAATGTCACATTAGAAGTCAACAATAGTAAGAGAATTTGTTGTTCAAATGCAATGGAATTAAAGTAAAAACTAAAATAGGCATAGTAAATATAATTGATTTGAAAAATACATAGAGTCAATCTCATAAAAGAACAAAAGACAGGAAATCATGACAAGGTTTAAAACAAAGAAATGAATCATTTATCAATCAAGTCACATACAGGTTTGAAGAGTCACAACAATATAAGACAATTCTTCCAAGATCTCTAATGAAGTCAATTTCTTAATAAAATACTATAGAACTCTGAAATCAAAATAATCTTACAGTACTTATCTTTTTAAAAAAATAAACCATCACAACTCCTAAAATTTGGTTCAATGTTGAAAATCAAAATCCGAAGTTGTGATTGACTAGGCATCACTAAAAGGGGAAAGGAGTTGCAATCAGACGATGGTGAATCTAATGAGAAATCTCCTCTTGGTTGCCATTGTCTGATCGGTACAAGAATCCAAAAATGGATCTCAACCCTACCATCCAATCATACATATCACTTGTCTAACACATTGATTGAACAACCGATTTGAAGGGATTAGTTGTCTGACCTACATGCCAATGCCAAACAATCTTCAAAAATTGAATCTATACACCATAGCTCACCTCTAGCAATCAAACACTTCAAAATCAGGAGAAATGAAACATAAACAACGGCTAAAATAAGCTAAGAATGAATCTACAGCTGTCAAACATGGAAAAAAATCTCAAGATGTCCTGATAATCCAATTATGTGCAACGGCAAAGATCATATCTCTTTCTCAAACACAAAAGCACAATATATGAAACTTGGCCTGCATCACCTAAAACTTGCAAATTCCCATCAATTTGCCCTCACCATAATTACTCATCTTCAGTGGGTGGTCCAAGCGATGTAACATGTCAGCAGCCAATCCCTTCATCACCTTAGCAGAAATTCACAACTTAGAATCCGGCCTTCCTTTCTAGTGAACTAAATATCCACGAAAACCACCATCAGTAGCACAAATAATCTGATCGCTTAAAATCAACTATAGAATGGAAACCTCTCACATTAACCTAGAAACTGAATTAGGCAATGGACAAATAATATCATGTTAAGTAACAATAGTAAAATCATGATCACAAAAAGTACCAATAATTGGAATAATAGAAAATCAATTGAACCAGACTCCAACATCTATCACTTAGCATCTTATTAGGAATAACATAAAGACCAGAGTTACCATTTAAGAAAGCCAAAAAAGACAATTACAGTTTAGGTAATAATGGAAGAGAAAGAATTTCTTTAGAGAGAGGGATCCATCTATGGTGTGCAGGTTGTACCCTTACGCCCACAGAAAATGAGCCTCTTTAGTTGGAACAATAATGAGGTCCTACCAGAGCAATGTAAAACAGAGGCTGCTCGAATGGATGATGTAGTAGAATTGGCAGGATTTTGAAAGTTGGCTAGACAAAGCAAAAGATAAAGGTAAAATTGGAGCTAGAGGCTACGAAAAAATTGGGAGTTGACGACCTAGACATTGAAGGAAGCCGAGGAAGGACTAATGGAGCTTGTGTTTTAGAGGACTTGAGGTGGAGAAGCTTAAGTGTTGTTCTAGTCATCAACTGAGTTTCAAAGATAGAAATAGAAATGGAATGATAAGGGGATGGGTGATCCAATGGAGGTTTACGGTGAGACAACTCAAATTTTAGTTGCTCAATAATTAGTGAGGAAAAGGTGAAGAACACTTCCATAAGCGCTCCATCTACCACTAGAGTAGGTAAAAAAGAGAATCGAGAGACAAAGTAGAAAGTTTAGAGGCTGGTACTGGTAGAGGCAAAGGCCATAGTGCTTTGGTTGACTCTTCATCATGGGGATCTAGCAGCTCACCTTCTGGCAAAAGCCATAGTGCTTTTGTTGCCTCTTGCTCATGGGGATCTAGAAGCTCACCTTATGATAGTAAGGCTTTAACTCTAGTCTTTGTTTTGGTTTACCTATTACATTCCCACAAATAGTACTAGAAAAAAGATAAAATTAACTATGAATCCAAAAGCATGCAACAAAAACTTGCTTTATTGAGAATGTAAATATGAGTTTAAGCACAAGAAGAAAGAGGGAGAGAGAAAGAGAGAGAGCTTGTGAACAAAGAGTTCTTTATAGCGGCAAATGAGTAAGAGTTAGAGTCGACAAGATTTGATTACGTTGAGAGAGATCTCATTAGCTTGAATTGCATGCCTTGAACTGCCTTTGGGGATGTAAACTGAATTTACTTTCACATGTGAAAAATCACATCAATTATTCTATTATTCAGTTTAATAACCTCATTGCTTGGGACTTATTTGTACCTTATGCTAACAGGACCAAGTTAGTTAAAACCATCAAGTCGAGGCTTAGTTGTTAATGACGTGGCATAATAAGTTATAAACGTTAGCCCAATTGTTGATAATGTCGTAGGATCAATTATAATCATTAAATCTATCAGAGTAATAAATCCAAATCTCACTTATCCAACTCCTGTTTAAAGAAGCTTGATCTATACTAACAAGAGTGTGGTCTCAACAATAGGCATTGAAGGAACAACCATGAGGAACTAGCCTCAAGAATATGGCCTCGATGGTCAAGCCTTGATGAATTGGTTTCAAAGAAACGGCCTCAAGGTCTAACCTCAATGGATCTCAAGCACAAAATGCTAATGTTTGTTATGTGGCTACATTTTGAACAAATAATTGAGATTTAGTAAGTGAAGTTATTGTGTCTTCAACTATCAACAACTACTAAAATAGAATCATGTTTCTATAAGTTTTAGACAATAATATAAGTCCACATAAGCATCTTCCTATGATATCTTTGGAGTAGATAAAGACATGTAAATTTTGGTATTTTGTTTTGTATCCTTACCAATTTCACAAGTTCTATAGTTTATCAACTACTTTATCTAATAAGCATTATAGTCCCAACCAATAAAACTCATTCTTAATTAAATCAATTGACTTATCCCACACAAAGTGTCTTTCTAAACCTCCTCCATTAATTTCAAAAATAATATAGTTTCTAAGTAATGTACTACAAATGAACAACTTAGTAACCTAACAAAGATAAATATTTATAATAATAAAATTAAAAATATAATATGGTAGATTGTCAATCAAAGTCTTATAAATATCTTTAAAATCATTATAGCTGTTGTACTCATCCTTAGTTTTGTAAAATTTAATGTCCTGAGCACCTATCACATGTAAAACAAGAGAAACTTTACTCAAAGAATATATAGGTTTGTTTTCAAATCCTCCAAGTGTTTCAAAACATAACTATACTTGTAAATATATAACTTACTTTGCATGTCCTGGATTTAACTTGATTTTATCCTTTTATAACATCAAAAGCTTTAGAAGAACACTGTTCAATCAAAAGTTTCTTTTTTTAAACAATCTATTGTCATCAAATTACTAAAATTTTGAGTAAATCATCCATAGCAAATAGCTAAAGCATGAAAACTTATAACCTGATGCATGTTAGTAAATTTTGACTACTCTTAATTTTTGTTCTTACCTTTTTAGAATCTATCATAATTCCTTCTAAGTTGGCAATATAAAAAAATACCAATAATTCACCTACAAAAGTACATTTCTTCTAATTAATATATAGCTTTTCAAATCTAAAAGCATTAAATACAATCGTCAAATGTATTGTATGATCAATAAAAGATTTGATATAAATTAAAATATCATCAAAATATATCACAATAAATCTTTCAACAAAAAATCAAAACAAATAAGTCATTTTTTGATCAAGCATACTTAGAGCATTAGAAAGTTTAGTCGGCATTCTAACCATTCATATAAACCTCTTTTATTTTAAAAGAAGTTTTTACTCATCTCTCTCTCTTCCTTGTTTGGTTATATTCACTCTTAAGATCGATAAAAAATAATAACTCCACACATAATGTCTAACATAAAATCTAATCTAGGAATAAGAAATATGTAATTAATGATAATCTTGCTAATAGTCCAAAGATCAATACATATTCTTCATGAACCATCTTTCCTAGAGCCTTACAATATTGGAAATACATAAGAACTTACATTATGTCTAATAAATACTTTTCTAGCAACTCGTCTACTTGCATTTGTAACTCTTCATGCTTACTAGGATATAATCCATCATATAATAAATTAGAAAAAGAGGCTTCAAGAATAAAGTCATTGCCAAGTAAAATAGTTTTCATGGAAGGCAATTCAAAAGGTTGTCCATATACTCTTTAATAATTCTCAATTCTCTAGAATCCCATAAGATTTTAATAATATCAAACTACAGATTAAACCACTATATAAAACTTTCTTTTACACATCCCTTCCTATTCAAAATACTAGAAGTCTTAGTCTTCTCAATCAGCAAACCAAACTCATTAGGATTGACTCTTAAAATATCTATAAGTTTGTTTGAATGTAAGACTATCATTTTACCATTTATTTTAGATTCATATATATTAGCTTTATCATAATGAGTAACATCACAATCATACAATCAAGGTCATTTCAATAAAAAATGACAAACATCCATACGCAACAATTCATGTCATACCTTATCAAAATAAACTCCTATTGTAAAAAAAACTAGGCATCTTTGAGTCACTGGCATGATCGCTTTATTTACCCAAAATATGTTATATTATTATAGATATAATTCAGCATTTAGAGTAATCTTGACTATACCAATCTTAGGCATTGTATTTATGCAATTACCTCCATTTATAACCAACTTGTATGATTTTTTCCTAAATTTAAAATAAGTATGAAATATGTTAGTTCTCTATCAATCATCAATATTACGAGGAGTTAAAAATGAAAAAATTTAAAAGTTAAATCTTAGTCATTGATCTAGATCATAGGCACATGACAGTCATCATCAATAGCTTAGGATCAAAACCTTGAAGGTAAACCCTAGAACTCAAAACCTCTAAGTAAGAACCTAGAATCTCGAGGTCAAACCTTCAAGGCTAAACCATGAAGGCCAAACATTTGAAGTCCAACAATCAAAGATGACTCAAGTCAAAGATATTCAACAACTATATGACCATCTTCCATTGATCAAACATCAGATTTAAAAGGATTAGCCATCCAATCTGCATATTAATGACCAAATCTGCATACCACTGCTCAACCCTCTAGCAACCAAACACTCCCTAATCCCTTTAAAAGGATTAGCCATCCAATCTGCATACTAATGACCAAATCTGTATACCACTGCTCAACCCTTTAGCAACCAAACACTACATAGTCATCAGAAATAACTAAAAAATTTCTAAAACAAATGGAAATATCAAAATAACTATGAATATATCTAAAACTATCAAACAACACAAAAACATCAAGCCATGCCACAATATTCTAGTGAGTGTATCGAGGCGGATCATTTCTCCTTGAACACAGCAGAAAAGCGTCTGGAACTTGGTCAACATCATCTAGAATATGCGAATCTCCATCATGTTTGACTTAGATATTATTTGAAGTGCTCCAATTATCTCAATTCGACTTCATCCTCTAATCAAGTACAAGGCCTGACTTTCTAAAAATAACTAGAAAAATTTTCATAAAATAATTAAGTTGATAAGCATAAATTAATAATTAAGAAATGCTATAGATTTTCATGAAGTTCTATGCAAGAAAGCAAACTAATGCAACAGGCAGCTAGTTCATCATTTAAACGGATGTTGAGAAGAGTTAGAAGCCCATACAATTAAATGTGGGCACTCAAATAAAGATGTTATATGAACCATGATGGTCCATGTCTTACCAAAGCAGGTATCTTCTGTTTCTCTATCTGAAGTATTATTTTCCCAACGATCATTTCCATCATCACAGTCCCAACGATGCCCAGTAGGAGGGACCCAGTAATTAGGATCTTCAGAGTCACTGCTCACTGGATGGTGTGGCAGAGAAGCTTTGTCCTTCAAATCCTTCTTGATACAAGCTGCTTTTAACTTTGTTTGCATTTTTGATTTAACATCCTTCTCCAATTTTTGTGGTGATCGCACACCTTTGACTTCCTTTTCCTCTGTTTACACACAAATTTCAAGTATTTGAGCCAGCTGATAGAAGTTAGAAAAGCTTTCATTAAACAAAAGTATGTTAAAATCTATAAGATTAAAAGGACAGCTAACAAGCACAATTCTATTACAAAACATTCCATTAAAAGACTACGGATGGTCATCTTTGAGAACATTAACCAGAGTCAGAAACTAATAATATGGATGAAGGTAGTGGATGAGAACATAGTTTCTAGATAACACCTCAATAATATCATCAGAAGCATCAAGCCAAAGCCTAAGGAGTTGCCACAAATATGAGATCATTCACAACAAAAAAGTCCATTACAAATTGTATGCCTCTTCAGGGAAAGGAAAAAAAAACCCAATAAGCAAATAAGTGCTAAGTAGCATAAAAAAAGGTTTGAGGCATAATAAACAAACTAAAAATTTCAAACCCAATCCTTTTACTATTGAGGAGAGCAGGGTCAACTGATCTACGCTAGCTTTAAGGGAACTATGAGGTTATGGCAGGCCATTTGTATTATTTTTCATAGAAAAACCCTACTGGAGTACTAACTTGATCAATTAACAATAAATATTGAATTCCTGTAATGCCATACACCTATGCCAAGAGAACTCTTGGTGAATCCACATAAAAAAATATTGTCCATGACGATATCTAGAAATAAAAAAATAAAAAAAAAAACTCATTATAGTCAACAAAGGGTTCTGCATCCTACAACAAATCGTGGGAATGGAGGTATCCAATTTACAACAAAATGTATGTGCCAAATATTTTACCAAGATATTTCCTAACTAGGCAACTTCTCACTCACAGCCCAAAAAATTGCTCCAATTAAACAACTATAAAACCTCATCAAGATCACTAGAGCAAGTGTCTCCTGCTTTCCAAAATATGAAAACAATGAGCTATAAAAACCAAACTTAAAAGTAAACTAGAAGGAAAAAACAAAGGCCAAACACATTAACCTGTCCATTAATCACTAAAAAAATTTGTGTGGTCCAAATAAAGAAATATTTAATTGAAATGAAAACTCTGGAAGACAAGTTCTAATATCTTAGATGATTCCACAATTGTTATTGTGGGAGTAACTTCAACCATGTTTTCAATCAATTTGAGAAACACAATGATACACAAAAAATGTTGGGAATTATTGAGAGAAGTAAGAAAATTTTCTTTTAGTTTGATTCCCATGACCTCCAAATTCGCAATTTAACAAGTGCGATAACAAAAATTTGGCTATGGTTTTTATGAAATGGTCCGCCTTCATGCTTCTAGAACGGATTGAAGGTCTATCACTTGGCTAGAGTTGCTTGTGATCATTTTCTACTTCTACTTGCTACTAATGGGTTGGACTTAAGAATTGCAAGTGGTAGAATAACTTTTGAATAGTTATGATCAATTTACAAAAAGTCCTACATGGTGGTCAAGGATTATTGAGGCAAACTAGTAATGGATGATCACATTTTGATGCTCAACCATAAATATGGCAAAACACTTCAAGCATTTAAGGTTTAGAACAAGGAGGTTGCAATTAACCTATTCAATAGGAAAAGGGTTCTCAATTACAAAGTAAAGGTATTGCAATTATAGAATAACAAAGAAGATGGGTCTAACTTCACTAAGGATGCCCACCACGGTCTCATGCACTCTACAACTAACCTAAATTCCATATTTCCAAAATTAAGATTTGTTAGTGATAGCAATCTAAAGTATGACGGCCCTCGTATGTAGACAAAATATCAACTTTATCTTACTTTAGAAACACTAGATAGGGGAATAACATGAACACCCATCTTAGTAATTCTGAAGAGATTAAGCTTAAGGAAAATGATGCTTTGACTAGTTTGCTTAGAAAGTTTGTTTCTACTAGTTGGAGATTAATATAACAACTTTCAACTTGCTCTTCATCCTCAGGCTACCATCTCTAAGTTGACAAAAAAGCTTATACAAATTAGTAGTCAGACGGTTTTCTCTAATGAATGAGCAATATCATTAATTCATTTTTTAGAAGTTACTAAAAGATAATCGTGGTGTTCAAACTATTCTTCATTTCTTTAGAGAGATCAAATGTCATAGAACTAGAAAAAACATTAGTTTTTCTTATCCTCAAGATTAAGAGAGTTGATCGCTCTAGCCAATTTAGGTTTATCGAATTTTGAGCCACACTTTAAGGGGAGTGACAAAAGTTCTTATTGCCAAATTAACGCACCATTTGAGTAAGTTTACTAAAACAAAGAAGGGGTATTTCATCCCAAATAGGCATAATGCAAAGATTGTATAATGGTTCAAAAGTTAATGACATCAAAATCTTCATAGAGGCTTATGATATTCAAGGCCAACATGGCACAAGCCTATTTCTTCTAACCCATGCCATAACACTTCTGCTTTCCTCTAATGCAATGTGATTGGATTCTCTAGTGTGTGACCAAGATGAGGTTTGGCTTTCTAATCAATGGAAAGAAAAAAAGTCAAATTTAAGGAAGATGTGGTTTAAGGCATGGATGCCCCTTTCCTTATACATTTCTTTTATCTTCGTATTCAACACGAAATGGAGATGGTATCAACCTTGAGGGTCAGTTTATCATCAAATGGGTCGATTCTTCCTCATCTTCTCTTTGTAAACAATAATATCCTTCTCTCTAATTTCTGGTAAAGTTTTCGTTATCCCCTGAAAGAAATATGAATACTTCTAGCATAGCTTCTAGCATAGCTTCTAGCAAGTGCATAAACCTCCAAAAAGTTTCTACAATGTTTAGTAAGCAAAATCTAAAGAAGAGATAGAGAATGCTTAAAAATGTGATGGGGATATCCAACAGTGGAATTTAAGATACCCAAGTATTCATTTGAGGGAAGGTTGGCCTATCCTAGTTATCTCACAAAACTTTCTTTAATTAATAAGAAACATGAACACTATTTCATATTAAGGTACATATGCTCTCTTTTGGTTAGTAAAGTGGTGCTCATCAATAAAACTCCACCCTCCATGGCTATTTATGTGCTTGCCTACAAACATGTTCCAATCAATTTGCTGAAGGAAATTAACAAAATAACAAGGTCGATCCACTACAATAGTGGCCAAGAGTGGCATTCAATGCACAACCTTGCCTAGGACAAATTTTGTTGAAAGGTCTAGGGGAATCTGGAAATCATAAATTCCATATTTTGTAGCACTAGTTGACGACTAAGCTAGCTCTAAGTTCCTAAGGCAATACTACAATCTTTGGTAGGTAACACTTTGGCAAAGGTATAGAGAGCATCTTCAAGGTTGGAGGAGACTCCTAAGTTTATATGTTGATTAGTTTAAGATGGAATGTAATTGATGAGAGTATGCACTAGCTATAGGTTACAATGATAAAATAACTACCACCATCAATCACTAAATCACTACTATTTTCACAAATAGATGGCCAACCTTTCTATCCACAAGAAACTTGCTCCTTTGACCATGGTGGGGGGCTAATCAGTGCAAATAGGTTACAATATTGTTGACTCACTTTGAAGATTCTTGATAGTGAGCTTACTTAGAGGGTTTTATCTAAATGTAGACCTTTTTTCAACGACTATTTTGCTACTATTGTTGGGAAGATACAGTTTCCAATTGCCACCTTTCATAGGAAACATCACTTGCCTATTGGTAATTAACAAAAAGTTGGTATTACAACTTCAAGGCCAAATTTGGGATGATCACATTCTTGTGGAAATCTGCCACTCAGCAATACGAACATGGTACTTCAAAGATGAACCAATTACTCCATGTGACAATGACAACATATAAACAACAAGGACCTCGATCACCAACTCATTCATCATAGGTTTAATATAGAAATTCACCAAAGCTTGAGAGGCTAGGCATTACTTTGATGTTCACCTTGTGGCAAACCCTTCTTCACCACGCAAATTATGCAAGAGCTTCTTGCACTAAAATAGAGGCAAACTACCACCCACCCTTGCAATGATGGCTCTTACATCACTTGGCCATTTTTCTATTTAGTGTGGCATGCAAAGAACAGCACGTCCTACGAAAAAGCATCTGTGTATGTGTCAATTATAGAATCTAATATCAGTTTGTTCTCCCTTGAAACATCTCTAAGTACTTAGTAGAGCCACAAGAATCCATTAAAATATTCTAGGACAAGTTACTCCGCCCATTTCCTTTGGGTTCCACACATCCCATGGTAAACAAAAGTGAATTTTGATAGATTTATATCTAAAGATGGCTCAAATCATGACATTCTTGCCCGAAGTGCATCCAAATGAGATTTATGTCATGAGTTCTTGGCATCATTGACATTTTTTGTTCTTTTGCAGAGAGTGGGATATCCCAATTGAATTTTGATAGATTTATATCTAGAGATGACTCAGCCCATGACATTCTTGCCCAAAGTGCATCCAAATGAGATTTATGTCATGAGGTCTTCACATCATTAACATTCTTTGTTCTTTTGCAGAGAGTGGGGCTTTCCAATTGTATATGGAGGGAAACAACGTAATAAACTTTCATTAAAATAATCAGGTTTAATGACATTTGGTGCAATGGGAAATATTTCTTCCTCATGCTTTGCTCGATCTTCTACAAGGATGGGAATTTTTACACTGACACAAAGTTATATATATATATATATATTCATGAACTGCATACACATGTATGTACGTATGCATATGCAAGCATATGTATATATGTTTATATCTATATATAGATATACTCAAGCTGGGTTCTGGCAACTTGATTGGAAAGAAGTTGTGTAAGCGAAAAAGTTCACATCACCTAGCTTCTTCAGAAAGCGCCTTCCGTTTATATGCTTCCAAATATGTACCTCCGACTTATTGATCGTGCCCCCTGTCAAACTGCACACAAGCTTTGACCTTCATTGTGAAAACACCACGTCATCAATGTTTTGGGGGACAGAAGGAGGAAAAGTGAAACAATAGAGAGGTGGGAGAAGAAGTGGATACTTGAGAAGAGGGTGAGGTAGGAAAGTGTTTAAAGGAGGCTTCTTGTTGGCGAGAGCAGAATTAATAAGACCGAGGCGGCAGGACTTGGTCCTGGAATAGGAATCCTTGTCCTTGGCCAGAAGCTCGTGCCCTGTCTCCTCGCATCTCAACCTACCGTTCCCAATGTCAACAAATGTCGGCGAGCCTAGGAGGAATCGCCCCTCTTCCTCTTTGCTTTCTCCCGTGCCGGAGATAGGGTTTGCAGTCCTCTCCGCTCCATCAATCTCCATAGCGTCTGCCTCCATTCCCTTGGCCCACTTCGCGCAATCCGTCTTAACCATGCGTATGGGTTCACTTGCAAACGGCTGTTCCAAGGTTTTTCCCAAAATATTTCTTATTTTTAATTTAAAATCATCAAAACTATAATAGATAATTATAAAAAATTTAATAACGTAATATTTACGAGTTTAAAAAATTATTAAAATAAAAATTTTAAAAATAGACAAATATATCATTCTCTTGTTATGTCTTTTAACTACTGAAATTACCAACCATATTGATTATTTTTAAGAAAATAAAAGACATTAAGATCTTGATAAAGTCATCAACGAATGTAACATAATATCTTGATTCTTTAAATCAAAACATAAAACTCAACATATCTTGTTAAAACTTACACATTTATGCTTTCCAAGAATGTAGATCTCAATGTTCCAAATACTTATGAGAACATTATCATACAAGCTACAAGTAATCCATGATTACAATGTTTCGTTAGAGTTGAGTCATCTAGTTGTCAAGCTTTTACCAATGATGGAGATGTTTAAAAAGAAGATGACATCCAAGCTATGATCAAAGTTGTAAGTAGACAAGTCATTTCTATAAAGGATACTATGGTTAAAAATATAATCTTCCTTCCCATTCACCTTTACATATCCTTTTCCACCTCAATCTTCTTCATCCTTTTCTCCTTCTTAGTATGTTCCTTCTCAAAACGAAATGAGACTATTGTAGTTAAAAGTGAGTGATCTGAAACTTAACAGTCTACGTATGTGCTTGGTGGACATTTTCAGTCTTGACCATTGCCTATTTTTGATGGCCTTTTTGTTTCCAGGATGAAGCTAAAGTTATGATGAAGAAGAAAGAGGTCGCCCAAGCTTCAAGTATTCTCTAAACCTGCAAGCAGTTAATGTGCTTCCCATTTGTGAATTCATAGTCTCCTCATATTCTTCTATGCTTTGGAACAAAATGGGTGCTGTTTAGCTTATCATGCCTTTGTAGCTTTCCACATTTCTGTTGTATGTACTTTACTTCACCATTATATTACCAAGTTCGTCTTCTATAGCTACACTGCAAAGAGAGCAGTAGTTTAAGATTAAAACATCAGTTTATTAAGCTCCCATCTTCCAAATACTCTCTTCAACCTGCAGTAGAAGAACAAAAGCTGTTATAAAACTTGCTAACACTTTGTTGTCCAATTGTTGTTCATCCGCTGTACGCATTATGATCAAATGTCCAAGAAACAAAAATGGTGACCCCTTCTTTTGTGTTCTCCATTCTTTGAGTGGTTCTGTAAGTCCCTATTCAACTTAAGACAGACTATAATATATATACCACAGTTATTGTACTGATACAAATAAAGGTTAGGAGGCATGAACTTATGAGAGAGAATCTCATCAATGAAAATATAGCATAACAAAGACATAAGCAGCCCTTCATAAAACTACAGCAGTTACCTATAAATTGACATTTTCCTAAGTAAGGTGTATTATTACTTCATCAAACTTTTGAGCCACTTATCAAACTTTTGATTCTCTCCACGGCTACATTCATGTTTTTTTGTTCAGCTAGATCCATAATCAATCGACATGTACGAATCCTTGGAACAATTTCTAGATCAATCATCTCACTAAAAAGAGAGTACGCCCATTCAACATTCCCTGCAACACATAGACCATGAATCAAAAGTGTATATGCATCAAGATCTAAACTCAAATGATGTTTTATAGTGATGTCACTCAGTAAGCTCTTCAGCTGATGTAACTTCCTCGCTCTAAAGCATAATTTGAGTAGTGGATAATAAGTTTGTAGAACAGGTTTACAAGAAGATCCTTTCATCTCATTCAACACATGTAATGCTTCTTGCTCTTTGTCATGCTGACAAAACAAAGAAATCATGATATTGCAAGTCGAAAGATCACGACAAACACCATTTAGCTCCATCACTCCGTCAAAGATATGTAATGCATCATCCAATCGTCCAGCATTTCCTAAAATATTGATCAAAGTATTATAAAATCGAGTGTCAGGACTACATCCCGATGACTTCATCCTATTGACAACATTTAGAACATCTTCAACATCATGTGACCTAGCAAGCGACTTAATAACGATGGTGTATGTGACAGCATTTGGTGGGCAACCTTCAGCAACCATCTGATCAAGTAACTCATACACCTTGCAAAAGTTGGATTGATTGCAATATGCTTTGAGGATGCTCGAATATGTAATCACTGAAGGGTGAAAACCATAGCCCTTCATCTCTTGAGTCGTCCATAAGGCCTCCTCTATCCTTTGTACATTGCACCAGCCGTGAACAAAAATATTAAAAGTGTAAGCATCTACTGGTATATGGGCTTTGAGCTCGATAAATACTTCACGTGCAAGTTCTACTTTCCGCTCTTTACAGAGGGTGTCAAGCAAAAGATTCATGGATTTTGTGTCTTTCTCAAATCCCAGGCGCCCCAAATCATCAAAAAATCTAATGGCTTCCCTCCATCTTCTTGCACCAGCAAGCCTTCTCATGATCTTGGCTACTGTTTCAAGTGTCATAAAGCCCCCAGTCCTCATCTTCTCCACCAAATCCCACATCTGATCCATCTGCTTCATCTTGCCCAGTAAGTCGACCATCTTATCATACATGCATGAGGTATGTCTATAGCCTGGCCGAGAACCAGCCCACTGAAAGAAAGCCAAGGCAGACTTCCAATCATCCCCAAATTTCTGGAGTAAACTATCAACAAGAACAGTTCCAAGTTGCATTTGTTGGCATAAATAGTCACTTTCAAGGGCCTGTATGATATTATTAACAGACCTATTCTGAACATTTAAGATGGCAATTCTGATTTTCTGGGCATCCTCCTCTTCCTCAGTCGAGAGAACAAACTCTTGCATCAAATTGCTGTGCATCAAATCCTCATGATAATGTGTGGAAGAAGATGACCAGTTTGCTATGCTACAATTTTCATCAAAGGACCTTTGAACAATGTATAGACCAGAATGATAGATGATACACGACGGAATTGTGATAAAAGGAAAATGACGGGAAGAGAAATTGAGCAATCCCTGCATCCCTCAATATAAGTCAACATCAGCTCCCACATGTAGAGGATAACAAAATGTAGGGTTTAAGGAAAAAGGCTAAATTTATTCGATGTCCGACATGGCAGTATCGCAGATGTTTTTCCTACGTCAAAAAAAAAAAATGCTGCATTAGAGAGATTGATACAACCTAAAATAAAAACAACAAATTTAGCTACAAAATTATTAAAGAAAGAAGGAGCTTAGAGCAAAAAAGGGAGCAAGCAGGACATTTTGACATGTCTAGCCCTGAAAAATGTTATGCAGCATAAACTTTGCCAAACATCAAAAATGTAAGGACAACTTTAATGAGAACAAAATTGAAATTGCACCACAAAAAGGATCTATTCAAAAATAAAAAATTTCTGAAAATATAGTCCTTGAATGATTTAGTGAAAGAGATATTCTTCAACAAATGAAGCAGGCTATATTAAGAAAGTTTGGTAATATATGCGAAAACCAATGGGGAATACCTCAAAGTCAAACCCTAGGACCATTTGTGAAGGAGAAGCAAGATAGATATTCTCAAGAATGACCCAAATCTTAATTTAAGAGACAGATGCCACTGATTGTCGTCAATATAGCATGAATAGGCCAACCTCAACTTTCCTGATTATGAAAACAATGACACCATCTAAGCCCCTTAGAAATCAGAATGGATACAATTGAATTTATACTCACATATCTAACGACAAATGAACCAGAGAAACAAAAGAAGGTTGAGGCACAAACAACTGGTTTGCCTCGGCTCTGAATTCCCCAGGTATCAAGTTAGATGAATGCAATAATAATAAACCATCAAAGCCCTACCAGCAACGGACTACACGGGAGCAACTACAGAAACCAGAAATATAGTGCTAAGTGAAATGACATTCAACATAACATAACATGAGATATGCAAGAGAAGTTCCGATCATAGGAACAACGACGAATGATTTCCAAAGCAAAAGAGAAGGAAAACTTTGGAAAATAGTACCTTAGTTCAAACAAATAAGCTGGAAATTCCTTGGGAAACAAGCATAAAAGAAATATATGATAACACGAGACTTGGTTTGAGTCAATTAAAGAGTTTGGATTAGAAAATTGTGTTTTATTGCAAGCCGGAAGTAAATAACGTCATTTGTAGATCAATACATCAATCTCACCATTTGGGCAACATAACACAATGCAGTTGCAATAAATATCAACCAGTATGTAAACAACACAATTAACAATGTTAATTGTTGATAAAAATTGTTGAATATCTATAAGTTAGAATAAATCAATGTGAAGATAATAGTTATGAAAAGGAACAAAAGATGACATAAGTTAACAACAAAAATAATGTGGTGTACATATATCCAACCATGCAGCCATTTATCTTTCTTATCAATCAAAAACAATCTTCCCCAATCTAATGCCTCTTCCATTAGTATACAGCAATAAAATGCAACTGATCAGGACTATGCCATTTGAATTTATAATTTAGTGCTTATTCAGTGGGTGCAAGTACCGAATTGCTACATTTACGAATGTTAAGTAGCATTCAGCAGCAGTGCTCAGAGGGGAGTGTTGTGATATGGGGTCAATGGAATCGGGATACGCCATATTGCAAGCCAGATGGGACCATGGTTGTATCCTAAACCATATTTATAATCTCTTATAAATTTCAAGCACATTGGACATCTCATTTATTATTATATTTATCAAATTGGTTGAAAATAATATGAAATAAATCAAGTTGCAAACATAATTAAAAAAATTAACAGTAAGGGAAGGAAGTCAGCCAAGTCTGCAAGCAAAGAGAAGATTTGCACAAAAGCTTGCATCCCAAACTCAAAAATGGACAGTAAATGTTTAATTTATTTCAAACTATTAAAATATTCAATTTTGGAAGAACGAAGTTCATTAATGTGGCATTCTAGTTAGTTTTAAGTTATGCATAATGTGTTATAGAGGTTCTGATATTCTCAGGATATGCCAAGCCACTAACGTTCTTTGTCGCATGGATGGGCGCATATCCCACTTGCTGGTGAAGAACATTCAACATTCACATCAGTCAGTATAAAGCAAAAGAAGAAAATGGAGAATCTGGCCTAACAAAACAGCCCAAGGCTCGTTGAGAGAGACAGAGAGGACAGAGAGGTGACCAATAGGAAGAGTCCCACAAGTTTGGTGATGTGAAATTCCCAAATCGAAAATAAACCTCTTTTGCGTGAAGAGAGAGTTCAACTATTATGGGTTTGTACAAAAGAGAAATTCCCCTAAAGTTGCAGAACTTTTCCTATATGGAGTTGGAGAAAAACGCTACAAGGAGAGAGAGAGAGAGAGAGAGAGAGAGAGAGAGAGAGAGAGTGGAGCTTGACAGTTCAAATGCAGCCAATGCCAAACAAAGCAATATGAAAGCATTGGAAAAGTCACATGGTGTTCATCTACAAGTGTACTTCCTCCACAAAACTCCATCTAAAGAGTTTGTTCATACTTGCACTAACTGAATTTTATAAGGTAGCTCAACCGCCAATGTGATCTTTGAGGCTGTGCAAAACCATAAAGGTGTAAGATGACTAGTTACAATAAACAAGAGAACCTTAATAAATGGTGGTATATTCAAAACGTTAAATGTTAAACCTTGAAGGATTTGAGACATTAATGCCACGGCCCGTCTAACATCACATTCCGATATAACATTTAATAACTTTAAAAGAAAAATTAGATTTTAAAAACAACTAAATGACACTAATAACCTAACCAAGTAAGGAATAACGATTAAACTCCTCATTTTCAAACAATTTCTTCTTCCAATTTGACTAAAACGACTCCAAAATTTTAGAAATTAAAAAAATAAAATCACTCCAAAAAACATATGTTTTTTGGGTTGCATATAATAACATTTCACCACCAACACAATTATTTAAACAAATAAATATAACATTTACAACCGACAAAACCCAAAATTCTAAACCACAATTTAAGAAATTACATCGTAAATCGACTATAAAAAAATAACATAGCATACAACTATAGAAATCTCTTATAAAATCATATATAGTTTATATAATACATTAAAAAAATCCATTGTCCAAAAACAAATTATTAATCACTCTCAATAACTCATCTCATACATCACTAGATACTTCTGCTCAATAAGTACCTATGTCATATCCTAATAATACAAGTAAAAAAATGAGCATAACAAGCTCAACAAATAAACTAATAGTTAAAAACAAGTAAAGTTATATAAATACAATAAATAAGATATGGCATGATAGGACAAGTGTTTTTGCATTATTATGTCACAATGTTCTTGCATCGTACTCATAAATGTGTGTGTACGGGTGTGTGTATACATAAGTACTTATTTTTATGCACATACAATACCATCCTATCATTAATATATATGCATTATTATCAAGTTTTATATCATGCTATTCACGTGTTAAGATACATGATAATTATTCAAGATATATGGATATGCTAATAATGTCATATCATTATATTCTAGTCTATATAATATACAAAATACAAAACAATAACTATTTGTATTACAGTAATTTTAATTTATCTATCTAGAACCTTTGGGATGATTCCCATGCTATTCACTTTTGCCTTTCATTTTTCATCACAAACAAATGATACACAATGTATTAGAAAATATGTTTTTCTATTCATTGTATAGATCCACAACTTAATTTGCTAAAGTCATTCCAAACTCAAAGGAAAATTAAATAGAGGATTATGGGAAAATAAATATCAAAAACAGCATATCATCACAACAATAGTTAAAGAATGGCTTCACATCCCTACCTCAAATTAATAATAACTAATTTTCCAACCCCCACTTAGCTATCAGCAACCACATTTGAAATTACAATGCAAAGCCAAAAGCAAACTTTAGTAAAACCTTGCCTTGCACACTCTCTTCATCCATTAGTGATAAAAAAACTTTCCCCAAAGGCCTGTTTGGTAGCTGCAATGTTAAATTTAGTTTAACTCAGTTATCCCTGTGTTAGAGGGACAAGAATAAAATTCTATTTGGATACCATCATGATTTAGAACGGGTTTGAATAGTTTCGTATTTAACTGTCATTTCAGGTAAAATTGTGTTCGAGAAGGAGTCGGCGTTCACAAATCAGATAACACATGGGAATGCGTGGTTAAGGCAAGAATACAAGTTAAAAATAATCTAACTCAGATATGGGTTAAAAGATGTTTGGCAACGTGTTTGCGGTTAACTTAACCTGTTAACCCAGCACATAACAATTTCCTTTTTTTTTCCTACAACCGGCTGCTGACGTGAAGAATAGAATAAATTAGCACAGGATCCTTCCTAAACAACGCTAAAACACAAGAAAAATGCTACCTTTCAAACTCTTCTCGGCTGCAGAGTTGGCATCCGCAAAAACTCTTTCTTCTCTCAAGAATCCACAGTAAATTTCGCAAATAGACCCTCCAATCAAGTCCCCCACGAGGCGGCGGATCCAAACGAGTGAAAAATCGGCGAAAGACAGCGCTTCCTCCTCCTTCCGCAACCTATGGTTTCCAAAAACCCTAACGGTTCATGGAAGACGTTGGACGCCATAAAAGATTTTGGGATTTAAATAATATATAGTTATTTGTATTTAATAATCTCTCGATTTCGAAAATTCGTAAATATCACAATGAACTTCCATTATAAAAAAAAAAAAAAAAACAAGTGTCGATAGTCCGGTCTTGACGAGTCTTTTTTAATCGTATGCTCAATTTTTATATTTAAATTATTTTGTTGAACATGATTTTCAAGGTGATCCTTTTCAAATTATATTTCATACACATAAATAAGAATTTGTTCATTAAAATCACTATTATGATAAAATAAATAAATAAATATTCAAATTTTGACTAACTAAACATAAGTTCGTTACACGAAATATATAATTTATATTCAAATTATTGCATCAAATATTATTTAGATATGATTTTATGGATTTATCAAATCAATCTCATAAAACTCATAATTCATCAACATCAAATTTCGAGCAAACACACCACAAGATTAATAGTCACTTATTTTGAAGTAATTTATTCATAAGACTCCACAATTTTTTAATTTTTTATTATTTTTATGCATTACTGTTAGAACATGATAATCTTTATTTTTTACTATTTTTTATATTTTTATGATAATGTTAAAAAAAGAGTAAAATACAACTTATAATCATGATCATAAAATAAAACAAAAGATAAGAATGTAAAAAATTAAAAAACAATATATAATTGAGAGCAAAGTTTAAAAAATAATATGACAAATAGTTGTTAAAAGTGACAAATATCATTCAAAAATGATGATTACAAATATAATTCAAACGAGTTATTCATCGGGACTTTATATTAGAAAATAAATTAATTTATTAAAATGATAAAAAGATAAAGAATTAAAAAAGTTTATATAAAAAATTATTTTATTTTTATTATTTATTTTTTTATATTATATTATCTATAATTGAACTATGTATAATATATATATATATATATATGTGTGTGTGTGTGTGTGTGTGTGTGTGTGTGTGTGTGTGTGTGTGAGTGTGTATGTACATCAAACTCATGCTTGAATTGAAAGTGAGATACTGATGCAAATTATTCCCTTCTAAATTAGATAGATTCATATCTAAAAGCTGACAATAAGTTCTTTCCAAATTTTGTATTTGTTCCTCTGCGAGGTGTTGCAAAAATATCTGCGATCGATTAAATAGCTCTACGAGCGAATGGATCAGAACAAATTGGAAAATGAAAAGGTTTGTACAATTTGTACAAGTTATACGTTTCATCACCACTTTGTGGGAAATCGTTATGTATGAAGATGTCATATACCTATGACTCGATTGGTGAAATAGCTTATCTTTCCAAAAAAAGATCTTTTTAACGACGTACAAAGAAAATATTTTGTTGCGAATGGACAAGATATTGAGGAATTGTCCATATATAAGATCATAATTATTGATATGAGTCCTTTCCACATAATATCAATGAACTTCTATGAAATGGTTTCACGGGATTCAACCAATTGTCTCAATTATGGGATATCATTGAGAAATATGAATTCATGTTCTCAAAGTATTTCCTGCGATGAATCTATTCACTCCATCAATAACTGAGCCGGATCTGATGTATTATAAGGGATTTTCCTTTTCTATGGATTCCTACGGGTTGGATCAACAAAAATTCTTGATTGAGATATTCAATTCCAGAAACGAATTGAAAAAGAAATCTTTATTGGTTTTACCTCCTCCTCTGGAGAGTGAATTTTTTTCAAAAAAAATTTGGTCCGAATCTACTGTGGGAATGATTTGGTTGATCCGAAATCTTATTCAAATCCAATATAGTACCTATGGGTACATCAGAAATGTATCGAATCGATTTTTTTTCTTTTTAATGAATAGATTTGATCACAACTTCGAATATGGAATTCGAATAGATCAAATAGGAAATGAGGCTCTGAATCATATAACTATAATGAAATATATGATCAACCAACATTTATTGAGTTTGAAAAAAAATAAGAAGAAATGGTTTGATCCTCATATATATATATATATATATATATATATATATATATTATTTATTTATATATATATATATTTTTATTGAATAAATAATGGTTGATTCAACCAATTTTTTGCCTAACATCTTGTCAAAATGAAACTCGCCATGCGACTACTAAGCAACATGATGGATGTGAGATAGTTATTTGTGATTTAGACGTGTAACTGACAATTTTTTTTTATTTAAGAAAAAAGATATTTAATAAAATTTTAAATATTGGTGTTAGTTTAGAATTTAGTTTATTTAAAATTATATCAACAATTATATTTTGAAAATTTTTGTTGTTTAAAATTTAAAATGATTTTTTTTTTTGTTGATAAATATCATTTAATGCCAATTGTTCTTAAAGTCTCGATGAAAAGAGTTTTATTTTATAGAATATACTTATTTGTCATTTAAACGTGTTGTTGACAGCTTTATTTTATTAAAAAAAGATATTTAATAAAATTTTAATTATTGATGTTAGCTGAATTAGTTTATTTAAGTTAGATGAACAATAATATTTTAATTTTTTATTTAAATATTAAAAATATTTTTTTGTTGATAAATGTGATTTAATGTTAATTGGTCATAAAAATAATTATCTATATGCAAGGTTTCCACTTTTTTCACAAATTTTTTAAAATTTTGATGAAAAGAGTTTTATTATGATAGATGATACTTATTTGTCATTTAGAGACAGCTTTTATTTTATTCAGAAAAAAATATTTAATAAAATTTTAAATCTCGATGTCAGTTTAGAATTTCATTTATTAAAGTTATAAGAAAAATAATATTTTAAAAGTTTTAGATGTTTAAAGATTAAATTATGTTTTATTGGTAAATATGATTTAATGCCAATTGGCCTTAAATATAATTATTTATAAGCAAGTTTTCTACTTTGTTTTCATAAATCTTTAAAAACTTTAATGAAAAGAGCTCCATATTGGTAAAAGATCTTATCTGATATTTAAACGTGTTGTTGACTGTTTTTATTTTATTCGAGAAAAGTGATATTTTATAAAATTTTAAATAATGATGTTAGCTTAGAATTTAGTTTATTTAAAATTATTTGAATAATTATATTTTAAATGTTTTGGTTGTTCAAATATTAAAATAATTTTTTTGGTAGATGAGATTCAATGCTAATTGGTCTTACAAAAATAATTATTTATAAGCAAGGTTTTTATTTTGTTTTAAGAAATCTTTAAAAATTTTGATGAAAAGAGTTCTATTTTTTTAAACGTTATTTTCGCTATATATATTTACCAAAAACAAAATTCATAGTTCTAAAAATATATAAGAAAAAAAATAGAAGAGTTAGATAAGATGACATCGAATTTAGGAAATGTTGAAACTAATATTATCACATGTTATAACATCCTATAATTATATGTAAACGAAATGAATATAAAGTATTTAAATATTATATTTTAATTATTATAAGTGTCATGACATAAAAAAAAGAAAGTATAAATAAATCAATAAATAAATTGCCAATGATATCAATCTATAAATGTATGATGGATGTGTTATGTGTTATGAGATAATGAAAATACGATGTTTTTTTTTTTTTTGTGACATCATCCCATGGATGCCTAATGTGATGAGATGTGACTAACATTATTAACACTTAATGTAAGAGATTGATGAGTGGATTGACATCAATCTTTATTCATACTAGTATTTTGTGTGGAGCCTTAACAAGCTGAGCTTTGATATTGTTATTATTTTTATGAACGATGATAATAGTCATGGATGGAGCAATTGAGATTGCTAACTAGATATGATATCTATAGGTTGAGATTATAATATATGATAATCTAATAAAAATGTAATAATATGGGATCCCCTAGCCCAAGGGATAATAATCGTTTAGGAAAATGAAGGATACATACTTTAAAAAATATAAAAACATGAGAAGTGATATAAAAAAAGACAAGAAAAGATGAAAAAAAAAAAAACAAAGGTCTATGATAGAAATAACATGGAATGCATAAAAATGAGCATATCTCGTGTGCACATGTTAATGACATGATTTTATAAGTGCTTATATGCCATGTATATTTTGTTATTTATGAATCATTCTTTATCATATTTTATCACATTTAATGATTGTAATTATCAATTTATCAATTGAGATTGTTATATTTATTATTTATTTGCAATATAAGTATAACACCTTTGAGCGTCAAATCAGGTACGTTCGACATGTATCGTAAAACATATCAAAATATTATACAATAAATTATTCCAAAATATAAAAATGAATATGAAATTGGATAAAGCTCGCTAAGACGGGTTCAACAACATTTTTTTCATCTATATCGAGTTCATTTGGAATTTCTACAAATTTTTAAAGTTAATAAGTATAATTATATATATATATATATATATATATATATATATATTAAGCGTTTTCGTTTTTTCTTAAAACCTGAACTTTTTCTCCTCTCTGATCCCTATGCCCGACACAACCCTAAGAAGGGATTTTCCTCTCGCCAACTGAGAGTTTCATTGGAGAACCATTTCGTCGAAGATGATGACATCGATTGCAAACATTATTTTAAGGGAATTAAGAATTTGAGACCGATTTCACCTAAATCACTAAAATGAGAGTTTCATTATAACTAAATAAACTAAAAAACAGTGTGTTAAGGCTATTTAAGTAGAATAAATAAATAATATTTTTACTGTAACTAAGTAAACTGAAAAGTAGTGTACACGAAAGGTTATTTAGTTAAGTGGAAACAAACGCTGATAAGCGATATCACATTAAAAAAAGATAAAAAAATAGAATAAAAAATTGCATGTATATGTTATTTTTTTAAAGATTATAATATATTTTTTTTAATAACATAACATATTTATTTTTTATATTCACATTGACTTGCTTACAGGCTATAGTTAATATTTATAATTAGATCTTATATATTGTTGTCCCAAATTATTGTTCATTTTACTTATTTTTTATTAGAAATAGTTTGCTAAGCCAATGATGGTTGGCTTAGCATTTTCTTTGACATTAATACTTCATATACAGTAGAAACTCGATAAAAAGAGTATTGTTCATAAGAATAACTTGTAAGAAAAAAAGTTACAAATGTTTTTTTATAAGAGTTATGCTAAATGATTTATTAATCATGTGATCATCTCAATATTGTATATATACATAAAAACTAGTAATATTGTTATAGACTATGCAAACTATATCTATGAAAGGTGTAATAGTTTTGGTCGTTTACAGTTGTAGTTGTGGATATAAACTACTTAATTATGATATTATAGATATAATTGATGTATTGTTATACTTGTAAATTAAAAAAATGGACAAAATCTAGGGGAGGTTTTATCTGTTTGAATTTTGAATTTTAAATCACAATCTTGTTAGAAAATAACTCTAGTTGAAATATTAAAAAAAGAGTAAATACAATAAGTTAGGATTCAAATACACATAAGACTAAAAAATGCAATGACATGTGACATAAGTTCTTAAGAATAAAAGATTTGTAATGAGTTTTTTATGTGATAATCTTATAATTTATATTTTATATGTATTTAGAAATGTAAGTGATATTTGCATAAAGGTTTAGATGTGTGGGCAATATATAAGATATGCATTAATACAATTTATGTTTTCTTATTATTCTATTGGAACTATATAATTACAATATGTTTTTAGTGTCAAGTTTACTTTATTGTTGATTTTTTGTCATTAATTTTACTACATACTTTGATATATCTTGATATTTTTTTGTTCCATTCATGGATTATCCATAAATAAAAAATAGAATGACGAAGTGAGACATAACAATCAATATAGCATTTAACATTGAATATAAACTCTTGGGTTGTTTGGTTGTCCACCAAAAATTAATGTATTATGCCCCTATTCAGTTAAGCTTTGTTAATATGTAGTGTCAAGATTGATGGTTAAAGTGATATCAAATGATTGATACAATTTTCAACTATCATGTATAATATTTGATGATGATGATAAACATTACATGAAATCATTTGGCCTTCATTAAAGTGGTTGGTTTATTTTATCATTATTTGGACATTCTTTGTCGATCAATTGATATAATTCACATGTGAATCAAAAGAGTTTTACATGTTGATATACTTAATATTAGATGCAACATTTGAGATACTTAATTCAAATATTTTAAAATTAAATGAAAGGATGATAGATATATAGATAAGATTCTCATCTAAATAAGATTATTGTCAGACACAAACAAGATTATATTTAATTCAATATTACGAGTTAAATATAATATTAAAATCTTAAAAAACATAAATATATTTGAATTTTTTTGTTTATATACTCATCTAAAAATACAATAATTTAATTTGAACTTTTATTTAATGCAATTCTCTTAACACCATTTATATTTGATAAAATATACTACACTATAAAATTTATTAAAAACATGTATTATCAAGAAACACAAGATAAACATTCTAGTTGTCATTTTCTTTTGTTTTTTTTTTTTTTTGACAAAGTTTAATGCTTATATTTAGATACAACTTTTACTTATATTTTGTCAAAAAATTCAACATTGCTTTTTTTTTTTGCAAATATTTTACAATTTTTTATTGATAAATATATCTTTTCCTTGCTTTAAATTTTCGAAGATGTAAGCAAGTTTGGTTCACCACCTCACGAAGCAACACGTGGGTTACGTAAGTTGGGCAAATGATGTTTGATTCTTGGTTTCGAGTTTCACATGATCAACGAATCCAACCAACCGAGAGCTCCCTTAAGCGAAGTACAATTCCTAGTTTTCCCTCCAAAGAAGGCACCTTCACCTTCGAGGCTCCGTTGGTGACATTTATTCCGCCAACAAGATCACATTTTATTTAATATTAAAATATTTGTTTTATGTTTTCATTTATTAGAAAAAAAAATTAACGCGAAGAAAAATAAATGCCATTATTTAAAATTTTTTAAATATGGAATAATCGATATTAAAATAATTTTTTAAGGAAAAAGAAATGATATCTTTTATTTGGACTTATTTTCAACTTTGAAGGGGTCAAAGGGAAAAAAAGCAATGGTTATTACATCCGAAGGCCGGATCGGAAGCGTGCGCCCTAAGCAGCCAAGCTGACCGCAAGGTCCGCAACCGCTCCGGACTCGCACGCACGCTCAACGAAGAAACCGTAGATATCGCTGCCAAAAATAGGCGGATATCTAAAAGGACATCGCCCTCCCACCGATCTCCTGACCGCTTTCATTTCTATGTATCTCTGCTTCTATCCCAAACCCTTCTTCTCCTCTGCGCCTGCTTGAGCGCTGATCACGGCGGCTGCTTGCTCTCGTACGAGAAGATCCGTCAAGAATATCATCTACCGCGTTGCGATTTGTAGCTGGTGTATTGGCCTTACAGTCTGATCGCTGCTTATCCATTTATCTGATCCCATTAGTTTTATTCCTTTTGCTTGTTGCATCGTGCTCGGGAGACGAGGATACGGTTTGCGTTAATCGCGCATTTTCTGTGACGGGGCATTCTTTGGCGAGCACCTCTTTCCTGCGACTGGGTATTTATTTATCTTAATTATACTATTTCAATTCGTATGGATTGGAAAGTGAAATCTAGAAGAGGAGTATTGAGTTGATGGGAGGGAGGAAGAATATTGTTTCTGGTTGCATTTTGAAGGTAAGCATGAGTTAGATCGGGGTGGGGTGTGGTGCAGGAAGAGAGATCCGTTGCTATTAGCAATTTATTGTGAATGTTTTACTTGTTTATTATTGTTTCTTCTCTATTTGTAGGAATGCATGTCATGTTCAACAAGTGATATAGTTTATCGCATAATTTCGAGGTTGCAAATTTTGTTTTCTTTGATATAAGTTGAACTCGACGGATTTTGCACCATTTGTCATGTTTTGGCGCTCCTGTATGCGTTATGTTCAATTGTATGCTTTATGCTGAATTTTTTTGGGGGTTTCTAATGAGGGCTATGTGGTATGGCGATATGGGACATCTCTTTGTGGCCAACAATTATTATAATTTTCATATTTTTCATCATCGGTAATTAAGCATGCAAGTTATAATTTCTATCGACTAATAGAGCTCTATCTTTGAACGATGCCTCATATTCGTTTAATTTTTTTTTTCCCTGTTTTTGCAGGTCTTGGAAACTTCTAAGTCCGAGGTAGAAGGCAGAGGAAAAGACTGCTGAATATGATTTTTTGTAAAAAAAAATAAATATTAACCACATAAAGGGCATAATTTGGAATGCACATATTTTTTTTGTACTGCATTCCGAAAGGCATTGGTCTTAGTAGCCCTTAAATTTAGCTTTTTTTTATTTTTGTTTCCGTCCATTGAACCATCCTGATGATGCGTGAGAGGAATTCCGAGTTTTTCTTCCAGTCACATGATTGGCTGAATAGGGAGATCAATGACTATTTTGGTTGTGGAGGCTTTGGGGATGATGGTGACAGAGCCTACAGAAGTGGTACCAATGACCCGGTTGATCTCTTGCCAGCTGATCCTTTTGAGATGGACATAGTTACTTCTTTTTCTGCAATGGATTTAGGCACCACAATATCTGCAGCAATCACTGGATGGATTGGTGCCAGTCCTGGTGACTATGATGGTGATGAATTTGTCACTGGATTGAGTTGTTATTGGAATAACAGTTTGCTGTCTTCTTCTTTTACTCAGCTGGGTTCTACTTATGGTTTTGAGGTTATATTTCCCAGGAATTTATCAGGTTCATCTTGCAGCTTTGACAATGGTGAAAGCTTTGGGTTGCCTGGTGCCGTGGGTGATGTTTCAGTGTCTCACAATGGGTATATAATCCCTTTTGGTGGTGGTAGGGAGCCACTGCACGATGCATTGCTTTTTTCTCTTGGATATTTAGGCGTGCAGGATCTTCTTTCAATGGAGATGGTTTGCAGATCATTGCGTTCAGCTGTTCGGGAGGATTCACTCCTTTGGAGATCCATCCACATTGATTCCCCATTGGATAAAAGGTTAACAGATGATGATCTATATTGTTTGACACAAAGGGCCCAAGGAACATTGCATAGCTTGAGCTTGGTTGGATGCTCAAGAATCACCGCTGATGCTTTAAAGCGGGTGTTAGAAACCAATCCAACCCTTAAAAAGGTTACTTGGAATAGGTGTTTTCTGTTCTTGTTAAATCATCAGTTTCTTGAAAGATTTATTTCATATCTGTAGGAGCCTTCTTTTGTTGGTCTAGATACATGTGGTTGCTTTGTGATCATTTGTTGAGGGCTCAATGTTATACTATTATCTAAATAGTTTTCTATTTTTTTCATTATAAGAATGCTTGACATCTAGATTTCTCCCAAATTTGTTTGCATGCATTTGCTAGTTTTTTAGCTACAAAATCATAATTGTTAACAATATTATTTAAAGTTTGTCAAATCAAAAGCTTAATATCTTTAGTTGATATTGAATAGCATGAGAATGCCTTTAAACTAAATCTTTCAACTTAGTTGTTATGATGAATATTAAAAAATGGAAGTACATTTATGCTAATGTATACTTTTTACTCTATCAATGTTAAAGGATTAATCTTCATGATAAACAAGTATATGCAAATATTAATAAGCCTCCAATGTTATGCTAATCTTTTTTATTTAATATTATCTAAGTAGTTTTCTATTTTATGTTTTGATGTAGGAATGCTTGTCTTTTAGATGTCTTCCAAATTTTGGTGGTATCTAATTATCATTTTTGATGGATAAAATTATAATTTTTAACAATATTATCTAAAGAATGTCAGATCAAAAGCTTAATATCCTTAGATGATGTTACATAGTAGGAGAATATCTTTGAACTAAATAGCTCAACTTAATTTTTATAGAGAATATTCCAAGATGAGAGAACATTTATGTTCATATAATGTTTTTACTTCATGAATATTAAACAAACAAGGATGATGGCTTCATTTTGAGCAAGCATTTCTTGTTATCATGGATCTTCCTACCCTTAGACTTGTGACTGATCGTGTCTTTACATTTTGGTACTTCCTGAGCTGGGAGTGTTGAATAAAAAGTTTAAGTTACCAATTACTTGATCTAGTTGGCTTCCTACCGACAGACTTGTTACTGATGATATCTTTACATTTCAATATGCATCCTGCACTAGGAGTATAGAATAAAAAAATAGTGGATAATATACTTGATCTGGCTGGTTACCATCAAACAATCCTCACCATCGCCTACTTTCATAGAAAGAAAAGAAATAAAAATTAGAGTTGGACATGTGTTTGCACAAGGAAAGTACCGATAAATGTGACGAGGAAAATTCATTTTTGAGCACCATGTGAGTTTTATACATGAGAAGCAGAATAGAATTGTTTTTTTCCGTCATTTCTGTTGTCTTGAAGGTGCCTTTTGCATGCTTTATTTTTCTTGTGTTGCCACTTCCCTCTTTAATTTATGATGATTTTGTTGTGTATACCTTGCTGTTTCGAACTATTGTAGTTGAAAATGAGTGCACATGTGTTAATTTCCTTTTTTTATCTCTTGTGAAAGAATTTGATTTGGTTATACTTGAATTTAAATCTTTGTTCTCTTTTTTGGAGGATAATACTAATGCACCACAACTCATTGCCTATGTTTTTAATTTTATACATCTCTCTTGTAACTAAAATAAAGGCTACTTAAGTCCAAAAAGGATCCAATAAAGATTATGTACACATATCATGGATAGTAATGTAATAGGAAAAGTAATGCTTTTGCATGAAAAATCGTAGTCGTTGACCCATCTTCCTAGTTTTTTTTTTAATGTATTCAAGAGATATATTAATTTCCATGCTTATATTGCTCCCTACTCATTGGTGGATCTCTGCTGTTGCATCAGAGGTGTTCATGCATGCAAACCTCACTGACAACCAATCTTAGACGTTGTAGTCTTCTTTGCAGCTCTTCACATGCGATGTCCCCTTTGTGGCTAGCAATAGTTGAATGGGTGTTGTAGTTAGTTGCATTGTTTTGATGTTAGTCTTTGATGAGGTATAATCACGCAACAAACACCTTTGATGCAGTACCAGAGAAGAGAGAGGTGGAAGGATGATGTTCATTGCGATTGTTCTTTATTGTGCTACCAACATTACCACATTGCTGTCTTCATCATCATTGATTTTCGTCACTTTCTTGCTACAAATGCTACTTTGCTTCAAAGATGGAAAGGATAGTTTGGGAAAATAATTTCATAGAACCTATTATGGAACAATCTTTATTTAATTCAAAAAATTGAGTGTCCTTTAAAATTAAGCTAAATCTCATGAAGCTACATGCAAGTTGTCCTAAAAATATATAATTTAGAAGCTTTTGAATTCTATCTCAGCTGGGAAAAATACCAAGGTGGATTTTATGTTTTCTCTTGCATATGAATGAGCCTAATGTCAGGCCAATTCAGTTCCTTGATACGTGATTCCATGCCATTTATGTAGGGATATACTGTGTATGCTCTGAACTTTCATTTATGGGAAATACAATATATGAGCAATTATACTGATATCATGTGATAAAGCTCTATCTTGTCAATAAATGTTCTCAATTTGTTATAGCTTTGCTAATGCTGTGATGTGCCAGAATAATTTATATTTTCTTTTGTTATTTGTCTATTAAGAAAGATTTCCTCATAGCTGATAGTGTCTTGTCCTTCTTTTTCCCTTTCAGTTAAGCATACCTGGATGTTTGAGGCTGAGTATTGATGGACTCATCGACAACCTCAAGGCTCTCAAACTGTCAGGAAAGCTGGGAATAACGAGTATAAAGTTTGGTAGAATGTTTATTTTATCTCAAAATCAGTACGAGGAACTGAAATTATTAGTTGGTATGGGTGAACAACATCAAAAAAAATCTCATAAACCACAGTACTTTCACCAAAGCTTGCCATTGCTAGCTGGTGATGATGACTCTGGTATCGATGTTGAGTGCTGCCCCATGTGCCAAAAGTATAAGCTCGTTTTCGACTGTCCTTCAGAAGGTTGTCACGACAAGGTTACTGAACCCTGCAGGGCTTGTGATGCTTGCATCGCCAGATGTTGCCAATGTGGTAGGTGTGTCAACAACTGCAAATATATGGAAACGTTTTCTCTTGATTATCTCTGTTCAGGGTGTTTGGAAATACCTAATAGAATCTCTATGTATTAGTATTGCCTGCTACTTGGGTGCTACAGCAGGTTCCCAAAGCGAAACCTTGCTCTTCAGCTGGTGTGTGCCACATAAAATGTCAGAAAAGCATGACGGTATTTATCTAAAAAGTTTCAATATTTGGGAATTACATCAAAAAAGCTTAAGGGAAAATTTAGTACATTGGTAAATAAATTTGAAGAAAGTTCCTAGGGATGGATATTAGATTTGAAAAAGAAAAAAAATAAAAAAATAAAGCCGAGCTATTGATTTGTCACCTTCATGTTAAATCAGCTGCATCGGGCTTTTGGTTTACTTTTCTTGTGATGAAGCTACATCCTGATATTAGTAGTATCACAAGGTGAATACACAACCTTTTACTATAGATTTTCTCAAGTTTCAGTTGATTCTGTTCAAACAGCAGTCGTTGTGGCTATCCATATTTGCTCATTTTATCAGTAGCTGATGTTGTGAAATTTATACATGCTCTATTTGGCCTTATGATCCTCGATAGATAGCCCAAGCATTTACTGTAAAAGCTTGTAGACCTGCGTGGTGTATTTTTATTATGGATGATGGTGTCTCTTTTTGGCCAAATAGTAGGTGGCTTTCACGCTTTATCTATGCAGCTCATGGACTCATTAGTGCATACTTGAGCAGATAGTTTGGCCTGTTTGATTTGTGGTAATTTTTCCACATGTTTTGATCAAATTGTGCTTGAAGGCCAAATGACCTTTATGGTTGTCGTTTTAGAGGAGATTTCTGCTTTTCTACCTTAAGCTGTATTGTTGGAGCAGCCTGTGAGGAGGCTCCTCAGATTGCAAGAACACATATTTGGGCAATGGTTGATTCTGCTTATACTTAAACTGAATGGGGATTGAAAGCATGCATAATCTACGGCATGCAATGTGTGTTTTGGAGCACATGTGTATTATAGTCATCCCTTGCTGTTATTCTGGTGATAATTACTAACTGGTTCTCATGGGATGGATGGTTTACTGGTTTTTAAGGCAGCTAAGAACATCTTTATGTGATGCTATTGATACTGGCACACATGAACAAGTGGATAGCATGTTTTAATGAGGATATATTGAAGGTGTATGCGCGCTTCTGTGTGCCAAAGATGCAGTTTCTCTGAAATATCTATGAACTGATGTGGAAACAAAGCGGCTACTATTGTCCTAACAACTGTCGCCAACGAATATTTATGCCTTCTTAGTAGTCATCCTCATATTCTCTGATTCTTTTGGCCGAAATTGCTTTTAAGGAGAGTAGCTGTTGTATACAACTTTTCATATGGTTTAAGTATACTCTTCCATGGTGCTGTGTGCTTGAATAAAACTTTTGTTGAATTATGGTACGTCTTCGGCAAGCAAGTTTATTGGCTCCAATTGCTGCTGTTGTACCTATTTTGTTTAGTTGCATGCGTGCATGAAATGATATCGTTGTTTTCTGCACATCATTCTCTTTAGTTGAAGATGACATTTTCTCTGCTTCCATGTTGCCAAGCTGTTATTTATGAGAATGCTGGCGTGAGTTTTAAAAAAGAATTTTCGGAAGAGTTCTTGAAAAAAAGAATTTTTATGTGAAATAAAATATTTGATTGATATTCAGTTTGAAACTTCAATTGCAAATAGATCCCAAGCTCTTGTGTGGATCTTCTCTTGGCTCTGCGTCTTGTGCTTATTTATAAGCTTTTGCCTTGTTTGGTAGGGCTCATTGAAGTTTGGGAGGGGATGATGTTTCTGATGTACTGGGATTGTAATTTGGAGCAAATAGAAAAGAACATTGTTTGATTAGCGTCAGCTTTATATTTTTCTTGCTCAGTCAGAAGAAAAGGACATACTATTATATGATGATTCCTTAAATTGCTCAAAATTTTAAATTGTTTCTAATCCCCAGTCCTAAAAGTGTACATATAATTATGCAAGCACATAGGAGAGGACACCGAAAAGTGATATATTGCATTGAAGGTTAAAGGTTTCCTTATGTTAGGGTTGAACCATTAATAGACCAAGATATGGCATAGAGTAATTATAGAAGCTATAGTTTTTCGTAATCGAAAGATACCTAAAGGACACACGAAGAATTGGAACAATTAGTCTCACAACTTATAGATGATTATTTTGATTTTAATTTTGTGGTGCAAATTTCTTTCTATTGAATGGAGATTATATAACACAGAAGACAAATGAAAGAGCATCATGAACTTATCAAGAGGTTCAAACCCAACCGAATCAAATTAAAAATTTACTTATATTAATTGTTAATTATTGATAAATCTATAAATTTTTTAAATTTGGAAGACTATTATTTTAACCACGAGTCAAGGTTCATCTCTAATTCATTATAACTATATTTTAGATTGAAATAATTTCATTCTCATGATCTCTTTGTATTAACTTAATAAAAGTTAGGTATAAACATAATGACAAAAATATGCGATGTATGATTGAGAAAATCTTGAATACCATAATAAGAATTCACCTAAATAAGAATTAAATTATACCAAATTTTGTTGTAAAGTATATTTATAAGATAAAAGATTCTTAATATTAAAAAATAGGCTGATAAATGTGTATAATGATAAGAACAATAATATTTATATCAATTTTTATAACAATTTTTAAAAGGTCTACAAGCTCACATATATATATATATATTTTGTGAAAGAATAATACTTTGGATGATCAATTTCATTGAATATTTTTTGGATATCTATTTTGAAAAATTATCTGTTGTATTTTATATTATTTGTTTCAATTTGTTGTTTGATTTTCTTATGTTTTGCATGAAACTTAAGTATAAAAATAATTATAGAATAAAAAACTTTGTACACGTGAATGTCAAGCAAATAAACAAGATGTTTTAGATATTGGAACCGTTGGTAAGCTACGTAATTTAGTAACTTCTAAAAATTGGTTGTTAAGCGATATATTCACAAAAACAAGTAAAGAAGAAAGAAAACTAAAAAGCTTTGCTCATACAGTTAACGCTGTGCACATTATTCATTTGTAAGCTTAAAAAAAAATTTAAAAATAGATTCATAATTAAAATATAAAATTTTCGTATAATTTTTTATTATTTAAATATATTTGATTTGAGCAGTATCTATTAAAATTATATATTCTAAAAATTTTCAATTAATTTAGAATTAACACCTTTGGAAGTTTAATATCTAATTCGCTATTTTGATTGATTATTTAGAATCTTTTCCATAATATATTGTATGCATATTCCAAATTAATTACATATTCTTTGTCATTTTTTGTAAGAATTAGATCCTTAATAGTTAACTTTATATTTTAAACATTTTCATTTAGACTTGAACCTCCTCATAACCCCTACAATTTTCCTTAATTTTTAGTTTGTCATACTTGAGGGTTTTTGTGAAAAGATTTGCAACCCAACCACTAGTCTTCATATGTTTGAGTCTCCCTCTTTGTAATCATCTTGAATGAAATGGATCCTCGTATTAATATGTTTGCTTCAATCATAAAATATTGGGTTCTTGGCCAAAGCAATGGTTCATTATCGTTTATTATCATCTTGGGGGATTCTTTCTTCTCAAAATGGATTTCTTTTAGTAAACTCCTTAACCTTATTATTGATATTAGTTTGTTGTGGTAGTTACATACCTTGATTCATATGTTGTGATTGTCACTATGGTTATTTCTTAGAATTCCATAAAATTATATTGTTTTCTTAAAAACAACATAAGCCTACTATGCTCTTTTAATCATCAATGTCTCTAATATAACTATCACAATACCTTTTCAAATTTATCTTCTCAAAATTGAGTACAAAATTCCATAATCATCTTTTAAATAACAAAGTATTCTCTTTTCTACATATACTCTTCACTTGGATTCTCCTTAAATTGTCTCATAATGTCGTTTGAGAATTGTATGTCGGGCTTTGTATGTCTTATCTCAAATTGCATATAAGTCTTCATAATATGGTTTGATCCACATTTCTTGCTCCATCTTTGTTGGAGAGTTTTACTCCACACTTCATTGGGATGTTGACATGATTGTAATGTACTATTTTGAACTTTTTTATAATCTCCCATATATATTCATTTTGAGAGATAAAATCCAAACACCGTTGTTTGCTTCAATGCCCAAATAATAGACATGGGACCTATGTCGCTTATTTCAAATAATAGACATGAGACCTTTCATAGTGAATCCTTTTAGTTGTTGCACATGCACTTTTTCTTCAAGAGAACTATTTAGAAATGCAAATTTTACATCCATCTGGTAGATTGATTGTCAATTTTGAGTTGCAAAGGCGCTCAACAACTATGTTTTCTCAAATAGGTGCAAACGCTTCTTCATACTCCACACCATGGATCTATTTATACCCCTTTGCTACTAATCTCATCTTATACCATTCCCCTTTTCCTTTGTATTCTCTTCACTAATCTCATCTTTGCAACCTTCCAATTGTCATTCTTCAAAATTGTATGAACTTGGTACCCATTTCTTCTCTTTTATGAGTTCTTTAAAGCTTAATGACTCATCACTTGTAAACAAGCAACTCACTATTTATTCTTTTAGTTGCATCATACAAATCATTTTATTTTGAGATCTTGGAGATTGTTCACTTGCGCTTGGTGAGGTGGAACTTTGTCTAATAGGGGTCGTGTTCTTGCCTTTGATGTCTTGCTTCATATTCTCTTGTTCTTCTAAATATGGATGAAAATTGTATATCTCTCCTTAGGTGCTCCAACCTATGATGCATCTTCTTCAAATGCACATCTTTGTTGACTACCCTTTACATAGTGTTAGGGTTGAATCATCTATACCCTTTTGAGTTATTGTAGTAATCAATAAACACCATTGTTCATATCATTAAGCTTTGTTCCTTCTTTCTCTAGAATTTGGGCATATGCAATGTACATGAATACTTTCAAGTGCTTCTTACTTGGTTTTTTAGGGAGTCTTTTCTTCCAAATTCCTTGTGGGTGTTTGATTAGAGATAAACAACACAAGCAACTACCTCAACCCATAACTCCTTAGGCATATGCTTACTCTTCAACATCACCTCTTGCCACATTGAGGATTGTTTTGTTCTTCAGCATATCCTTGCCATTTTGTTGTGATGATCTTAGAACTATTATAGGACGTTGAGTCCCGTGTGTCTTACAAAATACTCTAGATTCATTCGTAGTGAACTTTCTACCTTCATTAGTCTATATGACATTTTTATGGTAGTCACTTTCCTCTACAAAAGTTTTGAACTTAAGAGATTCAAATGTTTACCTTTTGTTTTTCAAAAAATACACATCTTTTGTCATTAGTCATCAATGAAGAGGGCAAAATATGAGTTTTTATTAAAAGATATATTAACATGAACAAGTTTTGGCAATTTAGTGGCCCTTGAGTTGGACACCTTTGATAAACTCCTCATTGTATGCTTCTCTAGTAAGCATGTTTCATGCAATTGATTTGAGTGATCAATTGGTATAATCCTTTTTATTATTTTATTTTTTTAAGGTTTTAAGCACTTCAAAATTTAGAAGCCCAAATTTCGTGTGCCAAATCCATAAAGGATCATTGATACAAGACTTTAAGTACATTGCATTAGTAGTCCTCACATTGAGCAGAAACACGCGATTTTTTGTCATGCGGTTCTTCTCGATCTCAAAGCCACATGCATTAGTCCTCCATCTTCATTTTGCAACCACTCTCCAAGAGCTGCTCAATACTCAGGATGTTACTCCTCAGTTTAGATATGTAAGAGACTTTGTGAAGAATCTTATGGTGTCCATTCTTTATTACCAACATTATCAAGCCCTTTCTTTTGATCTCTACGTTTATATCATCTTCAAATTGAACAGTTCTTGTTAATTTAGTGTCAAAATCCATGGAATTGTTTTATTTCCCATCATTCGATTGATTGCACATTTATCAAGATACATGCCTCCATCATGACCTTGGCCCTTTTTGCCGCTTTTACTCCCTTGATTTAGGGATAACTTTGCTTGAAAGATTGGTGCATCTTGTTTTTTTTGTGATTTTATCATTCTCCCTTTATGGGCTATCAACGATCCGTACAACTCATCAATAGCCATAGACTCTTCAATCGTTACCACAGCATGATTGACTTGGAAGTTAGGGAGCATGAGATCTTCAGTACTCTCATATCTTCTACTTCTCTTAGCTGCTTTATTTGATTCATTGACACTAATGGTTGAGAGAATTAATCTGTTATGGACACACTCTTCTTCATCAAAAGAGACTCAAGTTCAGCCTATAGAGTTTCAAGTAGTACATTCTTCACATTATTGACTCTCATCATGGACTTTCAAAGATGTTGACAACCTTTTTGAACATGTCATCTAATCATTGATGGATGATAGAAAGAGCACTCTAGTCTCTCTTCTTTTCTCTTTGCAATGCCTCCAAGTAAGCTATAATGAGAAAATGTGCTTTAGTGACTCATCATAACCTTCTTCGATGATTTGCCACCTAAGAATGGCTTTCATTTGCAGCGATCAATGATCGTAGATTGTCTTGTTCAATTAGCAATAGTGAAAGGAGATGCTATATCATTTTGTTCTCATCATAGATTAGGATCTGAGATGAAGGTTTTCAAACCGTTTTGTTGGAAGCTTTAGTGAGCGATATATTCACAAGAACAAGTATATAAAAAAGAAACTAGAAAGTTTTATTTTTTCTTTGATGCTCATAGATTGTAAAATTGAGTACACTTATTTGTAAGCCTAAGACATTTAGAAAAACATATTTGCAAAAAAAAAAAACAACAAATTTTCTCCATTATATTAGGCAATCTTTATTATTATGATATCATCAATTTGCATAACCTTCAATAAATTAACATATTCTAGAAATCTCTAATTAATTTAGAATTATTAACATCTTTAAAAGTTGAATATCTAATTTGTAGTTTTGATTGATTATGTAGAATTGTTTTCAAAATATCTTGCTTATGTGTTTCAGATTAATTGCATATTCTTTCTCATGATTCAAAGGTCAAATCTTTAATAATTAAGTTTATATTTTCAATATTAAATTATATGCATACTCAATTTCAAATAGAGTTTGCTTAGCAATTTTTGACATAATACTATTATATACAAATTTTGATGTCAGTAAATGTAAGTCCCAATTGTCTAGATCATTTTTTACAAGAGATCTTACAAGGTTTCCTAATGATTATCAACTATATTCGTTTGTTTACATATTTTGGGATGGAGTACTGAAGAAATTCTAAGGTGTATTTCAGAAAGTTTTCAAAATATTTTCAAAGTAGGAAATATTTAACATTACAATCATATACAATAGTTAAAAGCAAAACTACGTAAACAAATTGTCTAAAGAGAAGTTTAGTGATATGTGAAGCATTGTTAGTTTTAGAATATGCTATGAAATGTGTCATTTATTACAAACAATATATGATTACAAAAATGTTATCATGATTGTGGTGTCTTGGTAAGCCTAAAATTAAATACATGAAGAGGGCCTCTCAAGGTAAAAATGGAGAGAACAACACTATGTGTTCTTGTTTTTGTTAGTTTTTGTAACTTGCCATCATATGAAGTCTTGAGAAACAATCCTTTTGACATCTTGTTTGATAGATAACGATAACCAATAGAATCTAGATTCAACCAAACTTGATGATTTTGTTTTCTCCCATGTGTGCTACTATTCTTCTAAAATATATTTTGATATTCAATAGATTTCTCAATAAAGCGTTTGTTTGTCTTCAAATAAATAATCATTGATAATGACATAGTTGTTACAAATGATCAAGATTTTATTTTTTAGCCCATTATAGATAATGATGAATTCCTTAAAACCAGATAATCATTTTTAATCTTATCAAATCCAATGAATTGTGATTTTAAAGAGATCATTAAAACTGTTTTAGAAATTGCACCCACATGTTTGTTACTTTAAAGAGATCATTACAGCTGTTCGTAGTTATCTTTCAAAAAAGCAACTATAAATGCAGTAACCCTACATGTTGAACTTTCATATCATTAAAAACATGTTTTTTTAAAACATTACGAACACTGCTAAAAAGTTGGCAAAGTTCATAGTTGCCATGAACTGATAGCAATCGGGAAGAATTCTTTGACCATAAGGACCACCGTTTAGCCTTACTTATCATTCTGATGAGATAAACAACATCCTTTGCTACGAATTTTATTTGGCTGGTTGTCTTCCTTTCTATGTATTCTGTAGTAAATACTAAAATAAAAATATAACTAATGAGATGAGAAAGATATAATTTTTATTATTTTTTGTATTATATAAATAAGTAATAAATTAGGATGCAATGAGTGTGAGATGTACAAAAGAATGGCAATTTCAGATTTTTTTTTTCTATAAAATTTTTTTAATATGTTTTAAAATTTAAAAAAAAAAAAAAAACATGCAACAAACTAAAGCAATTCAAAGCAAGTACACAAATACAAGTAATCTAATGTAGATAAAGTAATGATGGAGAGGGAGTTGTGAGCATCTTTTATGGTATGATCATGAAGCTTTATCTATTGCCATGAAATAAAATATTTTTAATCATAAGCAAAATCACAATTCATTTATTTTTGAAAAATCCTTTAAATAGCATGTTAAAAGAGATTTTAATAAAAAAGAAATACATTTATGATATCACAAAAAAATTTGAAACCATTCTTAAAGTTTCGTCATAATTTTGAAAATGCATTAAAGATGATGGCATTTTTTTCATATGATTCTCTCTTTAAGATGTTTCAAGAAAAAAATATAAGTTCTTTAAAATTTTTGTTAATGATCTTAAAAATAATTGTTTTGTTCATGAACGAAGGAGACCACGAGAATAGAACATCTTAGTATAAAATTCAATCACGATGAATTGGAGTTTAGTTAAGACTCCTTATGATTCAATTAGAAAAGTCTTTGAAATTTAGAAGGTTTTATCAATTTGTCCAATTTAAAGAGTATTATGAAAGAGTTTTAATTTGATTAAATCTTAGGTTGGTTGACATCTTCATACAGAAGGATAACTGAAGCAATTGGTGACTTGCTAATGTTCTAATTTTTTGCAGCTGTTCGTAGTTATCTTTCAAAAAAGAAACTATAAATGCAGTAACCATACGTGTTGAACTGCCATATCATTAAAAACATGTTTTCTTGAACATTACGAATACTGCCCAAAAGTTGGCAAAGTTCATATTTGCCATGAACTGATAGCAATCGGGAAGAATTCTCATAATGACCACCGCTTAGTCCTATTTATCATTCTGATGAGATAAAACAACATCCTTTGCTACGAATTTTATTTAGCTTGTTGTCTTCCTTTCTATGTATTCAGTATTCATTTGCGATTGGCAAATGCTTTTCCTTGTTGCAGCACTTGCTTCCATTCTGCTTCTTATTTTTCTAAGGAGTAGAAGAAGAGGAAGAGGATCACGACCCAAACTCCCTCCAGGTCCAAGAAAGCTTCCCATAATTGGAAATTTGCACCAACTTGCTTCTCTCTCCCACCGTTCCCTATGGCTTTTGTCACAGAAATATGGGGCCTTGGTGCAACTCCAGCTTGGGCAAGCTGCCACACTGGTCGTCTCCTCAGCGGATATGGCGAGGGAGGTCCTCAAGCTACATGACCTCGACTTCTGTTCTCGACCTCAATTAGTCTGCACCAGCAAGTATTCCTACGATAACAAAGACCTTGCCGTTGCTCCATACGGGGACTACTGGAGGAAGATGAGGAAGATTTGCGTCGTTGAGCTCTTCAGCACGGCGAGAATAGCCTCCTTTCAATCCATCAGGGAAGAGGAGGTATCTCTGCTCATCGATTCGATCTCCAGCTCCTTGTTGGTACCTGTTAACCTGACAGAGATGGTCAATAGTCTCACGATGAACATAATTTGCCGCGTTGCATTTAGCAAGAAGAACAAGCCGGGAGACCACAAGAGCTCTGAATTCTTTCGACTGTTTAAAGAAATGCAGGCCTTGCTGGGGAGTTTTTTCGTAGCAGACTTTTTCCCATTGATGGGTTGGGTTGATAAGCTTACAGGACTGCGTGCCAGGCTCGAGAGAAACTTCAGGGAGTTAGATGCTTTCTATGAAGAAGTCATTGATGAACACATCGATCCGAAGAGGGTAAGAACACAGCAGGACATAGTCGACGTGTTGCTTCATGTACAAGATACCTCGCCTAATCTTACCAGGGCTCACATTAAGGCCGTTCTGATGGTACTTTCTCCACACTTGCTAGCTACAAAATTTGAATCAAAATCCAAGCTTGATCATTTATGTTTTCTTAGGATATACTTACAGCTGGAACAGAGACGTCCTCTGCAACTATAATTTGGGCCATGGCGGAGCTGGCGAGAAACCCAAGCATCAGGAGAAGGGCGCAGGAGGAAGTAAGAAACGCCGTTGGCGGATCAAAGGAATGTGTGAAAGAAGGCGATCTGAACCGACTTCGCTACGTCAAGTCGGTGGTGAAGGAAACGCTTAGGCTGCACTCGCCGGTTCCACTTCTGCTGCTGAGAGAGTCGATGAGGACATGCGAAGTGGGTGGCTATAAAATCGAACCCAAGACCAGGGTTTACGTTAATGCTTGGGGAATTGCTAGAGACCCGAAAACGTGGGAGAAACCGGAGGAGTTTTGGCCTGAGAGGTTTATGGATAGCTCCATCGATGTGTTGGGGCAGAGCTTTGAGCTCATACCTTTTGGGTCGGGAAGGAGAGTGTGCCCCGGGTTGAACTTAGGCATGACGACGGTGGAGCTTACGCTTGCTAATCTGCTGCATTGCTTCGATTGGAAATTACCGAATGGGATAAGAACAGACGACTTGGACATGGATGATGCTCCGGGTATAACTGTGCACAAGAAAACTCCACTTTACCTAGTAGCATCTGTGTAACAACATGATGCAATTTCTGTAATTGCTGTGTTATAACGTAGAAGTCTATTTTTTTTTTTTTTTTTTGATTCAATAACATAGAAGTCTATTGTTTAGCTTGGAGGAAATGCCCTTTATTAATGTGAACTACTTTGAACCGACGGAGTGCAAAAATGCAAATGAGTACTCGTGAAATATTGTATTATATTAGCAAAGCTTCATTTTTTTTTTCTCCTATTCTACTCGCAAGAAGACTAACAGAAAATTGAGTTTATTTTCAGATTTTAATATTGTAGTGTTTTTTAGAAGTTAAGATAAATAATATATCATGAGTTATTGATAAACTCTTATCAATGCTTAATATATAGGTTTTTTTTTCCAAAGCAATATTATATTAGATATAAATACATATTTTTATTAGTAAGATTTGATGATCTTTAAAATTCTTTTATTCATGAATAAAAAAAATCATGACGATGCATCTTAGTATATAATTAGTTCATGACGAAATAGGGATAGTTATGACTCTTCATGTGTAACATTTTTAATAGCTAAATTAAGTAGGAATCGAAATATCTCATAAATCATATCAAAATATTAGGAAATAATATATTAGAAAAATAAAAATTAATATATAATTACATAGAGCTTGTGAGGACAAGTTTAAAGACGTTTGTTTCGTTCGATCAGAGCAATTTCTATAATTGTGTATTTAGATGATGCAATTTTTTTAATTATTTGGTTACAGAATTGAGATCTATTGTTTTTTTTTTTAAATCAAAAGGAGTCATAAGCCATAAAAAGGATTCTCATGTATGATCCTCATAGAGGATCAAACATGAAATCTAATAGCATAAGTTTAATAAAAGGCTTAGGGAGGGAGTCCCCCTCTCCCAGAGAAACTCATTACAACATGCAGCACACGCCACCCAGTCAGCAGGCGCATTCCCCTCTCTATAGATATGGGGAAGTCTGAGTGCATCTAGGTACCTTGCATACTCGATAGTGTCAGTAAAATGGCCCGTCCTAGGCGGGTGGGATATGAGCTAGCACCAGCATCGAATCTGTTTGAATCTTCACATCTCGAAATTGAGAAAGGGTATCCTTAGCAGGTTAAGGGCCTTAAGTATCGCCTGAGCCTCTATAACTTCAGCAGCCTGAGAGAAAACTCTCTTACCAACCACTAGGAGCAGCTTCCCCATGAAATCCCTCACCACCATCCCAAGGCCAGCGGTATTCTCCCCGACAGCAGCGTCACAATTCACTTTTATCCATCCAGTTGGGAGAACCCAACTATGGGTTACAAGCAGTTCAGAGGAGCTGTGAGGGTTCCCGCTGGACATGGATGAATAAAGGCTGCAATGTCTTGCTGCCACAATAACCTCGATCTTGATCCTACGTAACATGATGCATGGATTGACCACAGGATCGTTGTGCCATATATCATTTCTTCTCTCCTCAGATGTACTACATGGTGGTGGCCAACATAGCAGCATGCCCGGCACCAGCACCCCAACGCGCCGCCAGAGAACTGACAAGCTCCATGAGCCAGTCAAGAAAAGTCAACTCGGCACTCGCACCCCAAGGCGACCCTAGCGTAGCCATGGCCCCGCGAGCCTGGCAATCATCCCAAAGTTCCTGGGCGCGCGGGCAGTCCCAGAAGACATGCTACATGGACACCTCCGCTGCATAGCCCCAGGAACAGTCGTTGCCCTCGAGCAGCCCCCTCCGAGCCATCCAAGCCCCCGTAGGGAGTTAATCGCCAACTATGTACCACAGGAACATCCGCACCCTCGGCAATACTATGAGCTTCCAAAGACCTCTCACCTAGTCCGCGTCGCGTCAGCTTCTTCGCCTAATGGCATCGTCAGCTTTGCATTTCAGGTGCAGATAAATTCTCCCACTGTTGACCCGCTCCGTCTCATTGTGCGCCTGAAGAAGCATATCTTGTCCAGACATCCGAGCCCTTGGGAGGTGCAGAAACCTGTCAAGCAGTTGCTCACTAGCCCATGCACGTATTTGTTCCATGTCCCAGACTCCAGCCGCTATGATGCGTTCAGCCACGCTCGCTGGCCACATAGTGTTCATGTTGATGAAGGTAGGCTAGCTGCATATAGGGAGGATGCCAATCCAATTGTCTTTCGCAAACCTCGTCATTTTCCCATCGCCGATTCTCCATACAAAGATCGACACCGCATCTGGCATTGCCTCCAGCACAAGCCTGCAAGCATGAGATGCGTTCTAGGGAGCTTTCGAAGTAGTATCCGTCACATTATACTTTCGCCTCATAATCTCCACCCAGAGGCTCGCCTCGCGGCTCAGTATGCGCCTACAATGTTTCATTTACAGCACGAGATGCCAGATGCGGAGGTCCCGAAGCCCAAGCCCGCCCGCGGTCTTCGGTAAGGTGACGCTGTGCCAGGACGCATAATACATCATGTGCGCGCTGCTCGCCCGTACCATAGAAAGCTTATGATCCTCTTCTCAATCTCATCAATAAGTCCCAACGGCACAACACAATGGCACAATATGTGACTCGAGATGGCGATGAGAAATGAGGAAGCCAACGCAGCTCTGCCACCAAGCGACAGCGGACGAATCCACCAATTGGCAACAGAGGCATCAATCCTCTGAAGCAGGAAGTTAATGTAACAAACTTAGTTTCCTTTATTTTTATTTATGATATTTTTTTTAGAAAGAGCTCTTTGCGATGAATCCAACGATGTTTAATTTGTAATTTTTGGAGCTCTAACGAATAAATTATGAATTTTTAAAGATTTGGGATAAATTTGTAACGTTGAGGATAGAATTGTAATTTTTTAAATGTCGGCTCAGTTCAAATTCGATTTGGCGGAGGATATATTTGCAAATAACGCATTTGTAGGGGGTTTTATGGCAAAGAGCCGTTTTACGAGCCACCTGGCAGTTGCTTCGGGAGAGTTTGACACATATCTGCAGCGTTTATAAATGCTAATCGGGTGAAATACGTTTGCGAAAACTTCGACTGCATGCGGCTGCAAGGAGAATTTCCGGAGTGCGAGGTTCTGCAACAAACGTGACTGTGGCGAGAATTTCCTTAAGGACGAGATTCCGACAGCAGCCACCGTGCTCTTCGAGGAATTTCGGCACGCGACGGTGAAGGTCGGCGAGGGTTCCGTAAGGTAAGGAAAACGCGAATTTCTTTGTCGTCATTGTGTAAGGGTTTTTCGGTGAGCGATGGAGATCGAGAGGGGTTGATTTGGCCGGCGGGAGACGCCGGAGGTCTCGAATTTCGCCGGCGAAAGGTTTCGGTTTCGCCGAACGCATGGGGGAGAGAGAGAGAGAGAATTCAACCGGTTCGTGTTGCTGAACCGGTGCGGGCGGTCCAGCGTCGGGCCTAGACCGGGTCACGCTGGGGGCGGGCGGTCCAGCACCGACGGAAAGACCGTAAGCAAGATTTGGGATTTTTGACTGTTTGGGCAAGCTTTTAGAAAGCAGAATTTTAGCCATTTGGGAACAACTTTTAAAAACGTAATTTTGCCTTATAAGCATTTTAAATTAATTATTTTTGTATTTTACGGGCTTGTAGGACATCGGGGTTTGTAGGTAGGACATCAAGAAGAATTAGAAGTGGGCAAGAAAAATTTGGTACAACAAATCCAGGTAGATAAATTTCCTAACCCTGTGATGTAGCACAGTATTGTATGTTTTACATGATTTTCTTACTATCACAAGGTGTTTTAATTGTTGCATATGGTAAAGGAAAACATGATGTTTGTTGTTACTTATGCATTGGTATGATAATTAGAAAAAGAAGAAATAACATTGTATGATAATGAAATCAAAAGAAAGAAACAATATGTAAAGAAAGGTCTTTGATATGGCATAATTGTTTGGAATTATGATTAGAAATGGTAGTAAAAAAATGGATTCTCAGAGAACATTATACTCACCACTAGGCTCAGCGTGTGGGATCGCAGGGTATCGATCTTCGGATCAGATATCTGCCTAATGTTATGTGCTATGACTCCATGATGATTTACACCAGGCTCAGCGTGTTGGATCGCAGGGTATGGTACCATACCTGCGTGGTGGCACTAGGCTCAGCGTGTTGGATCGCAGGGTATCAATCTTCGGATCAGATATCTGCCTAGTGTTATGTGGTTGGTTGGATGCCGGCTAGAGGACAGTCATTGATGATTGGATCCAGAGGATAATGCGTCAAAGGGAATTGGGCCCGATAACAACACACTATATAAGGAACTGGAATTTCTTTATGGTTTTTTATTTGGCATTACCTTATATATATGACATCTGATATAGTTTTCTCTTTATGCATATGATTCATCTATGTTATTCATGGTATGTATTTTCATTTATATTGGGTTAACTATGTGGAATTATCTACTGAGATGTATAAAATCTCATTTAGTGCTTACATCATAGGTCATGAAACCACTACACCAAGAGATAAGAATGGTGCTATTACAGAAGAGGAAATGCTGTTACAGGAGAGCCCTTTTCACGAGATGTGTGAGAAAGGAGAGAGCTTAGTGTGATTAAAGTTAAAAAAAAACATGTATTTATGTATATATTTTGGATTTTAGTTTAGTTAGTTTGTCTCACCGTCGGGTCCCCACCTTGGTTTTTCTTCATTGTCCTCACTCTTATGGAAATTTTATTATTTAGAGGTACTTGTTTAGGTGGGGGCTTGACAGTTAAGGTCCGCTCTCTTCAGCTACTTTGCTGCAATAGGGTCCCCGAGGTACATGAGCATCCGGCCCTATTCCATATTAAGTTTCCTCGCCACCAGATTCGCCTTCTTCCTGCTGATATGCTTGCTAAAATATCCTTTGGATTTCGAGAAGTTCACGCGTAACCCTGCTGCATTACTGAAGGTCCTCAAGATTCTACGCACACCGCACGCGGCCTCGTGCATGGCAGAAGCATACAAGAGGACATCGTCCGCGTAGAGCAGGTGCGAAATCAACGGCGCATGTTGTCCTGGTCTGAACCCAAGCAATTGTCTGGACTCATATTCCCTCACTAGCACAGATAAGTACTCAGTCACGATGACATACAAGTAGGGCGAGAGCGGGCATCCATGCCAGAGCCTCCACTTAGCCTCCACCCAAGACAGATGAGAGCCATTGATGAGAACCCCAAATCTCGGAGAGATGATGCAGGCTGCGATCTATTTGCACCAAAGAGGAGGGAACCCTATTATCTTCATCGTCCCGAGCAGGAAATCCCATTGCATGTTATCGTAAGCCTGCTCCATATCAATCTTGACTGCCATGAGGCTCGAATTTGTGGTGCAGGCGTGCATTCTGGATGTCATTTCCTGTGCAATAAGTACGTTGTCCAAAATACTTCGCCCTGGGATGAAAGCACCTTGTTTGCACGAGATGATACTTGGCATCATGGGCTTCAGTCTTTCCACCAATACACACACCACCACCTTGTATATGGTGTTGCAGAGGCTTATTGGCCAGAAATGCTCCGGATGCATGCACCCTGTCTTTTTGGGATAAGGACAATGAACGTGTCCTTCCACTCCTTCGGCATCCTTCTTTCCTCAAAGAAATCCAGCACTGCATGGATGATGTCCCTGCATGTAATTGCCCAGTATCCATGTAGAAATTCCGCATTGATCCCGTCAATCCTCGGGGTTCTTCTAATTCCTCGAATAACCGCAATTATCTCGTTCTTGGTGACCCTGCAACTTAATTTGGAGGCCATTTCCCCACAAACGCTGTCGGACGGCACAAAGTTCACCAGCAATGACGCCCGCCCAGCACAGCGCCACTTTGCCTCAAAGTAGGCCAGAAGGACATTCCTGATACTCTCAGGTGTGTCCGCTACATTGCCCTCCGCGTCCCTCAGCTGGGCAATGTGGTTCCTCCGTGCACGTGAAGTCGCAGCAACATGGAAAAACCGAGTGTTGCAGTCCCCAAGCTGCGCCCAGTGCACCTTCGCCCTTTGCCACCACCATTTCTCCTCGTGTGCACAGCCACAGTGGAAGGCCATGATCATGTAGCCAAGGCGCGAGTGCTCCTCCTCTGCCAGCCCCTCCCAAGACTCCTTCATCTGTAATTCATTAATGCTTCTCTCCAGCTCCACATTGTTGTTGACAATTCTCCCCACCTCTGCTTTGCTCCACTTCTGCAGTGCAACCAGCGAGCGGTGGAACTTGATTGTTAGCTCCTCCATGCGATTGTCCCCCGCGCACCTGCACCACGCTTGGTACATCACCCAAATTGACTATGGGGAATCCAGCCAAACGCTTTCAAATTGTACCCATAGTCCCTTCACACTGCATGGATCGATTATACTAAAAATCATCCTCGATTGATCAAGAAATGAAGGAAGCACGAATGTTTGGAATACTCATACAACCAATTTCCATTAAAGACTTACCTTCGCCATCAGAGACCACCAGATTCTTAATTCCCTCTGTCTCTTTGCTTTATGTAACTAATTGAAAGGAGATTTCAGTTGATTAGGTCATTGGAAGCCTCTCGACATTCTTTTTTCACACTTTCAATTCTTATTCTCTCGATTTTGTGGAGCAATTCCTCTACGAAGCATTTTCCAGTAGAGACCGAACATTGCGTCATGGAGACGGGAAAAATTAGCACAATGGGAAAAATAATGGGAATATTTTTAATTTTAATAATAATAAAAATTAAAAATGGTTAATTATTTAAAAATTTATATTTCCATTTTATTCAACAATTTGTGAAAATTTTAAATGATTTCCAAAAATTGCAGTGAATATACCCTTGAGTTTCTCACGAAGTATTCTTTTTGAAAATATATTTATTATCAAATTCTAATATATTTTGTTGAACACATTTTTCAATACTTATATAAAATTATATTATTATATCTTTTTCAAAAAGAAATTCTAAAGTAAGCAGCTTGATTAGTAATAATACAAGAATAATAAAACATGACTCATCACGTTGGAGCTCATTAATCCTCAAAGCTCTTCTCTTGGGCTTTAAGTGATATTTTTGAAAAGATGAATGTAATTTTACCCATTGAAAACATGTTCTTGTGAAATATTGCATTATATTAGTAAAGTTTTTTTTTTCCTATTATACATGCTAGAAGACCAATAGAAAATTGAGTCCATTTTCAGATTTAATTCTTATACTATTTTTTAGAAGATAAGACTAATACTACATCATGACTTATTGACAAAGTGTTAAAGAGAATTGGGTAATTAAATTCAATCTCATCTATGCTCAATATATCGGATTCTTCCTCAGTAATATCATATTAGATATCAATGTATATTTTTGTTAATAAGGTTTGAAGCTTCTCCTACCCATTTTAGGGCCTGCAAAGCTGGTAGGTGAAGAACCATTCCGTTAGAACTATTTTGTGCTTAATTTTATAAACATTGAATCCTGCACAATCCAGACAAGCTATTCTTCAAAGCTAAATTTGAGACTTGAATAGAAAAATAACAAAATACTTTAATAATACATTTAAAAAAAATTTCTTCATTGCATTAATTAAATTAAAAAGAAAAAGAAATTGGAAGTATGTGACAAAAAAAAGTGGATTGTCACATCGAGTTTCAAATTGAAAAGTCTTTCAAACTAAGAAAGTTTTATCAATTTTCGTCCAAATTTGGAAAGTATTATGACAAGAGTTTTAATTTGATATCGGATGTACTTTGATATCTAGCTCTGTATTGCATTTTAGTTTTTTGTCATTATATACAGAAGGATAACTAAAGCGATTGGTGACTTCCTAATGTTCTAATTTGCTTACAGCTGATCGTATTCATGTTCAACTTTCAATTATCATTAGAAAAATGGTTTTATTAGACCTTACGAATACTGCAAAACAGTTGGCAAAGTTGATATTTTTAATTTATTGACAGCAATCGGGAAGAATTCTTGAACCATAAAGAACCACTTCTTATCCTTCTGAAGAGATAAACAACCTCCTTTGCTACCATTTTTATTTAGCTGGTTGTATTCCTTTCTATGTTTTTTGTATTCATTTTGGATTGGCAAATGCATTTCCTTGTTGCAGCTCTTGCTTCCTTTCTGCTTCTTATTTTTCTAATGAGTAGAAGAAGAGGAAGAGGATCACGATCCAAACTCCCTCCAGGCCCAAGAAAGCTTCCCATAATTGGAAATTTGCACCAACTTGGTTCTCTCTCCCACCGTTCCCTATGGCTTTTGTCACAGAAATATGGGGCCTTGGTGCACCTCCAGCTTGGGCAAGCTCCCACCCTGGTCGTCTCCTCAGCGGATATGGCGAGGCAGATCCTCAAGCTACATGACCTCGACTTCTGTTCTCGACCTCAATTAGTCTGCACCAGCAAGTATTTGTTAGCAAACTTTAAGTTTTAAATGTTTGGTTAGCACTTTTTAAGTGCTTATTAGCATTTTTTAAGGATGGATTTGGTTAGCACTTTTTAAGTGTTTGTTAGCATATTTTAAGTATTTTGATGATTTTTAGGGATTTTAAGTATTTTGAGGATTTTTAGGGATTAGAAACAAACTTTTGAATTATGAGAAAAGATTTGGGAGATTAGATATTTTTCTTGGCTTAAAATAGATGTAATTGGTTTATTGTGATTATGCAATTTTATGAATGAAATATTCTTAGCTATTCTCTTCTTCTTCCTTAAGTCTTTCGTAGCCATTTCTAAATTTCTGCCTACACTTTTATTTCCATCAAAGTGGTATCAGAGATAAGGAAGTAAATCGATCGCCGCAGCGTCGAAGGGAGAAGAGCAAAGTTTTTTTAAAAGGGATGTTTTCATTTACAATGTCTGGAATTATGCAACAGATCGTTCCCAAATTGACGAACGACAATTATGATAATTTGTGCATTCAATTTAAAGCCCTTCTTGGCTCGCAAGACCTTTGGGAGATTGTTATCGATGGCTTTGATGAATCAGATGCTACTGAAGTTGTAACAGCCCTAGTTTTCTTTTATTTGTATTTTTTATATTTTTTTTTATAGAAAGAGCTCTTTGAGACGAGTCCAACGATGGTAAGTTTGTAATTTTTGGAATTTTGGATAATTAATTATGAATTTTTAAAGTTTTGGATATATTTGTAATTTCAGGATTTCAGATCCGGGATATATCTGCAATTTAGGATTTCCGATTTAGTTTAAAATCGGATGGCGGAAGGTAGATTTGTAATTTGGAAAAGTTCAGGGGGTGTTCTGCAAAAAAATCACGAACGTGTCGGTACAAGGCGAAATCAACACATACGTGTCCAGTCCGGGTGAATTAATCACCTTAAATACAGAAGCGGTTTGGAAAAGTTTTAGCGATTGCGAAAAGCTGCCGGAAATTTAACGGAAGCTCGGAAGCTCGCCGGAAAAACTGCGGCAAGGTAAGATGGTTCGTTTTATTTTGCTGTATTAGGGTTCTGTTGAGTGGGGGGAGAGTAAGAGAGGCCGGCCGAATGTTTATTTTCGGCCGGAGACGTAGTGGGTTGCCGAAGGAGTGGCCGGAGTTGTCGGCCGCGAGATGCGGAATATTTTTCCGGCAAATTGGTCGTCGAGGAGTGCGAAAGAAGTCGAAAGGAGCTTGGTAATTCCGGAGAGGGATTCGGGGAAAAGAGAAATTTACCGTGGAAGCGGCTAGAAGCCGCCGGACGCGAGCGGCGGCGAGGAGAGAGGGAAGCAGCGACGGGTGAGAAACAGGGATGATCCTGTTTGAACCAGTTCGGGTTAACCGAACCGGAAGGCGCCCGGTTCGGGCTGAGGCGGAGGAGAGAGAGAGGGAGAGAGGAGCGGTTCAGTCGGCTGAACCGCGGAGCTGAACCGCAGGCCGGTTCAGCGGAGGCGCGGTCCAGGCGCGGCGAGAAACAAGAGAAAAATTGGGATTTTTGGGGATTTCGGGAAGTGTTTGGCAGGGCTTTTAGAAAGCTTTTCTGCGTGCGCGGTCCAGCGGGCGGTTCAGTGCCGCGTAAGCCCATTTTTGGGATTATTTTGGGGTGTGTTTGGGAAAGCTTTTAGAAAGCAGTTTTGACTAATAAGCATATTTAAATTAATTATTTTTGTATTTTATGGGCTTGTAGGACATCAAGAAGAAGCAGAAGTGAGTAAGACAGTTGGTACAGCAAATTGAGGTAGATAAATTCGTAACCTGTGATATAGCACAATAGTATTTATTTATATTTCGATACATGGTTTCTTACGGGCTGCATTACAGTTTTTCTTTACATGACTTTTATCTCATGGCCTGATATATGTTTTATGGTGTTATTTTCTGATTGAACTGAAAGCATAAAAGATGACAAAAAGGAAATTGAAACAAAAAGCATAATATGAGATAAAATATAATTGGTTGGACATATTGATATGGTTTTGGCATATTTATCACATGTGTGACATGGTTGGAAAATAAAAATTGAAAATTGGATTCCTGGAGACATTATCCTCACCACTAGGCCTAGCGGATGAGATCGCATGGTATCGATCTTCGGATCAGATATCTGCCTAGTGTGTATGTGTACCATGACCTTCGTATATATTGATGACACCAGGCCTAGCGGATGTGATCGCAGGGTATCAGTACTATACCTGCCTGGTGGCACTAGGCCTAGCGGATGAGATCGCAGGGTATCGGTCTTCGGATCAGATATCTGCCTAGTGTTATGACTGGATGGATGCCGGCTGAAGGTCATTTGATATGATGATTGGATCCAGAGGATAATGATTCAGAAGGGAATCGGGCCCAGTAAGTATATAACATATAAAATAATGGAAATGGAAATTTGGTATACATGTTTATCTGGTTTACTTTTGATACTGCATGACATTTGATAAGAAGGTATTCATATGGTTTATTTTTCACCGCTTATGAGATGGATTTTGTTTTATCATGTTTCACGGCTTGTCTTTTATATCTGGAGATTTATTTTACTTGGTTACATAATGGATTTATCTGCTGAGATATATATGTCTCATTAGTGCTTTATCACAGGTCATGTATCCACTACACCGAGAGCTGGGGATTATAATAGTACAGGAGAGGACTATACTCCTGACATGTGAGAGGGGATAGATTTATGGTAGGAGTGGATTTGGTTTCATTTTGGTACTTCAGTTTTGTGGTTTATTGTATATATATATACAGTTTAATATACACATGTTTTCATTTCAGCTCCATGGTATGGATATGGTTAAAATGTTTTAAAAAAAAATATACCAGATTGGTTCGAGGGTTAGAATTGTCTCACCGTCGGGTCCCCACCTAGGCATGGTTTGTCCTCACTCGAGATTATTTCTTATGCAGCATCCTTAATTTACTGTAGTTGGTAAGGTGGGGTGCCTGACAGAAGTGGAGAAGAAATCGTTGAAAGAAAATCAGAGAAAAGACAAAAAGGCATTGTTCTTGATATATCAAGGACTTGATGAAGCCACTTTTGAGAAAGTTGCAGAAGCGACTACAAGCAAAGAGGTTTGGAGTAAACTCAACACAATCTTCAAAGGTGTTGAACGGGTGAAGCGTGTACGTCTTCAAATCCTTAGAGGTGATTTTGAGCAAGCAAAGATGAATGAAAATGAGACTATCTCAGATTATGTCTCACGCTTGATTGCTATTGTGAATTTAATGAAGAGAAATGGAGAACAAATCGACGATGTACGTGTTATTGAAAAGGTACTTCGTTCTTTAACTCCTATATTTGAACACGTGGTAACAGCAATTGAAGAATCTAAGGATATATGTAGTTTATCTATTGAAGAGCTATTGGATTCTTTACAAGTGCATGAGCATCGACTAAAGAAAAGGGCTGAAGTTGCACCTATTGATCAAGTATTAGAATCAAAATTAAATTTGAAAGAAGACAATGCATTGAAGAAAGAGAATTCAAATTCAAGAGGAAGAGGACAAGGTTCATATCGAGGACGTGGAAGAGGTCGTTTTCAAAACAGATCTCAACAGAAATTTAATCAATCTTACACTCAACCCGGGCATGGAAGAAATAATTCTTCTCAAGGTCGAGGACAAGGTAGAAATATTGAATGTTACAATTGTCATAAGTTTGGTCATTATGCTTCTGATTGTTGGCATAAAAATAATCAATCAAACTATGCTGAAACATCAAAAGAAGAGTCAATATCTTTATTGGCTGAAAAAGAGGGCAACGAAAAAGAAGATGTATGGTTTCTTGATTCAGGAGCAAGCAACCATATGTGTGGAAAAAGACATCTATTTGAGTCAATTGAAAATGTGCAAGCAAGTGTGAGTCTTGGAGACTCATCAAAGTTGAAAGTTGAAGGCAAAGGTAATATAAAACTTTACAAAGAGAATGTGTTTCCAATTATTATTTCAGATGCATATTTTATTCCTGATATAAAAAGTAATATCCTTAGCCTTGGGCAATTAATTGAGAAAGGATATATTATACATATGGAGAATGGTTATCTTCTTTTGCAAGATTCAAAAGGAAGGAATATTACTAAAGTGAAGATGTCGACAAATCGCATGTTTCCTCTTCAATTAAAATCAACAAGTGAAGTTTGTTATCTTGGGCATCTTTCAAATGATTCTTTGAAATGGCATCTAAGGTATGGTCACCTTAACTTTAGAGGTTTGAAATTATTGGCAAAAGAAGGAATGGTGAAAGGTCTTCCTTTATTGGATGATCCAAACCATATATGTGAAGCTTGTATACTTGGAAAGCAACATCGTCAACCATTTTCGAAGAATAACACTTGGAGAGCTAAAAGGCCATTACAACTTATTCATACAGATATTTGTGGTCCATTGGTGCCATTATCAAATGGAGGTAACAAGTATTTTATTACTTTCATAGATGATTTCAGTAGAAAAATGTGGACATATTTTATTAAGGAGAAATCTACTGTTATCTCCATATTTAAAGAATTCAAATGCAATGTTGAAAAAGAGAGTGGGCTATTCATTCAATGCCTTAGATCTGATAGAGGTGGTGAATACACTTCAAATGAATTTATTCAATTATGTAAGCAAGAAGGCATACGACATCAATTTATCACAAGTTATACTCCACAACAAAATGGAGTGGCTGAAAGAAGAAATCGTACTATCCTTGATATGACAAGGACAATGATGAGAGAGAGGAATATGCCAAAAGAATTTTGGGCAGAAGCAGTTGCATGTTCAACTTATTTGTTGAATCGATGTCCTACTAAAGCTGTGCGTTATATGACTCCACAAGAAGCTTGGAGTGGATATACACCAAGTGTTTCTCATTTTCGAATATTTGGTTGTATTGCATATGCACAGGTACCTAATGCAATAAGGGAGAAATTAGATGATAAAGGTGAAAAATACATATTCATTGGGTACAGCGAGGAGTCAAAATCCTACAAACTCTACAATCCTTTAACTAAAAAGGTATTTATTAGTCGTGATGTTGTGTTTGTAGAAGAAGATACTTGGAAGTGGACGGAAGAGAAGGATGATAAAACTATCACACTGGGGCAAGAAGAAGAAATTCAAAATCAACAAACTCATGATTTGAATTCTCCAACAAGCTCTCCCTCAAGAACAACTATTATACCAAAGAAAGCACATCCTATTGACTCAAGCAAAAAGATGAAAAGTTTACAAGAGATATATGAGCAAACTTCTCAGTATTCTAAATTATTCTGTTATTTTGCTGATTATGAACCTATTTCTTTTGATGAAGCAGTGCAAGAAATAAATTGGCAAAAAGGTATGGGTGAAGAATAGCATTTATAAAAAAGAATTATGGGAGTTGGTTGAACTCCCTCCTCAAAAGAAACCCATAAGAGTTAAATGGGTTTACAAGATCAAGCATAAAGCAGATGGAACAGTGGATAGATACAAGGCAAGACTTGTGGCAAAAGGCTTTAAGCAAAAATATGCACAACATGGGAGAAGCAAGCATATCGAGACAAGGTATCATTTTCTTCGTGATCATGTCAACAGGGAGACTATAATACTGATACATTGCAGTACTGAAGAACAAGTAGCTGATATTTTCACTAAATCGCTTGGAGTGAAGAAGTTTGAATAATTATAAGATCAGTTAAGGTTGAAGATACTTCAAGTTTGAGGGGGAGTAATGTTAGCAAACTTTAAGTTTTAAATGTCTGGTTAGCACTTTTTAAGTGCTTATTAGCATTTTTTAAGGATGGATTTGGTTAGCACTTTTTAAGTGTTTGTTAGCATATTTTAAGTATTTTGATAATTTTTAGAGATTTTAAGTATTTTGAGGATTTTTAGGGATTAGAAACAAACTTTTGAATTATGAGAAAAGATTTGGGAGATTAGATATTTTTCTTGACTATAAATAGATGTAATTGGTTTATTGTGATTATGCAATTTTATGAATGAAATATTCTTAGCTATTTTCTTCTTCTTCCTTAAGTCTTTCGTAGTCATTTCTAAATTTCTCCCTACACTTTTATTTCCATCAGTATTCCTACGATAACAAAGACGTGAGCTTTGCTCCTTACGGGGACTACTGGAGGAAGATGAGGAAGATTTGCATAGTCGAGCTCTTCAGCACGGCGAGAATAGCCTCCTTTCAATCCATCAGGGAAGAGGAGGTATCTCTCCTCATCGAATCGATCTCCAGCTCCTTGTTGGTACCTATTAACCTGACAGAGATGGTCAATAGTCTCACGATGAACATAATTTGCCGCGTTGCATTTAGCAAGAAGAACAAGCCGGGAGACCACAAGAGCTCTGAATTCTTTCGACTGTTTAAAGAAATGCAGGCCTTGCTGGGGAGTTTTTTCGTAGCAGACTTTTTCCCATTGATGGCTTGGGTTGATAAGCTTACAGGACTGCATGCCAGGCTCGAGAGAAACTTCAGGGAGTTAGATGCTTTCTATGAAGAAGTCATTGAGGAACACATCGATCCGAAGAGGGTAAGAACACAGCAGGACATAGTCGACGTGTTGCTTCATGTACAAGATACCTCACCTAATCTTACCAGGGTTCACATTAAGGCCGTTCTGATGGTACTTTCTCCACACTTAACTAGCTACAAAACTAGAATCAAAATCAAAGCTTGTTCATTTGTTTTCTTAGGATATCCTTATAGCTGGAACAGAAACGTCCTCTGCAACTATAACGTGGGCCATGGCGGAGCTGGCGAGAAACCCGAGCATCATGAGAAGGGCGCAGGAGGAAGTAAGAAACGCCGTTGGCAGATCAAAGGAGTGTGTGAAAGAAGGCGATCTCCACAGACTTCGTTACGTCAAGTCGGTGGTGAAGGAAACGCTGAGGCTGCACTCGCCGGATCCACTTCTGCTGCTGAGAGAGTCAATGAGGACATGCGAAGTGGGTGGCAATCAAATCGAACCCAAGACCAGGTTTTACGTTAATGCTTGGGGAATTGCTAGAGACCCGAAAACGTGGGAGAAACCGGAGGAGTTTTGGCCTGAGAGGTTTATGGATAGCTCCATCGATGTGTTGGGGCAGAGCTTTGAGCTCATACCTTTTGGGTCGGGAAGGAGAGTGTGCCCCGGATTGAGCTTAGGCATGACGACGGTGGAGCTTGCGCTTGCTAATCTGCTGCATTGCTTCGATTGGAAATTACCGAATGGGATAAGAACAGAAGAATTGGACATGGATGATGCTCCGGGTATCACTGTGCACAAGAAAACTCCACTTTACCTAGTAGCATCTGTGTAACAATATGATGCAATTTCTGTAATTGCTCTGTTATAATGGGGAAGTCTATTGGTTTACCTTTGAGGAAATGCTTGTTATGCATCTAAACTCATGGACAGGGATGATTGATGGGTTCGTGAACTCACGAAGTGAAAATGGAGAATCCTATCGGCATGGGCTCATCAATCCTCAAAGCTCCGAATTTCTCTTAGCTTGTGAAATATTGTAATATATTAGCAAAGCTTTTTTTTTCTAAAAACTAACAAAAAAATCGAGTTCATTTTCAGATTTTAATCTTATAGTATTTTTTAGAAGATGAGATAAATAATACATCATGACTTATTTATAAAGTGTTATAGAGAATTGGGTGATTAAATTCAGTATTATCTATACTCAAAATCAAAATTTGTTCATATGGAACAAAGTAATAGTGTATCTTCTTACTTAATTAATTTTATTTGTTTATTTGTTTTTGTAAGAGAAGCCGAGTATTTATTGGCTTTAGAATTTGAATTTGTATATTGTTCAGCTAAATTAAAATGTCACCTAAGGCATCACACATTGACAGCTTAATTAAATTTAATTTCAACAAAAGCTGCTAAAAAATTAATCAATTACTCTGTTTTGTTTTAGAGTGAGATCTTTCTATCCAATCAACTATAAATGGATTAACCGAATAATTTCTTTTATTCCACAAATTTTATCCGAATAAACTTGATAATTTGCATTAAAAAGTTTCAAGACCTTATCAATAATAATATCCTAAACAAATAAAGTTTTATTTTTCTCTTTTAAAGTACGGTTGGAGTAAAACCTTCTTTTTTAATATTTATTGAAGTTGCTAATGTTGGACATTAGATAATGATAATTGGGTTGGAATCAAATGATTTGATGTTGTTGACGTATCTTTTGTTCAATATGAGAGCCAAGTGTATGTTTTTTTTTTTTATTTTGAAACTTTTTTTATAAATAATAAAATATGTTTTATTAGTCTTAATCCAAAATTTATATTTTTGGTTCACCCTCTAGAAAGGTATGTGATGCATGCACAATAATCTGTTAAGTGGTGTCGTATAGCAAATTGCTAAACGTCACTTTTACAAAATTATGAGATCAATATTACATGACAAAAATAGAAAACATCTCGACGTTTTTGGTTTGATTATAACGTCTTTCATGATTGATTATATTTACTAGATCATAAAATTATTTTTTTTATCTATCAAGTTTGAGACTTAACATCTCAATCGTAAGAGAATATTAAAAGATAACTCAATTCTTTTGAATCATCATTTTATTTTATAAAGTTTTAATGAACAATCAATAGAGATTATGAGATGATGTTATCATATATCATATGATGCATAATGTTTATTTAGATAATAAATTTTGGTATTATAAGATCACTAAAATATTTAATATCATGGACTGACTGTCCAATCAAGGTTATCCTATAACATGTTTACATAGAAGAGTTATGCTAAGTTCACCATAAACCAAACCTTGCATTCCTTGATGTGAGTTGCATCATAGCAAATGTTAGAACAAAACTGCATAATTAAAGTTATTTAAACAATGAATTCAAACTTCAAAACAAATTAATGTAGTCTAAGCAGAATATCTCCAATGTTATTATAACCTACGCAGCAACCATAATCCATGTCTAAAGCTGATGTCCTTAATTGCATTCCCAACTCAATCAGAAGAGGCTTATCAATGCAGTCGATTATTAGGCCCATGCAGGAGCTTGGAATCTGTTTAACCATTATAATTAATGCTAAATCCAAGGATCACGACCTCTCTAATACCCCAAACAAATGGGTTAAATGATTGCCTGGACTAAGCTGCAGAGCCTCAGAGCAATGGCCCTCAAAAGAAGCAGACTAACTTTCCCTTTGCACAGAGACTGAAGAGCAACGCAGAGCTCCATAAGCAACTTTATGCCTTGCTTTTGCATCAATAATGAATTATAAACCAATCCCTTAAGCAGTTAAGCAGTTCATATCATATTGTTTTTTCAAAGCAAAAGCTGATGGAAAAGCAAGCTTTGGTACGTCCCCAGGTGCTTTATTTCGTCTCACATCAGTTTCTTAAAAAAAATATAGCTACAGGATTAGCATGAACTTAGGACTCTAAAAGCAATACCACATCATGAGAGGATCAATAATAATAAAAAAAAACTAAGGCATAAGTAAAACTTGCTTTTGAAAGGTGAAGAGGTACTGAAGAAAATGTTAGTTTAAAAGGTTGGGTGATTCTGTATGCGAGCCCCAAGAATGTATCGTTGAAGAGCTTTTTCTAGCTTTCTGATCAGAAAACATGGGAGCTTATCCTCTTATGGTGCCAGCTCAAATTAAGCTGCTTGCTGTTTGGTAAGAACTTTTTATTCATAAATGGTGTTAAATGTTATCATATAATAAATAGTTTTATGTAAAGGCTATGGTGTATTATTGATTATTCAAGAGAATAAAGATGCGAAAAAACAATGAGATATTTCATTAAAGATTTATTTGAAAATTTTGTTACTAAATTATTAAGATTGAATAAATAATTTTTTAATTCATTCAAAACTTCTAAAATTATCAATTCGATTTGATTTGTTAATAATGGCACGTGGCGATCAAAGGTTGGCTTCAGATGCTCTTTTCTGACCAATGTGTCACGCCGTGAAATCTAAGCACATTGTTTTTTTCAAAAAGATTAGTTTTTGTTTTTAATTTAATTTTAAAAATTTTGGACATCCACGTCAGAATTGTCCTTGCGTTGCACTAAAACAAGAAAAGCCGGTTGTTTTGACTTTGTTGACCAGAAATCATGTGTTGTAACAGTCGCGTGAATATTATAATAATTTTTATAATAAAAAATTAATGGGATTTTATTATAAATGTTGGAATCCTTGCATTGCTTGAAGTCCATACCTGACAGGTGAAGGCTGGCTGGAGACGAGGAAGAAAATGGGGAAGCAAGCTCTCTCTGGGGTGGCGGAGGCGTGGAGGCGGGCGGAAGCCAGACTGAACCAGTGTGTCTCCCAGAGCCGTCCGGGTCGGTACTTCAAACTGGAGGCCCGCAAGTCTACATTCACAAGAGAGCTCCGAGCCGGGCTCACCACCTTCGTCACCATGGCCTACATCATCTCCGTTAATTCCTCCATCCTCACTGACTCCGGTGGGCCGTGCACAGCCCGAGACTGCTCTCCCGAGCAGGCCGACCCAAAAAGCGTCCATTCATCAGGCCCATCAGACGACTGCCGACTAAGACACAACCCGGGCTTCGAACGCTGCCTGTCGGAGACGAAGAGCGACCTCGTTGTGGCGACCGCCGTGGCCGCTGCCATCGCTTCCATCGCCATGGGGTGCATCGCGAACCTCCCGCTCGCTCTGGCCCCCGGGATGGGGGCCAACGCTTTCTTCTCTTACAACATGGTGGGCTTCCACGGAACTGGCCCGCTTTCCTACGGTACCGCCTTAGCTGCCGTAATGCTCGAGGGAGGCATATTCTTCTTCATCTCCGCGCTTGGTCTCCGAGGTCGCCTAGCTCGTCTTATTCCCCGCGGCATCCGTCTGGCGTCGGCCGCCGGAATCGGCCTCTTCCTCGCCTTCACGGGTCTGCAGGCGGGACAGGGCGTGGGCCTCGTGGGTCCCAGTCCATCGACCCTCGTCACGCTGGCCCCTGGCACGCTCGCGCGGCCCACCTTCTGGCTTGGTGTCGCAGGGTTCGTTCTAACGGCGACCTGCCTCGCCCGCGGGGTCAATGGTGGGATGATCTACGGCATCATGTTCGTGACGGTCGTGTCCTGGTTCCGCAGCACCGCCGTCACTCTCTTCCCGCCGACGGCCGAGGGGGACGCAGCGTTCGCCTACTTCCGAAAGGTGGTGGACTTCCACGCCATCAACCGGACGGCCTGGAAGATGGATTTCGGCGGGCTGAAGAACCGGGCTGTGTGGGTCCCGCTGCTTACTCTGCTCTACGTGGACATTTTGGACACGACGGGTTCCATGTACTCGATTGCGGAGTACGGCGGGTTCATGACGGAGGAGAAGGAGGGGTTCGAAGGGGAGTACAGGGCTTTTCTAGTTGACACGGGGGCGACTGTGGTAAGTGCGGCGATGGGGACGACGACGGTTACGACTTACATAGAGTCGACGGCTGGAATCAGGGAGGGTGGAAGAACAGGGTTGACGGCGGTGGTAGTGGCAGCAGGATTCGTGGCGGCTCTATTTTTCGCGCCGTTACTTACAAGCGTTCCGCCGTGGGCAGTGGGCCCTGCTTTAGTGGTGGTGGGAATGATGATGATGCGGATGGTGAGGGAGATCGAGTGGGGGGAAGCAAGGGAGGCGGTGCCGGCGTTTCTTACCATGATCTTGATGCCACTAACCTTCTCGATTGCGAACGGGATCATAGCAGGGATAGGGATGCACGTTGCTATTCATCTGTATGACTATGTTGCAGCTGTGGCGAGATGGTTGGGGAGGACGAGGGAGGCGGTTGGGGAGGGGAGGAATCAAGTATCTGCAGCTTTGTCAGAGGGGCAAGCGGAAGCGGCACCACCTGTTTGAGGAAATTCCTGTAGCTTTAAGTGTTTTAATATGTTTTCTGTTTCTTGTTAGCAAGTTTGATGCTTCTCCTACCACTTTGGGACCTCACAACAGAGTGCAAAGCTGGTAGGAGAAGAACCGTTCTGTTAGAACTTTCTCTTGCTTAATTATCTTTGTTTCTTTAACTCAACTTTATAAGCATTGAATCCACCAGAAGCAGATTAGCTATTCTTCATTGCTAAATTGGAAGCTGCAACCAAAAAAACAAAAAAAAAAAAACTTCAATAATGCTTTTAAACATGCAAATTTCCTCCATCAGTATACCCTTTACTGTATGTCAAAGACGACCGTTTCTAGTTTTGAGCATCTGCATGTGGAGAAGGAATGGTAACCGAAGAAAGGTGAAAGATTACGTTTTAGTTTGAAGCACTGTGGCTGCTATCTTCCTGGAATGTGTTATCTGTTTACTGTCTTTTGCCGTTTCAGTTCGAAGGTATGTAATTGCTTCCGTTCAGAAACGCCCTTCCTATTGTTCGTAGAGTTGTGTTCTCTGTAGCTTACAGAACATTTGGAACACATGTGACAACGAACTTTTCTTGTTGTCTTTTATAACTTCTTTTATAGAGTAGTGAAGATGAACGGTAGAGAACGTTGACGATAAAGATGGAGATGAAAAGATTGGGAAAGCCATTGCTATCAAACAGCCAGCAAAGAGATAAATTTTGCTTCAAAAGTTAAAAAGTGTTATGATGTATCATTTCTTAGACATTCATGTGAATATAATACTTCTAATATAAAAAGCAACTCCCACTCACCCAATATCCAATAAGTAGAAATATGATTAAAATACTTCATAATTTAAAAAAAGTTAGATTATAGCATAGAATTCTCTTTGTTGCCCTTTAATGTGGTTTGTTTGGTTCATCTATAAGTTTACTTACTAATCCAATTCTATAAAGAATGCTTAATGATGTGTAAATCAAATATCGTGAATAATCTATCAAATTTTTATAAGGAGTAAGGTTTAACATACTATCTTTATCGTATCATAGTAATTTTACTTCACAATCAATTAATATATTAATTTGATTATAATTTTTCATCTTAAAAGTTTTAATCAATTTATTTAACTTTTAATCCAATTGAGTAAAATATTAGATCCATATCCATCATTTCATATTCTTTTGTCATAGTTATTTTGAATTTTTAAAATAATTATAAAGAATTTCTTACAAAGATAAGGTCATCTACATAATCTTTTATTTTTTTTATGCAAAAGATATTTATATAAACATTAAATAAATATATTATCTTTAAAATATATATCAATTCTTGAGTTCAAAATTGTTTATAATTGTTAAGGAGTAATGAGAACCAAACTCATGATACTTGTTTGAGAGCAATGGGAAAAGAAACATAAACTTTATTTCAATGAATGTTATTTATCTCCATAGTTGACCATTAAAATTAATGTTAGTGTGATCAGCATGATTATAAATATGAGATTGAGAACGTCTCTCAATATAATGTGAAATAATTTGACATGATATCTTCTCAATCAATCAAGCACTTTAGCTATGATGTTGTTGATGTGATGTTGCATAATCTCTCAATTAGAACAACATTCATTTCCTTGTCACCCTAATAGGGTGCTACTCATGTGGACTTATATTTCATGTCAACACATAATGAAGAAATGGGTAAGCTATCAAGTCACGAACATTGCTTTTATTCCAACTATTTATGAGAGTTGTTATGCTCAACTCTAACTATTTAACCCCTTCCCTCCTTTGGTCAAACCAAATCCTTAACTACATAGTCTATTTTCTAGTACTTTAGTTCAAGGCCTAATCTTAACATGTTGGTCAAAATATTGTTATTGTATTTTTGCCCTGATTATAGCTTGATAATTGATAAATTAAGTAAGAGATAGAATTTGTTAGACAATTTTTTATGATCTAAACACAATATAAAAATACCCTTTTGGTCACCTCTTTAAAAGTAAAATCTTATTATATTAGATTTTTCTAATTTGAATCATTGTTGAGGGCACAATAAGGGATTCCAAAATAGTTAATGTGGGAGGTGATTGCCTCTTGCTCAATCTGTACAAGTTAAGGTTCAAGATGATGCATATCATTGGCTAAGTATTAGATTCCAACAAATAGACTATAGGGTTCAACCTTTGATTATTACATTTTCTTTTGTTTGGGTTTGCTTTTCCAACATTTAACCATAAAGTTTGGAAGAGTGTACCCTATATTACTTTGGGATCCAAGTGGATGCTCTATTAGAAATAAGTTAAATAAAATGACACAAGAGTTACTCAAATTTAATAGTCATATCTTAAAAGAGACATACAACTTAATATTGAATTATTATATTAATCTTAAAAAATGCAGAGGACTGTGGTATTAATTAAATTCGGTGAATAACTTTTTAAAATTTGTAAACCAAAGAACATTATTATTACACCAATTTCTATTAACACATTAAAGTGTGATTTTTCATCATCTTTTTTATATTTATTCATAGGTTTTTTTTGTAAAATACATCTTAAAATTTATCATAGTGAATTTGGTGTTTTGAAATAAATAATATATGTAGGTTTGTCTACTTCCACCTTGATCTGACAAAATACTGTTTATTACAGTGACAATCAAAGCTAGCAATCTTGTGTGCAACAGACAAAATACTGTTTATTACAATGATAATCAAGGCTAGCAATCTTGTGTGCAATAAGGATTTGGTGCAATTTGATGTTATTGAACCTCTTGCAGTCAGGCTAATGCACAAATTTGGATCTCAAAACATTGGTAAATCATTGAAAAAAACTAATAGCTTAAGTTCTAATGACATTCATCAATCCAAAAGTGATTAGGAAACTTGTGGTATTTATTTGATGTAGAATGTATGGCTTATTAAGCAATTATTATTTTGAGTTTTTATTTATTCAAAGCTTATTCGATGAATTAATTCATTATTTAGAAAATCATTTTATAATATTTTTTGCCTATTATTTATATTATTCAAATTTATATATATTATTAGTTTTATTAGTCCTAAATATCTTTATAAAGAGAACAATATTTTATCACTATTTTATGTATGTGTGTATCTATGAGCAACTAATTTTTAATTATTTGTCTAAATAATGATAAAAATGCATCTTATTTGATAACAAATATATCAGATAATGTTTGAACTTTTAACTATATTAATTATCATAAGCCTACATATATGATATATTTTTAATTGGCTTTATTGCTAACAATACAATTATTAACAAAGTAAACACTAAGTAGAAAATGAAATGCATTTTAGATTAATCTTAAAATTAATGTTTTTTGGTTGTTAATTATTAACAAACAAAAAATATTGAGCACAAAAACTATTTGTGAAAGAATTACTCATATTATTACCATAAATTTTTTAGTGATTTAGTTAAGCATAGAATTGAGTTCATTGATCTTGTTAAAAAAAATTTGAGGATATAGTCTCAAATTTGATGACAGAAAATTACAATTATATTTTTTTTTATCTCAAATATCATATATTATTGTGACCATGAAAAATAGAAAAATTGAAAAAAAAAAACTTCTAAATTTATTTTTGTTTTTATCTATAATTAAAATGAGCTTTTTCAATATTTTTATCTTGCAAAATAATGTATAGAAAGAGTGAATACGACGACTATGCAAGGTTGACATATAAAATAATAAATGACGTTATAGTGAAAAATGTAATCATTTTTCCAAGTAAACTCCTTTATTTAAAAACATCTATTGAATAAAGACAAAATCATTTTGCTAAAATTAAATAAACCTCGTATATTTTTATTTTGTTCACAAATTTGTATTATTATGAAATTTATGTATAGAACACTCACTGATTTATAAATCATCAAAATAAAAAAAAATGTAATTTCTGAAAAATTGCATATTCCAAGCTCCTATTGATATGCAAAACTGCGTCAGAAGTAGCAAACATCAACGTCGTAATAGGAAGGGAAAGTCCCTTAAATAGAATAATATAGGCTTTTTTATGATACATTTGCTCCTCCCTCCTTTTCCCGCTGCAGCGTAATTTCAAAAGAAATTAATAAATTTCTCCTCCAATTCCTCGTTGGCTGGTAGGTACAGTTGTTGGCGCCATCAAAGATTCAAATGCCTGCTGCTTATTAGTAACCCTTGTAGATGGGAGGGGGTGGAGACGCGTAGCTATACCCACCAGTTGGCGGAAGGGCGACAATGTCAGGAAAGTCCGGGGACGGCGAGGCCGACGGCGGTGGTGGAGAGAAGACCGGCGGCGGTGGGGGTGATGCTCCTGGGGGAGGTGGGGGAGATGCTACACGGGGAGGTGGTGGGGAGAATACAGGCGGTGGCGGTGAGAAGACCGGGGGAGGAGGAGAGCGAACGGGTGGTGGAGGTGGTGGTGAGTATACGGGAGGAGGAGGAGGTGAGTGGACTGGTGGAGGGGGTGAGTGAACAGGAGGTGGTGGAGAGTGTACAGGAGGGGGCGGAGAATGGACCAATGGTGGCGGTGGTGGGGAGCGAATCGGAGGTGGCGGAGAATGGACCAAAGGCGGCAGTGGAGGCGGGGATTGGACTACGGGTGGTGGGGGTGGAGAGTAAACTGGAGGAGGTGGGGGTGGAGAGTAAACCGGAGGTGGTGGGGGTGGAGAGTAAACCGGAGGTGGTGGGGATTTCACCACTGGTGGCGTTGGAGAATATACCGGAGGTGGTGGGGATTTCACCACTGGTGGTGGTGGAGAATATACCGGAGGTGGTGCGGATTTCACCACTGGTGGTGGGGAGTAAATTGAAGGAGGTGACTGAACTACAACCTTTGGTGGGGGTGAGTAAACGGGAGAAGGTGGGGAGTTGACAACCGAAGGAGAAGGCGGCGAGCTAATTGGACTGGCCGGTGTAGGGATAGGAGCTGATGCAGGAGGTGTTTGAACCGGAACTACGGGTGGCGCTATGCTTCTTGGTGGTGAAATCGAGGAGCTCTCTTCTGGTGGCGATGGGGGGCTGACCTGATTCGGAGGTGGAGGGGTGCGGGTTCCAATTGTTGGTGAGCCCTTCTTCTCCGGAGGTGGTGGGGTACTCAGCGTCTTCTCGCCAGTCGGAGGCGTGCTTCCGGTTGGCTGGGGAGCCGGTGAGCGAGATGGAGTGTGCGTAGAAGATGGACTGGGCGGACTGGCCTCAGATGGAGATGGAGATGGAGATGGTGCGTTCGACGGAGTTGGATTAATTGGCTCTGGGGTTGGAGCTGGAGCTCCTTTCTCGGGTGCCGGCGTCGGGGTTTGTTCAGCTTCAGGCGCCGGAGAAGAATTTGGCGAGAGTGGTGATGGAGATTGTTTTGGTGTGGGAGATGGCTCGGGGGACGCCGGTTCAGGAGGTGTTTTGGGTTTGGCGGGAGCAGGGGCGACCGGCTTTGGGCTGGGTTTCGGGACGTTCTTGTCGGAGGATGGAGTATGCCCACCCGAGCCACCAGGGCACTTGGACTTACTGCAGTCGACCGGCTTAGTGACCACCAGAGCGCATTCCTTAGGCGTCTTCTGGTCCGTCCGATTCGCCATGCAGTTGCTCTCGCGGTCTACCGCCACATCGGGCCTCGAGCACTCGGCAGCCTCGCCTTTGAAGTAATTGAAGGCGAAGGTCAAGTTGGTGAGCTTCGGCAACGCACATACCTCGGCGGGAACAACCCCGGTCAGCACATTGGAAGCCAAGTCAAGCTCCTCAACGTTTACCAGTCCCCCGAAGGTTTTGGGCACAGCGCCCACAAAGAAGTTTCTGCTAACGTCCAACACAGAAACATTCGAAAGCATGCCAATCTCCGGCGGAAGGCAGCCTGAAAGATCATTGCCGATGAAGAGAATCTCGTTGAGGCTTTCGGACATGTTGCCGATGGAACTTGGGATGCAGCCAACGAAGCGGTTGTTGGCGAGGATGACTGCGGATGCAGGGGAGCTGCCGATGTTCTCCGGGATGGTGGAATCGAACCGGTTGTCGTTCAGTAAGATAGCGTCGAGGTCTTTATCGAAGAGCTCGGCAGGAAGGGGGCCTTCGAAATCGTTGTAGCGGAGGTCTAGGTACTTGAGGGCGGGCAAGGAGACGATAACAGAGGGGAATGGGCCTACGAAGCGGTTGTTGCTTGCATCGAACTCGTGGAGGAGAGAGAGGCGGGAGAAGCTTTTGGGGATGATGCCGCAGAAGCGGTTGGAATTGATGTGGATAAGGGCGACGTCGGTGAGGAGGCCAATCTCCACGGGAAGGTATCCGGCAATGTCGGCGCCGTTTACGTCGACGCCCGCAACAACGTCGAGGGTGGGGTCGTCCAGGGCGGGTGTGCAGAACACGCCGGTGTAGGAGCAGACGTCGGGGCCAACCCAATTAGCAGTGGTGTTGAAGGGGTCAGAGTAGATGGCGCTCTTCCATGCCCGGAGGGCGATGTAGGCGCGGCGGAGGCGGGGGTTCTTGATGTGGGCGTCAACCTTGATATTGAATTCGTAGTCGTTGGGAAGGTCGCCATTCTCGGGGAGGGTCTGGAGCTGGCGGCGGGCAATGGATTCGGCTTCGATGTTGGAGATGGAGTAGACGAGAGGGGAGAGGAAGAGGAATAGAGGGACGAGGAGAATGGGGGAGCGGCCCAAGGCCTCCATGATGCTTGCACGCTTGGAGGCGCCTTAGGCGGATGGAAGGGCGAGGAAAGGGGCAGCGGAAGTTATAAGGAGAGGGGGATGACATGGATGGGTGGCTGAGCGCCTCGTGCGGTGAGAAGACACTGCGGTGGTGGGAGTTTCTCAACCGCCGCGGAGAAGCAGGACTGGCGGGGGAGCGTCGCCTCCGTTTCCTTACCAAAGCTCCATTTCGGGTCATGTTAGCGATCGTCGACGCGTCGCCTCGCTGTTTTGGGTCAAAGAGTAGTCCCAAAACCAAGGACTGCAAAAACAAATATTTTTAAAATGAAAAATATATGTTCATTTGCTTCTTAAATTTTTTATTGTGAAAAATATTTTAGTTTGTCATATTTTTCTTGTAATTCTTTTTATTTTATTTTATTTTAGTAAGCGTTTATGGAAACGACATGCCATTTATCCTAAATATTTGATAATATAATTTTATTTGATATATTTTTACAATTTGCTATGATACTCGAAAATATCATTGACAATAATATTCGAATATAATGCACTCCATTATTCAACACTTTGCTCAATTTGTGTTGTCTTAGAATGTGCATTGTAACTTTTAAAGAGAATGAAATTTTTATTTAATTTTAAATTATTAAATTAAATTAAAAGGATTATATATAACTTTTTTCTTGAAGCTTAATCAACTATGAGAAGAATTCTCTTAAAGAGCAAGAGATGAGGAAGCAGTTGGAGATTTGCAAGAAGAGTTTTGAGGATTATAGCAAGTTTAGGTTTGGTGTAATTGCGTTTTGAGAATTATCACGATTTTATTATGCATGTTGTATCATTTCACATCTCTTTCCACTTCGTCATATTGAAACTGCAACCTACAATCTTTCTTGCAACTTTTCTTGGAAACTTTCTTCTCTACGCAATGGCACAATAGCTTTCTTGTTGATATCTTTTACTTCTTACTTTCTTTCTTTGGTTGAGAGACACCTAAAAAATGCTAGATCTTATTCCAGTTTTCTTCTTTAGCTTTAAGTTTTGGTGAGAAAGTAGTCACATAATACATTATTTATATCATTCATATATATATATATATACACATCTATAAATTTCTTGTGAATTTTATCAAAAATTATGCTTTTTGACTAATTTCAAATTACTTCTCTAGACATACTTCTAAAAATAAAATAAAAATATTATTTTAATCAATTCTAAAAAAATAAAAAATATACAAATAACCAACTCTTATTATTAAATATAATAAGAAGTAATAAGCATGGAAAACATACTATCTGATATAGTCAATTATAGAAATTTTTTAAATTTTACATTCTAAACTTACATGTTTAGTAAATATAAATTTTTATTTTTAATATATAATAATGTATTTTTGTGAGTAAAAAAATAAATGTGAAATATTAGCTTTAAACTTGTTCTAAGTGTGATGAATTATGTGAAAGAATAAGTTTTAAGAGATATTTTATCACACACACTCAAATCTCCATCGCTTGTCCTTGTTCCTTGATGATATTATTATAATCCTATATTATAAAATAAAATAAACATAAACAAAAGGCTTTTTTAAGTAAGATTAATTTTATTATTTGATGTTAATTGCATTCTCATAAAATATCATTATTATAACCTTTGAGTCAATAACAAATTCTTTAATTAAGTTATTTAGATAATCTAAAAATACATTATTTAGAATACTTAAAAAATATTAATATAATAAAAGATTAAAATTGTTGTTATCAAACAAGTCACACATAGATCAAAAGTTCGACATCGTCTCCATTTGTAAGTATCAAAATTCACTCGTATATTCATAGACTTAATGAAATTCACGATTTTATTTACGTAAAGCATTTAGTATGTCTTTCAAAATGGAGATTATGCTTTGGGATAATTTGAAGCCAACATTCTTATGCATAAGCTTTATAATTTAAAGCAAGATGCAATTATTTTCTATTATATCTAAGGAGAACATAGGTTAATTATGACCACGTTGTTTATTTATACCAAAGTCACATTGGTGTTAGTTTCTAGAATTTTTTATTTTATTGATTTTGTAATAGATAACATCTTAATTGCTTATTACAATATTTTGATATTTTACTTGGATAAAACTCTAAATAAACTTATTGTATTCCAACTATCTTTACATTTATAATAGGATGAGTTAGACCTAGACTGATATGAAATGAGTCATAGTATGATTAATTTGTTATGATGATTTATCTTAATTTATTTGTATTTTATGATACACTTGTTCTAATTGATTCTTTAAAATGATTTGCTATTTATTCATAGAAAATGTATTTATCATGAAAATCTTCCTTTATTTCAATTCTTAAATATATGAAAATCTTTTTTGCCTTATTTTTATTCACGTTTCTAAAATAAGTGTTCTAATATGACATGATTTTATCTTTGATTTTATTTCAAATTTCTCTTTATTTTTAATTACTTTTTTTTTCTAAACATTCTGTATGCATTAAGAAGAGTATGATCAAGATTTTTATCTTTATGAATATTTTTTTAACAATTTTAATGAAATTTATAATCTAAAGAGATTATGAGATGTGTAAAATATTTCAATATGATTTATATTTATGAAAAAAATGTTAAATAACTTGGTGGCTTGCATGTAGTGAGAGTTAGTGGTTAACAATACCTAAGTAATTAACAAGAAATCTTTTATATTGTTCTAAAATGGGAAGTGTTTTGAGCATTGGATAAAGATTTTTTTTTCAATTACAAAAATTTACAAATTTATTAAATAATATTATGATTTCTTATTTTTAACCTATTAAAATATTTTTATCACCTCATTGTTACCTACATCTGCTGTATCAAAGAATCATATGCTAAATTGCTTTTTTTCAAAAATATATATTTTTTATTTATCATAAATACAAACTTGCATCTTTAGGGTGTTCTGCACTGACACGCTTTGGCGTATGGATTTGGGGCAAGACTTCGATCGCATGCTCTTCTGTGAGCACGCGCGCAAAAACGCCGAGGCTGCCTACGCGAAGAATCCTCTCGATGCCGAAGTGAGCTCCTAGATCGGCTTTAATCTTGCAATAGTTTGCAAAACAACTTTTCAAAGTACGCCACGATCATGATGAGGTTTTCCGGTTTTGAACCAGAAATAGCTGACCCTAGCTTTGTTCGGAGAGTTTGCATCTTTTTTTGAAGTGGCTCGTCTTTGCTGTCGTGTTCATTCATTACTGTTATTGTTGTTTCTAGAATCTCACAAACTGGGCTGGAGCGCTTATCGAGTTGTCTCAGTTCCAAAGTCGTTCCGATTCGATAAAATTTGTGAAAGGTACATGCTTTAGAGCTGACGATCGCAAATGTATCGGCTTGTCCTTCAACCAGGCATATAATGATTTGTTGAGCTGATTTAGAAATTTATCCATTCTCTGTGGTATCACGTTCTAGATGCCATTTCAAAGTTGGAGGAGGCTTTGGGAATTAATCCAAGGAAGCATGATGCCTTATGTGCGTTAGGAAACGCCCACAATTCCCTTGCATTCTACTTTGACGACCTTGAGGATGCGAAGCCACATTTTGCAAAGGCAATGCAATGCTTCCAGCAAGCATTGGAGGAGGTACTTCTACGTCGTTAGTTTTGATCTAATTTGCATGCGGTTTCTTCTCCATTGGGAATAAGTAAATTTTGGTTTCTTGTAGGATCCTGACAATCAGATATACATCAAGTCTATTGAATTGACAGCCAAGGTGAATTCCTTTCTCTTTTGCTCATTGCAACGTCTCTTTATCATAGAAACTCTTATTCGTTGTCACGTATCTTCACATCCGGCATAGTCAGCTCCCTTTTTTTCCTCAACGCAGGCTTACTCTTAGAATGTTTTGCTTGACAAGTTCAGTATCTTTAATTTTTTTTTTTAATTGAAAACGTAAAATTTAGCATGCTTTATGTGAGAATTCTAAGAATTAGATGGGCAGTAAATGCAGCAAAAATTTATTATCTCTGATCATGGAGTAACCATGGATGAATTCAAAGACGAATTTTCTGAACCTCCCTGAATCTGGCTGGGATGCTTTTGATTCTATTAAGTTTAGGTGAAGTGGGATTCATGTGGTACTGATGAGTGTTCAAATCAAGGTTAGCTTCCAAAAGGTTGGATATAAGGTGATCCACCTCAACTCTACATACAGTTTATTTCCAGAAAAGTTTGTCTCTATGGCTACTGTGATCAGATAAGTTTTAATTTTTAGGAATAGCACCAGTTTGCATTAAGCAAATGCTAATCTGTTATGCTTCGTTATTTCTAGGCTGGCTTTCCTTGGATTTCTGAAAGTAGAGCACGTGGTTAATGAACAAAAGCTTCCAAGATTTATAAAAGTTTTCAGAGATCAAAGTTCTAGTTTTAGATGCCTTTTGTCCACTCCATTTGGATCTCCCTTGGATCAATATGAAGCCATGGGATTTAAAAAAAATGTAGGAGTCCTTTTTTGAATGAGTTGTGTTGGTTAATGATGAAAATATTACCATTAGAATTCAGATCATCACATGTAACTTTAAGTTTTGTTGCATGGTAAAACTATTGAAGAAGTAGAGCTTGTGAAGAATGCTTCATCATTAGGAATCTATTGGGAAAAATATCCTCACCTCAATGCGTGTGTCATTTAGAAGATTTACAATCATGAGAGAAGAGAAATATCGTTGTGATAAGGATTTATTGTGGTTTTCCCCTAATTAGTCTACTCAACCTTCCAATTCGTCTAAGCAATCCTCGATTCCTTACTCCATGAGAACAAAATTCAATTGCTAGAGGCTTATAACACCTCATTTGTTGTCACCTTTGTCCTACTTGGGTTTTCCATTATAGACAGGATACGTTGGGATCCCACAAATACTAGTTGCATAGTTATAACAGCTTAAATCGTACATGATAAATAAGTCCACTTGACCTTAAAACCATCATGAACCCAATTGTAATCATGTGAATCACTAATGTGTAACACAACCTGAACGAATTTCTGCTTTGGTTTGAATTTTGTGAACCATCTAAGAAGAACTAGTTATTGATCTTACACTCTTCATATTTTCTTTGCCCTTGCCTAAGATGGCTCCAACTATTTAACAGGACTAGAGAGATTTTATCACACAAAGATATCAAGTAAATATTATACTTGTTTTCCTCCATCTCGTCCTTTGCTTAAAGCATTTGTACGGGATTTAATAATTCCTCCATTATTATTTAAGCATCCTGCAAGCCTTGGAAAGCTGTCAATCCTCCTCCTCTACAGTTTTAACAACATTTGAATACTTTATGTTTGGCTTTACACCTGTAACCTCCTAAATTTTGTTTTTCTAGTAAAATAAGATTTATCTTTTGATCTAGTATATGCTTAAGATCAATCAAGTTCCTCATGACTTTAACAAATTGGTATATATGAATTGATCTCATTCTAACACTCAGCACTTTGCACTATTTTCTTTTTTGCTTGTATTGCTATAATATGTTTGAAATGTGTTGAAATGCTCTTTAACAGTGCATGTGAAGAGAGCTTCTAAAATCTTGAACATAGGACAAGCCATCCAAATTTGAAGATGTGACATAAAAACATAGTCTCCATCATCTTTTCCCAATATAGTGATTGCAATGTTATGTGATTGTTCCACTTTCTTTGATTTCTTTATCTTCATTAAGTCCTCACACAATGAAAAATCCTTTATTTCATGACTTAGAGGCGGGGTTGGCACTTTGGTAGGTTGCAAGAGAATTGGTGGTTTCCCTTTAGTGTAGGTGAAATATGGAGTTTAAATGTGAATAAGTGTTTGGAGAGGATCATGGAGATTCTCGAGAGAAGTTTGGAAGACAGCTCAAGAAGAAGTTGGGACCTCGAGAAGGCTAAAGCATGATAAGAGGGACCTTGAGAAGTTGCTTTTGAGAGGTATCAAAGTGGTTTCAGAAAATCTCAAGAGGTGTTGAAGTAGTATGAAGACCTTTATATAGTGATGAAAAGTGTACAAGAGACGACTTAAGATGATTTTGATACTTGAGGAGTTTCAAGACGAATTATGGTCTTAAAGGCATATTCAAGGTGTTAGTTGAAGTTCTTGAACATGTTTACCTATTGAAGAATGAAAAAATCTCAAGAATCTTGCTATGGCCTTTGGAAAAGAAATAAATATCTCATAAATGTCTTGAGGGACTGTGCATACTAATGGACGGCTTGAGTTAATTAGAGTAAGGCTCAAGGGTGGGTTGATGTAGATCCAACCATGCAATGTGGTCTGTTTTATGGCTTGTTGTAGTTGAATTTCAGTGAAGCCATGAGCTACAGAATTATGAAAAATGTTATTTCTTTTCAATGTGTTATGAATTGTTGAATTTTGTTTTTTTTAATTCCAAATAAATGTGGATTTGGCATTTGAATTCTACAAAATCAGAATTTGGTTGTAATTTGAACTCAAATAACCAAGATTAGGGTTTTTTTTCTTAATGCAATAAGATTATATTTTAGTTTTTATTTTCTTCTATATTGTTTTGTTGTCTCTTAGACAATAAAAATAACCCTTGGAGAAGATAATGAGGCACACTTATGTTTTTTATTACAGAGATCACCATCTATTGATGTAAATTTGGGACTAAGATTATTAAGAGGTTTCATTGTAGGTTAAGAGTTTTGGGCCTTAGCTTATTATTGAGAGGTGTGAGTATGCTTTTAATAGATTTGTTTTCGTTTTTTTTAATTGAAGGCTAGGTTGTTTTTGTGTAATTTTGCTTTGTTTTTTTGTTATGTCGTGCTTTTTTTATCTTACTATTTTTGTTGTTGTAATTTTGTATGACCAATCTTTAGGTGGGATGGATTAGATTAACAAGGATGTTATGGGGTTCACAAGGTTTTTTATACAAAAGCTCATTGTTTTGGTTATGAGCTAGGATTCTCGGTCTTTTGTTAAGTATGTCATATCCGTTGAAATCTTTTTTTTTTTTTTGGTAAGCATGATTGGTGCCTCATAGATAGGTTTCAAGTCCAACAAAGTTAAATGATCAATAAACAATCAACTGTAAATGTTTCAAGTGGTATGAGAACTTTTATACAAAGGCTGGTTGTTTTGGTTTATGAGCTAAGATTCTCAGCCTTCTGTTAAGTATGTCATATATGTTAAGAGTCTTTTTTATAATGAGCACGAGTGGTGCCTCACCAATAGGTTTCAAATGCAGCAAAGTTAAAATGATCGATGGATAGCATCACAATATAAATGTTTCAAGTAGTATGAGAAATTATGAGGACACAACAACTTCGGCGTGTAGACATTAGGATGGGGTGTAGTTCAATAGATGGATCTAGGTAAGTGATAATTATGTTACTAATAATATTGACAAGTTAACATGGTGACACAATAGTGGCATAGCTTTTGAATTGTTTAGAAGATGTTATGGCTAGCAAGCTTTTGGTGGTATTGAGAGGAGATGGAGGATGGAGTTATGTTCTTCTAGAATAAATAATTAGAATATAATCTTAGACAAGTATTATAATCCAAATGTCAAGCCTCTTGCTTATAGAAAAGCGAGATGCTTCTTTTGTATTAGATGATATGATTTTATTCTATTTAAATTTGTTTTAACTATTTGTATTGTATATAATTGTTGTATCCGAATGTGTCCATATCTTGTTTTTTAGACATTTGTCATTTCATCAAACTTTTTTCATATTCGTATCCTCGTATCTTACTTATGCTTCATAGAATAAAATAATCAATGTATGCTAAATAACTAAAAGTACAATATCATATAAAGACAACAAAGACTATGTTGGTGTACAATTGAATTAAAGGATAATAGAGGGGGGTGTAGAATTAGAAATGAATAATTATTATAAGAAAATTGTAACTCTGAAGTTATAGAAAGTGAAACCTTAATATAGAAAAGAAAATGAAAAATTAGAGAAAAAACGTCCTTGACATTTAAGCCTATCATGGGCATGAAATGGGAAAGAATAGGGAAATGAAAGTTTAAGGTGAGGATGAGTAATGTAAATTAAAAAATTAGCTCTTGCTGTGGGATGACAAGGAAGGTGAGAAATATATGCCAACTAGGGAGCATATAGGTGTTTTCATTTGCTAGATAAAAAAGGAATGAAAATATTAAGGGGGTGAAGTGTGTGCATGCGTAATCTTAATCCAAATTGTAGTCCCAATAACACTACAATAATAATGATAACAACAAATTTTAATGCATACCTTTGAGACCATTGCATTATCCATCATCAACTCTTAATATGGAAATATGTCAAACTAATTTAAATAATCTTTTTTATATCTTTTTAAGTTTACTTGTTTTTTATTCATAATAGAAACTTTTAATAACTCACATATTTTAATATGATGATTCACTAATATGTATTTGGCTTTCCCAAACAATTTAAGTTGACAATCCTTATGCCTATGCTTGATCGTTATTATACCAACTTTCTTTTAAATGCAAACATTGTTTTTGTATTTTTTTGTTGCATTAATTATTTCATTTCAACATCTTTATCTTTGCAACACTCCTTTGATTTGTATGCTTGAATTTTATAGGATAATATCCAATACTATATAACATTTTTCAATCACATTGAGCCATAAAAGACTTTAGTTTTGAGTGTGATACTTTTATCTCATAACATATTTTTGAATTATTCTATCCCATCCAACCTATTTGGATCATACTGCTGATATCTTCATCATTCTTGTGTATCGTATGATCATAAATTGTAATCTTTGCATCATTTGCTCTTTTATGTTGCTTAAGTTTGCATCTCATATTCAATTTTAGATCTCTGTATTTCTTAAATTCCAAAGTAATGCTTAATTTCCCTATCTTAGCTTTAATCTCTTTCTTAGTCTTATTAGAAATTACAAATTCATCAACAATAAGCGTACATCATGGCATTTCGTCTTCAATTCTTTGTATAATTTTTATAACTAATGCAAAAAGGCAAGAACTTAAACCAAAGCTTTGATGGGTTGAATTATATTTGAAAATTGTTTAGACAATTCTCAACAAGTGCATACACACTATTGGTTGACAATCAAAATTGCTTCTCTTTAGACTATTATTTGTTTTTTGTACATCAATAAAATTAAGTGACAATGTTCCTTCAACAAGTTATATAGTTAACTCTTCTGACATAAAATTGAATTAATTTTGGAATATAATGAAATTTATTCTCATTCTTTTTCTCTAAAAAATTGGAAGTGTGAATCATTAATTTAGTGTCTCCATAATTAGCACAATCATCGATGTATCATTTATTTTTAGTAATTCTAGATGTATGCTTTGTTCTTGTACAAGAGTAAAAGTACTTTTCTTCTCTAATATGACATCTTTTTTTTTCTTTAGAAATAGCATTTAATGACTTAGTAAGTCTAGAGATATTTTCTTCTCTCAAATAGCTTACACATCTGCGAGATTTTAGCCACTGTTTTTTCTTCACATTTGATTTCCTTCAAATTCTCTCACTACCATGTTATGGAGTTGATGGGAAATCTTCCATTGTTTCAAACATGTTATCTTAGAACAATTCCTGTTACAAATTTCATTAAAAAGCTTGAGAAAATAGTTGATTTATCTACATGTAATAGTTTTATTATCGACTAGTCCTTTTTGATCATTTTTATTCATTCATTTTTTTTTATGTTTTTAGTTGTCTCTTTCTTTAGAAAGCTTATAAACATGCATTTCTCCTCTTTTTGTACCCAATTTCTTGTATAAATGCTTAGTAATGGCATTTTAGGTTCTTGTTAAGCTAATTTATTTCATTTAAATTTCATGTTTGTTTGTTGGATCACATCTTCTAAAAAATCTTTTTCTCCTTAATATTTTCTTGTTTTTCTTGTTTTCATTACTAGATCTCTTTATATTATTGAGCACAAACTTTAGATTATTCAAGCACAACCTTAGCAACCTTTCAAATACAAGTAGTTGGACATTTTCATATAAGATTGGCACTACCATCTGCATTAGAACATAGTCATACAACTTTATCCTAGAATAAATTTTTGTTTTTGATCTTTAAGATTCCATCATGTAAATCTAGGAGACGCACGACTTATTTTTTCCCTTATAACTTCCATGATGGATTCTCACAATGCCTAGTTTTTGATATTTTATAATTGAATATATTCTTGTATTTTTTTATGCCATCTAGAGCGTCCAAGCACAACGTTGGTAACCTTTCAAGGATGATTAGCCACACAATTCCACATTGAGATTAGTTCTATCACCTCTATCACAACATAGTTCGGAAACTTTATCCCTAAATAAATTCCTATTTTCAATCTTTTAGGATTCTGACATCTAACTGTAAGAAGTATGTTATTTATTTTATCTCCCACAACTTCCACTGTGGACATCAATGATTTTGTTGATATTTGGTCGTCAAGCATTCTCCTTTATGAGCTTACATTTGTGTTCTGACTATCTTTAGCATGTTCCTGAAGTGCTAGCAAGTGTCATGTTTTCTTTTTTTACTAAATAAGATAGTAAGTGTAGTTTGGCATGTTCAACATAGACAAGTTCTAATAGAGAGTTCAATGATTACTGTTATCTGATAGAAGTCTGAAACTGGCATGACAACCCTTTAGAAGCATCATTGCTTCATATCTTGTATAGATTAATGAAAAACAATGATGAGTGATTATTTTTCTGTATGATGGGATGCAACTGTTGATGTTGATAATGGTGGTGCCGTGGACGTACTTGCAGAGCTATTTAAAAAAGGTCACTTTGTTGTTTACTTTTTTTGTGAAGTGCATGGCTTCGACTTGGTAGAGATTCTCTATGAAAGATGATTAAAGCAATGGAGAACAGTTTTAGTACTAGAAGTTTGGAAGAACTAGAGAAATGTTAAAGGTAGCACTATTAGGTAAGATATTGATTATCTTTGCAAGTCAAAGGGGATCAAAGATGCACTTAAGACTGTTAATTGAATAACGAGATGGAAAAAGAGTTGAATAAATTAAATTAGTATAATGCTTTGCAAAACTTACATTATACAAAAGCTAGCATCTTATGCAGCACTTAACAAGAATGAATGGAGGATAATCAAATCTACAGAAGTATATTGGACAAACCAAATTTTTTTATGTTCATAATGCCTAAAACTATCTGTACCCACAAAATGATAAAACAAGAAACCTTATATGCATTATCACCTTCATTTCCCTTGTTCATGGCATTGAAAATTAGTATTCATGTGGATTTGAGATTGTAGACATGTGCTGTTACTCTTAAAACCGAATCTATTTTGTAATACTTATCATATGTTCATATGCAATAAGATGGTTCTATTGTCAAGATAATAGTTACTCGGTGACCATAAAGTAACCAACCCATTTTTCTTTTTTTTTTTTTTTTACTTCTATCCAATTGCTGTAACATGTGATTGTCGTTTTGTTACCCATTGTTTTCTAGCTCAAGGTGAATTGTAGGAGCTAGTGCCACCAATTGCTAATTTGATTGTTATTGTTTGTTTAGATATGATAACTAATTGGGGTATTATTTTGTGAATTGTGAATGAATTTATTCCAGACCATTGAGTTTCATAGCATTTATATTATTTTGCATATACTAAGGTGCTGTTTTTGGTATTATGATTATGATTTTGATATATTCATGTTGCCTTTCTTTAAAGAACCACGTTAAGTCCAAGTTTTCTATGGTCAACGTTAAAGATTGGATTTTCAGGCACCGGAATTGCATGTTGAGTTACATACACAGATGGCCAAACAACAGGCTGCTGGTGGAGGCCCTTCTTCATCTGGTGTAAAGGTAAAGAACATTAGTTTGTTGTGCAAAATATTCCAATCAGTTATGGTATTTGTCACTGTGCATCAGCAACCTGTAGTATTTGCATTTTTTTGTTATTTCAGTAAATTGCAATTGCATTTTTGTGCCCATGGAGCTTGGTCTCTCCATGCCAATTGTGCTAGTTCTACTACTTAATCATTGTTCCAATATGTTTTTATCAAATGACTAAAATGCTGAAAGGTAGCTTAATTTTAGGAGTTCTCTTTTGTGAGGAGATTGAAATTTGTCGTAAAATTGGATAAATAAAACTAGGACTTTTCAAATTTGAGGAAAGCATTTCTAGAGTTTCTCAGTCACATGAGGACTTTGTAATTGGGTGATTCACCACTTCTAATAAACGCAAGCATGTAACATTAATCATCAAAAGTCGAAATTACAAGGGGTCATATCAATTCTTAAGGGTTGAAGGCGGAGAGCATGGCACATGCATGTAAAAATCATAATCAATGGATCATAATAAATCACAACAAAAGTAAGAATTCTTATGCTACAGTGTTGACAAGGGGGTCACTTGAAGTGAAACTATATGGCTCTTATGAAGATGTGTGTGAAGAACATACATTAGTAAATTCTATGATCGAGGATGCTTTGAGGATGCGTTGGTTTCAAGATTTGATGGTCCTTTTGTATCATAAATTCTTGATTTAGATGCATTGTTTTCTCTTCATCATGTCGGACTTGGAGGCATTTGTTGTAACAAATCACATCAATGTGTTATTGGCCTCAATGATGAGCTTTTGGAGTTTGTGAATAAAGGAACATGAAGATTATGACTCCAAAAGACACAAGGTGGAGGCTACACGACATATGATAAATTTTTGCTTTGAAAATTAATCTCCTTGGTTAGGTAGACATCATAAGTTACAGCATTGTATTTTGGGAACAACTTGTGGAAACTAGTGATGTGTGCCATTGGTGTATTTTGGGGCATTAAAATTAGAGTTTTCTAGATGGCAGATTGTCATAATGATATGGTGTCAAATGACAAGTTAGCAACGCCTTTTTAGAGTTTTGAGAATGATCCTATCATGGCCATATAAGTAAAACAGCATGGAGGTTATGCTATGAAAGTGTCTACTACCTGTCCTTAAATGCATAATGTTGATGTATGTGAAGATTATGTCCCTGGAATGCAATGGCGAGCCATTTTTGCTAAAACAACTTACAAATCATGGTCAAGAATGCTTGATAGTATTAATCTTGATATATGAGAACGAACCTTAGTGTTTTCGCATAGATGGTAAAATAGTAGATAACATTTATACATAAGTCTACTATGCATGTCGTGGTTTGCTTCATGCCAAATATTGTATATATAATGTGGGATTTATTAGCTGGTTTTGATGCAGATCATAAGCATTATGAAGCAATAAAATGGGAATGATACAATAGTTGGAGTTGCATTAATATTAACTTTAGACGAGGCGTGAGCAGTCCAAAGAGTACCTCAAGATAGGTGTTGCAGCTTGTTGTACAACAATTAGCTTAATATAATGACTTTAGAGATGTGGGACATATATCATAGCTAAAATATATTCTAAAAAGAATTAAAATATTGTAGTATGATCATACCTTGTTTAGTTACACTCCAAGTGTCATGTCTAGCCAAGAACTTTGATTTTATTTGATGCACATAGAATTGAAATATCATCATATTAGGATTGTTATTGAAGAATATTCTTGGAAAATAGAGCAAATATGTTGACCAAGAAGGCCATCATCAACAAATTGAGGTTATGTTATACTTCATTTGGTATTTGCATAAAATAAATGTTGGCAATCGACACTATAAGAATCATAGTTTAGAGAAGTAGATCAATTCATCACTATACACTATTATTTAGACATGACTACTGTTAACATAGGAGATTATTGGTGGACAAACCCTAATCAAAGATATATAGTTTCATATATTTGACCAAGTTATTTAGATGAGCAAGTCTCTTTGTAAGTTCATATTATTTGAACATTATTATCGGAGGATTATATTATATCCTTAATGTGTGGATATGTTTGTAACATTAGAAGGAATAACTCTTAACCATAAGGCTTATGATTGTGATCACAGGCTTTGCCCTTAGGTATGTATTTTTCTAAAAGTGTAACTACAGTTCATGGTGATTGACAAATGTCCAGATAAGTGAAGGACAGGCTTACGTTGGTGGATTATGGTTTAGGTGGTGTTTATGACTTGTTAACAAAAATTGATTTGATGATATGTAGCACATATGTTTATAAAAATGGGGAGTAATTAATTGTTTGTGTATGATCTAAAGATGCATAAAAGATGTTAAATAATCCTTTCTCTCTTCAGAGCAATGTTTCTACCAAGGGGAATTGACTAAGCTTGGAGTAAAGCTTGAATTTCTTATTGTGATCTCTTTAAGCTCAAGTGAAGAGTTTTCGAGATTTATTGAGTTTGGAGCATATGCCTGTAAAAGGAGAAGTGATTGGTTGTTTTATTGTATTATGTAAAGATATGTTTAATATCCTAAATGATATGTTCTTCATTCAAAGCTACCGAGGCATCGAAGAGGCATCAAAGATATAAGTTCCTATTAGAGGATATTGACTGAAGTTGAGAGCTATGCTTTTATTCTTCTTATAACTTCTTCAAGTTATCATGGTGCTTTCCTCAAGTTTGGGATTTTGTTGTATAATCTTTTGTCTTTTTTTTTTATGTTTTCTTGTGTTCTCCATCCTTATTTTATGTGTGTAGGCCAACAATTGCTGTTGCAATAAGTAACAAGTGCTGTACTTGTGGATAATTGAGTTTTGAGTGTTTATTGGTGATCATCTCAAAGATTTAATTGGAATCCATCTCTGACGCAAGGGATGTTCTTTTGCTTTTGTTGGAGTGGAATGATCATTGCTTTCAGATTAAAAATCTCCAGTCAGTGGATTTGGGGACCAAACATAATTTCCTGAATTTTTAATATTGCATGCTAACCATCCATGAAAATAAATTTAATGTGATAGTCATTAAATTGTATCATTTTGTATAAATGTTAGCAGCTTTTATTTTTTTTTTTCGAAGGGGGCCCTTAAAGCAATGGAAAAAATTGTTACAATGTCACCTGTCTCTAAACCATAGGTATGCAGGAACTTTGGTAGTGTTGGATTGCCCTATTGGCTAGATTCTGAAATCACTTGCGAGTTAACATTAGGGTAATTCAGATTTGTTATGTTAATTTGTAAGGATTGACATCAAATCGGGTTAAGTTTTTTTTACATGGCTGATTCTTTGCCATGTTAATTTTTTTTATATAATAATTTTTTGTTGGCTTTGTCATTCCGTTTTTGGCATTTATTTTCTTAATCCAGATACCAATTTTTTTGAGTGTTGTTCATTTTATATTAATCCATGTAGGGTTGACCAACCGATTTGTTTGGTTAAAAACCCAACTGAATCAAAGAAGGGTAGTGAGTTTCTGCTGAGCTTGAGCTGAATGGGTGATTGATTCAACCAAGTTTTCTCCTTCATGTAAAATTGAACTGACAGAACACAAAATTGAAAATTCAAACAGAAATTTCTAAAATTTTCATGCTATTATTATGTATAATCTACTTTTTATCACAATATATAATAAGAAAAAAGAAATATATGGTACAGCGTTAACTCTACCAGTCCAACTTTCTTTGGTTTGGTGTGTTTTATCGGTTTGAACCAGACATTGCTCAACTTAGTACATGATTTTTGAGTTAAGCAGCAGCTCGAATTTTCAATATTGTTCATAAATCTTACAAGTTTTTTATCTTGGACATTTTATATGCTAACAACGCTGTTGATGCTCCAGATGTCCAAGAAAAAGAACAATGGTGACTTAAAATACGACATACTTGGTTGGGTGATCCTTGCGGTGGGCATAGTTGTATGGGTTGGTATGGCAAAATCTAATGTTCCTCCTGCACCTCCAAGGTGATGAATCAGGACACATCTCTTCTCAATATTTCCAAGGTTTTGGTCCTTTGGTTCTCAGAGGTACACCCAAATTGGGATTACATTCGAAGCCTTGGTTTTGGGAAATTCGGTTGTACCTTTGGTTTCACTTACCAAGCTTTGTAACATCCTTCATTGTTTTAAGCTGGATGTGGTACTTCCAAAGAGAATGTTGGCAAGTAGATGCAATTTCACCAACTTTCTTCTTCTAGTCTTGAATTTGGTAAAATGCCAACATGTTACTGGGTTTCTTCTCTAACGTATTGTAGTTAACCTTACCTTTGCAGCTGTGTTTGTTTATATTGCTTTTGTGGGTGCCATTATTAGACAAAGGTTGAGTATTGTGAGATGTGAGCAGATGAGAATGCTTTAGCTTTCTCAACTTACTGGAATGAATCGTAAATCGGATTGATATCTTGTTATACTTGGTGTAATACTAAAAACTAAAATTGCTTTTTGAATATATGTGGTTATGAATTCCAAGGTTTATATTTGTAAGAGTTAACTAAGGCTTTGTTTGGCATTTATGGTGTATCCCATCTGATGCATACCTTTGTTACCTTTTGATTCTTCTCAAAACCACAGTATATTGGTTGCCGTCGAGCACTTGTCATCATGAGTTCAGCCCTTTGAAGAACTCTAATGGTACAGTTATTCACTCCTTGCTTATCTTCTTCCATATAGGTAGTTGATGTCGTTTGCATGGTATTTTCTAGAGTTTCTTCGTATTAGTTTTCTTGAATTGATATATTGATCAGTATAGATATATAGTGGCCCATGTAAGATTACATGGTAAGCTTGTAGGCTCCATGCAACATAGATAAACCAAGATGAGATAGAGATATGATATCTACTCTTAACAATTGATAACCATTAGTGTAGACTATAGCCACAAGGAAACTTTTGCTCTGAAGTCTAACAATGGATGAAATATTTTAAAGAAAGAAAGATGCCATGATGCAGTCTTTCACCTGGTGTGGACGTTTCATCTGACTTCCACTCGTCATGAACATATGCATATGTTTGCTTGCAAGTGTGCGTGCATTTAGATCGATTGATTAATTAAATGGATTTTATAAAAGGATTAGAAAAGATATAATTAATAATGTTTTTGGGTCAGACATCAATACAAGTTGGATCATGATCTGATTCATATATTGGGTTACCTAATAGGCTCCTTTGTAATGCACACTTGCTCGAAGATCGTAAGAGCTAAGTTTCTGCTTTATGATTTAATTATATTTTTTGTGACATAGTATTTTTTTTAAAATATTTAATATTTAATCAAATGATATCTCTTAGTAATATAATTAAAAAATAATAACTAGATAATTGGCAATAAAACAAAGGTTTTTAATTTGAACAAATCTTAAAGAAGCTTATCCGTGCGACCAAAGAGGCGTACATGTGCGGTGGAGGCGGTGGGAGAGATCGACGCAGCTGCGTTTAAGCAACGATCAACACCCTCACACGTGTCACCGTTAACCTGAACGAACACGGTTGACCGTTTTTACACGGGACGTAGAAATTACCGTTCAATTCGTCAACAGCAACCTGGAAACATTTAAAAAAAATCGGTGTCACGTGAACCGCAGTTGCATGCAGACCGATATAATTTTAGCGGCAAAAACAAGCCTGCCGCGAGGACCCATGCACGTGCAGCCCGCACGGCATCGTCGAGATTCGTACGGTTCGTATGTTAAGATCTACGGCAGGATGCGGGTCGCATTATTGGTCCTCCTCGTGCCTTGATGTTCTCCTTCAGATGCATTTGAGGGTAGCGTGAGGAGAAAGAAAGATGGATTCTTGAAAGCTGGCGACGAAGCCTATCCTTTGAACAAACCATGCGAATTGTTTAATTAAAAAAATGAATAACTATTTTTATGATAGAAAAATGCTTTGAAAAAATGAAAAATATTTAATATTTGGTTTGGTAGAGATGGACATGGTTGTCGTGGATGATGTGTTATGCAGGTGGAATGATATGATGTGTGTTTATTTATCCAAATAAAATACTTGTTTGGTTTCGTAACACGATGAGCTGTTTAGCTTTTGAGACATCGGAATGTTTCTTCGGTTGCTTTATTTATTTAATGTTTGATAAAACATATTTGTTATTAATTTCCTGTCCCAAGGAGATTAAGGCAAATTAAGGAGCTTTGGCTTCGATTTTTTTAAAAAATATTGTATTAAATAGCTTTAATGATAGAATGTTATTGCGTCCTTATTTATCAATTTTCCAAAAAATATTTTTCTTGAAAACTCTTTATAGGGAAACGATTAGAAAAAAATGTTGCTTATTAATCATGCATATTTGATGTTGACCATTCTTTCTAATTGTCTATTTGTAGTACGATCATCAATGCAAAGTTGACACGTTGGAGAAGATCTGTTATTACGACGAGTAGAATCGTCCAGATTAAACCAAGAAATAATCGACATAACTACAAATAGACAATGTCGAGAATAATTAGGTGATTGTGATATATAATAAAACAAAATATTTAGCATATAATCATATTTTCTCACACTTAGTAAGGCTTTTTTTGGTTTTTTAATGACATTTTAACATAAAGATGATTCAATATTATTCCCTTAATCATAAACAACAAGTATATGTAATATATATAGATTTTTTCTAGTTTGACACGCTATAAGGTAAAGTCCACTAACAAAGCCAAACAAGCTGTCCATTTTTAGGTTTCCCATTTTTTCTTGATCTTGACTTTGATAGATGATTCATCAAATCATATACGGGCTGCTTGGTTAATGGACACCACTTGATTAATATTTATTTGTATTATTTTTCAATTAATGTACACATATTATTATATTTGTTTAATATATTTTTCAACTAATGTTATCATGTATGATAAAGATAACATCGTCAAAAATATTGGAATATATCATTTTTGTATTTATACTTGGATGTTAACCAATTAATCAAAATTGATAGATGCATGTTTTTCAATTTTTTTTTTTTTTGTTTATCTAAATGTTAGGATAAGGTTAATATATCTCAATCATGAAATTATATTTTTATTAGAAATAACTTATCATGAAAAATGTTAGTAAAAATCTAAAAAATAAGAAAATGTTTATGTATAACTTAGTTTGATTTATCTCCTCTCTTTGATTTAGAAAATATTCTTAAACAATTATTAATCTATAGAAAAAAAAATATTTTCACACCAAAAAATTTTAATAACATAATATTAAAAGATAAATTTATTAAAACATTATTTATAAGAATAAAAATTATAAATAATAGAGAATAAAATTAATTGGACAGACCTATTGACAATAAGAGGAAAGTCATCGACAGCTAGAAGGCAACTCTCAATGATGAAGAAAGTCCAATAATTACTTAAAGATAATTACTAACTAGAGAGGAGTAGATGAGAAGGAAGAGAGACAAAAATTCACGATAAAATTATTAACTAAAATAAAACTAGCGTATGATCAAGGCTATGACGTTTTGTGTAAGACGTTCTATAACATCTCACATTATATACCACAACAAAATATTGATCTTCATAAGAGTTAAATAAAAATAGCACCCGATAGATGTTCAAATTAAATCTTTATAACAATTATTAATCAAATTTCATAAAAACTAACCTTTACAATAATCAATATTTAGTTACTATATAAAATCAATCTTTCTATAGCAATTTAAAGTATCAACCATTACAAAATTATTCACATTTTAATAAGTGCTAATTTGTAATAATTAATTTAAAAATGATTATATATTAGATCTTAACTAAATATTATTTTCTCAAATTTTTTATACCAATTGTTAAAAGAGTTGTACAAGTTCAAATTGAATCTAATATAATTTTAATTTAAAAAACTTGAAAATATGAATAGATTTCATATTTATTATATATTAAAATTTTAATATTATTCATAACTTATATCATAAAATTAAATTAAATCATATCTATTTTCAATGATTTATATATTACAAATACAAGTCCAAACTGATATCAAAAGTCAAAATGTTAATGAGAACCTTTGAAAGATTGCTTCAACCAAAGAAGCAAAGAAGCAAAGAAGCAATGCAAGTTCCATAGTCCACTCGGCATTTCTAGTCTTATACATGAGCAAAGAAGAGATGAATCTGATTTACTTGAACTATTAAAGGAAAGATTTGTCAGTTCGTCTGCATCGTTTTTGAAGTAAAAGAAAAAAGGTGACAAAAATAATCAACATAAAGCATGATAAACCCTACTAAAAGTGAGCCAAGATTCCTCCTGTCTCCGATCTTTTTTCTTTCTTTGAGAGCACTTCAACGATTGATTTATTGATCCTTTCATGCTTCATAAACCCTAAGTTTTATTCGTTCTAAATGCTTACCAACAGCTTAAGAAAGAGATCTACAGTTGATATGAAGACCACAACTAAGGTTTTGTTTTCATAATCACTCTTTAAAATCATTTTTATTTTTATTCAGTTTTTATTCAGAAGGATCACTTTTTATAATTTTTTCTTTTCGTACTTAATAAATTATATAATATGCAACATTAATCCTTTTCTTTGTCAAAAAAAAAAAAAATTCTAACATTAAAATCTAAATAACATCTTTGATTTTTATAAAAAATAAGATATTTTATTGCATTTTGTCTCTCTAGTTTAACAAATTTGAGGACAAATTTATTTTAGGGAGAGTGTGATGTAGAATATGTGAACTATGAAAAGTGAGATGAGTTGAAAGATATGTTTATTGAAATGAGGTTGGATATATTAATTTTGGATTATTTGTGATTCATTTGTTATGATAGTTCATTGAAGATTTTTTTATCATGAAGATCTCTTATTTACGAAAAAAAATCAAAATTGTCTTATTTTAATTGAAGTATTTAAAATAAGTATTTTTTTATGATATAATGTTGTTTTTTATTTTTATTTGAATTCTTCTTCTTCTCGTTTTTCTTCTAAATCAATGTTAAACATAACTTTAGTAGAGTTGATCTTAATAGTATGCATATTTATTTTATTTTTATGCTCTTTCATGAAATTATGCATTTAGAAAGTTTTTTTAGATGAATCCAAGAAGATAGATTGATGAACTTTTACTGAAAGTTACGACATAGCTTATTGGCTTATTTTTGGTGAGACTTAGTGGCCCATCCACCCATTGGGAAGCTTTGTGGCAATCCTTCTATCTCATTCTTCCTCTATCACTCTTCCACTCTCTCTTTCTCTCTCACAAATGCAATTGTTATTATAGTTTTTGCAAGTTATTACGATAACTACAACTTCCACACCATCTCTAGGCATGTCACGCAATGCTACAACACTATGCACCCACGTAGTCTCTCATCTTGCATGTAGCCTTACCTACCAACGCCTAGGGTTAGCATGTTAGACTTACATTACACCTAAAGCCTAGCCTTTACGCATTATAACCAAACCTTATAAAATGAACAACAACTCTTGTGAAGAGCAATCAACATTAGGCTCTTACTCCACTTTTCTTGGCAATAAGGAGGCTTTGGTTCCTCTTTCCACTTATCTTTTTTTCTTATTGATAATATTATTTTGTGTACTAAGGTTTTTCTCTTGTTGCTAAGGAGATTAATTGGATGCTTATAATGTGTTTTTCCTCTTTTGGATAGAGTGTTTAGTGGATAAGTCCTTGTCATTTTTAGTTAAAGGATCATAAGGATGAGAAAGACAATGATTATTAATAACCTTAAAGTTTGGCAAGAATGAGAGGTAACTTCAAAATTTTCTTATGATTTACCATCATTGTCAAGACTCTACTTAACCTAATAATATATTATATCAATTATAATAAAAATAAACATTTATTAACAAAACTTAGTGCACACATATATCTTAAACAAGGGCCTGATAGTAAAAAAAAGAACTCAAACTAATATATTTCTAAATTCACAATTTTTTTAAAACCAAAAGACAAGATTATTAGTCAAAATATCTAAAACAAGAATCCATATATAATAGTTCATATAATAACTAACCTATATCAATTATAAACTCTAAAGTGAAATTGTCAATATAAAAGAACCTAAAAATGCATTATAATATAATTCAAAATATATAGATAAATATCTCTCAAAACTCATATATATATATATCGTCTATCTATTTGATTAAAAACTTTATTTTCTTATAAAGTGAAAACATAACTTATGATATAAATACTAATAAAATTATATTGAACTTAGTACATAAATTAATATAAGTAACAAAATATAATAGCATAATAAATTAGAATAATGTTAGTGTTATATGAGCAATGTGATCAATAATATCCATGATATATGAACTAGAAATGTATGCAATAGATGTTTTTTATATTTATTTATTATGTAAGTCTTTCATGTAATAATTAAAGTAAAAACTTTATATCATTGTTTATTATTTTAGAGACTTATTTTTTCTTTAACTATTATAATTACTATCCAATGATATCAAATATCGTATCCAAATAACATCTATCAATTGGCTACCCTTAGGCATAAATAAAATTAATATTCAATCATATGTAGAGGTTAAGGTATTAGACTAATATTTTGACATCATGTGAAAATTGTTAGTGCAAATATCATATCATTTATACAAAAATACTAATAGTGGTTGTCTAATAAGTTTATATCATAATTATGGGGTCAATTTTCATTCTAAATATAGTCTTTAGATCTACACTTAGTCATCATGTACAAAATATTATTGTCTATCAAATAATATCCATATGAACTAAAAATAATGTCTTAAAAATTTTAATTTTATTATTATAATTCTATTTTAAAAAATTTTTAAATTTATTTATATACTATCTCAAAACCAAGGTAATATATTATTTTTTTAGAATATATAATTCAATTTTATATGTATGATTTTATGTATGCACATTTATTTTCATATAAACCAAATAATGAAATATCCCAATGACATATACAATCATATCTTAGTAGAATATTAATAATTTATAAGATAACCATGTCATGCATCAAAGTAAATAAATATCAAATAGCATATAAGAATATCTTAAGTATAAAATATGTTATAAATTAGTTTATTAATATATTAACATCATAATTATGAAATTTATCTAATTAAAATCGGGATAAAATTTTCTTATCTTAAGTCATTTTTTCTTGATTACCTACCAGTGAAATGTCATACACATATATCATTAATGTGTTCATTTATTTTTAATAACACATTTCTTATTGCTCATTTTGCTCAAATATAATTCTTCATAATTTTTTCAACAATTTTTTAATTGAAGCAAATGATTTCTCTCATCAAACTATCCAATTAAACACATTAGACTATTCAATCAAGCATATTGAATTACTTATTAGCTGTTTCAGTTATTTTTTTTCTTATGTTTAGAGATATTTTAGTCTTTTTCATTTTTTTTCTTTAGGGTAATGTAATTAAGTATTACTATTAAATAAAAATAGAATTATCTTTTATTATAACATTTTGATCTAAAAATTATAGTTCTTTATTGTGCATGCATGTACACTCTAGATTACAATCCATAGATTTGTGTGTTATAATCTAATATTTGAGTTGCGATTCAAATTCATTTTCGCCATTGTTCTCCATCATTTTGGTATCAGAGCTGTTACACCCCATTTTTTTTCCTAGGCTGATTTTTGGCATATATTTTTTTTTTACATATAGACAGCTCAGATCGTCCCATACCAACCTGAGTAGCCTACGAAAAACATAGGATATAACACATCATTACACACCTACTTTCCTTAACAATGTGGATCCCATCTCCCGGGTACACCGTCAAATCAGGTTCATGACTCCTGAATTAACAGATGGACTCGCGCAATGTTACTCCTACTAGACCCCATACTCCTAACCCATACCGGTAGGAGAACCGATATAATAGAAGTCTGAATCCCCACGGTTAAGTTCCATAGTCATGTAATGACCTCACCATCAAAAATAAAATACATAACATCCTCAGATAAAATATGGCACTCCACACACTATACCACCAAGACAATAAAGTAAAACAGTGAATGGAAACTACATCACAAGAATAAGATCCAAGTCCAACAAATACAATATCATCCAACTAGATACATAAGTCAGAATCACCCTAACATATTACATGACATAAGAATAACAGTCTCCCTGAATACATCTAATAGTATCAATCACACTAACCAAAATGTCTCAGAAAATCACAGATCAGATATCCTCCACTAGCCTGCTGACCACGATCCCACCTAATCTGGGTGGCGTCAAGGCTGTCGAGCCGCTGGAAAAATATAGATAATAAAGGAGTGAGCTACGCCCAGTAGGAAAGACAGCTAGTAAAAACTCACATGCAAGAGAAGGATAATAGCAAGAGTATAGGAATACAGCATAACAATGTAGGGTGGAAAGGCACTCTCAGTCCCAGACTCTGACCAACCACAGTCACCCCCAGTCACACCAGAGTAGCTCTCCTCTGTGCTCCCAGGCAGCATGCCAGCGGGACACGCCCATCTCTGCGCACGCATGGCGCCTAGGCAAAGCATGCCAGCGGGACACGCCCATCTCTGTGCACGCATCACAACGCCTAGCACCCGACACCGCAGCGTCTCTCGTCAATCAATCTTCTGGAGACTATAGACAGAACCAGTCACATAGATCTCTAGTCAACGTGTGACACCCCTGCCACCCTCAGGCACGCAGGCCTACACACTTGACTAGCCACGGCGAGTTACCCCTGCCACTGCCACTCTCAGGCGCGCAGGCCTACACTCATGGACCAGAAGAGATCGACTCAGCCACCGTCCCAAGAAGTCCTCTCCCAACAATTTCCATAGAAGCCACGCCACTACAGTCATTGCCAAGCTCTAACTCCAAGATTCGGCAACATGTGTCCAGATACAACAAGGCGCATACCAGTCCACATGTATACTGTGAAAGTTAAGTCTGTACCGCACAGTTACCTACCACAACTACCCTAAAACATCATATAGGGCCTATAGTAGTCCGGTCCAATATGCCAATCCTTGAAATATGCCAACACTGAGTAAACTGACTCAATCCATGTCATTGCCATCCAAGCAACACAAACTGTACCAAAATTCTGACTATTCTGGTAGCACCCAAGTGTCACACTTCCTTCCAACTAATCCAGCTGCACTGAATTTATGGGTAATTTCCAACAGTCAATTTCAACTTGGTTACGTGATTTCCAAAAATCACCTCTTCCTCACATCACGAAATTTTAATTTCCAAAATAAATTTCTGCCCTTTATCCATTTTCCGAAATTCGGAATAAATTTCCGAATTTAAAATCCGCATATCCTTTTTCCGAAAATTCGGATTTAATTTCCGAATTAAATTTTCCTCCGTGCCGTTCGTCCGCGCCGAATCCCGCTGAACCGGTTTTCGCTGCCGGTTCGGAAACCTCGCGCTGAACCGCGACACCGCCGAACCAAATTCTTTAATAATCCGTTAATCGGTCGAGGCTTAAATAAATATAATTACTAATAAATATTATATAAATACCATTAATTACTTAAATAAATTCGTAATTAATCTAAACCCTTCTCCTTCTTCGGTCCGACGCCCGCGAACCCTAACTGAAGCAATCGCCGACCAATCCAATTCCTTCCGTCGATTTCCGGCGAACGCGAACAAGGAGAAACAAAATTCGATGTTCGTACTATCCTAATGTTTCAATAATGCCACTAATTTAAAATTTCCGCCGAAAGAGTTCGCCCGTACGCCATTGCCGTAAGATTAATCCAACAATTAATTAACTAATTCAATGGCAAACTGATAATACAAATCCCTAACATGTTCCTAAGCATTAACTAAATTTTCCGGCGAAATGGGAAATTTTCCAGAAATCCAAAAATTGTAAAAGACGCAGATTAGCATTCAACTAAGTCCGATTTTTCATCCACATGCTTGTGTTCATTAAGCAAAATATTCCATGCTTTTAATTTCTACTAATTAACTAATTTAAAACTGAATTTCCTACCTTTGCTCGTCGCCGGCGACGGTGAAGCTCGCACGCGATCAACCACAGCTCCTCGCCGAACGAAACCGGTACCAAAATGCTCGCCTCTGTCCCGCGAACCTTCGGTTACCAAAAGCCCCTTGGAAGGCTGTCGGAAAGTACCGCCGTTCGTCGCGAACACTTCGCCTCTAGCCGCCGTTCGAAACCCTAACAGCCGAACAGTTTAGGTTAAATACCCAGCTTAAACCGGTAATAACCCGTTAAGACCCATTAAGCGCCGGTTGACCTTCCAAAAACGCCGCTTAACACCCGATCAGCCGGTTAATCTCCACCGCTGATCTCATCCGTCCGATCCGCTTATCCGCGGCTTATCCAAACGTACGCGCAAACGCACCTCGGCGAACCGCCCCGCCTTCGCTGAACCGCTTCGGTCCGGTTCACGCGCGGTAAAAGGAAAAATCCAAATTGCGTTTTTTTTTTTTTTTTTTTTTTTTTTTTTTTTTTTTTTTTTTTAAATCTCGGTGCTCCGAAAAATTCCCAGAAAATTTCAGAAATTCCAATAGCCTCCAATTGAGCTCCTGGCTCATCCTACTGTCGATTTGAAATCATCCAAGTCACAATTCGAATTATTGAAGATTAAACCTATAATATTTTACCGGGTATAACAAGAGCTTCCTTCATAGTATTGTAATCACTAAGATGATCTATAATTATTGCCAATTAGAAGCCTCCCTTAGTTTCACCATCATCGATTGCTACTTGATATATTCTTTCTCTCAATTTCTATACTTCTGTTGTATTCAGTTCTTCTAATTGTTTTCATTTTTGCATCCATCAAGTTTCTTGAGAGAAAAGAGAAATAAAAAATTTCTCAAGTTTCTTTCCTAAGTCATTTTTCTATTTATTACTTACTAATGAAAAATCATAAACATGTATCATTAATGTGTTCATCTTCTTTTAAGAACATATTTATTATTGCTCATTTTGCTCAAATATAAATCCTTATAACTTCTACAACAAAATTTTTTATTGAACCAACAGATTTCCCTCATCAAACTATCTTGTCAAACACATTGGACTATTTGTTCTAGTCTATTGAACTACTTGTTGGTTGTTTCATTTTTTTTCTTTTTCTTAAAGATATTTTAGTCTTTTTTACTTTTTCTTTAAGGGTAATGTTATTTAAGAATAACTTCTAAATGAAAGAAGAATGATCTTTTATCATAGTATCTTACTCTAAAAATTAAAGTTTTTTATCGTGCATGCATGCACAACCTAGGTTACAATCCAGAGATTTGTGGATTACAATCTAATATTTAAGTTGTGATTTAGATTTATTTTCACCATTATTCTTCATCATTTTGGTATCAGAACTTCCCTCATAGTATTGTAATCACTATGATGATCTATTATGTTGTCAATTAAAGGCTTCATTTCATTTCACCATCATTGATTACTACTTGATATATTCCTTTTCTCAATTTTTATATTTTTGTTGTCTTTAATTCTTCTAATTTCCTTCACTTTTACATCCATCAAGTTGTTTGAGATAAAATAAAAAAATAAAAAGCCCATCAAGTATTGTGCTATTGGCTAACACAACTAGTCATGCATGTTTGTTGTAGCTGGCCTTAGTCCTTAGTCCCTTGCACATGCCACTATGCTAGCATGTATCGCTCCACCCACCTTTTGTTGCCATGTTGCATTGCCTCCTAGAAGCGATGAACAAAATTTTGTATCAAAAACCCTAGCACTTGAGTCGAACTGCCTGTTTTAATTACAGACCAAACTACACATATAATCGACATGTGCTTTGCATGCGCCTAACACAACACTAAAATGTGCTACCCATACTAACTTGGGCTATGCTCTTCTGAAAACAATTAGGATTGAACCAAACAAGTGCTCAAACTACATGTGTCTAGCACATGAACTTCCCACCAAAACCTTGCCGCTTAAGCCAGGTTAGCCTAGGATTAAACCAGGCTAGAAATTTAGCTTATATTACAATCAGTTTGAGAAAGCTTTTCAAAGTGCTTTGAAAATATTTAGAGTAAGAATTTATGTAAACCATAACATTTTTAGTTGTTCCAATATATATCATTTTTAAATATTTGGTACAAAATATGATATATTTAGTAATCAATGAGGCTATAAAAGAAATTGATGTTGAAATTAATGAAGATTGGTTTAGAATACAATTCTATAATGCAGAGTTTTCTTGGTGAGGGGGAGTGTAAGACAAATAACATTAGTAGATGTTATTGAGTTGATCAAATAAGTTGTATATGATTTTTCTTATTTACTATATATTATTGGTAGAGTTTAGGTTATATTGGTCCTTTTATAAGATCCTAAAGAATTTTAAATTTTTCTTCAAATTTTAATATATTTTAATTATTTTATTAAGAAGGTTATTTTCATCATTTTTAGTATAAATTTAGTATTATAATATATTTTAAGTCTTATTATAGCATAAGAAAGGAAGATTTGTTCTGTTTAGTATTGCTTGAAATCTAAAGTTCTACATGCATGTATATTCCTATGAAATGATCTATGTTTTTTCGGGTTACGATATGAAGATATTCGAATTGTAACTTTGATCTATCTCCATGTCACAATCATTCTTGACATTATCCCCTTCTATCCCAAATCTCATTCTAGGAGTTTCTCTTGTCCATCCTTCATCAATTTTGTATCAAAGCTTGGTTACTTTCTCCATCACACATATAACATAAAGTAGCATGTGAATGAGCAATGTAAAAAAAATATCAATTTTTATGTTATAAATTTTTAATTTTTTTTGTCTTTTTATCTCATTTAAGAATTGGATCGAAGAAGTTATTTTCATAATATATTGATATATTTCTTAAGACACATCATTTTGAGTAAATAGCCATAATGAATAGTTCCTTTAACTCACTTTCAAAATTGTTATTCTAAACTGATAATCATCACTTTTGACAACTATTCATCTTTTTCTATTAGAATCTTATCTCTTTTTACTAATCATTGTTATTATACTTTTATCTTTATTTGTTTATTTTAATATGTTATGCGCTTATTTTCTTTTTTGTAACCATTATCATAAGTTGTAATAGTATGTTATAAATTAATAATTTAAATTACCCATAATTACAATATGATGAATCATACATAACAAGTCCTAAGTCAGATAAAGCATCAGTAATATAGCAACATATAAACACAATCATGAAAGCAATCTTCCAATTTTTTAACAATTTTGTTTAAAGAGGCATAAAGCTTTCAAACACCATTACGTCACTCAAATGTAGATCAATACAAGCTAGCCTATCTTATTTTCATATATAGTGATTATGATATGAATCAGATTTTTAAAATACACAAAATTCATTTTCTTCCCTGGTTGCCACATTTCCAACTCAGTTTTCTCCCAAAATTTAGATCTCACTCTCCTAATTTCCTTATTTATACTACTTTGAATGTCTCGAAATGATCTCCTCTTACTCTCCTCATCTAAAGCTCTTAGCCAAAGCCAACTTCCCCCAATTTGTTAAAAATCTCATAATCAATATTTTCCTTTTCTTTTATAGCCTCCCATATGTCATTCCCTCTTTCGAGGCTTTCATCTCCTCCAAATGGTCATTATTCTTCCTGAGGAAAACTCCTCACTTTCCTATCACTTGGATTCCAATAATTTCCCTTTGATTCAGGTTATTATCATGTCAATTTTAGGTCTCCATTGTGTGTCTTTATTAGGGTAAGAAAAATTAAGAATTTAAATATTTTTAATAATTGATTAAATATTTATTTTTATTACACAGAAAATTTTAATACTTTCTTATAATTTTCAAGTATTTTAAACTCCAAAAATTCATCAAAAATATTTTATTTGGATCTTCTTAATATGCTCTTTTTGTTAATCACTTGTAAAATTTTTTTAAAAAATAATTAATATTTTTATTAACTTCTAAACTTATTATACTTAAAAATTATTATTTATAAGTTTTCTCTAAATTTCCTTTGACATTTAATTCTAGAACCATCTCATATTTTTTTATGTCAAGCAAATTGTATTAAGCTTATCTCTTTATACTTTGTCTAAGTAATATTTTTCAAGCTCATTTAGTAGTTTTATGAATTTTTTATATTTTTTAAACTAATAAATAAATTATTATAAATTTCAATTCCTAAAAAATTTATATTCTTACCAACTTAAATGCCATAGACTATCTAATAATTTGTGTACATAATTTCTCATTTCACCACTCTAAATTGAGATATCATACCTTCTTCAAATGATATATTATTTTTTAAAATTTAAATTAACATATAAAAAAATTCTAAAATTCACAAAAAAAGAATCAAGTAAAAGACTTATTTTTCACAAAATTATGAATGTTACAATTGCTCTTGTCAATTTTTTCTCCTTAATTAGTTATGTCAAATAAATAACTTCAAACAAAACCCATCAATCTTGGTGGAACCACCACGTTAGTTTTGTTGTCTTTGTTATATTATCACCCTTATTATCTTTATTGAAACTATTAATTGTTACTTCGAATATCATATTTATATTACCACCATATTATTATATAAGAACTATCATATCACATATGCCATCCTTGCTAACACCAATGATTTAATCAATTTTATCAAAATATTATGACTCTATTATATCATCAACTTTGTTAAAATCATCACCATCAACTATATTATTGTTGTTTGCTCTATTACTTCTATCATGCCATATCGATTAAATAATCCCATTAGCTATGCCATAATTATTACCATTTAGTCTACTTTGCTTGTCTATTTTGTCAATCTTTTTAGCTCTGCTATAATATATTGACTATGGTATTCTTTTTGCTCTGTTGGATAATCATCTTCTTCTTTATTATTTTATCAACTATATTAGACCAAATTAACTCAATCACTCATGTTAACCTTATCATGTCACATTAGCTTTGTTATATACTAGTTCCATTGAAATTCCACACTTAGTCCTATTGTATTATACCAACTCCATTGATGCTATTGTTTTTGTCACTTCATATGGTTCCATTGTTCACTGTTAATGTTGTTACACCATTTTAACTCTCTCAAATATGACTTTTATACTATTTATATAATAGACAAATAAATAAGTTGACACCAAATATATTTATGTAAATATCTAATATCTTAAAAACTTAAATATATAAATAAAAATCATATTAACTATATATTAAAATTCTAATTATTTTTTCAACTAACAATAAGATGCATCTTAAAAAAACTTAATTATTTTAAAACTTATCTTTCAACCGTAACCATCACTATCGTATCTAAGAATTAACTTAAATCACTTTTTTTAAATAAAATAAATATAAAAATAATTTTATATTCTAATCATAGTAAAATTAAAATATAATTAAAAAAATGTGAAATAAAATTTTAAAATATTTCTTTTTTTTTTAATTAGTTACAAATTTCGTGTGAGATCCGTCACCGTATTACAATACAATTTTTAGTGAGTTTCATTCATCCACCAATGAAACTTGAAAACAACGAGAGCTCTAATTTGCCCCACCCCAGCAAGACAATTTGTCTTCCATTTATTTTTATTTCTTGGACGGTATTTGTCCTCATTTGACGCATTAAATCGACCACTTAAAATAATATTTTTAAAAATATATATATACGAACCGACATGGAAAGCATTATTTTTAACATTAAATTATATATTAAAATTATAAATAATAGAGAAAAGAAAATGCTGCAAAACCGACAAAAACATTCATCAACTGATTTACTATACAACAAAAGATTAAATAAATAATTTAAAGAAACAAAAACAAAACAATACAAAACAGGCCGAAAGCATAAAGCCCGAAGCCGAGATTCTCGTCCAAACTAACCCCAATATTACCACTAATTTACATTCCCAGCCCTGTCCCCCCTAGCCGCCGGGACTCCATTTCCAGCAGCCGCCGCCGGGTCCCCACCTACACCCTCGTCTAACCACCGCTCCATAGGCGCACATTCCAACTTATGCGCCACCTTCCAGTGTAGAGCCTGACACGCGCGAGAGCAGTAGTTCACCACGCCGCAAACAGAACATCGCCGGAACTCATGCCTCCTCGTCTCCGGCCGCCCGCATCCACCATGCGAACACATCCTAAGCCCATCCAACCCATCCGCAACGCCGATGCCGCCTCCCGTGGGACCACCCTTGGCCGCGAACCACTCTACCATGAACCGATTCGCCGGGTGCACCTCCGGCATCGGCACGTTGCAGCCAAAGTCGCTAAGCAGAGAACAAGCAGAGAATCCCGCCATTCCACTTCCGGCCTGCAATTTCATCAACGAAGCCGCAGCCGCCGTTGCCGCGGTGGCCTCTTTCTGTGATGCGGAGAACACGCCGGCTAGCTCCCGCGCGTTGGCCTGCACAAGGAACCTCCGCCCCTCAGTAACGTTCTGCTTCACGCCGTACCCATCCTGAAGGCAGTGACCGAGTTCACGGAGCGCGTCGACGTGGCCGTGAAAAGCCGCGCGAGCACAGAGCGCGACGCCGGCGCGGAGGTCCTTGTCACTTTTGGTTCCGCCGCTGCCGTTGAACTGGATCACGGCAAGGGAATAGAGCGCCTCCGCGTGCGATCCAATCCCCGCCTTCGCCATAAGCGTGGCTCCAATCCCCTTCTTCTCCAAGCAATAGAAGCATATCATGCCTAAAAAGTAGCAGGCATCCAAACTTCCAGCGTCAGCGCATCGCTTCAGAAACCTGTGGGCCGATTCCGACCAGTTCGCCGCCCTTATCGCCATCCCCTTCGACGATAGCCTCGAAAGAACAGCGGGATGCATCGCCAAAAAATTAAACCTCCGGGATCTGCTCACCAAAATGTGCACTTTTCAAAACAGGGCACATAAAACCCGAATCTTTTTGGAATCGTGTTCGGGGTATAGGGCACTTACGTGAGGAGGACGCTGACGAAATCGGAAGGGGAGGCGGCCGATACCGAGAGCTTGGATAATATGAGAAGCACGAGGTCGTCCGGTAGCCCGTCGAAGAAATCCACGAACTGCCCCACGGCCCGCGAAGCCCTCCCTCGCTTCCGTGGACCGACATCCGTAGGACCTCCACAACCCCTCTTAACTAGCGGCGCAGCCATAGCGAGTTCCGTTCGTGGATAGCAGATGCCGTTTCGCGTATGCATCTCACTGTCGCGTCTCCCCTTCGGTGTTCGAATCCGAGAAGAAAGGCCACACTCGAAGAAGACGATCCTATCAGCCGCTTAAATACTCGCCTGTGAGTCAGGGGATTAAGACAAGGGCATCCCATTGTTTTATGAAGAAAAGACCATTGTACCCTTAATAGAACCCAAGGTCAAATTGCGCTGACTGAATACTTACGGTTACTTTCGAGAAGGGAAACAGGAAACCCCTCCATCCTCGGTTCCCATTTAGTAACTAATAAAAGCGGTTAATTAATCACTAAATCGTGATTATGGCTTTGTACGTGGCACCGATAAGCGCGGGAGCGGGAAATGATAACGTAAAATCGAAGCGGTAATTCTGTATTATCTTTTTAATTTTAGAGAAGAAACCATTTTAACGGAGATTTAACGTCCGTCCACAAACAAGAGTGGTAATTAAATATTAAGTGGATTTTTTTGGCTTTCAAACGAGCGAGAAAGATATATAAATAGTTGTATTTTCTTCCATATTTGCCGAATTTATTTTCCTAAAATTTGACTGTGATCTTTCTAATGTCCGGTAGTCACAGTTGTCTTATTACTATAAATAGTAAATGAAGATGGAATGAACAAATTAAGTATAAAAACAAAGAAACGTGAACTCAAAGGATGGATTAGAAGTCTTAATTAAGCGTATTCTGATGTGTCTCTAATCAGATTAGAGTTACCAAATCCTATTTTCCTTCTACAGTTAAAAAATAATAATTAGGTCGCTATCTTCTTGTCTTGTATATGCTCTCCCAAATAAAGAAACTATTAAGAATAATAGAAATGGGGAAAAATATATAAATAAATAAATGATTAGGTGGGGATTTGGCGGCGTTCAACGAGATAATGGTAAGTATTGCTCAAGTTTTATAAGAATTCTACTTCGTTATGTAATTATTTATTTTTCTTATGTAAATCGCAACTCATTTAATGAAAAACTTAGTGTAATATGTCTGCATTGCAATATATATTTTTCATAGTTGTTTTTTTTTACTTGTTAGTTAAATAAATAAAAATTTGAGTTATTTAAGAAACTTTTTCTTTTGATATTTTTATAAGGCAGTGATTTTTTTTTAATAATTATCTATCTTAAAATTACATGAGAGTATACGAACTAAAAAATTATAATAATAAAAAAAATGAAATCATCATAAAATAACTCATGTTTTGATTTTTTTTTTTTTTTTAATCTTTTGTGAGTTTTTTAAATTTAATGAATTGAAACTATGTTTTAAAGTTAAAAAATAATAAAATTTTAATGATATTTCAATATAAGTTGACTGAGATACAAAAATACTTTTATTTATGAATAAAACATATCATTTAAAAGATAAAATAAACATATTTTTAAAAATAATTCAAAGATAAGTTCTATAAAACTTTTGTTAGACATAAATTAAGAAAAATAAATGATCAACATATTAAGTTGACCTTCACATAATGTCAACAATAAAGTTGGTGATTGATAAGTTTTTTTAATCGTAACTACTAATTGATTAATTTATTTTGTTAATATCTTTTGTGAGTTTTTTAAATTTAATGAATTGAAACTATGTTTTAAAGTTAAAAAAATAATAAAATTTTAATGATATTTCAAAATAAGTTGACTGAGATACAAAAATACTTTTATTTATGAATAAAACATATCACTTAAAAGATCAAATAAGCATATTTTTAAAAATAATTCAAAGATAAATTCTATAAAACTCTTATGAGACATAAATTAAGAAAAATAAACGATCAATAAGTTGACCTTCACATAATGTCAATAATAAAGTTGGTGATTGGTAAGTTTTTTTTAATCGTAGCTACTAATTGATTAATTTATTTTGGTAATATCTTAGAAAATGTTAGTATTATTTTTCATGTTTTAGGATATCTAAGATAATTAAAATGACATATTATTATAATGATAGGATCAACTAAGATGATTTGGTTAAGAGATGACAATGATTAGAAAGGTAATTATATGATAGAAATTATAGGATATTTATAATATTTTGGGTTTGTATTCAGGTTAAAATTAGCAAATTTGAAGCCAAGCAATAGGCTAGAAATGAGATTAGATGTAATAAACATAGAGCTTAAGAAAAATTAAGAAAAACATTGAGAAATTATAACTAAAGGAATGCCTAGGGATTCTTAAGAAAAGATTTAGCAAACTTTCAAATTGTTGGCCCAATGGTTTTCTTTAATTTGAGCTTAAGTTTTCTTTGAGTATAAAATAAGAATAAGCTTATGTGCATCAATTTTAGAAGATGCAAATTAACTAAAATGATTTCAAATCAAAAGAGAATTTGGATTGATCTTTTTTTATGATTGACTCAACAAGGACAATGAAAAGTCTTACATGATAATGAACATGCTCTATTGACCCAATAGCTCCAAAAGTAGGCACAAAATCTTCTAAATCCATTGTTTCAATTGGATAGATTTATTTTAATGAATTTTTATAAAATTTTGACTCAGTTTCAACAAAAATTCTAAAAATCAAATTTATTAAGAATTTATCACACTTTAATTTAAAAATGTTACATGTTATTTGAAAAACATTTATTACGTATTTATTAGAAAAATAAAGAACATAAAATTTTAATTATGTTATGATGAATTTTATTCAATAAAATCTCTTCCCCAAAAAGTGGATGTTTTAATAGAAAAGGACAATAAAAATTTGCCTATACTTAGACATTTGATGTCCTCTCATTGTTGTCTAACCAAATTCTTCATTCTCATATAAAACTCAACCTACTCGTGTTAACTAAAACATCTAGGTATTAGTTAGTTTTTAATATCATAAATCTCTTGTCAATTAAAAATTTGAATTGATAACTTTAGAAAATAAAAAAAATTATCAATGTATTTTGACCACCTCCAAGACTATGTAGTTATTTATTCCTCTAAAACTCTTTATTGATAAACATCCCTCCTTAGTTATATGTAAAATATTTTTATTTTTTTAAAAGTTTTGCAATTTTTTAGCATAATATTAATTTTTTTTAGTGTAATTTTTTCTTTGATTTTTATTTTAACCCTTCTCGTTTCATAACTTATAGAAATCTTAATGAGCTTCTACAATATCATAAATTATTATTTTTTTTTTTAAAAAAAAATCACTTGGTAGTTATCAAATCACACACTTTGCACTTGACAAATATAGTGAGGCATTTATATTGCTAAGCCATGTATTTTATCAAGTCAAAATTTTTTGTATTTTCATTTATTTTGTGTCTCGTGTTGTTATAGCTTTTCTAAATCAAAATTTCTAAAACATTAATAGTATCACATTTTCACCTTTCTTTTTGGTTTCAACACTTGCACATTATCATCGACATACTTGACATTAAAAAATAACTTTATATTTGTATTGTAACATTATAAAACAAATCATAATGAACATAAAAGAATTTAGGTGTCTATTACTAAGACATAAATTGTTAATTGAATTTCATGATATTTGATTTCATTATAATATGTGAGTTTAAAAAAAATTATTTGAAAATAAATTTTCTTAAAACAAAATATTCTAACAATAAAAATAAAATTTTTATCATAAAATATCCTTATGAATAAAATTTAAATTTAATGATTTTAATGCTATTTCAAAAAAATACTATCCCTGGGCCCTTATTAATATTTTAAACCTTAATAACATAATATTTATATATATATATATATTGAAATTATTTTTATGTTTGCTATGTACACTTTTCTACACGTTATATTCAAGAGAGAAAGGGACTCTTAAATAACAGAAGATTCTGATACAGATAAGGTTATGCTGACGAGGATGCTTGTGTTTGTTGAGAGGCCGCTATCAGACGCCACGTGTATCTTGCTGGGTGGGACATATCATGTGAGGATCGAAAGAACGATGTTCCATGAGTTTCCTATTTTAACAACCCCGAAATAATTTGTCCTGTTTTTTATTTACTGCTTTCGTAAATTGAAAAATCATTTTTTTAATAATTTTAATTGGTTCTCTGTTAAAGAACTGACATAAATATAGATATATCGGTTAGCTAGCCAGTCGCCTCCCGTTGATCTACGGCGCCCACTACAGCGGATGTGCTGCTGGTGGCGGTGAGCAGAACGGCGATGGCCGGTCGGCAACGTTTTCATATTTCTGTGACAACTTAAAGATAATAACTGTGAAAATAAATCTATATTTATTAAAAAAAAAAGAGCGCTATTTCTTAAACGCAGCGAATAATGATCACTTATCTTATGATTTGAGAAAATATGAATAAATTGTTGTTAATGTGTACTTTATATCAATATAGAAGATTAAAATAGTTGATATATAAAATAAAAGAGATAATGTAGATATGAGAGATATAATTTAATATCTAAAATAAAAAATATAAAAAAATAATTATTCTCTAGGTTTATAATTATCTTAACTGAATTATATTATATAGTTTGATAAGATAACATCGATTATATATGCAGATATATATATATGTACATATATATATATGTACATATATATATATGTACATATATATATGTATAGATATATATATACACTATTATTTGATTATTAGGTCGATGATCTCTTGTGGTATCAAGTAGATCACTAACGAAGTGGTTTAGTATTATGATAAATTGAGAAAATGATAAATGCATAAGAGAATTTAAAAAAAATGATTTTTTTCATTATATATTATTTGTAGAGCTTATTTCATTGATTTTATTCTTATTTATTAATATTATTATTACATGTTTGCAAATCTTATATTGTGTGTGTATATTTGTTGAATATATAAGTGACTCATTTTATGTTTTTTTTTTATTTTATCTTATAAAAATAAGTGATGTAGAACTAAAGAAAATACAAGTTATACACATATTTTATATTTTAAAAATAAAATACTAATATAAATACTTATAATATATTTATTATTTATATTTATATGTTTATTTTCTTTATCACGGTATGATGTGTTATAATCTTGAAAATCTTTTATAAGATAATAAGATTATAAATTTAAAATTGTTTAGGTTTTATTATATTTTTTGACAAAAATAATTGTTGAACTTTTGTTGAATTATTAATATTGGCTTAAATCACAAGTAAATATTTATTTAATAAGTCAAAAATTACAAACAAAAATAAATAAACATCCTTGGAATTTTAAAAGAAACATGCCTTGCAAATATATGGGATATTTAGTTATTTTACATTAGACATTAAAAGTTTTTTACTTGTAATGAAATTATTGATTATTTCATAAATAACTTCAAGCAGATATTATATTTTTTTGTTATGATATAAGATTATGAACTTATAAGCATAAACAATAAATATATGAAAAATATTTACTTCGTAAAATGTTTTACACATCTATTATAATATAATGTTCACTTGAAAATGTTAATTTATTGGCTATAGTTTTAACTAAATATTATAATAATTATTTATTGTTATTTTTTAATATTTGTAGTATATTATTAATTTATTTTTTCTCATCTATAAATATTATTGATTAGAGAGAATTTTAAACATTATTTTATAATAAAATTATGTTTAATAGAAATGATCATTTATGTCTTCTATCTTTTATTTTATATATTATCACTGGGTTCTTTAATTATTAGAATTTTTCTTTTTTTCATCATTAATATAGAATTAAGACGAAACCCAACTAACATAAATCTCGTTTTTGTTTTTTTAATTTTTAAACTTCTTAATATATGTTATTTAATTTTTCACATTTTTGGCATTAATTTGTTTATTTAAATAAATAAAATGGATAACTTATCTAAACGCTAGAATCAAACACGAAGACCACACAACCATTAAATGGAAACCAAAATGAAATCAAAATCAGAGAGTAAACGTAAGCTTATGATATAACAAAAACCTTGCTTTTACTTCATAAACTCAATAATTTAATGCTAAGCCCCACGCACGTGAAGTTCGTCTTTACGAGTTACTTACTCTAACCCACGTGACACATGACACCTGAAAATAACCTCAAACGAAAAACGAAGAAGCAAACCAGGAAAAAGCAAAACCCGGTTTTTTTTTTTAAAATAATCTTTTGTCCGCAAAGCTGGTTCAGCTGCTGCTTCCGCCCAAAGCATTCCCCCCATCCAAGTCAGTCGAGTGCAAAGCAAGCTTCTTCGTCCATCGTACAGCAATCCATCATCCATGCTTCAATTCGACGGTGCTGATGGCATCCAAAGAAAGCGGGGCCCACGACGCGATTTGCCGGCTCATGCCCGGCAACGGAGCTGTCTGGCGCGGGAGAAGCACGGCGTTCCTACCGAGGACACGTGGCCAAACTCTAGTGGCTACGCTAGCTGCGATGGATAAGACGGATCTGCTTTGCTGCCGTAACGGCGTTTACGTAGGGCAATTCAGTAATTAGCCATTTGAAGGCATCTCCGAAGTCCGAGCGGGCGTAGCAGTTAAGCAAAGCAAAGGGGCTTAGCATTGGGATTCTATGCAGGTAATTCTAATTCCATATTCCTTATTCCTCCGCGCTTTTAAGTAGATTACCTCGAATATTTTAAATAATTCATAAAAAATATATATTTTAAAATTATAAAAATGGTTGTATTTTCTTTTTCATTGGTACGAACAGGATGAGGATGACGAGGAGTTTTGGTAGCCGTTGGTTCCACATCAAGCAATTAATATTTATACTGATGGATCAAAAGCAACACAGGAAAAGAACGCAGGGCTGCTACGGTGTATAAACAATGGAGAAAAAGAAAGAAAATAAAAATATTCTGGACAATTAATTTCAATTTTTAAATGAGGCTTAATTATAAATAATCATTCGAAGAAAAGCCCCTTTCCAGGCTTTGATTTTACTTTAATACCTACCCTACCGATGGCTATTCCTGAAGCAAACGCTTTTCTGTGTTTAGTGCTTATCCAGAAGGGGGGACTTGGAGGAGATATGTTTGTTTATATATTTTAAAAATTATTTATGCTATCTTTTCTTTGTTTTATTGATGCATCATTCGAAGCATTATCAAATGATTATTGAGACGAAATTTAAATATTTACATAATATTACAGTTTTTTAAAGGGTATTTTTATCAGCAACTTATTTAAGATTATCATTTTTACAACACAGAAGATGTTATTTATGGAAGATGTTAAATCTCCTTTAAATGTTTTTATTATCTTAATAATCTTATCTAAAATGTTGCATTATTTATGGTGTGATATTTACAAGTTAGCTTAAAACGAGTTATAATGTTCGTTAGATATTGTCATATAAGCATGCTTTTGCTTTCTCTTTCTTAACTCGTTTTTGTTATTTGTCTGCTATTTTTTTTCCCCTTTTTATATTCTTAAATTTTATTGTTTTATATTTTATTTGTATAGTTACAAATTATCATTTTATGTTAATATATTTTTGTTTAACACTTTTTTTTCTTAAGTTGATTTCTTTGAAAGATAGAAATAATTCTCAAGAGTAATACTATTAGATGCTATGAGGTTAAGTTTTTGCTATCAATTTTTCAATTTCTATGATACTATATCTCGCTTTTTGAGCATTTGCATAATAATAGAATGTCAATAATATCACTAAAAATTGACGTAAATTAATAAGTAAGAATACTTTTACGAAATGCAAAGAAATGTTTATTGTTATTACAAAACTTATAAATTACTCTTAAAGGGAATTAAAATATATATTTTTATTTTTTTTCTTTTCATAATCTAAACCATCCATTCTTTCATGACATCTCTCAACATGTTATTATTATTGTTTATGTTGTTGAATAAAATCATTTTATCATCAAATCAATATAATATACTCAACATTATCTCTTTTTTTGAAAATATTCTTCTTCAATCCATTTCTTGAAGACAACAAAAAAATAAAAAAAAAACAACTAACTATTATATTTTGAAAATAATGAGATAATAATAAGATGACAACAAAAATGATTACACAAACAATGGGAAGAACCCACGAACAAGCCCTTAAACCACAAAAGAATGAATAACAAAATGGCCTTTAATTGCACCAGAAGTGTCAATTTATGAAAAAAACTCAAACTTGATTAAGCCAAATAGCTCAAGCTTAAACAATAAATTATACTCAAAATAATCTACATGTAATTGAATATAGTCAAGCAAAAATATGCCCCAAATAATCCAAACTAGCCCAAATATTGAAATTGACTTACTTGAAACCCATTCGAGTCTAAAAACACCTAAATCTACCTAATTTTTTTCATGTAAAATTCAATTCAAACCTAATTTAATCAAAATCAAAACTATATCCAACCCATATTATTTTCAATATATAAAATATGTGAGTGTCTCAACAATTGACTGATTCTTGTTTGAACCTATGATTATCTAAGTTAATGGTAACATCATGTATCGACTTTCATAATGTCAAATTTAATAAATTTATATTTTTGTCTATAGTGTAATAGTTCAAAAGTTATTAGTTGTTTTGTCTATGTTTATGTAATTTTGGTGTATATTATATATATATATATATATATATAAGCATAAATTGTGTTAGTTATATATTAAGTAAAAGTTTAAATTAAACGTTTTGATATTTGTGATCAAGTGTTAAGGATGTATCATTATAATTATAACTATAAATATTAATTTAAAAGTAAAGATTAAGAAGTTGAAATTGCCAATAAATGACCTAACTTTGCATTATATATGCTTAAAGAGTTGAGTGAGTTATTAAACTATCAAAGCTAATTATGATCTATTCAATTTGTAAGTAATTTCTTGTTTGAAAAGCTATATCTGACATAACATCACGTTAAAAAATTGCATAGCAAATGCTACTAAAACTTTAACCAAATCAAATCAAATTATTCTTCATTAATATAAAATATGAGCCAAAAATTAAACCCAATTTGAAAAAAAAAATTATGCCAGCCCAAATCAAACTCAACTTGAATAAAATTTGGATGAATGTGACAATCAACTCTATGTGTGTGGCCTAGTGCCATGCCATGATAATGTTAGTGTCATGCATGGTCTTCACTCAAGCCAACTTTAATAGCTAACAGTCATTTGAAAATCAATCGATTGAATATATAAATATGACAAAATATCAAACTATTGTGAGAAATATAAAAAATTAAGAAATGTAAACAAATAAACAAGCAAACAAAAACCCACAAACAAAAATCCAAGAATTTCTTTTAGAAATTCACAAAGATAGATGTATATTTTCGGATATCTAAATTGCTAATAATATATCTTAATATAAATTAATTGAAGTTCTCTTTAAAAAGAAAAATATTTAAAAATTTTTAAAATTTCCTTAAAAATATTTTCCAAACATTAATGTCACAAAAGCTATTTTTAAGTCATCAAAATAAGCTAACATAATAAAAAAATACACAACAAAACTATCAAAATATCTTTAAAAGACAAAAAGAATAAAATATTCTTTAGGAGTAAATCAAACCCAAAACCTATATCAAATTGGAATCAAATCATCCATACCTAATAGATAGAAAACATCGAAGTTGTTAGATTAGAGAGATTCAACCCTTCCAAAATTGCTAATTTGAGGTTTTTATTACAGAGTGATTAAAATACTTTTAAGTAAAGCTTCAAACCCAAACTGAATTCAATCACAACAAACTCATCTATAAAGTCACAGAGACATGATATCTATAACATATATCGAGATGTGATATTCCAAAATATCTCCATGATGTTGAGACACAATATTCCAAAATATTCCAAAAATAATTCTTTGATAAACTTTATAGCTTTTGCAAATAATTATATCACATTTGGAGAATCAGATCCTTCCATTTACAACTGTTGGGTCAAAAAGCTCAAAGCAGCCCCTCATGAATAACCAGCTAGCCACCTGTATTTGTGGTGCCTTCGGTGAACCATGATCGAACCCAAAGATGTTCTTGCTCTTGTAAATACACTAATGGCTGGCTATCATGCATGGGCTACAATTGAATCCACATGCAGAAGCATGCATACTAAATTCTCTCTTTTGATGAGATGATTCTGCCTACGAAAGGGGAGGCCGAGGAACACTGAGAAGAGTAAGGCTTAAGGCAACCAACAGCTCAATCTACATTCCCAGGCCGTGCATTGACCTGGTGAATGCTTATCTTAAAATGATCTTAATATGATGAGTTAATCCTTAATTACGGCATTCGTCTTGTTAATCTCTTCGGTGAGTGCTACGCGGTCCCGTACGCGGGGAGGTGTGAACCGCAAGCCACATCATTGTTCGAACTTCTCGGAGCTAAAGAGCGATGCCATTTGCTTTAAGCATCTCTTAATGACGAAGGAATTCAACGGTCAAACATTCTAAACCACGTGGGCTGTTGGTCAAGAGTTTTGTGGGTGTGATTTTGACCATTCTTTTTATTGGTGAAAAAATGTTCTTTTAAGTTGATTTAAATAATACTCCATTAGCCCACGTCCCTAATCAAAGAGTTCAAAAAGATCAATACCATAGATATCATTCAAAATACTGATTCATCTTGAATTTGATCAAACAAATTGAATTATCCATGCCAAATCTTTGTCATTGAGTCTTAGAAGTTTCTCAATGATTATTCATTCTTATGATCATACAAGTCGTAACCACTTTCACTACGAAACATTCAATCTTTTAATAATATAAAAAACCATTAAATAATAAAAAAAAAGAATTTACAAGTATAAAGCATGACTTTTAATGGACAACACAAGTTAAGTGTAATGAAAAAACCTTAGCTATCAAAACTTAAGATAAAAATCTTATGTTTTATCCAATATAGTATTTAATGAATCAAATATTTAACTAGAAAATTAAAATCCATCACTTCGTATTATTAAAGGATCTTCATTTTATAAAAAAAATTATTACAAATTGTAACAAAAAATGATAGTTTTACACAACTAAATTTCTTCATTTGATTCCTCTTTTGTTTTGAACCTACCATTACTTCACTCTTTTCTTGCAAGTGGCTCTAATATTTTCTTATGCCATAATCATTCAACTCTTTTATCAATGGTGCCCATGTAAGTCAAGAGGCTTATCTTTTAACTCTTTTATTAACTATTTTTTCTTTTTTATTATTTCAAAAAACATTTCTTAAAAGCCTCTTTTTAATATAAATCTTTGTTAATGAATCAAGCTAAAAAAACATATGCTTGCTTTTGTTTCACTAGATGTTATGATGAAATTCATGGAGTGTTTTTTGATAATATTAACATTCAAAACACAATGTTATATAGGCATCAATGTTTTCTAAATTTGTTAGATAATTTTAAATTATTTTATTCAATGTTATATGAAAGCCATTTAGTTTTGCTTTTAACATCAAAGTAATATCTAGATATCATTTTTTTATTGATATAAATGCAATTTTTAAAATTTTATTTTGACACGTTTTTCATTTGAGGCCCTTCATACAATTAAATATCATTGATGCAATAATGCCCCATACATGATGTGGATAATTAGCTTTAATCAATGCAGCACATCCATGCGAGGCCCAAATAGATCGAGTAGTGGGCCACATAAGTGTACTCTCAAATAAGCCTTCAAGGTTTGGTTTATGTTTTGTGCCAATTGATTACATCTTAATTTTCACACCATACTATTTCGAAGAAATTAATAAAAATCAATTTTTTTTTCGAGAAACTACGCTTCTAAGAAACGAAAAGGGATGGCTTTAATCAGTTAAATGGATATTAAAAATTAAATTTAAATTACATGATGTGATTTCCATTTCATGAGCAATCATGGATTAGCGAAGCATGGAGACTTGTGTTTTACGAATGAAAGAAAGCAGCGGAGCAAATCATGTGATCGCACATGACGAGTTGGAACAAAGTTGGTTCCTTTAAGCGTACGGGCCACACGAACCGATATGCCGTTTGTGCTTATGTCAAATCCCCATGACAACTTATGGAGGACCATAAACGTGTTATGTCTTGGTTAGAATCAGAAGCATGCCATCATTGTCGAATGGCCTGCATTATGCCCATGTTCCATATCCTCACCCGCAACGTTTGAGCCGTGGTTGCGGTTGCTAAGCTGCTGCTTAATCGTAGTTGGGCAACAAATAGTTTTTACTTCTTTGGGCTTTCGTTGCTTGTAATGGGCCAAGCTTATTTGGGTCGACAATGACGCAATGGGTTTGTGGTAGACACAAGTTGATGACGATATTCTTCATATGTAATCCGGATTGTGGACAACGATGACCATGGATTAGATTCTCCAGTCCACGTGTCAAACCAGTAGAACACTCACTTATCTCCAGAGATAAGCCTCTTCGTTGCCTTATTCCCTAACGCGGGATAAGCCTTCCCTCGGCTTGCGTAGGTTTCGTCGACAAGATGGCCTCCGTCTGCGCTTCCTCCGCCGCTGTTGCCGTCGCCGCCATCTCCTCCAGCAGGCAATTAGCTAAGGAGAAGCCAAATCGATGTACATTGATGCATTAGTGCGCGGGTTATACTTAATTTGATTCATTTATATGTCGGCAGAGCTCACGAGAAGAACGGGAATGGGCAGATCGGTTCCACCAAAGCATCCTTCCTGGTTGGAAGGAGACTTAGGAAAGGAACACAGTCGACTACGGCCGCCGCTCCTAGAAGGGCGTTCTCTGTTTCAGCCGTGGCTGTGGAGAGGCCACTCTGGTTTCCCGGCAGCACTCCTCCACCGTGGCTCGATGGCAGGTGATAAGCTATTTTAATTAATTAATTAATAGTTAATTTTAATTATATTTTTAAAATTAGTTTAATTAACCACAAATATTGGGAACAGCCTTCCGGGTGACTTTGGGTTCGATCCTCTAGGCCTTGGTGAGCTCTGTTTTTATTTTTATTTTTTATTTTTTGAAATGGAGTGTACAACTATTCTTGCGTAATTAAGTAGAATTATACTAAAAGAAAAGTAAGAGTTGGATGCGTGATGAAGGATCGGATCCGGAGACCCTGAGATGGAACGTGCAGGCGGAGTTGGTGCACTGCCGGTGGGCGATGCTCGGGGCGGCGGGGATCTTCATCCCGGAGTTGCTCACCAAACTCGGAATCCTGAACACGCCTTCGTGGTACTCCGCCGGCGAGATGAATTACTTCGCCGACACCACGACGCTCTTCGTGGTAGAGCTAATCTTCATGGGATGGGCGGAGGGCCGTCGGTGGGCAGACATCCTCAAACCCGGGTCGGTTAGCGCCGACCCCGTCTTCCCCTCCAATAAACTAACCGGGAAGGACGTGGGTTACCCTGGCGGGCTGTGGTTCGATCCGCTCGGCTGGGGGTCCGGCAGTCCCGAGAAGGTTAAGGAGCTACGCACCAAGGAGATCAAGAACGGACGGTTGGCCATGCTCGCCGTGATGGGGGCGTGGTTTCAGCACATCTACACCGGAACCGGACCCATCGACAACCTCTTCGCTCACCTTGCCGATCCCGGCCACGCTACCATCTTCGCCGTACGTATCTGAACTACGTTTTGTATACAGGATCATTCAACGTTTGTGCTTCTTCTTGTCTGCTGATATTGAATGCTAACTCATGAATCAGGCTTTCACCCCAAAGTGAGTAAGCATTTTGGAAGAGAAGGTTGGCTTCTGTGGGGCTTCAACAAAGCAAGCAGCGGAAGTTGGTGTTTGTTGATGTTGTGGCTGTAGTATGTCTATAGAATGGGATTAATGGAGTTGTGGGATGTTCTGTTGATGCTCTAACTTAATTTTAAGCTGGAGACTACGGTCAATTAGGATGAACTAAACTCGATTATTACATGCCTTTTATGTTGAAATAAGTTTTTTTTATTTCAAAAACCTCACTTATTACAATCGATATATATAAATATATTTTATCTTAGCATGTTATTTTTGGTTTGTTGCGTGTCGCACGATGATCTAGAACAACATATGTGTAACCAATTTGAACGCAACTTTTGAAATTTGGGCCGTATACAACATCTTATAGATTAGGTCACAATTAACCACATATTTGCACTGTAGTCGTTAACCAAACCAGTGATAAAAAATAAAACGAAGAATAGGTATGATTTCTTCCTAACCTAACTGATATTAAAAAAAAATCAAGAAGAAAAGTGAAAATAAGTTCAAAATAAATAACACCCAGATGAGCAGCAGTTCGCTCATATCATTCGATTCGTACAATTTCTTTCGTTTTTCTTTTATAAATTGATTTTCCGTCGCCTGCATGAAATATGGTGGTCACCTGAATGACATCAATTCCAAAGCTAATGGAAATCGATCTGAAAGTCGAATCAGCCTCCGCCGACTAGTCGATCGAATCGAGTCAAAGCCGTATCGGAGGATGGTTCGATCGCACAGAGAGGCTCACAGGGATGGGTCGACCGGTTCCCGAACCGCCGCAGCTACTGCAGGTCCTTCGGCCGGATCCGGCACAGGTGCGGCATCCCACGTCGCCATCGGACCACCGCGAGCAGAAGCAATCCACCCTTCCGGTGCCCTTGCAGGTGGGGCAGCGCGGTCCCCCACCGCCTCCGTCGCCGCCGGACATCGGCGGCAGAAGTCGCCCTTCCACCGCAACCTTCAGCAGCATCGCGCCCGCAACCACGCCGAGCCCCGTCGCCAACACATGGGGACTCATTCTCTCTCTCTCTCTCTAGATGTGAGAGAGGTATTCTTTAAGATGGGTGTTGGGTGTTGAGGGGGTGGATATGAGTATATAGGATGAGTCCACGTATGTTCGTTCGAGTGGGCATCGGCCGTTCCCTTTTCGTGGATGTCTCCGCTCCATTATTCTGTGTCACGTAAACGTAGAAATATAGAATTTTATATGCGATAGTGACCATTAATGGAAGGTAGATCTTTTAGTCATTAATTAATTTACGTCATGTGTTAATCAATTTAATGGTGTATAAATCCAATCATTTTTTATTTATTTGTTCAACACCATGTACGTTCGTTCTTTCGTTTACGCTGTTCTAATTTTGTACTTATAATATCCAAATATAAGTAAAATAACTATGTAAACAATTGTATTATAATCGCATGGGTTATTCGATGCATGTGACCAACCAAAGATACGTTGGTTTATATTTAAAATACGATATTATATTTTTTTTTTAAATATTTCAAAAATTTATAAATTGTCATTACATTCGGATGGAAAATTCGCATCAGCTTTCTTTTCGTCCATCAGACGCGTACGCTTGCAAACAACTTAATGAACGGTCCAGATCGAGAGCTGTCTTTATATGTTTTTTGTCGTTTTTTTGACAACTTTGTCGACTAGCGCACAGGTGGTCATCCGTTCACGCATCTGCGTACCTGAGAGGAGAAGCGAAGGTTCCGTGTGCAATAACCGTGCAAATTCGTTGCCGGGTCTCGGATCCTCTGTCAAAGTCCGCCGTTGAACTCCGGTTTAGAAGCCGGCGAAAGAAAACAATTTGGGATGGTTCAACCGCAGCGAATTACGACAATTGTATGTATGCCACGCAACTGTTCTGGTATTGGACATATTAAAATTATATATTAAAGTTTGTTGCATATAAAGCATGCAAAGCATGTTTTTTTTATGAGGAATAGACTTTGTGCTCCATAACAGCCGTCCCAAAAGTCATCTTGTTCAAAGAACTCGGAAACGAGGAAAAGGTATTATAATTTCGTCGGCTCTTCACACCAAATGTTTTCTTTTAAAAAAAGCTGAAAATATAGTACAGAAAATCAAACCTTGATGAGTGCGAGATTAAAAATAAATAAATAAAGAAAACAGAACGAAAATGTTCTACCAAACGTACCATGAATGATCTGTTTCCGTTAGGTTGTGAAGCATTTGCTTAGAGATGAGATCGGTCCCATACTTAATGGCTACTGTAAAAGCAGAAAAGCTTTCTGTAAGAGATAAAAGACATGCAACTATCTGTGCTTTATTTTAGCTAAACACAAGAGGAAAGTGGTGCAGTTACTTTCGAGAAGGAAGCCTTTCCACCTCAATTTTGCGTGGCCAGTGAGCTCAATCGGCGTCTACCGATCACAGCCGTGCGAAGAGCCGTTCATTGCTTATAAATTAACTGAGGGATAAGCATGGTGTTATTAATGGATGATGTCATTAAAAAGGGGTTTCCTGATCAGGGTCAGAAGACTTATGAAGCTTCTGTTTATGGATTGGAGTAAATTTGTCCTATCAAAACGATTCGATGGCACAAGATCACATAAAGGATCATTTTCTATTACAATGCCTCCTTATTTTAGGAGTTTTATAGATAAGATTTGGACATAATGGTAACATTAATGATGTCAAATAGAATAGACATGTTGTACAATGCAAGGCCACACTACACACCAAAAAGTTTGATATCATATCTATATATATATAAAACAGTTCGTCGGCAAGTTGGATATTCGGTAGATTCTCAAGCAAGCCAACCTGATGGCAAGTAATTACTGGCATTTGGAGCTGCAACTGGTGCCATCGTTATATCAGGATGATACCTGTTCAAGCAAAATGTCACCATGTCACTACATTGATTACATATATGTATATAGTGCTGTATTAAATGTGAGTATAATTCTCAAGTTTTTTTTATTCCAGTTGACTTGAAAGCCATGGAGGAAGGTATTGGTATAACGTGGAGTTTATTGACACGTAATAAAACATTCTCAAGAAAAAAATTTCAAAACAAAAACAAAATTTAATAAATTGTTTGATTAATATATTAATCAACTTATTAACTAATATGCAAGGGCTGCTTTTATCTAGATAGGTGTTAAAACTTGAAGTAAACATAATGCTTATCTTGTAGGGATAAACTTCTTCTATATTTTTTAGACAATCATACTGATGAGGTGTTACTTTATCATGGTTTCATATAATGAATATTGGAATATATATTCACAGAACAATGATGTCAGTATAAAGTTGTGATTCTTACTTGTGAACTTAAGATTTGAGTTCATGAGTATACTAGCTATTTTTGTTTTAAGATGAATTTGAATTCTTAAAAGTTTTCTCTCTTATCTCTTCAAAATGAGATATAACTCTCTTTTATGCGATAATTATATATTTATTTTTCTATTTCTATTTAATTACCTATATCTTACTTTTTTTGGTTCAAATCTAGTTGATTTATTTTAATATATTGATTTTGAATTAATTCAATTTGAGTCAAGAAGCAAAAAAACTTAGTCTTTAGCATTAACTAGAATTTGACTCAGCACAAATTGAATACAAAATTGAGGTTGTCTGCTATGAGTTCAGAACAAGCATTATTCAAATTTTCCTTCATTGGGTGAAAAAAAAAATGAAGAGTAGAAGCAACATTTTTTTTCATCACAATGTCTTACTACGGATTGCTAATGATCAGGAAACCAGCATGAATCTTTTTAAATCTTTTATTTAACCATGAATCAAATTTGTAGTTGGCTTCTTTTTTTCTAAGTGCAGAATCGAAGCGAACCATCAAAAGCAAAACAGCATAATAATCAATAAACTTGTGAGATGAGAGCTGGATACTTACCCGACCTGCAACGTTGGTTCGCACTCCAATGGGTGGTAGAAGGCATCACTATGGGGAAGTGCGGGCTGTCGACTGTATCCTACTGCATGAGCGGAGCTGGGATCCCAAACTTGCTGCGGATTAACCTGGCTACTCTCTTCTAACTGTTCTCAGCAGCATAACACACATCAGAAAATCACCAAGTTTAGAAGACAAACATGAGACTGAATAAAAAGGGAGCACATTACCCTTCTCTTCAGTGCTTTATTGGCCTCGCAGAGCATTTGCTCCTGCATGTACAAATCACAGATATCAGTCGTCAGCAACAGGGTAAACAAACACTGAACTGCTAATGTCGTTGTTAACGTACCCTTCGCTGTAGATCGGCAAGTTGATCGAGCATGAACTGTGTCTGTTTCAAGATTAAAGTTTGGTAGTTTAAAACATCAAAAGGGTACTTTTTATTTCTTGCCAGGAATCTTATTTCTTTAATAATATCATTGTTTTCGAACAAATGGTAAAGACGAAGTCGCTACCCGTGTTGATCTTATCTGCTTGAGAGAAGCGTCCAGCTGTCGCTCAAGCTGCTCTAGTTCTTTGCTACTGAGGGGGCCAAGGTCTTCACCGAGCAGGTTCCTGGAGTTGAAAAGAATTTAATACGAGCACAGCAATAACATTTCAATGTGTAGCATTTACAAGTTTATTTTCACAACGAATAATGGCATTTCCCTGAATACAGCAAAGAAAAAATGTGTAAGTGTTTTACCTCTGGGATCTTTGTAAGGCTTCAACCCGGGCTTTAAGTTTCAAGTACTCCTGCTGACTACTCTGTGTTCAAACAGATTAAGACTGTTAGCAATGCGGTACGAGACTACATCAAAACTATTGGAAATTTACTTGATGTTCAGTAAACTTAAAATCTTACTGTTGATGGAGTTCGGGAGTTAAAAGTTGGTTCCAATATATTTTTAAGTACAATTTCAACAATTAAAAAAACTAAATTTATAAATATGGACCAAAAATTAATTATATATTACAACATTAATATCACATTGAAATTATAATAGGAATCTACAATTTATTTCATTTATACTTAATTAATCTTTTTCTCAATTGAAAATCTTATGTATATTGTATATTATTCTCATATTTAACTCTGAAACTTCTAATTAATTGGGTTAATTGCTATGTTAAACATAAAAAAAATGTTTATGTGCTCTATTGACATTATGTGAATGTCACTTCAATTGCTCTATCATGACTGACTGAATCTTAAATGTTTAATATTTGAACAAAACCTATGTAACTATGAAAACCCTATCAATACCATCAAAAACTATTTATGCTAAAAACTACTTTATTATGTCAAGATATAATATAAAATCACAAAAACTCTAATTAACTATGTAAGAAAGTAGCACAAATCTATTGTAATCATTTATCACATGAACAACTTCTTCCTACTTAAACAACTCTAATACTATTTCTTAATATTGACTAAGGTTTATTCATATCATTACCCAATAACTAAAAGGCTTAAGACTTTCAGTAGTTACTAAATGGGTTGAACTTTGTTTAATCCTAGCTACTTATTAAATTAAAGTTAATTTTATATAAAATTAATTGAATAGGAATTTAGATAGATTCTTATACAGTTATTTGCATTACTTAAACCCTATTCAATTAGATTTTAGACGATATATAAATGTATAAAAGAAAGCTCACAAAGAATTTTGAGATGATTTATAGTTTCTAGACATTGGTCTTTATATGAGATTAAATGTATAGTTTATATAATCTTATCAAACAAATAAAAAATCTTTATTAATCCATTCACATATATGGACCTTCTAAAATATTCTTAAACAAATATGAACATCCTATCAAATTAAATGTATACTAAAACTAATACTACACACAATTAATAATGTAAGATTAAACTTAATTTCATTTCTATTGAATAAGTTAATCGAAGCTAAACCCTTGCACAAATTTCTTTCTTATTGACATTGCATGTAGTTTGGTCCGCTCTTGGCTATTATCACAAGAAATGGGCATCCTTCGACAACACAGGTGTTCACAATTTTTGCACAAAGAATAAGATTGTCCTGAAGTTTTCGTTCGGCTATCATTCGCACACTAATAACTAAGACGAACCTCCAAATCCTCTAAGCTTTCCTAGATGGAGAGAAGTCGAAATAAGAGAATGAAACATTCGACATGCTCTTGGCATACTAAACTTTGCACAACACCACAACTTTCCAGATTTCTTTCTCCCATCCATATGACACAAAAGCCACGATCCACGTCAAAATAGAGTTGTTTTACACATGCGTTGAGATGGTAGCAACTTTCTTGAAGATCAACTCATAGCTTGAAACACCAAAAACTCATCTTCCAATTGTCTAACTGGATCTGCTTGAAGGGACCCAGATGCTTTTACTTGTGCATGGAGCATTATTACAAAAGCATCGCCGTCCTTGTCCATACTGGTCAAGTGGCGTAATCATATGCAAAGATAAGAACACCAATGGAACAGCCAGGGAAGCAAGGTCGGACAAAACTAGGGCAATACTTTCATCATGAAGACGTTGGTTGGGTTGAATGCCAGCACCTCCAAACGAACAATAACGATATAATATTGTATGTATAGATAATTTTCTAGGCTCTGCACCTAAACCCTTTTATTCGCACTAAATTTCACATACCTACCCTCGTCTCTTGTTTTGACCATTCAGGATACACCAAACAAAACTATATCTAGCTAGCGTTGAAAGTTTGAGTTCTCTTGCCCTATTTTGGTTAGCAAAATCGTGGTCAATAAATCCAGCCATCGCGCATATGTGAGTAAAACCCACTTACATGTTGAAATGTTGAAGCCACTTTATGGAGTGATCACCAATGATCCACAAGCACCATCAATACAGGAAATAAGAGGAACAAAGTGATTGATATCGAAATCCCATTTGACTGAGCCTAGGTCCACTCCATGCCCACTTTAACTAGCATCAACATTGTGGTCGATGTTAAGTGGGCGAGCCTATGAACGAACTTCTTTGCCAATATGCTATTAACTATACTCTTCCATGGGCGAAGATACCCTACTCAACAGTAATCAAGTTCTCAAGTGAGCTTTCAGCCCACCAACAAGCGACTACGCTATCAACTTTTAATTAGAACAAAGGTTGAAGAAAAAAAATTGATTAGGGTGTAGCATTACCAAGATGTTCTTCCACCCTGGTTTGTTTCAAAAATGATCCATCTCTTTAACCAAATCAAATCAAATACCAAAACTCAACCAAATAAATCCAAACAAAACTGGTAAAGGAACAAAACCGGATAAATATATGAACTTAGCAGATTAAATGTTGGATTGGTTCAATCAAAAGATCAGCTTCAAATTTGCTGGATTTCTGAAATACTTCATTAGTGTGAATATGAACAACCATAAGATGTACGAATAAACCCTTACTGGTGTAGTTTGGTATCACTTCTCCATTATTATTTAATCACATAATATATCATTTCAAGAAAAAGTCCAAAACATGAAACAAACCAAACCAAACAATTTTCTTCTAGTCCTCAGCAGAATAGAAATGTAAACAAAATTTATAATTCCCTTTCACAAATAGGACATTAAACTAACATTTAAATTATTAGATATAAGAGAAAGCTAACGGAAAAATATGTAGAAACATTTTGACTGACTCTCTATCTGTAGACTAAAGTTAGAGTACAAAAAAAGGGAATAGGTTTGAACACTCCAAATGTTGTGCAGAATCATAAAATATCAAATCCCAAAGTTTGAAGCTCTTGACCATATTTTATTTGCTTATAAAAAATGAAAGAAGCTTAGGACCTTGCAACTATAATTAACTTGGAATGCAAAAGAAATGTAATTGTTTATGAATGGTTAATAGAGCTCGACTTACCTTGGGTGTAGACGAATTTTTAATTGAGCTATTCAAAAAACATTGAACATTTACCTGAGTCTCTCTTGATATCATGCTTGTTTCAGGTGCCCCATAATTGCATTTTTGGTACCTTTCTAGTGTCTTCAACATACTGAAATTCGAGAAAATAGTGATACACTTAGCCTCTAAATAGAAGAGATGATAACTCACAATATAAGCAAATTATGAAAATCTAGTATAGTGCTATAACCATTGTCTAGTCTCAAACATGCAACCCCCAATTGTATATGAATAGTAAAAGTAAAATAATTATTTGATATTTGCTAGATAAATTGAAAGTTACATGAACATTAATTCATTTTACTTAGTATATGTTACATCTTATTTTGGTGGATTCATAATTTTTGTGAAAACAAGCTAAATGATTTTTTTTAATTTTTTTCTTTTATCTTTTCATTTTTCAAATTTTCTACTACACACACACACATAGTGAATAGCCTTTTGGTTAATAATTGGTATTAAAAGTAAAACGAATCTAGTTTTTTTTTTGTGCTTTGAACATTAAAACATGACTTGAGCATGCCATGTAAAAATTTCATTAAATTATGAGTTCCAAATTTGTATAATACTTGCTTTTATTATTTTAGATTAATTGTTGCCTCTCAAAGATATTAAATTTTTGGAGAACATACATGGTGCAACAAATACATGCATAATATATGCTTGAATTCATACGTACCTACATACATAAATGCATACATAAACTAGTTATTTTGTAGGTAAATTTATTGCATATATTTAAGTAATATTAAAGATTTGAGTGGTCTTTATATAATTAACATTTTTTAAATTATATGCAAATAAGAACCCCATAATTTTTATGTTTACAAAACTTATTTATTCCTATTTAAGAAAACTTTTATAGTGATATGTTCTACAATAGAATGTTAGAAAAATTTTAGAATATTAGTGAAGAAAACTTAATGTTATAGCAAAATATTGTTGGAATTTAGCTGCATTAGTCACACAAAATTGACAAGAAGGAATATAACCATGCAATGCATAAAATAATCAGTCAATTTATTATTTAAAGCAAAAAAGGCGGTCAATATCATGTTATGAAAGTTCTTGCATAGTTGACATCCACAAGAAGTCATGCATAGGAATATATTGCATGTGATCTTTCACTATATTTTATAAGAGATATGCTTACTATTCATATAAACAACATGTATCTAATAATATGTACTACTCTTATTATGAGTCAAGGCTCTATTCATGTTATTCTAAATAAAGCATTTAATCTCTAAATAATTGCACTTCTTTTAACTGTGAATCTCAACTCCAATAGAAGGTGCATATTCTTAGACATAAATTCTTTTGTATCTAAGAATAAACTATGACAATCAAATAATTTACTAATTAAGAAATAGTGCCACGGGAAATCAAAATCAATTTAAATAGTTAGATTGTGGACTGATAGCCATATTCCTTCCTTATTAAGGTTTTACTATTTTTTCAGAAGAAAAATTGAGAGAATTGATTAATTTTCTCACTATATTTCTCAAGATTTAAAAGAGACAAAAGGTGGAGCTTGACAGACAAGTAAAGAGAGGATCATAAAAAAAATTACAATACACAATATTAAAATGGCCTAATAATAGCATTTAAAATAATTCAAATGGAACATGGAGCATAACAATGTAGGCAAATCCATGCCCCAAAACCTACTTCAATAATTCAATCATAGACAACTAAATCAAGTAAACACATATATATGAATCAAAAGAGCAGGAATATGTAAGCACTCCAACCCTAAGGCTATATTAAATTTTGGGATAAAATTATGTAAGTACTAGAGATTGAAACATCCTGAGTTTGAGTTTTTGATATTAGTATTCTAATTTTGAATCATATTAGAAAAAAATATTAATTTTTTATAACACCTCAAAAAATTTGTTGGTTTGTAAGGTATTTTGGATTTTGAAAATGACTAGTTTTAAAAGATGCTGTTTATGAGGAAGCCAATAACACTTGATTTGTAACTTTTAGATCTCAATTAAATTTATTGTCGATTTTTGAAGTTAATAGATGTATAAATTTTAGTTATTATTTAATCCTTGTCAGATCGAGGTGAGAGACAAAATGAATAGTGGCTTTGTGAAAAGCAAAGAAGGATACGATCTAATTGGCAGTGGTTGCTTGGTGTAAACTTCTCGAGAATGAATTTCGTGAGGAGAGAAGAGCTCCTGCGATCTTGTCTCAAGAAGAAAGTAAGGAAGCAGTAGTAGAAGGCTGCAACAATAAAGCAAAGTTCATCTTTTTCTTATTCTTTTAGAAACTATTGTAGCTAGGTTGCAAACCAGTCAAGCAAGAGGATCTTGCAGCTAGGAGAAGAGTTTTTGTAGTTTCATCTCATGGAGAAGCTTGAGCAGTGTAGCAATAGTAAGAAAGGGGATGCATGAGAAAGTTATAAAATAAGGGAAAAAAAAAAGCTGAAGTGGAGTTGTAGCATTTAATAAGAGAAAAATGAGGAAAAGAACTTATGAGAGATTGAGAGGTTCTTTTGGGAGTATGTTGCTATTGCTATATCTTTCAAGGAAAGAAGCAACAAAAGCAAAGATGATAAAAGCAAAGTTTAGTAGAGAAGGAGTTTGAGAAAACCATGAGGAAATGCTTTCATTTTGTTTTGTTTTGTTATTGCCACATGAATAAATGAAACAAGGTGAGATCTAGTAGAATTTCTCTTTAAAGTTTGATATTAAGTTTTTGCTTCAGTTTTCTTAGAAAGCAAGCTAAGAAAGTTGAGGTATTAGAAAGTTGGTTTTGAAGCTTTGCATGGTGTCCTTGGGAAAATCTTTACATTATTGTTTGGAGAAAATTTGGGATATTGTGTAATGAGAAAAATATTAAATAGATAGCATTTTTTGAATAACAAAATGAGTATATTGTAATAGAATTAGGCAATTTTGTGTAGGAAGCCAATGGAAAATAAAAGTGAAAGAAAAGCATGTAAGTAAATTAATGTAATTATGACGTAAGTATGTTATTAGTATTTATTCTTGAGCAATATAATAAATTGTGCATGATCACATCACATAATTTTCTTTAATCTTGAGCAATGCCATAAATTATGCATGTTTTGATAACATTTAGTGTATTAATAACATTATTTTTTGTATATTGTAAGTTTGAGGCATATGTATCTAAATAATATATTTCATTAGCATACATATATTACAATATGAAATGAGAGAATTGATATAGGAGAAAAAGCTTGAGTTGATGATAGAAAAAGAAAAGAATTAAGACATCTGATAAATGAAGTGCCATGAAAATAAAACATGAGATATGATGTGAGCTGATGATATGATTTAGGTCAAATGAGCTTTATAATACATTAGTAACAATATTGATAAAATATGATTTATCTTATAGCTATTATGATATATGATTAGAGTCTAATGTATAATATAAGATAATATATATCATATTATGAGATGATATTCGAGAACTTATTTTTTATTATTAGTAGTATTTTATATAAAATTAATGTGTGAAGATAATATGATTAAGATGTCTTTAACTAAGATTAATATCTTATGTATGGCTAATATACTAGGGATATGATATGCAAGAATTATATAATTGATTTTTTTAAGGCTTGATATACTATAGAAATAATATGCACATATGATGTACTTGAGATAACTGGTCAGTGATGATATGCCTATAAATTAAGATTTAGGTATGTTATGATGAAATGATATATATAAATAAAATAAAAATGAGATAAGACAATGAGATGAGATGAAGTCATATAAAATTATGATAATGGTCAGTTGAAAAAACTTGGATCTGTAAACATAAGGTAGATACAAAATGCAAAATATGAAATAACTATGAATATGAGAAAAATAGGTATGGGAATATGTATAAAGTAATGGGTCATGATGATAAAAAATGAATGTAAACATGTCTAGAAATGGACACAATCATGATTTTGCATCCATTCATACATTTTGCATGATTGCATATTTTTGTTATCAAATGTGTTGCCTTGTTCTTCACATGCTCTTATGTTTTTTTGTATATTATTATACAAATGTTATTTATTATTGTTAAATTATTATGGTTCATCATATTTTTGCATTAGTTTCAATATTATTGCTTACAATTAATAATTTACTTATTGAGCTATGAAAAACTCACTATAACCATATCTTTAATATAATGAGAGTTGGGAAATAGTGTGATAGAAAAATTTGATGAGATGTTTGATGTATGTTTTGTAATAATGTTTTTGTTATATACTATATTTTTTTAGAAATAGATGTATTTATTATTCATAATTTCTTTTGGAGATTATATAGATATACACATTTGTACTTATTTTGTGGTAAAATATAAATAAGTAGTCATTAAGTATTGAATTTCTCTAATTTATTTACTTTTGTAATATTCTAGTATGATGTTTCATATTCACTCCTCTATTGGGTTATTTTGGTGTCCAAAATTTTGCATTATACTTTGATTTGTATTAATTTGCATATGCTATTTTGTATAATAAGATTGTTGAACAAGCAAAATGCAACAAATTATTTCCATATTTTTTGTGGATCATGTTCATATTTGAAGTTATTTTGTAAGAGTTTCATCTTATTGAAGTTTTCTACAAAGCAAATTTTTCTACATTTTGGTTAAGTGTAAATTTTTTTCTATTTTGGGATTTTCTTTTGTACAAAAGCTAATTATTTACTAAATAATTCCCTAATCACCCTTTAGCATACCCTTAAGTTTAGTTTAAATTTTAGTAGCTTTATGATTTTATTTTAGCCATTGCTTTGCATTTTCAAGCTTTTTCATCGATTTTTACTTATCCCTTTGTCTTAACACTTCTATTTTTCTCAAAACCTACGGCAAAAATGACAATAATATAAGTCTTTCGCTGTCTTTTTAGCTTCATTGTTATCTTGTCTTGTGCTTAAGGTGAGGTTGGTCAACATGGCATAAGATTATGTTCACTATTCCTATTCTTAAGGTCAACTCATTAGAGTGCAATAATAGACGTTAGCAATAATTGTGGTGTCTTGGTTCAATTTTTTTTATGATTCTTTACTATGTATCGTAAATGATTTAGTTCATTAATGGTCTTCAAGAAAAACATCATCACTATTTTTTCTACTCTATAGATAACAAATCCTAAAACTAGTACAAACATAATGCACTTGCTTCCAAAAGTAGTCTATCATAATCATTCACATCAACCACAAAAGCCACTTTTTTTGTGAATAAAAGAGCAATCTTTTGCAAGGCCATTGTTTCCATGACGTTTTCATCAATGTTTGTTTCTCCTACAATAGTCTCTTTTCAAAAAGTAACTCACAATTTTTAGTATGTGTTTGCTCAACGAGTTGTAATAACCCAAAAGAGATACAAAATCTTACTTTTGTAATTCCATTCATAAGAGGAAGTTCATTAAGTATTATGGAAATTTCTTCCCTAGCCATATGTAAAGGCGAACAAAACTATTAGTAAATTCTCCCGAATATTTCATGAGTTTTTGGCAAAGAGTTTTCTTTGTCATATGAGCCTGATCAGAAGATCAAAACAGGAAAAAAAATATCGAATTCGATCACTAACTTGACTTCGGACGACCAACGTCGAAAACAGGCAGCCAATTTTGGGCGCCATGCAACCAGGGCCGGCACCCGACTACAAGCACGGTGCACGCTCCTGAATCGGGTGCCATGCATTGATTTTTCAAGTGAAGATTTTTGCCTCGATCATGCGCACATGTGACCAAGCGAACGGTCGTGCGATTGAGTGAGCGGAGGGTGCACATGAGCAAGGTATCTACACGTGCGGATAACAGGTTGATTTGCTCAAAATTTCAAAATTTGGCCAAAAGTAATTTTGTCTTTTTGTGATTTAAATATATATTAAATATTATATTCATGTCTCGTATAAAAGGGTAAAAATACAGAGTGAAGACAAAACTTTCAAAAGAGTTTTTTTAGAACCTTTTTAAAGAAATTTTTAAAAAAGAGAGAACTAAGTAGCAGCTTAGAAAAGAATTTAGAATAAATTCAAAAATATTGAGAGAATTTTCAGAAAATAATTTTTTTGGAGTTTTAAGAATCAATAAAAGTAAAAAATCTTTAAAAAAATTTTCTTAAAAAAATTATCCTTTTAGTGGCAAAAAGTATCCTCGTTCTTCTCATTCTATTGCTCATAGTCATTACACGTTTCTACTTTTACTGTGATTATTTTGAAAAGGGTTTGCTAGAACAAGACTGCAAATATATTAGAGCCACTTCAATATCCTAATTATATTAGGATGATTGGCCCCAAAATGCATGTTATCATCTTTCTCTATGAAACAATGGCCAAAACTTGTCTGAAGGTTTCAAGTATATACTTTCTCATCAAACTGAGAGGGAACTACTTAAGGTTTTTTTAATTGGATCTTGCGCTTAAATAAACTAGATCTTTTCCTTAATTAAGAAAGGAGTTTTTTTGTCTATCATTAAGAGGACACACTTTTAAAATCACAACCTCTTTAACATCAAGCAAGAAAGGTGCAAATTCTTGATATTTTATGTTAATTGTTTTAGTTATATTATAATATTCTAATCTTTTTGGTGAGGTATTATCACAATTCATTTAGATTTTTCCCTTATTCAGGGGGCCCTTCTCACTTAGTCGCCTGCCCAAACATTGTTCTCATACAGCATGTTTAATGACGAAGTTCTCATGGAATTTAAGCCAAGTTTACAACTAAAAGATATCTCACTATCTTAAGACTCGTGACTCTATTAATAAAACTTAGGATGCTATGTTAATTATTTTAACTCTATTATAACATTGTAATTTTCTTGATGTGGTATTGTCCTTATTAATTTAGGTTCCCATGCTAGTATGTTTAATCATGAAATTCTCATAAGATCCAAGCCATGTTTGTCTTCAAAAGATATATTATCATTTTAAGGTTTATGAATTTACTTATAAATCTCAAGATATTTTCTCTTATAATCGATATAGGAGTATTCATCATTATACCCCTTTGGCTAGATGCCTATCAAGAATTATCCCTTGTTTGATTATTTCTCTTTAAGACATCACTCAGCGATCACTCCCAATCATTTTTAATCCTAGGTGTTACTAGCTTATTAGCTTTTGCTTAGTTTATCCTCATATTATATTAGATTCAAAAAGATACTATTCTAATACTATATTATATAATTCTAACCTTCTTGGAGATATTATCCTAATCCAATCTAGTTTGGTCCATCTAGGGATCCTTTTTCATTTGGTCATACACCTCAAAGTTCTTATGGGATCCCGTCTATGTTTGACCCCAAAAGGAATCTCATAATTTTGACTCATGATTTCACTTAATAAAACTTAAAATCTTCCTTCTTATAATTAACATAAAAATATTCATCTTCTCTAATTAGAAGCTTTTTCGAAGCTATTCTTTATTTGATGAGTACTTAATGAGACATCACCCAATGATCACTCGCTGTCATCTTTGGTCCTATGTGTTACATTTATCTTCTTAGATATTCATGGGCATAACTAGGATGTAGGATTTACAAACAAATAATTGCTTGAAGCTAAAATTACAAGGAAGACACCAGTCACCATCTCTTAGTTTCTAAACATGAAATAGAATGATATTTAAAGTTAAAACATTAATTGTTTGGAACTTATAAGAGAAAAGTGCATGCATGGTATAGTGGATGAGAAAATGTAAGACATTTTCTTCATGAAACACTAGTCAAAATGCCAAATTTAAAGTGACATGGATAGCCTATGTTGAATTGCTAGAGTTCAAGAAAAAAGAATCTAATCGATTAGGTTTCAAATTTTCATACAAACTACAATATGTTTAGTAAGCAATCCTTGTTTGATATAACACAATGATCATTTCAAGAAACCTTGATCAATGCTGAAGTTCTAACGCATATTATTCTTATCATTTACGAAGTTATAAACCATGCATTTTTGCATTATCATGAATGGTTATCAATCTTTTTACCTTAAATTGTAGCTAATATTATAAGCTATTTGTTAATCTTGCTGCTGATAATCCACCTTTGGATAGCAACTTCTAAAATGAAGTTATAGTAATTAAGACCATCTCAAATTCTCAAATTAAGAGAGCTCTCATTGATATGGCAAATTCCATTAATATCTTCCTTGGGTCAACATTTGACCAAATGGGCATTTATCAATAATGCATTAAGAAGAAGAAGGCCACACCTAGTATGAATTTTTTTGAGAAAGGATGGATTAGAAGGACATAATTGCTTTGATGATGACCAAGGGAAGGTGAGTCAATAAGGTCACATATATCATAGATTTCACCATTGTATGAGCATCGTCAACATACAATATGATCTCGAGAAGAAAAATGCTTAACTAATTCAGTGTCATGGATTTGAAAATCCATGTTGGAAAATCAAAGGATATAGTTGTAAAAGATTTTTAAAGCAATCAAATTATGTTAATTAAGCATATTAAGTCTTAAAATTTATTTTTATTAAGGTGAATAGTATAAAGAGATGGAACATCTATAGGAGCCTATGACAAACAAGCCATTTTATGGTAAGAATAGCACACATATCATGTTTCTAAGTTCAACTCTTAATGAATCAAGGAGGGACAAAGCAATGATTCTCCTATGAAAGACATAACTTGATGTTGAATTCATTCCCGTAAAACTAGATTTAATTTGAAATGCTAATATTGTTGAACTTATAATTGATATATGATTATATGTGATATCAAGCTTAATAGGACTTTTCTTATGAAGCTCATGCATATCTATATATTATTTCTTTCTTTTTTAAATGAAAGGAATTCCTATATAAACAAACTTAAGTTTTCTAAATGACGACTTTATTTTTCTTCATTTGAAATTAAAAAGGGCTCAATAAACTTGTTACTCAATTATCTATTATTATGACATGTTTAAGTTTTAGGGTTAAGCCTACATCTAGGAACCTTTTTATGTCATAACTTATTATTTTGAGCCTAAAATCAATTAGAAATTGATTAAGAAAATTTTAAAATAGTTATAAAATTTAAATTGATTCTTTAGTAATTGTCATTTTCTTGTTAATTCATTTAGGATTATATATTAGTTTATAACTTACATCAAGTCAAATTAACATCAAATAAAGTCAATTGAAACCAAATTATATTATAGGAGATACCACTCTAATAAAACATAAAAACATGATCCAATCTTACAATTTTAAGATATTGCCCTCATTTGGTCATTTCATATCACTTAAAAGGGTTTTGTCCCTAAAGATATTTTTGCATATTAAAACTAATGTCTCATATATAAAGATTAAAATCATTCCCTTTATGGTTGATATAAGATAATGTCTCCAATTACATTACTTAAGCACATTAAGTCTTAACTTTTATTTCTATTAATGAGAACAATCTAAGGAGATGGAACCTGTATAGATGCCTATGATAATTATGCCACTTTATGATAAGAATGACACACATACCATGTTTTAAAATTAAACTCTTGATAAAAGGAGGGCTAATACAATGATTCTCCTAAGGAAAGTCATAACTTCATGTCAAATCAATGGTTTACCAATTTAAAAATAGATTTACAACCATGAAAAAGATAAAATTGTCAAATGGAAAGATTTGCATCAATGGAAAAATTTGCATCAAGTAAAGATAAATAAAAGAAAAAAAAAACACTTTAAACTTAACAAAAGTGTAAAATTTTGCAATTGAAAGGTACCTAAAAATATCTTGACATATGGTATGACAACAATAAGCCACTCAAAATAATCATGTTTATCTTTTTTAATTAGAAGAGCAAAAGGATAACTATGTTTGAGATTGAAAAATTGCTCAAATATGATATTATCAAAGAAGCTGAGCATCTATAATGACTAGCCAATATAGTATTAACCAACAAAAGCAAAACAAAGTGAAAGATGTGTGTCAATTATATAGATTCCAATTGGGCATATCCTAAAGGCTTCTAAGACCTACTTCATAAATGCATTTGTGGATTCATCATCCAAATTTTCATTGATAAGATCTTGAATTTTTTTATTTTTTTTGATTCTTATGGAGAAACATGAATTAGAGAAGATGATGTCATTCATCATATATTTGTTATAAATGATGGCGTACTTAAAACCCAAACATCTTCATAACATCAAAGTGTGTGTAGACGACATCATGGTGAAGAGTTCTAGAGTAGAAAATAATCATTAGTATCTATAAGAAACTTTTGATATGTAACAAAAATATCATATTTAGCTCAATCCCCTTAAATGCATATTTGGAGCATCCTTTGGAAAGAATTTAGGTTACCTATTTTCTAGTAAAGGAGTAATATACAATCTAGATAAGATCAGAACAAGCATCAATATTTCATTACCAAAATCAATCAAGGATATTCAAAAGTTAGTGGGCCATATAATTGTACTAAGATACTTTGCATCAAAGTAAGTGGACAAATGTTTGCTATTCTTCAAAGTCCTTCGATAAAAAATGCATAAGTAGACAAAAGAGGGTAAAGGAATCTTAGCACTAAAGGACAATCTGGTGAGATTTTCCCAAGGGAAATAAAATCTCTAACTATACCTTAGTTCAAATAATAAAGTTATTAAGACCATACTAGTATGAGAAGAGCGTAATCTGTAGATTCTTAAATATAATTTGAACTATGTGTTGAGGGGCTCATGCACTAGATATCCAATCCAAAAAGGTTAAACAAAGCATTGGTAGTGGCAACTATGAAGTCATAGACTTTTTTAAGTTCACACCATTAAGCTTGTAAGAAATCAACACTTGAAGAAGCTTCGTCATATGTCAACAATTTGTAAGGGATTGTAGAAGAAAGAAGTTAGGCTTAGTGAGTATGATATTGATCCCAAGACAATAATAAAAGCCTTGACATTAGGCTATTTTGTTGCAAAACTTGCTACCTCTTTCTTACTTTCCAAAGTAGGTCAGGAGCAATAGTGGATACTTTTAATGAATGGAGCATCTTTAGAGAGGCATGCCATAGCTAGAAATATGTGGAGAGTCTTATCTACATTACCTTGAAGAATTATGTGAAGTTCTTTTATCCAATAACTAATTAGAGTCTAAAGCATCATTAGAAGGATTAGAATATGCCCAGAGACTTATGTCAATAGATCCAAGCATTCAATGTTTCATGCTTGTTAATCATTCATGTAAACTGAGAATTAAAGATTAAAGTGAGATATTCACAAAGTATGTAACTATGATAAAATTACGTCTTCTTTTCAAATCTACAAGCAAAAAAATTAATTAGCAAATAAATTGGTCAATAGAATCCTAAAATTACATGGAATAGAGGTGATATAACCCTTGATTTATGCTTGTTATAATGAATTAATCATCACTCAAGTTGAAGACAAAAATTTATCCTATAATGCTACAAATGCTTAAAAGACATAAAGGAAGAGTATATGATGCATATTAGTTGAAAATCGGTTGTGTTGTTCATTAATCTTTAGCTCTATACTCAAGTATTTGATGTTATCAAAAGCTCAAGAGTTATTTGAAATTGTTCATGCTAGATATTGTGAAAGTTGCTCCAAAAGACAATTCTCATAATTAGGAAGAGATTTTATTAACAAAATATTAAAAGCCAACAATTGTGTTGTATAGTTAGTAAAAGCCAGCATGACTAAAGATGGTTTAGATCATATCATTGGATGACTAGATGATGCTAATTGCATCATGATATGAAATAAATGCCTTAGGAAATTTAACTAACATTATTAAGTAGTTGGCCAATTATATAGTGATTTGAAATAACTACATCATGCAAATATCCAACCATACAAGTAGTTAGATCAAGCTATCTTGTCTAGTTGATTAGATTGCATTGAACAATCAATTCAAGTTTTGGAAACGAACCTCCTGCTTTGTATGATATTCAATTATCAACTCCATATAAAGGGCTTTTAGTAGTTCTAATAAGTAGGAATAAACATTTTTTTCAAACTTCTTGCAATGCTTTAAGCTATCTATGGAGTTTAGCAATTTTCTACTCTAGTTCTCTCTTGTGTGGCTCAAGAGACTCTTTACCTTTTGTGACGTGAAGTTGCTAAAAGGTGCATAACCAAGCTTGGAAGATCATGTCTAATGATCTTTAGAGAGTAAGTGCAATTCTAGATCACTTTAAGGGGTTTAAGTGGGGTAAATTCTAATTTTTGCACTTGTTTAAAGCAAGTTCTTTGTTCTTGTAGCTTTTGTTTGTTTGTTTTTGGAATAAAGAATTGACATAGCGGAAAAAAAACCAAATAAACTAAAGAAACTTTGTAGAATTAATCTTCAATGTGAAATAAATGGTTCATTTACAATATTTTCACTGGTTTGAATTTCAATTGAGAGTTTAAAAAAGATTATAAAAATTTGTTATAAATACAAATAACACTCTTCACATTTTGCTTGAAATCTAGAATTAAAGAGTTCCAAATAACTATGAAAGTGGCTAAGTTTGCAACAATTTTTCTTTTTAGTGTATATGACATCCTAAAATTATAAAAAACTATTTAAATTATTATTTTGAGATTTAATATTTAACAAGAATTGAAATTAAAGAAACCATCATTTTGGGGACTTGAGGGAGAAAATTTTAATCATCCTCTAAAATAAGAAAATATATTTATTGATAATTTTTATGATTATTATAAATTTTTAAGAATTTAATTAATTTTTTCAAAAAATTATAAATCATTGAAAAATGGAGTATGACATTTCAAAGATGGGATATGAGTTGTAAAAATAAATACACAAATTATTAAGAACTCAAATATATCAAGTTGGTTTGAAATTTTTTAGATGTTAAAGCAAAGGATCAGAACTTATATGATTAACTAATCAATGAAGTTGTAAGCATTCAAAAATTTAATAAATTATTAAAATATTAAATAAACTAAAAAAATTATAAATATGAATTGGGGCATAAAGATTATGAAGACGTTCAATATAAAAATGTTTCAACATGAAGAGGTGCTATGATCTTAAAATCACCGGCATAATGATTTTAAAAAAAGTAATTTTTTATAGATTTTTAGATTAAAAATTATTTAAAATGTCAAACAATGTCAAAAGAATACAAAAAAAATTGAAGCCGGATAGAACACTTCATTAAGAGTCATAAAAAAACTAGTTGATAAATTTAAATGTTAAATAGATTAGAAAATTTATAAAATTTCACTAAACATAAGATTTAATGTATAGGTTTAATTAAAAAAATTAATTAGTCCTTAATCGCTAATGCCATACGCAATAGCAGAGGGATTTGAAAATGTGTGGTTAGCCATTGAAGCTCAGGAGAATGTTTCCGCGGTTAAAGGGTCAGCATATGGAAGGTCAGCTCGAGATGAGATAGTTGTGAGCATCTTTGCGATTCCATTTTGCCAAAGTGATGGTAAAGGAGAAGAGCCACAAGAGGGTTTACAAAAAGGGAATTTTAAGGGTAACTATTAGAATTTAAGGAATTAAGAGAGGGAAATTGATGGATAGTCAAATGAGAGAGATAGACTAGAGAAAAGGGAGTCCTTAGGGATTTTGGGAAAAGCATTGATAGAGCTACAGTGTAAAAGCAAAAAAGGAGGCGAAGACCACAGCTTCTTCAGCAAACAAATAAGCTAAAGAGGAATTCAATTTTAGAAAAAAGGGCACAATCGTAAAGAAGATTAATCCAAGGGCATAACTATCACATATGGTAAAATGAGTCTTTGATCTTTTTTTCTTTAATATAGCATAATTCTTGGAGTTGCTATTTAAGATAATTTAATCTCTCTATACCTTGAAACTATGATACGTATTCACCAATCTTATTTGTGCCTTACACGATGGATGGAAAAGGTTGAATAACACAAATCTTAAGGCTTTACCTTCAAGATCATTTTCATTTTTTGCTCTTTCTTGATAAAGCATTCACTCTATTTCAATGATTTTATTTAGATAATCTCCTTCATAAAATATTTTAATGTTTAGAGTTATCTCCATTTCATGCAATATTTATTTGTCATTATAATCCTTTACATCAAAGATTATTGAAGAGCCATCCAAGTCTTGAAACATCATTATGATTTGGAGTATGTTGCCCTTGATGAAACCCATTTTTGTCAATAACCTTACCCCCTTGCTTTAGTTCATTCCTCAAGATGGGAAATGTTAGAGTCATCTTTATATGCTGTCTTCTCCATCCATATAGGTGCTTTCATGTGGTTCTCCTATTGTTTAACATCACATTGAATAATACAGACTTGTTGCAAAGCCCCTTAGATTGCAACATCTAAGAAAACTTTTGCTTCTTCAACCTCCTTTGGCCCATCAAGAGGGATTCCTCTTTTGTCTTTTCTTTAGAAGCATCTATGTCCAAAATGACCTTCTTGTTCATCCCTCTAATATCTACCTACTCTTATTATAATTATTCCTCCTTAACATGCAAGTGTGAAGTTCTTTACTTTGCTTCTTTCTCTTCCTCTCATGTTAACTGTCTCTTACTTATTAACCTCTATGTTGTTTGCTTTTTTGACACTTCTACTTCATTGACACAAAATAGAGTCAAAATATTCTGCCTTGCATTCATCAACATATGATCAGTATATCATATTATACTTGTTTGTATGTATCATTATAGAAGTACCTACTCATGCTTGTGCAACTTTATTTGGAGTTGATCACCATGTCTTTTATTTTAATATATATAGTTCACATCATATTCTTTATTTCCTTTAACAATTCTAAAACCTCTTAAAATGTCCTAATCTATTATTATTGGAACCCACCTAGTGACATTCCTTGTAAAAATGAAATAGTTATTAATCTTATACTCTTAATAGAAATTTAACTTGTCTGAGAATACAAATTTGTTTGTGGCCTCTCTCAAGCATATTTTCCCTTGATATTATCACATGCCCTCAAACTTGTATAATACTTTAAAAAGATTTATGCTTCAATTGAGTACTCTTAAAAAATTTTCTAATCATGATTATCAATTTAAGATTGAGTATACATAGATAGGCTGAAGAAGTCAAGAGTTCTCTCTAATAAATAGATAGGTGGAAAAGCTAGGTGAATTGGCATAAATGATGCCAAAATGTATTATATATTGCCCTTTATGTTATTTGATTTCACTTTCCTTTATTTCAAGGTAATCCTTCCTCATTATACTAATACCTTATTCATTCTAGGTAGAGAAGTCATTGACAAAAGAAATTAAATTGATCTTTCCAACCCCATAATCACAATGAGTAGAGAATGATGAAAGAAATAAGCTAATGTTTTTCATCTTATAGAAAAAGATAATGGAGGCATGGAGATAAAGATGCACAAAAAGGAAAGAACCAAACTAAATGAAGGACTTTCGTATATTCCTTATGACAATGAATCAAATTAGGAGAAGTTATATCAAAAATGACGTCATATACCATACACTATTAATTCATCGGTGCGACACTTGAGAAATTGTTTGTGGGGGTAAAACACTCCATTAGTAAAGCATTTATTGTTGACATGAAGGTAATCATAACACTTGCTTCATTTGATTTTCTCTCTTATTATATTTGGACCCATATAATTCCAACATAAAAATTCTTAATATACTTGAAAATGGATCTTGTAAGAAACATATTACACTTAGAAAGAAATCACTAAAATAGAAGAAAATTTTATTTTCATAATCAACAAACAAGAATTTAGAAATGCATTAGGTCCTCAACGATGACACTTCTCTTTAATATGTGAGGATTGAGAACAGAATTCTCCTGTCTATAATTATTTTTGCAAAGGATAAGGCCATTCATGTTATTGTTGAGAGTGTGAGGTCTCATCATCAAGTTGAAGCAACCTCATGAACCATGCCACATCATATTTATCTCCCAATGGCGTTTTCACTGAAATGGAGTTGGAACTTTGGTGCTTTCAAATGAGTGCTTATGTTGAAGACGTAATCCCCATTCTTAAAGTTATTGCATAAAAAACCATGATTATATTGCCTTTCCACTATTCTTGAAGCAACCTTTGTCGCTTGGACAAACTTTTTGGCTTTTTAACTCTCTAATTGTCATCAACTAAGAGCACAGTTGATGTGGAATAGGAAGTGATTGGAATGTTTTAGTCACACATAATGTAAAAGAACATCATCACCATGCTCTAATACCAATTAATAAATATAGAGGATTTAGAAATGAATGGTAATAGAGATGCACCACTCCATAAATCACAAAAATTGCCAACGTTTCACATAAGAAACTGATTTTAATAATTTTTTGAAATCTAGAGTGAAAACAACCCTTTGTGTGTACAATTTAATTGGCCACAAAAACTAGTGAATTCCTAAAATTATTAAAATATCAAAATTGTATTACTATAGGTCAAAAGTAGTTTCTCAAAATTTTGTGCAATATTGAATTTGTTTGGATGATAAAAATTGTCTCTTACTAAACAAGAATTATCCTGATCTACTTTTGGAAAGCATGGGTAGGGCTAGTGATAGTGATCAAAGGAGGAGAAATAATAAGACAATTGAGTTACAAAGTTGTGGAGATTAATGAAGATACGCCACACCGAATTTCATAACAATTAAAGTGCTCTAGATGAGTTAAAACACAAAAATAGTCATCCAAGTTTTTATTTCACAATGACAATTTCGTGTTCAAGCCAATCAAACCACAATAAATAAGTCAATTCACTCAAAGTGATGAACATAAAGGTTTTGAAGAAATGAAGAGCTTTAAATCAAGTAATTTTCAGGTTGTTTTTTAGTTCATTTGATCTTACAAAACAAAGAAGAACAACGACTTCATACTATTAATCATCCAACACAAATTTTGCTTTGAGCCGCAAAGACAAAATGTATGTCACAATAAATTGAAAAAAAAAACCTAAAATGAGCTCCACTGATGATAAACCAGAATATTGCACTATGGGATCTTTGCTATTACATAGAAGTTTGGGGTTTGATCTCTTTCCTAATATACAATATTCCATTAATTAAGTAAAAAATAGATTCCACAAATTCGACCTTATAAGGGATTGTAAAAACCCACTAAAGCATAAGACTAAAAAAAACTCCTTGCAACTTCATTTTTTTTGGAGTTTAAAAGAAAATTATACACCTAAAACTATATAAAACTACAACCTAGCAACTTCTCAACATAAATATCCCAAATAGTGTACTAAATCAATTTGAACTATTCACCTTAGTCATTCCAATGACCACACAAGGTAGTTTAAGTAGTTTGTCAACTTTTTATAACCAAACTACTAGTTTGATTGTCATGATCATTGATGTTATAGTTGATCTGACATGATTCTCTATGCATCCTAATAAGTAAAATAACCAATGATCCTAATTAGAAAACTCCCATTGATAAAAAAAAATAATAAAATAGAAGTACATAATATATTAAACAACTTGGTTACAAGAAATGGTTATGAAGAGCACCACTTTTAAAGTATATGTTACTTCTTTTAAGGTGGGTATTAATCTCGATCATAGGATAAAGCAATAAAAGCATCATCTAGATCTCAAATAGGACATTGTACTTTGATAAGAATGTCTAGTTATGTCCTAGACAAGAATAGTAGCTTAAGATATACCAATTATGCTAGTAGTAATAATTCAATATCTAAAGTAGAATATAACGACTTTGATTTGACCATATGAAGTAAAAAATCAATATGGCATAAATCCTATGGTACTGTACTTCAAATGAAACACCTAGAGAATTTAAATATAAACAACTAATCTTTACAATTTTCTCCATTCCTTTTGAAATATAGGTGTTTCCAGATAAGATCTCAATATAAATAAACAACTTATTTTATAATATGAATAAAAATATAAAATCAAATAATTATTTCGTATAGTAGTTCCATTGAAAAGTATAATATATAATATTGCATATATGAATTCCTAAATGATATGAAATTTCTTAAAAATGTTTCCGGCATAAAGGTTCTTTTCAAACCTATTGTATGTAAACTACTGTAATTATCCACTCAAGCCAATGCAAGAAAAATCGTGAACTAAATATGAGCAACTTTTATATTGAGCAAAAATTTCATTAATATGGCATATCCATATCTTGATTGATTTAGTAATTAAGGTTTCTTGTGCTTATAGAATACTTAGGTACACAATTCTTTATCATGTATCTTCAACATCAAGAAATCTTTCAATAGATCCTATTCAAACTAATGTTGACGAAGCAATATGCCTATCAAATCTTTCCATGCTCGAATTACAAAATATCATGATCATTTCAAGTTAGTAAACAACTTATCCCCACAATTCAAAAAAAAAAATTAAATTTGATCATATATAAATATCAAAAGTCATAGTTGGCAATTGATAAGGTGGTAAGGAAGAGAAAGAATAAAAGAGAGAAATGAGCCTGATCCCTAATGAGGGAAGGCTGCACAACACAAGTTTTCATTGACATCAGAAGGTTAGTGAAATTCACTCTTCATCAATGTTAGATTTAAGTAAAAGCACCTATCAAAACATTTCCTTTCGCTGCATTCACTTGTTGTTTCCAGTTTAAAATTCTTTTTATATAGCCAAGCTCTTAGCAATTGGTAGAGAAAAATAAGAAAATGAGTTTTCTTTCTTTAAGATATAGTTTTCCTTACTGCATCTTTTTTTTTTTTGTCCAATTCTTTTTCTTTCAAGAAAGCAATGCTTCATCTTCACTTTTCCAAATTGAATGAGAGAAGAATGTTCGAAGGCTTTAACAAGGTAAGTTGATTGGCCAAATCTAGAATACATCATGAACAAAATGTGCTGCCGAGTCAAACCGAGAGGAAACTGCCTAAACTTAGAGTTTTAGAAAATAGTCTGAAATACGGAGATTATCTAAGTAAGAATAAACATATCTTTGTGGAATACTCTTTCAAAATTAGCCTATAAATCACTAATATATTTTAATGTTTTGAAATAAACAAAGTTATGTCAAGTTACCTCTTTAAGGCAAATTGTGCATTTAAGAATCTGCATTAACTCAACTCGTCGGTATTCTCTAGAGTTTATTTTGAAGCTATCCTATGATCTCACTAAGGGCTTTTATTGCTATTTTAAAATAATTTTGAGAGACCAATAAAGACTTTGAGGATAGATAAGGGTTTGGAAATCAAATCCAAGAGTTTGAATGGAAAAGAGATTTGATTGTAACTTAAGAATACTTTAGTACAAATGAGGAGGTGATTGGTATTTATAAGAATTCTATCTTAATTCTAAAAACTTTTATCTAAATCTCTTAAGACTTTTCTAAAACTTAGGTTATCTAGAATTCTTTACTAAGTTCTTGATACTTCTAGTACATTTTATATAATTCTAGGTTAATCTTTGATGTTTTAGAAGATTCTAGAAAATTGAATAGAATTCTAGTTAAATATATCATACTTTAACACTCTTCCTTGATCCCTTTTTTGAATTCTAGAATATTATACTATCTCGAGGAGAATGCTTAAATCGATATAATTCATTTTTTAATTTAATAAACTTATTTTCTTATCTTTGAACCACAAATTTTGGTAGTTGCTCCATGTAAATATCTTTGTCCAAGTACAAATTCAAGAATGCTGACTCGACATCCAATTGGAAGATGCACCAACCTTTTTGTACTACTATAACTATCAAAGTTCGAATGGCATCTAATTTGGAAACTGGTGCAAATTTGTCGTTGTAGTCTACTCCACATAGTTGAGAGTAGCCTTTTGCGACCAATCCAGGTTTAGTTTGTCTTTTGATGTAGTATAACAAGCACATAAAAGTACCCCTCTTAACTTTAGATGTAGCATAGCAACCATAAAATAGATTATCAACTTTTTTACTTACCTTTAGTATAGTTAGTTTAATGCTTTTCTTAAATTGATAATCTTTTTCCAAATAATCAAATTTCTTGTAATTCTGATAATCTGGCTTCCCTTCATGCAATCAATTCTCATCTAGATGGCTCATCTTCTTACATATATAGGAAAATATTTTTCTTTTTCTCCATAATTCTCTCTATTTTTTAACTTATTTCTAGAGTTTTCTTGAAAACTATCATTATATCTTGATTTCTAAGATATCGAATTTAGCTTTGTTTGAAAGGCATTTTCAAATGTGTTTTCATTATGTCTAATTAGTCTTTTTTCCATAAACCTTTGGAGAGTCAACTAATTATGTGACATATAGAGTAGTTAAATCCTTTGTTTCTTCAATAGTTGTCACTATTGAAATATATTTTTTTGGTGATATTAATTAATATTTTCTATACTATTCTTTTGTCCAAAATAATTTTTCCATAAACTCTCATTTGTGTAACTATTTCATTTACCCTTGCATTAAAATTCTTAATGATCTCAAAATCTTTTATCTTGATATTTTCTAGACCTCTCCTTAGAGTTTGGAGTTACACAATACATACCTTTTGACTTCCTTAAAACTCCTCCTTAAAATGTATCCCATGCTTCATATGTCCAACTCCATAGATCCTTGAAAAAAAATCATATCTTCCACTGCAATTGAATATTGTAAAGAATCCTCTAATCTTTCTCTTGTTCTTCCTTCAATTGCTTTAGTTTTTTTTTGATGTAGTATAGATGTATCTTATGATAGAGTAACCCGTTTTCTATAAATATCCAATAAACCTTGGAATAAAAAATAGGACTTCATTTTGATAAATTAGTAATCATAGTTTTCTCTTGAAAAATTTGGAAGGAAACTTAGCTAGAATTGATGGAAGCCAAATTGAGGAATCAAAGTACTCCCAATGTATGACCAAATGTAGCTCTGATATCATTTTTAGATAATTTTGAGAAATCAATAAAAACTTTAATAATGGATGTGGGTTTGGAGATCAAATATAAGAGTTTGAAGAAGAAGAAGAGGCTTGATTTTAACTTAAGCATACTTTGTTACAGTTCTAATTCTTTTTTAGAAACTTTTATCCAAATCTATTATGATTTCTCTAAAACTTAGGTTATCTAAAATATTCTACTTTCTTGATACTTTTAGTACATTGCACATAATTCTAGAGTAATCTAAGAACTATTAGAACATTATAGAAAATTCATGAGAATTCTAATTATTTTTTAATAATTATTATTAGAGTTAATACATTGTGTAAGACGTCCAAATTCCATTTATGAATTGATTAAGAAATTCAACACCAAGGCAAGACAAAACAAACTACTTAATTAATCTCTTGCAAACAACAAATACTTGCCGCCAAGGCAAGTTATTTTTTCTTAAGGAAGAGGATATCTGATAGCTTTATTACCCTATAAATAATCAAGAAATCCAAAGCACCAGTACTGAAATGATGTCTTTTACAATTGAGAATAATCTCACCATAAGAGAAGAAATAGAACTTCAAATTCCAACCTTATTATGAAAGAGTAAAGATCAAAGACTTTATATTATAAAGGCTAAGTAGAACTTACTTCTCTACCCACCTTTATTAAATGGTGTGCTTTGAGATGGTGGTGTTTGTTGTGTCCTTACTACCATTCACTTATACACTTTAATGGTACTCAGATAAATTACATATATGGATGATAATCAAGTTCTTATTCATCTTGTTGTAGTTTAGAGCATTTCTCCATATGTTGTTCTCTTTACAATGAGGATGAGGAACAATTTCTATTGATTCTAACAGTGCTCAAGAACTTACATAGCCTCGTCTTATGCGTGTGGCAAGAAGTACAAGCAAAACAATGGAATTAAATCACTGAATTTGAATTCAATCATGCCGTAAGACAAGCCTCCTTTCACCCATGCTAATTTCTTCTCTTGGAGATCATATATTGTTGTCCACACTGCTATTTCAAAGAGCACAACCACTAATTGTATACCCATTAATAATTTGTTTGTGACTATTGCCCAAAAGTCACCAACTTCTTCCTACAATATTACTCCCAAGCAGGGCCCCTCCTCTCTCCATTATAAAGTAGCTCGTTCAGTCATCTCTTGATTCATCTCTCACCAATCCCTTCACAGTATGATTGGGTTTGGTGTGGTTGGTTGGGACTTGTCTTGTGCTTTTTCTAAGTATCATGGTCTATGTTTGTTCTCATTTTGTGAATACTTTCTAGTGTTGTTTGGACATCTAGATTGGTGTGTCTTGTGCTACTTTCATGCTTGGTATACTAGTAGAATAAGGGGTTGTTTCTCTATTAATTATGTTTACTAAACTCAATTAGTTTAATCAATTATTAGATTTTGGCTAAGGTTGCCACTATGGCTTATCCCCTAATGTTACTTTAAGGTTCAAGGTGCTTCTTTGTTTATATTATGGTGGATTAAATGACAATATCATGTGGAATACTAAGAGTGTTTAGTGGAGATGATTTTAAAGAAAATAACAAGTTTTTAAAAGATATTGCCAAATAAAGCAAAGGTATAAGAAAAAAAATTTTCCTATAGCAAAAAATATGTCAAAATAAATTAATGGTTTCTTATGCGTTAAACAAAACAAGTATTTGTTACAAGAGAATTTGCACAAGAAATGTTAAACAAACCATGTGCTAAGATAAACATAAGAATATGAATTTCATCTCATCTCCAACTTTGGCTTTGGAAAGTTAAAAAAAAAAAAATCAACTGAAAGTATTGATTGAATAATTCTAGAAATAATAAAATCCACGATATATGCAAAGTTTAGCATTCCATGACTGCAAAGCCAAACAACTCTAGAACTCAAACTGTTAGAACACAAAGGAGCAAGAAATTCAAAGATATTAGTTAATAAAGGAAGCGTAACACTAAAGCTTTTCTTGCAGCAAAACCTTAGTGTTATGCCATTAAATTAATTGCTTAACATGTGTTAAAGATGCAAGATAACAAGTATTTATTATAGAAAATGATGATCTTCACAAGAAATATTGAAGTTTCCAGTATATTAATACGAGCATTCAACCACAATTGTCATCTCACTTTCTTTATATTTAGCTCTAAAAAAAAGTAGGACAATATCTAAGAGCATTAATCACAAAACAATTATGGTTAAAATAAATCAAATGTGAGTATAAATTGAAGAAAGGTACAACTAGCAAAATAAGTGGTATGAACACGATTTAACATTTCATGACTAAATTAAAGCCAATAACTCAAGAATAATACTCAAATAGAAAATCATCAAGTAATAAAGCTCACAAAGATAATTGATAGAGAAGAATAAAGGCAACTTAGTGGCACTCACATCACTAGATTCATATCGATGACCAAAATCCCAAAGAACTTAGTCTTGGTTTAAACCTTTGCACTCCATTACAAAAAGAAGCATAAAATTTCATAAACGACTTGTTAAAAGTCACACAGCCCAACTCCCAAGTTCTTTTATTGACAATGTACACCCAAATAAAAAATGTAGCAAGTTTGTTTGAGGCAATCAATACGGACCACTCATGACAATGTTTAGATTGCCTAAGACAATAGCTTGACATCAAATTGCTACAAAATATGACAACGACATAGAAGTTGCTTTGTAGTCACTATACCGATTGCTTGGTATACTTTGAGGATCGTAAAAGGCAATCTTAGGCCAATTAGGGCTTAAAAAATAGCTCAATATGATAATTTTTGTCTCTCAATTGGCCTAATAGGTGTAGAATTGTTGTCAAACATGTGGTGCATCTTGAGCACCAATTCACAAAGTCTTTGGGTTTCATGACTTGGTTTGATTGATAACTTATGTATTTTATCTTAGTTACAATAGGGAAATTTTTTATGTGCTGACTTCTCCCTCAAGCATTGTAAATTTTTAAATTGTTTTAGGTCCATATCCTTTTTCTCTAGTTTTAAGAGTTTGATCTTTTGTATGAGTGGAACTCTTGGATAAAGAAATAAAGAGTCAAACAAATGCCCTAAGCTTTCATCAAAAAATAAAAATAAAAACAATGCTATGGATGATTGATTGCTTGGTTGACTTAATATTTATTCACTTGGCTTGTTTCTTTCTATCATCCTTGATTAAACACCATCCACCTTCTCATAAGCACAATTTACACTCGAATTACATGTGGGAGGTGTTCGAACTCAAGATCTTAGCAACAACATCCTAGATCACTACCAACAATGTTTATTGAGACCATGCCATGACTTGTTATTGTAATAAAAATCGTATATCTTAAACTCCACTTTTTTTTTATGAAACCAAAAATTTATTGTATATGAAAGTATTACAACCTGTGGAGGGCTCAATTTGATGAAATCGCAATTGACCACTTAGCTTTAAAAAATATGCTGATGACAAATGTGTTTGTAGAGTGGTACAACAACACAATAGTAGTTTTGAAGCATCTTGTTGTATGTAATTAACAAACAAAATCAAAAATCATTTTTATCTTTTTTAAGAGAGCCAACATAAAGACTTGACAAAATATATCAATGTTGTAGCATTTTATTAAAAATAGTTGAAATGTAATAGTAAAAAAAAATTATCTTTGATTCCAAGTTTTATATCCTTTTATAAGGTTGCATGGTATGACTTTTTTTGACAATTTATTCTCGTCATAAACTTTTACAATAATTTTGTACCTTCACATACTATTTTGAATAATGGATATCTCTCTAAGCTTAGTGACTCGTTTCATAATGTAATAATGATAGAAATCTTTTCGACCATTGACGCGAGGCTTTCCTTTGTAACAATTTTTGTCAAGGATATTGCTTGCTCCTTCCCTAATAATATTGCTTTGGACATAAATGGTGACAAAACTGAACAAGAGGTTCTTTATGATTGCAAAACAAAATTGTAAACCAAACTTGTACTCTCAAAATAAAAATTGTATAAACTCAAATGCCTATTACCTAAAGCTTCATAGATGTTGCTTCCTCCATCAAGCCAAGGAGCTAAATGAGAGACCTTCCTTATCTAGTTTGGGCATATTCTATAGCCAAGACACCATTAATGAATCTATTTCAAGTCAACTTGATGTAGTTACACTATGGCATCTATCATATCATTTCCAAATATGATATTACTGTTATAATTAAATCCAATAGTTTTGAGGATATAGTCATTCTAGCTCAAGAGGAAAACATCCACTTTTGTAAGTCTCTTAGAATTTCACGTTATTAACTCTTAAGAGATTCATTTATCACCATTTCACCCAACTTGTTGCTAAACAACTTATGTCAACCTCATGTTTTTTGTCATCATCCAAAAACCTTGCAACCCTTTTATCACATTGCTCACAAGTTCACTTAAACAAATCCTTTTAAACCACTCACTATAATTGAAGCAAATTTGTCATCTATTGCAAGCCATCCAAAATCGAATATGTTTGTCTCTAACTCCATCCAATAGATCCATCCCAACATTCACACATGCCCAACCATCCCCTCATAATGATAATCGTCATCCAACTTTTCACACAAATCAACTTTTTTGTATAGGCAATAGAATTTTAAAAAATCTCTTATCATTGTTGCATTGATTTCACTCAAATAGTCATGGGTTTTACTATTGCACATGAACTCAAACTAGTAGATTGAGCTCTATCCATTGCTTCTTCTGATGTAATATATGTTCAGCCATGGTTTGTTGGTCTTGGATCCTTTTAAATAACATTAATAAGATGCTTATGGTTATACATATGTCAATTCATTTTTCTTATTGTTCATATGCATAATTTGGTCTCAACTTTTGAGTTTTTCTTATTATTGTATTCATTAGAACTTCTAACAACTAATAAAAATTTCAAATTCTTAAAAAAGAACTTTAAACCCAATTCCAATGCAATAGTGTTTAGAGATATCAATCAATATCCCAAAACAATTGCATACATCATCAATGGGTGGATGAGTGGTATTTGAGTGAGTGGATTTAGGATTTGTGATTTTAGGAGAAAGGGTAACCACATGTTGGGTGAAGAAATAAAAACAATGAAAGTGTTGTTGGAAAGAGGTTGGGTACTTATTGGAACATCATAAGAGAGAGCTCAGAGACAACAATGGTTGTTACCTTAAGTTGGAAGAATAGGGATCTAGGGATAATTATGAATCGAGATATTAGTAGCTATGAGAGACTACATTATTTTGTAAGAGTGACCAAAGGCTATTGTCTCACCTTTTGAAAGATAAAAACAATAGTAGAGAGAAGTAAGTTATTGATAATAGAAAAACATAGGCTCGTAAACAAAAAGAGCAAATAAATTTATTGATGGAAGAAGAATAATAACATTAGAGAAATGAGAATGAGTAAACCCCAACATAAGTTCTAGTTTGGCAACAACTTAGACTAACTTTATTGTTTCTTTGACCTCTTCTACTTTTGATATAAAGTGTATCACCCACTTTTGTGTGATGTTAGTTCTAATATTAACACTATTCAAGAAGCAACACAAGACATCCACCTAAATTTAAATCCTTGCAAATCAGTAGTTAAATGATCTATCATAATAGTTTTTCTAATGAAGCTAGAAATTTTTCATAAGAAGATTATATTCTTCAGATTCAAAGCCATGGGAAACTATATCCAAACGATAAAAATTCTCAAAACATTTTTTGACAACTAAGGATGTCTGTTGTTTCTTTAGAAAGAGGTTCTACCTAAAATCTACCAAATGCATGCTTGGAAAGCATACAACATATCCACTATTAAAAAATTTTGAAAAAAAAATAATTTTCATGAAAAGCTTGTCTCAAGCAAGTAGTTCAACTTTTGAATCTTTTTTATCATTGCCTTTCCCAAGTAAATGTATGTAGGTCTATGATGTATGCTATATCCTAATAAGCAAAGCTTCCAATTTTTGCTGTTATGCAATGTCTTCATTCAAAATGCATATCTTGATCCACAAATTTGATTTAATATCAAGATGTTGGTCAAAGTGAATTTGTACATTTTTTATCAACAAAAAAAATGTTGATAAAGAATGTGACATGCTTTAATACCAATTGTAAGATGTTGAATAAATTGTGATGAGATTAGATTGATACTGAAAATGTAGTAAGATGTAGAAAAAATATTGAACTCGAGTAATGGTCTAGGATTTGGAGTAATATCAAGTGCAACAAGCTCAAACATGGAAGACAATGGAAATTTAACAACTTGTGAATGGTTATTCATTGCTAATGGGAAAGTGAAACTAGAAGAGTGGCGATACGGAGGGAAAGATCCAATAGGCAATCAAGATAATGGATCATCACAAAAAGTATTTGTTATCACAATAAATCATTAATGGAGATGCAATACGATACACAGCTTCAAACGAAGAATGACCTTGTGCAATATTTCATATCAATTATTTAAACATATTTTTCTATATTTATTGTATTATTGATAGATTTTATCAATTGTATTCTTATGACATCTTAAAACTTGATTAGATGGATAATGGGTTGTTTCTATGCATTTTAGGTCAAGAGATAAGGTTTAAAAATCATTCCAATTGTATAGGGCAATTCCCACTAAGCTATCTCATACACATTAAAGCTGAGGTTTAAGGTGGTTGGGACCATTTTCGATGGTCAACCTCATATTACAGCTAACATCAATCACATTGGTCTACCCATAACTAAAGTAAGCAATTGGTTGACTGTCAAGGGCAATCATTTGTCACAACCTTAACCAAATTTTGCCTTTGGTTGGCTGCACAGTCCTACTATTTTCACTCTATATTTGACCTTGCTTGAAGTTTGAGAAATGGTATAGATTTTTTCTTCTTTAAGTTGGGTAATTCACTTCAAACTTCTCTAAGGATTTCGATGTGGTGAGACTACCACATTCCAAAGAAAACATTGCATGAATCATCATCTTGCGGGATTCAATCATGTTATTTGGTGTGAAGCTGAAGCATCCTTAGAGTTCAAGAAGGTTTTCAACACCCACAGCATAGATTGCAAGTTATTTCAAAGATTCCTATTTCTTTTAATGTGCATTTGGTTGGTGATTTAGCATGGAAAATGGATCTCAAAATATTATGAAATTCTACAAAATTGAAGCTAATACTTTTTTTAGTTCAATGTTTCTGTTGATTTGAACTCTAAGGATCACTTTTAAAAGCTTAAACAAAAAGTGACACTTTGAAAGCATATGTTAGAGTTCTCAATTTTGTATCTTAATGAAACAATGAACGAGTTAAAAACATCATGTTAGATCATGAGATTGCCAACAATATGTTACAGTTAGTATTTATGCATATAGAGTACTAGGCAAAGTTTTAATTGAATGAAGTAAAAGTGTATGTTGTCCAAACATTTTCAGAAATAGTGTTTGCATGGTTATTGTTATTTTTTTTGGAATATGAAATGTGCTCCTAATTTAGTAAAATTTAAAAATCTTAAACTTCAGTCAAACTATGCAACTTTCTTGTGGGATATTTTTCCATTTTAAACCTTTTCACGAGAATTCCATTAGTTTGAAATTTACCATATAACTTTGATTTCCTCAGTTTACTTTGAGTACCTATATAGCAGAGTTAAAGGATTCTCTTAATCTCAATGAAAAAATTCGTTATCAACATTTTCACTTGTCATTCTTAAAAATTAAATTAAGTTTAGTTTCCTTTTCTAAAAGTTCTAGGTTTTTCAATTCTGTCTTGTTTGTTAGCTTCAACAATTAAATTCCAACAAATTGCCGTTTCCCTTAGCTATCATTAGTTTTTTTGGTTTCCAACATTTTTTTGTCAAAACCAGAAGGCAAATAATTCCAAAACAAATTCAAACCTTCTGTGGTACTTTTCTCTTTGCTGCACATCATTATGTGTTAGGAATCAAGTTGGTTTGCATGATTTAGAGTGCATTGCCATACCATCACCACTGCATTAACACGGTTAAAAATTGGATTAAGTTGTAACAATCAACATAACATTATTCAAAACTTGATCCAAGGAATGAACTTGAATCTCAAAATAAATATCAAAACCTTTCTTTTCACTGATCTCATAGTGTGCTAAGATATTTTCTCAAAAGTAATATATCAAAATATTAGATTTAAAGTACTTTATTTTTTTGAGAAAATAAATTTAATATCTTTAAATTTGGATGTATGAAATTGAGTTGAATAACTAAAACTGGGAGACATTAATTTGGTATATCTTTTGTGAGATATATCTCTAAGTTATTTAAATTTTTCATATATAAATGACAACTATGGATATAAAATGACAGAACATAAGACATGGCTTTCCATTCATTTAGAAAAAACTTATTGGTTTGCTAATTTTGTCACAATCTAAAGTGTCATTTTGTGCTGAGGGCTTTATTTTGGTAACACTTACTTGTTAATGATGCTTCTCCTTTGTACAGATTTAAAAAAACTTTGATATGGTGTTCATTTAGATAATTGTTTTCATTAAATCTATTTAATGAGAGATAAATTTGAAGGTTTGTTTTATGATAAGAATTTAAGTATATTTTAAAATTTAATAAAATATTATTCTTTTTAATTTTTATTTTGTATATCTTTATTATAACTTCTTAATTAGTGAAATATCTTCCCTCTTTTTCGTGAATCTAAATTTATCTTGTAAGCTGAATCACATAACTCCTCATATTCTTCTTTTGTACTTGATCCTTATAAGTTACGAATGTGACAAATATTGTATCTAATCATCTTAGTAACATACAGAGACAAGACTGGATGATCATCAGCGACCAAGACAACTCTTAGTCGAAGCACAAAATCATGTTTGTAGTGTTGAACCACTTAAGCTGAAGATGCTCATATTGTCAAAACATGATGCAACAAAACATAAGAAGATTTCTAAAAGGAAGATCGCCAACCATGATCACTGCAGATTGAGCGTCAATGATGGATAGTGCTTATCAAGCCACCAGGACCTAAGGTTAGGGTTTTCAGCAATTGCTATGAGAAAGTAGCCACAACATATAGATAGGAGCACACACAAATCAGAATTGGTGCATGCTCATCAACCAAGCAAAGGCCGAAAGGAACGCAATATTCCAAGCAATCGTCCACCCTTCATCCATGAATCTCTCCTGGTACGAGAAGAAGTCAGAGGTGGTTGAACAACTGTCTAGGCATAGACAATTCCAAGCCAAGCAGCAGCACCGGTGATCAAATGTTCGTGCCAGCGATGCGTCATAACAACACCCTCATTATAATTCTATTAAACGCTACCATGGCTGCCATTCCTTAGTTCACTCCACAGCCACTTTCTTCTTGAAATAGGAACTTAGATAAAATCTTGCTCGCTTATTAAATAACCAAGCAATCACAACCGCCGTTGAGCTACATTTCTCTTTCTGGCTTTTAACGTAAAATTATTATCAGATCATGCACATGATCGTCGTTTCTTAATGAATATTTTATTTTCTTTTGTTGGTTCTAACTTATATAAAATAAGAGGTTGGTATCTCAATTTATCTTCTAAACTCTCTTCCTATCGTTTACCTAGTAGTGTTTGCCAAATATTTTAATGAGAATGCTTTCATAAGAGAATGGATGACTTTCAAGAAATTGTTGTTTAACGGAAAATCTTAAACATGTTTACATAATCTCACAGGGAATCAATCTAACTGCTCTATTCCTGGTAATAGGAGTTCTCCCCTATCTTTAGGCAACTGGACGGGAAAGGACTCCTGAATGCTGATGAGCAGTGCATTGACCAAAGGATACATCTTTGATTGTTTTCCGGTAAACACGGCACTAGTTGAGCTGGATGACAAGAAGTGTGACTCTCTGCAATCTCGGATTCTAATCTTTCTTGGAAACAAAAAGAAAAGGTATCAACTTTCAGCTTCTTGCTAGTTGTATTTTGATGTAACAAAAGCTACGTCTGATACCTGTGTAGAAAAAGCTGAAAAAGAGTATACTAGGAAACTTGTTTCAGGATATGACCCTAAAAGCTGCCGATCGTAATAAAGGAACCATGAGGATTTTCTAAAAAATTTGTTTCGGCTTTTAAGAGCACACTTATTAACCTCGTCCGTCGCAGCGTGCGCATCACGAAATCTAAAGGGTGAAAGGACAGGCGAAAGAAGCAGTAAATCAAGATTAAGCAAAATAGGAACGAAATTAGTCTCGGCCATGGTTCAAATTTAGGGCAGCGTGATCAAAAGCCCCTCAATTTGAACGTTTATTCCAAAGAAACCTTAGAATTTATCAGACAAACCAAAGCGCTCTTAGAAGCGCACAAAAAAAAATGAGAATTGTTATGATCAGGTCTTGGAGTCCGTCTTTGCAGCTTAAGGAGCTAATATAAGCAGAAGAGTATAAAGGCAGGTAGCAGCAGCTCCTTTTTAGGCTTTTAAAGAAGGTTATATGACGTTGAGGAACGCATAAAAGAAGGCCCCGGGATCCGAAAGACAGCATGCCCAACTCCAAAAGCAGTAGAGACCAAAATGTTTTTCGATCTACGATTTCTCAGCTCCGGCAAAGCAAAACAGACTTTTTACTATTTTGTCATAAACCCTATTCTTTGAAGTCCATAGCACGGGCAAAGCTAAGATCACGCAGTTAACCAAACCTATATCAAGAGCCAAGACAGCTTAAAAATAAGCAAGGAATTGGGCCAGCGCAAAGTAGAAACCAGCTCGAGTCCAATCGATTTCTTTTCTCAGTAGATCTACTTTCCTCGCACTTTTCACATAAACGGAAACCTATCACAAGAACAGAAACCCGTGGAGATTTCTACCCTCGAACCTGCCTCTACAGCCAAAAGCCCTTAACCGGAAACGAAAGGCATAAGAAAAGCACAAGGCTCAGCGGTATACCTGGAGCTGCTGCAGAACTCATAGAGTTTTCCGCGGTTGGAGAAGATGATGAGGGCGACCTCGGCATCGCAGAGGACAGATAGTTCGTAGGCTTTCTTGAGGAGGCCGTTCCGACGCTTGGCAAAGGTTACCTGGCGGTTGATCTTGTTCTCGATTCGCTTCAGCTCTACTCTCCCTCTTCCCATCTCTAGTTATCGAATCCTCGATCCCCTCTCTTTGCAAAGTCACCGGAGATCGGTGAGGAGGAGGAGAAGTGGAAAAAAGAAGCAAAAAGCCGTGGTCGCTTCCAACTGGGAGAAGGGAAGAGGGCCACCTCCTTTTCTATTTATAGAACGCGAAAGCGAGATATGAAGATGTAGGGGGCCCTCGCTCCTCAATGCCCTATGCCTCCCCATTGCCCTTTGCTTTTTCACCTTTTGGCCTGTCGTCGTCTTGTGGGCGGTGAAAGAGCTGAGCAATGGAGAGAGAGAGAGAAAGCGAGAGAGAGAAAATGAGATAGAGGGAGAGAAATTAGAGGGGAAACCTTAAAACGGAGCGGGCTCTGACGGGGAAGCGAGCCGCATTGAAGACGGCGACGGACACGTGTCGAAATTTGAATGCAAGAGAATCGATAAACAGCCACTACGGACAAGCATGTGACCTAACCTTGGATGGCCTCGCGATTAAGAAAGGCGGAGAAGCTTCTTCGGTGACCTTATTACGAGATTGCCCCTCTTGGTATCGGGCCTGATGCTTCGGGTCCGATAGTCAGCTCGATGAATGAGTCAATCATGACTCCTTACCTCGTGTTCGGGTCGGGTCAGTTGGGCTGGGTTAGCCCGCTGGAGTTGAAATTAACAGCAGGCAAGCCTCACTGAATTATTGGGCAAGCTTTCACTATTTACGAGTCCGTGCTGTAAAAACCGGACGATCATTTGTTATTCCCATGTTGCATAAATCATATGGTTGTGATGCATTTGAGGATCATCCATTAAAAAAAATTTTGAATAAAAAAATGATTTGATCACAAACATAGATGTGAACAATCCTACTTTTAGTATACAACAATAATTATAATTGTTTATACACATGGTCTCTTGTTGACCATGCATACCTATTCTCTTAGCAAATGGCATGGTTGGGTTGGGATGACATGATTCATGCAATAAATATGTAGTGGTGTAATCAAGCAATTAAATGTGATATGTATATGACTTTAGAAGTTAATTTTGGTGCAAACAATGAATTATAAAAGATTGATATAAAATTTTGATCAAATGAAATATTATTAAATAAATGTATCAAGCGCTACTTCAGACATGTATCTAGATATAGATACTATGTATCAGTTTGAGTTGCAAAAAATCCATAAGTGAAACTAGAGCACATGAAGAGATAGGAGATTGACAAGGGAGTGAGATAGATAGCCAGAGAGGAGACAAAGCAAATAAAAAAAAAACTTTTTTGCAAAGACATTCGACTCAAAAAAATTATTGCTTCTACAATATATTGAAATTCATCGATAAATCTAGTTGGTCACAATGTATGATATCTCAATTTGTGAAACATTTTGAGGGATAATAACAGAGCTTGAGGTGCAAAGTTAAAAAAAATTATAGAAGATCAAGATAGAACAAGTGCATACAATGGATTCAAACACAACTATTGAGGCACCTTTTAATTGGCTTATATATGTAACAAATATTTTTCAGAGAGCATAATAATTGTCGAATTTAAAAAAATGAGATATTACAAAGAACTTAACTACTAAGCATGCGATGTTGGTTCTTTGTAAATGCAACTAAAGCATCTAGTATCATTTGTTATGACAATTAATTAGTTATGGATGCCTCATTGTTTGACCCACTAGACAAGGAGTAAGAACTATTAAATTTGATTTTGATTTCTAATAATCTTATTAGAAAATATATTTGCATTTAAAATATTTATGTTATAAGTTTAGTTGAAAGAAATTTTTAAAACTTGATTTGTAATGAACTTTGAAAATTATAAAAAAAATAAAATATCAGTTTTATACTTAAAATATTTGTAAAAGGCATGCAATGTGTCTCCATGTTTGTGTACTTTGTTTTGAATTTTTTTCATATGTTATTCACTAAAAAAAATTTGTTTTATAATTTGAGAATAGAGCTCATATGAAGTTACTTCATATATTACAACAAAAAGTTTTTGAAAAAATACTTCATATAAACTTTGAAATGTCTTAAGCCAAATGTTTCAAATTTTAAATTTTTTTTATTTACAAAAGTGTATACTTGAATATAATAATACTAATTTATAAAATTTTGAATTGAAATTGAAGGGAAGATTTTCTCGAGCTATTCTTCAAAAAGTAAATTATATGGCATTTTCAACAAGATAACTTAAACAATTGTCGAAGGCATAAATGTTGAATTTGATGAAAATAAAAACATTTAAACAATAAAATTTATGAAGAAATTTTTAAACTTCAAAACCTCATTATTAAGGAGGAATATTAACTAATATAGAAACAAATAATAGAAGATAATCCAATTCAGAATGAGCTTTGAAAGAATAGTAACCTTTCAAAAAAAAAATGAATGTATTCAAAATCTCATGCTTAAGAACTCGTTATACATGATCCATCATATCACATTGTTGTACAAATTAAACCTAAAAATGTTGAAAATTCATAATCAACAACTCATGCATAATTGATATTCAAATGAAACAATATCCAAGAATTAGTTCATAATTATTTTTAGGTGATGTCTCATCTTTAAACGTTAACTAAATTGATCGATACTGAAAAGTTTTAGTTTGGAGGATTTTAATGTGTCCTACCTACGATGTTATAGATCAGAAATTAGATTGCTTATGTTCTACCTTTGGTTTCTATCAAACATCTCATATGTTACTTGAATCACAGTTCTGCAAACTATATATGCTTATTAACATAAAAGCTTTTCGTTTAGCTTCCATTATTCTTCTTTTGCATGTGCATGAATGTTGAAAGAAGAGAATACGAAGAATGCAAGGAGGCATCCAAAAGAGTAGAGACAAATGGGAGCCGCAATGTTTTATTTTTCTTGTTTATGGAGAGCTGCAGATTGGAAACTATTTAGTATTACTTAAAGAAACCATGCAGGCATGCATGCAAGTCAAAAGCAAGGGGACTCTCCCCCTTGATTTGTAAAATTACTAGAACAATGCAAACCACAACCTCAAATAAGATTAAAAAATATCTCAATGTGGGTCTCCAATGCTTTTATTTGATTGTTTGTTTTGAGACAAGGGGAAACAAAAGTAAGACTCGAGACTTTGAACTAAAAATAATAAATAATTTTAAAAAAAAAAGAGAAAAAAAATCGTAAGGAAGAACTACTAATCTTGTTGATAAGCGTCTAAAGAATTAGATAACATTGACAGCATATTTAGGCTTATAAAAGATGGGTTGTAGTTATGGTTGGTGAGAATGAATTGGTTGAATGTTTTTAAAACTTGTGACTTCAAACTTCATCACAGGCAATCGCTTTTCCTTTGCGATCTCATTTTGGCAAAATGAGTAAGCAATTTCTTAGTGTTCTCTTTTTAAACATTCTTGATTCATATAAATGAAGTGACATGAGATAAAATGAAAATTCTCAAGTACAATTGGTATTTTTCAAAGAAAATCATATATTCTTTTTACTAGCCTCTAGACACTTCTTAGAACAAACCTCTGAGCTCCAAATCGACAGCTCAAGTTGCTTCTAGCAACACCTCATAAGGTATTTCCTAAGTTTTCATTCTAACTAGTTCCTTAAAAAAATTACAAATTTCATAACAGCTTTGATAGTTCGAATAGATGTAATTATTATAATATTTTTTATCAAAATTTATCTATAGATAATCCTGTCATAAGATAAAGTGGGATTCTTCTTTAAATATTTAACTCTTTATGTGTCAAGATTGTAATATTTTCTTCAAGTTTTTTTCCTTTGTTAATAAATTCTCTCTCCTTTTCTTACAACTTACCCCCAATTCTATAGACATCATTTTCAAAGGATAACCAATCTTTGTAAACATTGATGTGGGAGGCTAGATGAATTCCTTCATACGTGAACTAATGTAGAAAGGATATTGGGGTCTTGTTTTGACACTAGCACCGAAGTAATGTAAAAGAAGGATAGTTGGATCAAAACTTATTTTGATAGCAAATTAGCAATATAAAAATCAAATTTTTATACCAAAAATGATAAAGATGTGTATTGTATAGCTCAAACTTCACTCTCATACAAAATAATATAAGTTGTGGATATATAGATCTTGATCAACTCTATTACTAAATTATGATAAAGTTGTGGTGTGTAGAATCGATTATGTACTCTAATACCAAATGATGTACAATGATGTATACATGAGTCTAGATTTTAGATTCTTATATCAAATGATGTAGAACAATGGAATAAGAGAAATTGATTGTGAAAGTGTTAAGTATTGCTCACTTTACAAGGAGCAAAGTCAGACGCAGAAAGACTAAAGCATGGACTTGTAATCAAATCATAAGTGGTAATGTAAGTGGGCACTCAAAGAAGTTTGATTATGAATATGCATAAAGGTACATAAGAGCATGAGCATAGAGTTACATGAATGTTATCTCATAACCAATTCCTTGAAAATCTATGAAGTTCATAGAACCTTTGATTATTTAAATAGTTGTAATTATTATAACTAATTTCTTTTATCAAAACTACCCCAATTCCTTTGAACATCATTTTTGAATGGCAACAACTTATGTGACTATTGATTTGAGAGGGTAGACAAATGCTTCATAAAGAAACTGTTGTAGAAAGGATGTAGGGATTTTTATTTGGCTCAAATATCAAAACTGATATAGAAGAAGGATAGTTGGATCCAAACTTGGTTCTAATATAAAATTGATGGTAAGTAAATTTGACTTTGATTTAAAAATAATAAATATCAAATGATTGTGGTTGTGAATTTATGGATCTTGATCTTACTCTAAACCAAATTATACTAAGATAAAGTGTGAAAAGTGGTCTTTGGTTATGATACTAAATAATATAGAATAATGTATAGTTGTGTCAAGATTCTAAGCTCTAATATCGAATAATATAAAAATGTGATATGTGATGGCAAACTTATGCAGAGTAGGAAGAGTAATACATAAGGGCTCAAATGTTGGTGGAATTGCCAAGTATTGTTCACTTTTTAAGGAGTAGAGCTAGGTACACAAAGGTTAAGTAGATGCATAGAACTATTGCAAAGGCACATGGTTGATTCGCATGTGGTATGCACATAGATGGTGTTATCAGTGCAAATGGAAATTCTTATGTGGCATGAGCAAATAAGTGCACAAATGTGCATGACTAAGCATGTGTGCAAAAGTGAAGAAGAGTGAGAGTGCAAAGTTGAGTGGATGGGAGCATGGATGGATGCAAAATGGACAAGCAAACAAGCAAATAGGAATGCTAAATACGAGGAAAGCGTGCATAGATGGAGTGTGTCATTATATATCAAAGGTAGAGCTAAGTGTAGAAAATAAAGAAAATGTAGAAGAAAACGAACAAAGAAGTTAATTAAATTATAAACATTAAAGATAGTAAATTAAATTATAAACATATCATTAAATTATAAACACTAAAGTCATATCATTAAATTATAAACATTAAAGACAATAATAATCCCATTATCTATTATGCAAATACAAATGTAAACCATCAAGAATATTGGTAATAGATAGCTCTATTAAATATATAGGTTTTGTAGGCTCATTATGTATGACAATATGCAATGAATTATATCTAATAAAATTATTGAAATTATTATTGTTAGAAAAATTTATGAAATACAATGAATCATCTCAAACTATAAAATAATTAGAGATTAAATAAATATAAAAGATTTTTCAAATTCTTATTGATAACTTCGATTTAATCATCTAAAGATAGTACATAAAAAAAATAATAACTTTATTCTTATCTTTGTTTAACAAGGTTTTAAAAAATAACTAAAGAACCTAAACTCATAATCATGTATTATAATTATGAAGATCATGTGCATAAAAATATTACATATAACAATAATAAATGATTTAAACAATAATAATTTTGAAATAGCTAATTAATGAGCAGGCTTTTATGATAGAAGAGAGTGCCATTTTTTGAGGTTTAATCTAATGTTATGAATTTTTTTTTAAATCAAAGTATATTTTTTTAATAAATATATTTTAATAAAAATTCTATTTTAGCGATTTTTTAAACTCTGGGTTTAATAAATATGTTTTAACCAAACGGAGTTTTCATCCGTCACTCGCCTTTTTCATTACTCATGCCTACGAGAACAGAGATAGATACATAGAGACACAGCTACAGAGATCATCAGTTTACTGTAGATTCCAGCTCCATGAAGAGAGAGACGTGGGGAGAGAGAAGAACAGCGATGTGACATCCTTAAAGACGAGTACTGCGAAGAATAACGCACGCCCACGTGATCCCCTCTTGGCCCGCACCTTCAAGTCCCTTCTCTTCTCTCTCTCTCTCTCTCTCTACCAGAAACCAGAAACCAGAAAGCAAAAAACCAAACAATACCGGCGCAAGCCAGATCTTTATCTCTCTCTCTCTCCCTCTGTGACCCGAGGTCCATGACAGCCTGTGCCTTTATTAATGCGATGTTGACCGCTTAATGACGTCGTTCCTCCTTCTCCGTTACATATTAACCCTCAAGAAGTGCTACAAGACATTATTATATATATATATATAATTTATTAACTCATGTAATTTGTAGGTATGTTGGGTGTTTAGCTGTCTGCTTCATTCCTTTCTTCATCTTTCTCTGGGTTCGTGTGGCGGAGAGCTGGTTTTGCTCGGCCAATTTTGCGAGTGCATTCTGTAGGGGACAGTTTCGTGAATGGCTTCTTCTTGGCTGCAAGCCATAGTTATATGCTCCATTTATGAGCTTCACAAGAGTATACATACGGTAAACCCATTTCTTCTCTTTCAAATGGAACAATGGAAGGTATATATTTACATGTTGAGCCATGTCACGTGAGATTCATCAAGCAGCATCTCCTTCGTTTATGTCATGGATCTAACCATAGATTTTTCAGATTTAATTTTTCTTTGAAAAGTCATGCCAAATTGTTACACCACATCAAAGAAAGAGATGAGTTATTGTTCACTTCAAAAAAAAATTGACTATCTATTATTATTCATGTATATCAATATATATTTGTTGATTTTAGAAGATATTTTATGATTAGATATTTATGTTTGAAATCATTCGATCATGATTAAAAAATTTTAAAAAAATATATTTATAATTATAATAGATTAGGTAAGAAGTTGTCTCAAATATTAATACTTTTTGTATTGAAAGACTGTTATTTGTATAGTAGTATATGAAACTTAGTAGACTTGAAGCTTTTTGGGCCAATTGATGACAACAAAATACCCATGTCATAATGGGTTTGACATGTGAGCCTCTTGAATTAGCATACAAAAAAATGGGCCTTTAAATATTATCAAGCATGACCCATATGTATTATTAATAATGAAAAAATGAATTATTTTTTTTATTTTTTGAATCTTTCTTTTATGAAAGGTTATAAAATGATGGATAATGCTCATTAGTTTGAGTTTATTTGGATTAAAAATGAAGGGTTGTTTTATCCTTTTATGACTTTTTATTTTATATTTTGGCTGGTTAATGGTGAGAGTGTTTCTCTAATTTCATAGATGTAGGACTAGCATAAGTTAAAATTATATAAATTTGATGTCTTTAATTTTTATCTCACTTTTTAGTATTATTTCCTTCAATGTTATTTGATTACATTAAAGATAATCTATGTTAGATTTATAATTCCTATAAATAAATGATTGTGATCATGTGAAAAGCTATTTCTTCTATTCATTTTTCTTCTTTTCTTTTTTTTTAAACCTATTTTTCAATATTATAATATTCTACAAAAGAATAAAATGCTTTTTCAAAATCTTTTTATTGGTCATATCTATTCAAATATGTTTTTTTTTCTCATATTTCTTGCTTCTTTTTCTTACTATAAAACAAAAGATTGTTAAAATAAACTTTTACAATTTTAATTAAACTCTCTGGAATCATAGTTCAATAGAATTCTTTAGAATTACATGGAGAGATATAATAAAGATTAAGTATCCTATAAATAAAAATGTACCACTCTTATTTATAACAATTCTTTCAAGAAGTATTAAGAAGAATATTTTAAGGTGAATATCAAGTCTCTTCATCTTCTTTAAATTCCTGTATTTGATCTGCAATCTCACTTTTATTTTCAAGGCTTTCATTGATCTCTCAATTATCCAACACTTCTCTTCACTATAAAGTAAAAGATTATTAAGTTCCACAGCTTGCAAGAAAGAACCATATTGCAATCCATGTATGAAGCTATGTTGTGCAGTCACCTCGTTGTTTGCTGATTTCTTCTTTCTTATATAATATGCTTGATAACTATGCTTTTATCTCTTTGAGTAATTTTTTGCAAGAGAAAAAAAAATCTTGCAAGTTCTTTCATGCTTTTAGATATAATGTATTTGGTTAAAAGAGTGAGCTTGTTTCATTTTTGAGTTTGCACTTCATTTTTATGCCTTTGATGATAGTAAATGTTTTATCTTCTCTATTGGATTTAGGCTTAATTAGGTCGAAACATTTAAAGTTGATAACTTAATTTTCTTTTCCATTATTATTAATTTATATAGATCTTATTTTTGTTTTGCTTGTACCAATTTGTGGGCTTGATTTATAACATAAAAGAAGGGATTGCAATAGAGGTTTATAAAAGAAAAGAAAAAGATAAAGAGGTTAAAGTGAGTACTTTTTGATGAAGAACAAATCAAAAATAGAGAAGATGATAAAATATAAATAAATAACATTATAAATGAACTTGCAATAGATGAGAAGAAGAATTTAAAAAAAAAAAAACAAGTCCATCTTTGGGATGTTATGCAAAGAATGGATAGTTTTAGCTAGGGAGTGCATCAAGCTTCTAAAGGAAGAATTTTTCAAAATCTCAAAGAACATGCTGTTAAAATCATGAATTTTGAGAAAGTTTATGCTTTATGAATTATTATATGTAAAATTTCAATGGTTTAAAGGGAAAGGAGTTTAATATCGATGATATGTGCATCATATATCATCAGTTTAGTATTTAGAAGAAAAAAAAAACAAAAATTGTTTGAAAATGCTTTCCTAGGACTTCATGTATTGGATCATTTTGTTAGTCAACTGACTCAGATCATATGAACAAGTTAATGACGAAAGAATTTAGTAAATTGGTTGTGATAACAAAACAATAAAGACCTGTAAGAGCAAATCCCAGTTTTGATACCAAAGTGATAAAGATGTGTAAGAGTGAATCATGACTTTGATTCAAAAAATTGATAACATCGTCTTAGTGGATGTACAAAAGTGATTAAAGCTAATTGTTATTTGTCGAATTGGTTGAGAAGCACGACAATAGTGCCAAGTAGCCAAAGTATTGCTCAGTCAAGGCGAAATTGAGCCCAACTTGCGATGGTAGTTGCAATTAGGACCAACTTATCGTGCACAGATCTCGTCAAAGGTAGAGATAGTGTAATGCCTGACACCAAAGAGTGTAAGAAATATGGCGGTTTGGTATATAAGAAGTTTTATTGCGAGGCTCGTGTATGCTGCTAACTAGAAGGTTACGAGGATGAATAATTTTACATTGATTATGAAGAAAATCATCATGAGCTTCATATATGAGGTATTAATTTTAAGATATCAATGTGTCTTTTAAATATAAAACATGTTGTAATTGATATAAGACAATCAAATGAGACAATATCTAAATATAATGAAATTAGATTATAACAATTGTATCATGTAGTGAGAAAAAATAGTGGCTAATCTTAGAGATGCAAACCTTTTTTTTTTTTTTCTCATCTTCTTCTTCTTCTTGCCGAGGCTCTAACCCGGATCAGTTGAGAGATGCAAACCTAAATATTGGGAATGCACATGAGGCAAACAAATATATCAAAACATCTCTTTGTAAATATCATCCAAATAACCCATAAATAAATAACTCTTAAAATCTAGAATAAAACCTAATCTAATGCATAAACAAAAAAATATTTTAAAAAAACATTAAAATGTAATTTAAGAACTATTTGTACAAAATCTTGATTTTTTAAAAATTGTGTAACAAATAGAACCTAAATGAGGTCATGTATGGTATTTGTTTTAAAAAAATTATTAGCTACTTTAATCTCAATAGTAAAAATCTCCAAATTTGATTAATTTTTACATATTTTTTAATAAATTTTAACAATGATTTTAATCCTAAAAGAAAAAAAATATATATTTTTTCTTTGGAGCCTAAGAAAAATTATAAAACAAAGGCAATGGGCATATCGGTTTATCTTTATTAAAAAAATATTTATTTACCTCCATTTTTCTTCAAAGCTTCACCTATATTTTTTTCTTTTTCAACTTTACATTAATGAATAATGGAGGACCACCTCCCTTATTGGGTTTTACTTTAAATTCTTAAACACATCTTAAAGCAAATGGCCGCAGGCCTTTCACTAGGCTATCTCCTTGGATCTCTCCTTCATGGCTCAATGAAGAGGAGGGTTACATGGGCGGATGGGCTCTGTCAAACTGGAATACATAAGATGATAGTTGAAGTTAAAAAGGTTGGCAAAAGCAAAGAAAACGCTGAAAACAACTATAAGGGACAAACTAAAAATGGAGAATATCTTAGATAATAACTGAATTGTGGATAGAAGAATTCTTCCTTTAGGAAAATAGAGAGAAAATTTACAAAAATAAAAATGAACATAAACATTTTATAATAAGAATTCTCTAATAGTTTGTGAAATCTCTTAGTCATTTGAGATGGTTTGAACGAGCTTGGACATGATGCTTTGGATCTTCACAAGAAACTCTAGAAGTTGTAAGAAACTTTTCGCACTAATATGTCTTAGAATTTTACGAGAGATGAATTTCGTTTGATGGGAGAACATAAGTGAAAGTCAGACATACAAAAAAATTAAGGATTTTATAAAGAGATGAACTATGGTAACTCATTAACATATAAGAAATAGAGCTAAGGGAAAAGTACAAAGATTTGGTAGAGGACTCTTATAATTTTGAAATTTTATGCAAATAAAGTTTTGGGTGGAATGAACTAATTCATTTAAGCTAGGATGAATTTTGAAGATGAAAATTGAGATGAAGTGATAGCTCAAGTAGCAAGATAACTTGATGGCCTTATTACACTAAGCGTTTAGAGCTAACAACACATTCATCATAACAATAGTGAACTTGAGATGATGCTACACTAGCCTCGAATCAACAATGAGTCTCTTTAAATGATTAAACTAAAGAAAATTATCTCATTTTCATAGGTTTAACACACTCTAAAGTTCAATCAAAGATGCATTATCAAAAAAATCCTCTTCTAAGTGTTAAATTAGGATTTTGTACAAGCCCTAGGATGAAAATGAGGTAGATAGTCAGCATATATCAAGTAGATAAATTTTTATGATTTAAAAATCACTCTTTAGTGATTCTCTCGAGATTGTCTTATGTAGCCCAATTGAAGCTATCTTAGGTGATCTTTATATGTTAATATGAGGTAAGATTTAGATAACCTCACTAAGTCATCCAATCACCTCTAAACCGTCTTGAGTAGATTTATGATTATTCAGAGTAATCGATATAAGCCCTATAAACTTGGGAAAAATCCAAATAATCCAAGATGTAGTTCAAATGATTTGAGATTTTCTTGAAACATACAAAAATCCTACCAAAACATGTAATGTATGTTTGTGTTCTCATGATCTTTATATCTAATCCTATACATCACTAAAGAATAAATATTAAAATATAATATTTTATAAAAATAATTAGAAAATATAGAAACACATGTGCAAAAAAATAAATGATGACTCTTAAATAACTAGATAATAGTCATTATTATCTAAAGTGGTCTCAAGTATCAATGCATCACTTAAGTTTCATTAATTTATTGAAGCCATTTTTTATTTGTATGTCTTAATTGGCATCTCTCACTTTAGGAAGATATTTTGGTTATAGGATTTTTGTCATAGAATGGACTCAAGGGATATCAATAGACACAAGAATTGTCAAGATTTACTTAATGAAGACATTGTTATTGGAAACAAAAAATACCTGTCAATTAATGGACTTAAAGGTGTTGGGAGAGGTTAGAGAATAGATGTGGAGGCTATCAAAAATGACATCTCGATCTTATTGAATAATACATACTTATAATTAGCAAATTAATACGTGCTAGTTATTATCTTGCAACTCAAGGTGAATTTTCATTTGTTATTTACTCACCAGTAGAGAAACAAAATTTTGATCAAATCATCCAAAATGGGTATATTTAATTTGAGAAACTTTGATGCTAATAGTTGTATCAGTTATTGCATTTTTAAATCAAGACAAATTTTGAATCATAATTAATTCTTTTTTATAATTGTTTTTAATATTATAATTTATAAAGATAAATAATATTATTTAAACAAAATTATTTGACCTATAACATATAGATTCATATTAGTTGTTTTGGTTGATTGTTATGTGTAATGGTTGAAAGACAAACTTTTCTTCTATTTTTTTTTTTAAATTTATAGTACCACAAATGAGGATCATATACAAAACAGCATCTATTAAAATTTGTCAAAATTTGTCACAAGATTATTATCTCCAAAAATACATGTAAATGTAAAACTCTTTAAACTAGACAAAGTATGTTGGTCATCAAACAAGCACCATGGATTCTTGTTGACCGGGCCTTGCCTACCTTAACTCCAACCAACAAAACCCGTCATGCAAAATAGTTAAAGCCCTAACACGATTGTTTAATTTTAAATCAAGACCGTACTACGAGTCACAGGTGCACTGAAGAAATTTTGATGGAAGCAAACCAACGTGTCACAGGTTATATTCACAGGTGTGACGCAAACGAAACACTTATCCCGCTTCCACTCGCCCTTTCCATCTGCTTGTTCCGATCTTTCGATCCCTAAATTGGCGGATAGAATTCGGCTTTCTCCTTCCGATTTGCTCACTAATGGCGACAGCTGTTGGTCATCTCTCCCGAAGATATCTGGTTTCCGCTCTTTTTACCTGCAGTCCTCTTCGGCGTCTCCTCTCTACCGAAGCAGCGCCGGCGGCAGTGGCACCTCCATCATCGTCTGCCGTGCTGCCTTCAACCGATGATCGCGTGAAGTGGGATTACCGAGGACAGAGAAGGATCATACCACTGGGTCAGTGGGTGCCTAAGATTGCCGTGGACGCCTATGTTGCCCCCAACGTGGTGCTTGCCGGCCAGGTCACTGTCTGCGATGGCGCCTCCGTTTGGAGCGGCTCCGTGCTGCGTGGTGACCTCAACAAGATCACCGTTGGATTCTGCTCTAACGTTCAGGAGCGCTGCGTCCTTCACGCAGCTTGGTCGTCCCCTACAGGTTTTCGCTCACTGATATCTCATATTTCATTTTTTTTTATGATTTTTCATTAAATTATGAGGCATGATCTATATCTTTGATGAGAGTCAGATATGCTTGATTTTTATGTATTTCTCTAATAGTTCTAAGGCTCTTTCCTTTATTTAGCTTGGATTTAACGTTTAGTCTGGTATAAAAGGGTATAAATGGACTTACAGACTTTTTTCGTGTATGTGTTAGAAGGATCATGAAGGTATGGACATGAGTCACAGTTTTACAAGTACTTTTTCTGGTTCGACTGAGTGTGCAGCTTATACTGTTTGAAGTTTTAACAGTCAAGTGTTATGAATAATGAAACCTTGCCTCTGAATTTTGAAGAAGGTGGTGATTCTGAGTCAGTAAGGCATTCAACTATTGTATCTATGATATTTTATTTTGAAATGCATATAATGCATCATCTTAGCTTCATTAGCCTTGCCAAACCTTTTTGTTTCATGTCCTTTTCTATCAGTTCTGATCCATTGATGTCATCAACACATATTTTTCCTTTTCTATCAGTTCTGATCATTCATGTCATCAGTACATAATTTTATCTTAAAATTATGTATCATTAGCTTCCACTAAGGAGAAACCCTTACTGTTATACTTTTGAGTAAATTCTATGCTCTCTTTGTTTTTATTTGAAAAAGAAAACAAGCGAATCAAAGTTGAATCCAATTACATTCAAGTAGTGTATATTTTATCAAGGTAAACACCTTTATGGTGTATTATGTGCCTTAAGTTCTGTGGGACTACAATAATAAGATGTTTGATATACAATACAAGGACTTGCAGTGTTATTGGGAGGACCTTATTGAGTATGCATTGCATTTTTTGGGCAAAATGCACAAGCTTTAATGTTGACTTTTAAATAAGCACAATAACAAATTTAATGACTAAGACATGTTATCTCATTCTATGAATTTTTCTTTAAAATTGTATATGCTATCATACTTAATCATGAACAAGCATTGAACCATGCATATTTTTCTTAAGATACGCAAAACATATTTAATATTTTTTTATTGTAAATCTATTGTTTCTTGTTGAGTAAGGTAAGATTTATATTTTCGCTCTGCTTGGGTCCCCACATGTTTGCTCATCATACAATATGCCATTTTTTTCTTCAAGCCTATTATTAAACTTTTTGTTTTTCTACCTTTTGATAGCACTTGTCTTTAACTAATCCCTGGGTTGACAAACCCCACGTTTCCTTGTCAAATACTTTCCCCACACATCGTATCCTCCCAAATGATATTTTGTCGTTTGACTTTCCACTCTTTTATCAAGTCTTCTGCCTAGCAAATGTTCCTTCAATTTTCCTATTTAATATTCTAATTGTGCCCCAACCATCCTATTATAAATTGATTTAGGCTTGGATTTTCTCCCTACCTTGGGTCTGTGCTATGCATCTCATCCTTTCCAATCAAGAGATGCTAATTGAAGTTACTACTTTGCTAACAAGTTCACCCAAGCTTTTACTTTGATTTTTTTTTAAATTTGTTTAAGCAATAACAAAGATTTGCAAACTATTTATAAAAGTTCAGATATATTCTCTACACCATTGATTATGATAGTACTTTTTTCTGACATTGCAATTGCCTTTGGCCATTATGATCGAACAACCAACGGCAAATAATGAATTTCTTATCTTTGTCAAAATTTCTGTGGAAGTTGATTCATATTATGGCTTTTCAATCATGCTACATTTGTACATCAATGGGAATTTTGATACGCAATAGTTCTTGTGCATATGGAAATCTAAACCTAGCACCTACTACATTCTCTCACTTGACAAGTTATTGTTCCTAGTACAATGAGAAAACATCATGGCCAAATGAAAAACGTTTGTTAGAACTAACTGTCCATCGTCGTGGTTGATTTTCATAGCCTTCTTATGTGCTTTGTTTATGCGCTCCTTTTGCCACCCATGATTACCCCTAATGCTGCTCAAATTTTGTTACCGGAATTAAAAAGCATTACGTATGTTTTGCAACTTCGATTGTATATTTCCTCTTTCTTGAATTCCTAGTTCAAGGCCTTCATAAGAAGCTTATTACTCTTAGAAGTTTTACCATTTCTAGACACTTTCATCATTCTTAAAATCTCCAAAAAAACTTCTTTGCCGTTCTTTCTCATAAGGTTGCAATCTACTTTTTTGAACCATTGCATCTAATACCTCCACTAAAGTTATCATCTCCTAGCTTAAAAGAAAACAATCACTCCCACCATACCTCATTCCTTGGCTTCATTCTTGTCTTTGTTGGATTAATTTAGATTGAGGGCTATTTGCATGGAGTATAGTGTTTCTATCTACTTCATCTCTAAGTAGTGTGTTTGTTACTAATATCATACTAGGTTTGCATTTACTTGACTAGACTTGGATTTTGGTCCTTAGTTGTTATTCAATCAATTTATTTTTATAAAGTGATTGAATTAAGCTCCATGACCCTATTGTTTCAACCATGTTTTTGGATGCGAATAAGTAGCCTCCACAGGTGTTCGCTACTCGCTATTTTGTTTCCTGATTGATTAGCTGTGTTGGATGATTCTAGTTGAGTGAATCAATTGACCTGATTCTTTGGATTCAATTTTCTAGTGGTGCTTGTTCCATGGTTCTTTCTCATGTTGTAATATTAGTTTCTCTATGACGAAATTAACTTTGGAAACCAATATCATAGAAGTTGAAAATCTTGGTCAAAAGATAATTTTTATGACTATGGATGAAATTATAAATCTTATGTTGAAATAAATATCATGAATTAATCAACAATCTCATGGCATCCTATGTTTTTTTTGAAGACTATTGTTCTATGTATTCTCATCAAAGTGTTTTATATTTTGTAACTTTTGGTAAACGATTAGTAATGCAAAAATAAGTCATGCCATAAAACTTTTTTAAAAAAATATAACTTGTAGAAGAGCAAGAAATGTAAGAATCAATATTGGTTAATTAGACAAGAATGATTTTGTTTCGAATATATTTAACACGAGTATGGGCATAGATGAGCTACAAAGAAACCCGATGCTACCATGGAGACTTTGGGATAGAATAGACCCTATCATGACAAATCCTAGCTGTCCTAAAGATAGAGTTGCCTAATACAAATGATTGATCCTTGCCTCAACAGTGATCCTTGTTACCAATAAATAGCCAAATTGTGAAGCCATAATAATTCTGTTGATGTCTTTAAAGCTAGCTAGGGCCGCCAAATAGGATGCCCAACTTTCCCTAGAACATAATGCCCTTATCATAAAAGTTGAAAACCTTGGTCAAAAGATAGTTTTAATGATTATGGATGAAATTATAAATCTTATGTTTAAATAGATATCATGAATTAAGCAACAATCTCATGGCATCCTATGTTTTTTTTTTAAGACTATTGTTCTATGTCTTCTCATCAAAGTGCTCTATATTTTGTTACTTTTGAATTAAACAACTAGTAATGCAAACATAAGTCATGCCATAAAACTTTCTTCAAAAAACATAACTTGTAGAAGAGTAAGAAATGTAAGAATCAATGATTTTGTTTCGAATAGATTTAACACGAGTATGGACATAGATAGACCCTATCATGACAAATCCTAGCTGTCCTAAGGACAGAGTTGCCTAATACAAATGATTGATCCTTGACTCAACAGTGATCCATGTTACCAACAAATAGCCAAATTGTGAAGCCATAATAATGCTATTGATGTCTTTAAAGCTAGCCATGGCCACCAACTAGGATGCCCAACCTTAACCACAACATAATGCCTATATCATAATGTAACAAAAGGACATGTTATTAGATTTGTGCTCCCAAGATATCAAACATGGCCCTATTTGTATTTGGCCTCAAAGAGAAGAACAAGTGAAGTATGAATAAAGTAATCTTTGTACTAAAGATTGCATGTGATACGAGTATTAGATTTGATGCAATCAATAGTGAGCACGCAAGTTCTAGTTTCTTCAAACTGATCTCCATACCTTAGGTTTCTTTGTTAAGGAAGAGTGTTTTGATTACTTTGTAAAGAGCTCGATGGATCCCTCTCTAACATCTTTGTACGCTCTCATAGAAGATAGTGCATAAAGAAAACTCTCTCTTTCAATGGTTTTACTAATTGATGGTTTTTGTCACATAAAATCCTTATACCAACCTTCTCTACCGCTTGCTAAAATCTTGTTCTCTCCTTTTGACTAATAGAAAATCCCTCCCCTATCTTCCCCCTTATCAGAAATGTAGATCAGTACACTATATTATGGTTGTCATGTAGGAGTAGGGTTGCTATAGATTATGATATCTTTGCCTAGAAGATAATTTGAAAATTTCCAAAATTTAGAAAAAATGGAATTGATTTCTCTAATTGGTTTGAAATTGGGTTTAAATTTGATGCTTGAATTCATATAAAATTATGTTGGTAGTTTGTGTTAGGATTGCTTTAAATTTATAATTTTAATTTGCTATTTTTTGTCTAACAGGATGTTTATTTAAATTTTATTATACCTGAAAATATGAGTTTGAAAACATTGATGGTTGAATCCTGAATGGAATTATCTTTTCTCTTTTGAGTTTTATTTCTTTGGAATTGGCTCCAAGAAGGCTTCTGATGCTGACTTGATCGTTTATCCATAAATGTTTTTCTTTGAAAAGAAATTGTTTTGCTATGATGCTTTTACCTATTTATCTCCACTCCTCTTATTTGCCAGTCCAACATCTACAACTCTTAATGCCATTGTAAAAGTGTTTCCTGAATCACTAGGCATTTGATTTACCTCCTGCATTGAGATGAGGAAACTGTAGTGTTGTACTACAAATTGGAAAGCATAAATACTGATGATTGTCACAATAAAATTTTTGTTAAGCATGAGATAAATATTTTTGGTTCCATGTTACAAAATTTTGCTAGGTTTGTGAAATAATTGAATTAGTGAAAAACAAACTTATGTTTGTATTTTATATTTGGATTATAATGTACGATGAATATTGATTATTTAATACACATAATTTTCAATTGAATTAAATTTGAATCGCTTCTATGACGAGATTCAAGCTACATTTGACATAATTATTAATAGATATAAGTTGATTAGTAAAAAGTAGATTTGAAAAGTATAATTGTTATGTACCATAAAAAAATTGTGTTTCATAAATATATTTTTAATAAATGTTTAATAAAATGATTGATTAAAGATTAAAATAGTTTTTAACATTTCTTTAAAATAAGAAAGTTAAGCTTTTAATATTATTTTAATGGGATAAAATCAAACACTTTTATAAAAAACTAAATTTGAAAACAATACATTGAACAGAGCCTTGTTTAAAAAAAAAACTTTTAAGAACCCTCCTTGTAACACATTACCCATTGTAATCTTGCAAAAGGATAGCATTGAGAATTGGAAGAACTATGATTTATGGTCTTTAATTCTATCTCGTGTTACTCATGTCCAAGCAAGCAATAGAACTTAGCATAGAGGAAAAAAGAGAATCACAGACTATTGAGTGGTATACAAACAAAGCTATAGTGCTGTTCTATATATGTGAAAGCAAGGCAAGGGTTATGACTGTTCTAAATATGGTTAACAAGTTAGACATATGGGAACCTGCGGTTGGATTGAATCATCCGTAATGCATATGTTACTCATCTCATTAATGGAGAAGTGAAGACTTTAATATTATTTGGAAAGGCAAAATCTTTTTTTTTTCTCATCTTAATTTTTTTGATTGAAAGGGTGGTTTTCAAATGTAAACAGACAAACAATCAACTCCTTTTGTAAATTGCAAAAAACTAAATTTCAAAACAATGCACCAAAAAAAGCTTTGCTAACAAACCTTTTAAAGGATCCTATGTAATACCATACCTGTTGTAATCTTGGAAAAAGAGTGCATTGAGAATGGGAAAAACTTGGATTTATGGTCTTTTTTCCTATCTCATGTTTGTTACTCGTGTCCAAATAAGTGAACTTAACATAGAGAAAACAAAAGAGAATCACAGAATCTTGAGTGTTATATATGTGGAAGCAAGGAAGGGGCTATTACTATTCTAAATGTGGTTAAAAAGGAAGTTGTACTGGAACCTGCTTGTGGATTGAATCATCTGCGAGGGGTGTGTCCCTGAGTAATAGCATAACCTGTTTAAAAGATCTGAGTGTTGCCATGTAGAATTCAACCTTTTCTCATATCCATTGTCAAGATTATCAAATGATTCTAATTGTGCAACTAGTTGCATTTCATTGGCACTAGTTTTTATTAGAAACTGTTTTGCTTGTAAATTATGTTAAGTTGAGGTTCATTTCATTGATGATTTCACTGTGATAGTAAGCCTTAAATGGAAAGGGGTATGTTAATATTGAGAATTGAATATAATTTTGACAACTTAATATACAATCAAGTGGCCTTTTCTTTACAATGTAAGTTCTTGGGTTATTGAATGTTCACTTTGGTGCATGCATTTTCCTTAATGAATATAATCAAGAAGGATGATCACCTTAAAATTTAGAATTCAGATTTGGTTGCACGGAGTATTGCAGGACTACAAAATTTGTTGTGAAAAAAGGGGAAATATGAACTGCAGCTTATTTCAGCACTACTTGTGTTTGTTGCATTCTTAGAATTAAGTTGAGCTAAGATACATGGCTTCCGGATAAGCTACTTGCCCATGGACAAAAGCACATCTCGTCATCCAGTGTTTGGTGAATTGATCATCTGATTAAAGATTTCTATACAAATGCTGCTGAAATTCCCATGAGCAATGGCATTGTTTTGTTTGTTTTTTAAAACTTTCTTTGAAATCAGAACACCGACTCATTATACTTTACATGGGTATTGTGTTGAGCATTATTTGGTTAATAGTGACATGTAGATCTCAGTAGTACATAGAAGTTGTAGTTATGTAAGATTTATCGAGATTTTGTTTGTTGATTATCATGGTACTATCAAAATAATATTTTATTCTTGTTTTTAATACAAAAATGCTGGATAGTTAAATTTTGCCTAAATTTAAGTGGGATTTAGAAATCATGGGAAATTAGAAACGTTTAACTCAAGCTACTTCCTACTATTCCTGTACCAGGATTACCTGCAGAAACATTCATTGAGCGTTATGTAACCATTGGAGCTTACAGTCTACTGCGTTCATGCACCATAGAGCCTGAATGCATAATCGGACAGCACTCAATTCTAATGGAAGGTTCATTAGTAGAGACCAACTCTATCCTCGAGGCTGGTTCTGTACTTCCACCTGGTCGGAGGATCCCCACCGGTGAACTTTGGTCCGGTAATCCTGCCAGGTTTGTACGTAAGCTGACCGATGATGAGATCAAAGAGATACCACAGTTGGCTGATGCCGTGAATGATCTAATGCAAAGCCATTTCTCCGAGTTCCTCCCTTATTCCACTGTTTATCTCGAGGTGGAGAAGCTCAAAAAATCCTTTGGGATACCAATTTAATTTAATAGTTTTTCATCTGTGGAACAATAATGATCTGCTCTCCTGTGAGGCAGATTTTGTGGCTGGGAACATAAAAGTCTCTGGTTTTCCGGGAAGGCAATCTTTGGCTTGGCTGGGCTGCTGCTTTCAAGCGGAGCGGTGACTTTCTCTTAGGCTTAGTTCTTTTCGTTTGTGTGGTATTCTGCCGATAATAATTTGCTTTATGATCAGCTCTGTTATCTTTTATGGAAGTTAGCTCCAAGTTTTAGAAGAAAAGCTTTGGCTATTTGAGTGCAGTATTGTAGTCTTTGTTAAAAGTAATGGCGACCACTTGTTTTTCACCTGCATTATATGCCGGCTGATGTCATTGCATGCTCTTGACCCTTCAGGTTGAAATTGACTGGGCATTTGCCAGATGATGTTTTCCAATTCGGTATTGATATGCTTCCAGTGAGCTCGATTTGGGTTAAGGATTAGGAGATGGAAGCCTTCGACATCTTCACCTTCGATGCATTCAAAATGGTGATTGTAAGTCTTATTTTCTGATGAACTTGTTAATTATGAAATTCGATAGCATTTACACACCAGTGGGGAAGTACATTCTCTTGTTGTAGAAGAAAATCCAACAATGATCATATAGAGTTACAAAATTTGTGAGATGAATTGTTAATTTTTGAAGACTTTTGGATCAAAATACTATGAAAAGATAAAATATTTTAGAGAAGAGGAAGATGATAAATTATAGATACAATCCAAAGTTTGAATCAATGTGTCTTTTTATATTATGTAAATAGTGTAGATAGTAGATATTATGAATTTGTTAGATAAGATAGAATGTAGTAGTAAATGAGATGATGTTATTATCTTAATGGTCTTACTTAATAATAGAAGCAAGTGTCTTGACAAGCTTCAAAAGCAAAATTGGAGCAACAAAGATAAGGCAAAAGGTAATTAGGAGTTAATCAAACACCTAAATGAATTGACATGAAATGAAGTCCATTCACAACAACCCCATAGACATCATATTGAAATATGTATACCTTTCAAGTCTTATCATATTTGTTAAGAATGGATATTTATCTTTAGAACATTAGGGTCTTATATTGGGTATAAATTTTCTAGTACCAAGTCAATCTCTTTGCAAAGTTTTTGAAAATGATGATTATGACTTAGCCATAGAACCATGCTATTCAATGATAGCCTAAGCAAACTATCTTCCTCAAGGTTACAAAATTGCTCAGCCTTTGAATGAAATTAGCCAAATCAGTTTTAAAAAATCTTTTTAGTTATGCAATGTTCAAATAATAGTAGAGAGTATTGTTATATTATAAAACCTTAGTTACTTTGTCAAAGCAATAGTAGAGAGTTAAGGATCTTAATAAAACATCTATCCAAGAGTTGAAAATTTGCAATTATTCCATTTAAAACCGCTCCTTTTTCTACTCTTTAATGTTGCTATTATGATGAAGAGAGGATGTGGATTTAAAAGTAAATGGTGACAGTTTGCCTATGCCAAGAAAGTTCTTTTTTTAGCATGACATTTCAAGGAAAAGTCAGGAAATAAAATTGAATAATAAAATTGTCATATTTAATAATAAAGATATGTAGATTTATTTAAAAAAAAAGTCATTCGCTTGCAAGTTTCAACATAGGATTAGGTAATAAAATCATGATCATCATATTTTCGTGGCGAATTTATTCATTCAAGTATTACCAGACGATTTAAAAAAAAAGAAAAGAAAAAAGCCACGAATAATACGTCGCACACCGCAGGTCTCACATTTTCCATCCAAAGAAGAAGTATCATCGGAAAGCCAGTCAGACAGCTGGCGGTTGACGCTGACGACGGCTGAGCGCGAGCATGTTTCGGACAGTCTTGCTGCAGTGGTTGTGAAGATGGTTGATTCTAAAGGGGTTGACGAAGTACCACACATTGAACATATCTGGGAAGCAGTGAGGGTGGACTTTCATCACACCTTCGCAGATTTCCGGCGGGGGAAGCGTCCCGTTTATGAAGAAAGCCTTCACGTATCCAATGGCCACTGGCTTTCCGAGGTAACCCCAACAGTTGTACACTTTAGTGAGTGTGTCAGTTGGTTCGGGTGGGCCTGGTCCAATGATCACCTTTGGGGGTGGGTCCGGCATCCTCGCGAACTTGTCTCCGAATGGGTTTTTTGGCAGCGGAACGTACGGGTTGATCGGCATATCCGCCAATGTCTTCACAGCTCCTAGCACCACGCTTAGGAGAACCACTGCTGCGAATATCTTCTTCTCCATTGTTGCTTTTCTAATGATCCAAATATTCGTTGCTTGATGGGAGATGCAAGATGTGTATCCTATATATAGGTACATGGTGAGTAAACTTGTGTGTAACTCCCGCCTTCATTTCCACCGTTACTTGTATTTCTATTCCATTTCCATTAATGGCTTGGTTTAAAACTCCATTTCTATTAATTGAATTACGAAAAACTGTTCTAAGGATGAGTTATAGTTTTACAAAATAGTTAAATTCTTATCTTTTGGAAATGTCCTTCAACCATCTAACATTTTTTAGTGTAGTTCTTTTTCAAGGGTGACCCATTTTTAATGTGTGATTAGACGGGCTAAGGCACCAAAAATATGATAAGCTCGACCCAATATTTATAAGAAAAGACCACACTCCATCATCACATTGTTTTAAAAAAAAAGCTCAATTTTTATAAGAAAAGATGTGACTAATAATGTGATCATCTACAATAAATTTGATATAAAATAGATTAAAATACATTCCAAGGAGAATATTAGTGTCATTAAGCTTCAAACACAAATAAAATTCAAGAGATGTCATATTAAAGATAGAAAACCATAGTGACATTTCACTTTAAATATAATTCCTAAGGTTTTCACACACTGTTCTGCCTTGGGTCCATACTATCTAATAAGATTTGTAGATCTTTGCCTTCGTAAAGCAACAGCATCAATCTCTTCATGACAGGCGGATTTTAGCTAAGGTGAAATTACTCTATAAAAAGAATGGAAATAAATAATCGAATAACATTTCATTGAAGAGTCTTAAATGGGTTCATTTAACATGACAAACCGAAGAGATCACAACCCAAGAGAAACAGCCTTTTGCAGTGACACTAATCTTGACGACTTAAATCGTATTTGCGGGTCAGTTATTGGTTGACTACAAAAACGGATCTACTATTTCGCATACCCGAAACGCAACACGACCCACTTACCGATCTACCATATTTATGTGCATATGAGATGCTCTCTTTTCAACGTCCCCATCCTTTTATTTATTGCCTCTCTTTTATTGGCTGTGGGGCCCTGCTTCCCATGTGCTTCCCTTTCAACTTTTCTTATGGGACGCCTAGTAGCCATTAACAATGCATTTTGGTGGATAATGCAACACCGGAGTAGAAAACACAGCAGGCAGCCCCAGTGCCACATTCTCCATCTCTGTTCCTTCTCTGTTGCTTGTTATTTCTTTTCCTTCTCCTTCTTCTACAGTGATTGTTCTCTTTTTTTCCACTGAAGAGTGATGATGGAATCAGCGGAATCTCCGAGGAGAAGCAGTAGCAGTTCGTCTTCTTCGCCGGAGTTCGAGTTCTGGATGGTTAGGAACCGCTCTGGACCCACGCAGGACCTCCACTCTGCCGATGAACTCTTCCTCCATGGCGTAATCCTTCCACTCGACCTTATCTCCATCCCACGCTCAGGTCCCTCTGGAGAAGAGACGCCGCCGGAAAATACGCCCTCCCCTCCGCACCATCCTCCAGCGGAACCACCGCCCTCTTCCATCCTCTCAACCTCCTTGTCAGCGCCCACGTCGGGTTCCAGGCGGTGGAAGGACTTGTTCAAGGCCATGGGCGACAAGAAGCAGGACGAGAAGGATAAAGAGAAGCACAAGCAGAGGGAGAGGAAGAAGGAGCGCAGCAAGGGTAGCGGCGGAACTTCCGCCGAGCTGAACATTACCCTCAACATCTGGCCCTTTTCACGGAGCCGCTCTGCCGGCACCACCTCCGGCAACCTTGGCCGGCCACGACCCGCAGACTCCATCGCTGGCCGCAGGGTTAGTAGCGCTCCGTGCTCACGAAGCAACTCACGCGGTGAGAACACCAAGCCGCCGGCAACCACTTCCGCTGGTGGGTTCGTCCGGAGCCGGAGATGGGCCGCCAGCCCCGGTCGCAGCGGGGTCCACGTCGGCCGAGCTAGCCCGGTCTGTCAGCTCCGTCGCACCTGGGGTGTAGAGACCTCTGAGAAGACCCGAAAGCCAAGCCCAGATGCCGCTACCGCCACCGGTAGCGGCGGAGCACGATTGCTGAATCTTAAGGTGAACGGCTGCATCGGATACCGTAACCAGGTGAGCTGTAGGGGGGACGACAGCGATGGCATCACCGGCGGTGACTGCACTGTCAATAGGAACCCCAGGAACGGGAGCTTCTTCGGCCTAAGAGCTCGATTCTCCAAGAAGGTTTATTGACGATAGATTCAAGCTCTTTCGCTTGGCAAAAGTGGTCTTCTTTGAGATGCTTAGTTGTAAGTAATCTTTAATTTATATAAGCTTCATAATACATATATGTAGTCTGATGTTGTGAAGTAACAAAGGAAAGCTTTCTGTTCTCTCCATCCATGCTTGTTTTCATGTTTTTCCAGCAACCCTTCTTCAGAAGAAAACCTTATGCGAAATTGGTAACGTTACCCCCTGGCGAGTCGCCACACCTCTCCAGCTTTACTTGAGCGAGCCAATGATATGCACAATAAAAGCATTAATTGATTTTTTAAATTTGGCATGTATTGTTTGACAATTTTTTAAAAATAAATTTAAAATTCGTATTTTTAAACGAAATATTCCCTCCTTCTGTTTAATATTTTTTCTATTTAGAACAACCAGTCGTCGAAGCGAGGGAAGTACCAATAGTTACATTAATTGATGGATTTGACACGTATTGTATTAATTGTGAAGTGTACCTTCTGATGGACTGCCTACGCTAGGGGCAGAAGAGGGGTAGAGGAGATCCGTTCTCCAATCCAAGCACAGATATTGGGGAAATCCTGTGGACCAAATGTGGCCGCCGGTCCGATTTTCTTATCCCAATGTGCATCGCTTATTGGTTGTTGTTCGTTTGACACCCTGTCTTGTCGAATAACAGATATTTAATTAAAATGAGTTTTTTCAAATGGTCAAATATAAATAAAAAACACTTTTTATTTATTTAAGTGCTTTACTTTTTTTTCTTAAAGTTCATTTTATCTTGCTAGAAAACTTGCTTGTGACGGTGGTTGAGTGATATTTCATTGTGGAGTTACTTGAATGATGGTAAAATTTCTTATTAATAATTATTTAACAAGACAATTCAGAGATATCAAAGAATCTATGAAATAAGGATATTTATTTTTCCAAGATTTGAACTCATTAGAAACCAATATTTAATTATATTTTAATCACGCAAATGCCTCAAGAGTAGTTGTTGTTGTCCGTCTTGTCGTTCACCGAGCATTTTCCACGTTGAAGCATACATCTTATGGTCCCGGCTTGATGATATGTGGGAGATTACATTAAATCTTATCTCCGCAATCTTTTATTTAATTACTGGATTAATGCGACAAATGGGATAGAATGGGAAGAAGCTAAAGAAAAACAAATACGTATTTTTCCTTATCCCCTTGCTGTGCCTACTCTTGAACTTAATGTAAAAGTTAATTTGACAATTGTATAAAATAGTTGTAACTAATGATAATATATTTTATATTATCAAAATTTTCTTTTGAAAGATCTATCATGGATGGTTCTAAAGTCAAACTTGCTTGTTTTGATTATTACAGATTAAAAAAAAAGCATAAGAAAATGGTGTTAAAAAATAAAATTATTTTCAAAAAAGTTTTTTTGTTTTCTGATGAAGACCAATTGGAAATGTTTAAAAAAGTTTTGATTTTCTTTTATATATACTAAGATTAAATCATTTATATATATATATTAACAAAATATTTTATCATCTTTAAAGTGCCACTTACCATTTGAACAGGGCAATTAGTACAATTATGATGAAAAAAATACAGGCTTCTCATATGACATAGTCATAGATGGTTGAGAAAACTATTTTATTTTTGACAAAGATAATAATTATTATTATTTAAGTTTTTATTTGAAATCCAAGCTAGCTTAAAAAAAAGGCACGAATAATACGCCGCACACCGCAGGTATTGCATTTTCCATCTAAAGAAGAAGCATCATTGGAAAGCCGGTTAGGCAGCCGGTGGTTGACGTTGACGACGGCTGAGCGCGAGCATGTTCCGCACAGTCTTGCTGCAGTGGTTGTGGAGATGGTTGATTCTAAAGGGGTTGACGAAGTACCACACATTGAACATATCTGGAAAGCAGTGAGGGTGGACTTTCATCACACCTTCGCAGATTTCCGGCGGGGGAAGCGTCCCGTTTATGAAGAAAGCCTTCACGTATCCAATGGCCACTGGCTTTCCGAGGTAACCCCAACAGTTGTACACTTTAGTGAGTGTGTCAGTTGGTTCGGGTGGGCCTGGTCCAATGATCACCTTTGGGGGTGGGTCCGGCATCCTCGCGAACTTGTCTCCGAATGGGTTTTTTGGCAGCGGAACGTACGGGTTGATCGGCATATCCGCCAATGTCTTCACAGCTCCTAGCATCACGCTTAGGAGAACCACTGCTGCGAATATCTTCTTCTCCATTGTTGCTTTCCTAGTTATTCAAATATTTGTTGCTTGATGGGAGATGCAGGATTTGTATCCTATATATAGGTACACGGTGAGTGAACTTGTGTGTAACTCCCGTCTTCATTTCGACCGTTACTTGTATTTTCATTCCATTCCCATTAATGGCTTGGTTTAAAACTCCATTTCTATTAATTGAATTACGAGAAACTGCTCTAAGGATAAGTTATAGTTTTACAAAATAGTTAAATTCTTATGTTTTGGAAATGCCCTTAAACCATCTAACATTTTCTAGTGCATTTCTCTTTCAAGGGTGACCCATTTTTAATGTGTAATTGGGCGGGTTAAGGTACCAAAAATATGATAAGCCCGACCCAATATTTATAAGAACAGGCCACACTCCATCACATTGTTTTAAAAAAAACTCAATCTTTATAAGAAAAGATGTGACTAATAATGTGATCATCTACAAGAAGTTTGATATAAAATAAATTGAAATATATTTCAGGCAGAATATTAGATTCATTAAGCTTTAAACACAAATAAAATTTAAGAGATGTCACATTGAAGATAGAAAACCATGTGACATTTTACCTTAAATATAATTGCAAAGGTTATCACACACTGTTCTACCTTGGGTCCATACTATCAGATAAGATTTGTAGATCATTGCCTTCGGAAAGCGACACCAACAATCTCTTCATGACAAAGACGGATTGTAACTAAGATGAAATTATTCTATAAACAGAATGAAAATAAATAATTGAGTAATATTTCATTGAAGAATCTTAAATGGGTTCATTTAACATGACAAACCAAAGAGATCACAACCCGAGAGAAACAGCCTTTTGTAGTGACACTAATCTTGACGACTTAAATCGTATTTGCGGGTCAGTTATTGGTTGACTACTAAAACGGATCTACTATTTCGAATACCCGAAACGCAAACACGACCTACTTACCGATCTACCATATTTATGTGCATATGAGATGCTCTCTTTTCAATGTCCCCATCCTTTTATTTATTGCCTCTCTTTTATTGGCTGTGGGGCCCTGCGTCCCATGTGCTCCCCTTTCAACTTTTCTTATGCGACGCCTTGTAGCCATTACTGATGCATTTTGGTGGGTAATGCAACTCCGGAGTAGAAAACAGAGCAGGCAGCCCCAGTGCTCCATTCTCCATCTCTGTTCCTTCTCTGTTGCTTGTTGCTTCTTCTCCTTCTCCTTCTTCTACAGTACTTGCTCTCTTTTTTCACTGAAGAGGGATGATGGAATCAGCGGAATCTCCGAGGAGAAGCAGTAACAGTTCGTCTTCTTCGCCGGAGTTCGAGTTCTGGATGGTTAGGAACCGCTCTGGATTCCACTCGTTTTGGAGATGAAAAAATACTTTCTGAAATGGAAGAATCTTTTCTTCGAAACAGAAACATAAACATAATATGTAAAGTTTAGGCCAAACATAGAACAACTAAAACATATGCAATCCATGCATCAAGATAATGAGTCCATTATGAGCAATTTTATTTACGTAAAATCTTTTGTTTAATCAAGCAATGGACAGATACCAACCTCAATAAACTGGTATATGCTTTTCTCAAGTTCCTAAGCAACACTGACCTACGTTTCTGCAAAAACTCTGCTCAATATTAAAAATGAATACGGAGCTCCATCTTTTTAAGAGATCTGAATGGGTAAACATACAAGGGAAAGGAAGATGGTGGATTCATCAATTGGCATTGCTTCTCGTTCTACTTAGAACACTGATACCTGATATCTTCCAACCAAAACGACCTGCATTTGATGTGCTGCTGCTTGGTTCATTGACGAATGTCGATGCATTTGAAGAACTTTTAGGACTTGTTCTCAAATTCCCTAATCGAGGTGGATTAGACACTTCCTGCAGCTCCTGAAACATCGAAGGGAAATGCAAGAACAAGACATTAATCCCCTAAACAATGCAGGAGAAAAAGATTGCTGTGGCCAAGAACAAGATAAAAATTCATGCATCCATCCCTCGAGTCACCCCGAGGGTGAAAAGATTGCTGTGGCCAAGAAAATAATCATTCATTCACCAAGAGGTTTACAGAACGTGCCAAAAAATATAAGCTACAAAAATAAGAAACTACTTAAAAGGGCCACAAATCAATCATTCATATCATGTGTATGTGCATGCATGTAGATGTATATATGCATTTTTGTTGAGAGAAAAATACTAAAAAATAGAACACAATTTATGACTTCTAGAAACCCAAAAAGATATGTATCCCTTTAAAGGAATAAGTTGCTAATTACTATTAGCAAAAACCTTAACATCAAACCAAGACTATGGGATGATCAACGAATCAAATCTGATCAAGGAGAAAAAGATGCAAAAGAATCAAAATTTAAATCAAATAAGATGGTAAGTTCTTGACAACTTTCTCCATTGTTACAATTGAAAATCTTTACAGCATTAAATTGAAGAGTTGAGAGATTTTCTTAGCTTTTTGACACATAAAAAGTCATTGAATTCCAATATATGGATAACACACAAAACTTGTCCTAGAGAGCATCGATTTAAATCGAACGGACTGATTTCAAGATAAGAGGGAAAACAAATAAATCCAACTTTCAAATTTAAATACTGGTGAATTAAGAGTACGTCGTAGATTAAAAAGATAATGTTTTACAACAATTTTCAGGATAAATTTAGATCTAATTAGAGAAATTATTTGATCTAGGAAAGTTCATCTTTTTATAGAGATTTGAATCTTTTACAAATTTGTGAAGTCACTTAAACTATAAAAGGAAGTTTTGAGAGGATAGGACCAACAGTTGACATAATCTAATATGAGATTGTTCTTAGCATTGTGAGACCTTGAGAGCCAATAATGTGAGAATCATAGAGAAAATTTTAAGAGCTCTTTGGGAGAAGGTGAGGTCAAATTTTGGAGTAACTTGAGAGCTTGATGGAACAAAGGTATTTACCACCGAAGTACAAACTAGCCAAGTAAAAGCCAGTTTTCCCTGCATTCTTCTTGGTTATTTATATGTATTGTAGTTTATTTCATCTACCTTAGTTATCCTCCTTGTGAGAAGAAAGTGCATATCCCAATCTTATTTTCTATTATGTTCATTCTGATGATCCATAGCCCCTCTCAACCATCATTTGACTATGGGCTCGTTGTTCCTCATGGAAGTGGGTAAAGATCCTTATCATGGGATTGCAATTCCACATTAAGAGATGATTCTTTAACTTAGTCTGCAAACAAAAGAAATTCAAGAAAAAAAACAGCCCCAACAAGTTTGCTTTTCAAAAAGCAGTGTGCCATGGAGGATCAGGTATTCGGTAAAGCTTTTTGATAAATCAAATTCAAATTACACAAACTATTCCTCAAACCTGGACACAAGAATGAAATTTTCTGGTGGATCACAGTACTAATTGAGAATATTAGCAACAAACACGTGGCTTTGCATCAATATACAATGCAGATAATTGGCAACATGGAAATACATTTTCTTACTTTAACAGAGCCCTTGATCATGCCCTGCTGCCAACCTTCAGCAAACTTGCACAAGGCATATAAACCCCTTCCTGCAAAGTTCTGGAAAAAATTCTAAAAATGAGTAAATGGAGCATATACGGAGGAATTCTTCAAGAAAGAATCCAACCCAAATCCAACAAATAATTAATGAATTTAATGATTGATAATACCTGGCCCTCATCTAATTGATCCATCTTTAATTTCTAGTAGAAAGAAAAACTAAAGTTAGTGTATGCTAATAAAATAAGTTCACAAGCAACTAATGATCAAAACTCACCAGATTACTGACAGCACGTGAAACAGATTCAACATCAATTTGAACTAAACTAGTGTCACCATGTAACAGATTAACCTACCACATCAATAATAAGAAGAAACATATTTTTCACCAAAGAAATACTTGGTAGTGAAACCAATGCATTTTAACAAAACAGAAAAGCAGCATACCTCATTTTTGGTGCTTGCAGTGAGTTGTCTCATTTGGTCCAAGTTATCATCAACCACATCAATCTTTGAAGATAAATGACGCTTGGCAGACGGTAAAACCATCACAGCAAGATGAACTAGCATACAAGTAACGTAATAAAGCATAATGTAACTGGAAATAACATTCACGTTTTTTAGCCTCATCTAAGCTGGTATCAAGCACATCATTTCAAAGATCAATACTTCACAGGCTGATAATTTAGCTGGGAATGATGCAATTTGAGAAGAAATTCAAATGTAATCTGGTATGACATCAAGTAAAATTCAGTGAAATAGCTGAGGAAAATAATGTTCATATTTTCCCAAACATTATAAATATGGTTAGAATGACAGTATGGAACATGATATCAAAGCAATTTACAGATTGGGGGTGCTTCAAAATAGAAATTAAATGCTGCATTCATAAATGTATCACAACATAAATCCCAAAATATTATTAGTACAAAAAAAATGGAAACCTATAGATGGCAAAGAAGACATGTTTTACAATACCAAGTAAGAGAAGAAATCTGTCTTCTGAAGCAGGATAAATTCAGTGAAAATAAAATACAAAAAAGTCAGAAGGGAATGGTCGCATGAGACTTGCCCATATAGATATGCTACAAATCTGTGATGATAAAAAAATAAAACAGCACGAGTTGAAAAACTTGTTGAACATCGTTAATTTTCATGATAACAAATGCTGAAGGAATGTATTCCTACTCAGTGTTTTAGTTGACCTCAGAAGTATTAATTGTGTTATTCACAAAGCATGCATTATGCTAAATAAGTCTTGATAAAACTACTAATTAAAATTTTATAAGATTAAACTTACAACTTATTTGTAACCTGCATGGTTTGGCCATTCGCCAAGGTGCTAGATCAATGCAATTCCATGACTCCGTGTGGGCTGACACTACAACTCAGGGGGAGTAAACTAGCTTCTCATTGACTGGTTAAACTTTTGGAAACACGTAAAAACCTTTTTGGTAACTTTCAAACAACCTTAAACAATTTCTTTAGCCTAAGGACTGCTTTGAAAAGAAATAAGTTTAGGCTTGAAATATTTTTGAGAAATCATTAAAGTCGTGTGCTAATCTTGCTGAAAGGAATTACACTTCTCCATATTCACACTCCTAGCAAACCAAGTGCTCCTCTTGTCCTCAAGCTCTCAAGTTGAAAGAACCTCAAATCTAGTGAAGAAAGCATCCTTTCTATGGTGAATTTTTGATATTTTTGAAGAAAAAAATTACTTTATGCTTTCTTATTACAACTTCGATGAAACCACCTCCATTTTCTTGCTCAAATGAACTGCCCTATGGTTGGGAGGGAAATAAATTAGAGAGAAATTTTTAAAACTTCTCACTAAACATATAGTCTCGACAAGGCATATCATCTGGTGCGTGCATTAAGTCATTATAAGTTGTGCTACTAAGCTGATCTTTTATTCATCATCTAAGATCCCTGTGTAGCTTATTACTCCTTGTTGAGTGTGATTATTTGTGTATCACCCTTGGGTGTCTAGGAAAAAATCCAAAGCTCTGAAGAAGGCTTTCTGAAAGCTGTATTGCAGTGTTTCATGCTCAACAATCTGAATGAACATGTTAGTGAATTGGCCTATCTTTTGAAAAGAGGCTTGGATGTAGACCATTGTAAAACCACTTAAAATCACATCTTGTGTGCTCTTACTTGATTCTTATTTCATACTCAATATTCTCTCTTGAAAGACAAAATTTAAAACTAGTTTTCTAAGCATTCACACACTTCATCTCACCGAAATCATTTGGATTGGATGATTTCCACTGACGATGTCATTTCTTCTTCCCATCACATGAGGATGGTGTAAACATTTGACAAAGATCAAAAGATCTCTTCGAATGATTTGATTTTTTTCTAATTAAACACTGCAAGATTCCAAAGCAACTAATTTAGACAATTTTAACCAAATATACTAAAATTGTCCACCTGACTCATTCAGGTTTTTAAAAAGCTTTTAGGAGCTAATCAAATGAACAAAACCAGACCAATTCAAAACAACCAACTAATCTTTCAAACAATTAATCACATGCTAAAAAACACTAAAGCATTCTCATTCAAAAATTTTGTTCATGACATCAGCTAATATTTTCATTTGAGTTAACCACAAGAATTTGTTATTCATAAAAGAACTTTTGAAAATATTCATAATCCAATTCATTGCTCTCACCCCCCTTCCCTTCTATCCTTCCCCTCCCTCCCCTTCCTCTCTCATCCATCTAATCTTTTAAACAATTAATCACACATGCTAAAAACCACTAAAGCACTTTCATTAAAAAATTTCATTCATGACATCAATTAAAATTTTCATTTGAGTTAGTCACAAGAATTTGTTATTCATAAAAGAACTTTTGAAAACATTCATAATCAAATTCATTGCTCCCACACACCCTCCCTTCTATCCTTCCTCTCCCTCCGTCCCCTCCCTCCCCTCCCTCTCCCATCCATCATCTATCCCTCCGACGAAGAAGAAGAAGAAGAACGAGAAGAAGCAAGAAGCAAAAAAAAATGGAGAGAAGAGAAGAAGGTGAAAAAGGAGGAAAAAGAGTAAAAGAAAAGGTGGGAAAAGAGTAAGAGAAAAAGGAGCAAGAGAAGGTCGAGAAGGACAAAGATGAAAAGAAGGATGAAGAAGAAGATGGGAGGTGGATGAACAGTAAAGGAGGACAAGAGGTATTAAGAGAAGAAGAATTTTCAATCATTGAGTATTTTTCTTCCTATAGATTCTTTTTTTGTCTCTATTTCTTCGTCTACATTATTGTCTTTTATATTTAATTTTTCAAAATCCTCATTATCATCTTATGTAGCCAACTCATTGGGTCCTATATAGAGTTATCAAACACCACATAGATGATTTCTTTTACTATAAGATTTCTTTTATTAAATATTTTATATGATTTATTATTTAAAAAATATTTTAAATGTATTCTCTCATCAGATTTGATATCAAACTTTATTAATTTACTTTTATCACTATTAAGAATATAACTTTTGCAAGCAAAAACATGTAAGTGAATAATTTTTAGTTTCCTAGTATTTATTAATTTACTTTTATATGATTTATAACATAACATTCTATCTTAATTGTCTCAACCCAAAAGTACTTACATAATGCCCGCTCATTTACTGCTAGCAGACTTTTCCACATTCTGCGAGAAGATAACTATGGAGCGGATTGGACGCTCAATATACGCTTTCTTCTAATTGTACTTAGGATTGGTGTATGCCTCTTCCTAAACAACTTGTTTCTATTTTACATTCTGATTGTGTGTACGAACCTCCGTAAGGAGTGTATTTTGTAAGTTTTAACTATTATTATTTCAAAAAAAGTACTTACATAAATTATATTCATTTAACATACATTGATATTTAATAATGTTCCAAGGACCCTTTCTTTGCTTTGTCTTCAAGACCCCTTTCTCATTTCACATATCTCTTTTTTTTCTCTTTATTTATGCTCCAATAAACAACCTCTTCAAACAAAGATCTAGTAGATAAGATACTCTATTCCCACAAATAAAAAAGGGGGAGCAAGGCCAAGGCTGCTTATTCCTTGGCTTAGATTGAGAAGTGTTATGAACAAGTCTAACAGAACTTTTGATTCTATCAACCCTTAAATTCATCATTTTAGAAAGTTACTTTATATGAATATGACATGACACTATATGATATGACTAGGACTTGTAAAAATTCCTCTATCATAGTAAGGTGGGATAGTAAAAGTCCCTCTAGAATTCTAGGTCTAAAAATAGACTGATAATTGTTAGTCAATGTATAGGCTTGCGCTTTGACTGCTGCACTTTAAGACTTAAACATTGATTCTCATTAATCCGATCTTGATACTTGGTTGAAAGGCCACCAATGACAAATGGGGGCACAATCTAACGAACTTCTAAACTCAATGAGAAAGAAATATTAGCTATAACTAGGGAAAGAGCTCAATGATAATCTTTTCATTTGGATTAAAAGAGAAATCGAATGCAGGCCACTCACTGGGAAGCTTTTGAGGAAGAACACCTTTTTCTGTAGTAATGGTTTTGGATAGTAACATAAGTGAAAAAATATGTTGAAGTCACTACAATGACTAACTTAAATAACTCCATGCAGCCGATTTAGGAATCGGTCCATAAGCACTCTCCAAAACATACCAAATAAAACTCACATCAAGCTCTCATTTTAAAGGAGGTCGGTCATTCCGTTCAAGAGAAATAATGAGTAAGAAGAAGAGAATTATCAAACAATGTATCCTTTGTTACCAAATGAATGGAATTAGGATTTCAAATGAGATGTAAAGAGATTCTTTTCATCAATGGATATGGCATGGCTACTTGAGTTTATCCATCACAACTATGCTTCAAATATACAACCATCATGGTAGAGAGACATAGTGGAAAGATCTACGTGGTGGGATTTGGTGAAAAGATCTGTGGTGGGATTTGAGAAATAACAGCCAATTTCATTCCATATGAAAGTAATAAATTTCCAATTGCAATCGTTATGAATTATAAAATCTTCCTCTAGTGGAACAAAAAGCTTATGTACATTAAGAATTCAAAAATCTTATTTAATCTTTAATGCATCTTTCAAATTGCAATAAGTAATTAAAGATATTACACTCTCTTAAATATATTATATGATTTTTAATTGCTCATATAATATGCTATTGCTCTTTGACCTATACAAGATCTAAGGGAGCTCTTTTGGGGTGACTTTGTGCTTGATTGATTATTTGATGTCTTCATAGTAATGTGCACTCAAAACACTTTTAGTAAATAAAAGTGGAGTCTACACTCTCTTAAAGGAACTTCGTGTCACAATTACTTTATTTTGTAATAGTCTATTGCATGGAATGGAATCACAGACCTCTTTAGAGTTGGAGTTTTCTTTTCATTTCTGAGTTGTTGAAGAGAAAGCAGATGAGACAACAATGGAATAAAAGTTGATAAAGTTCAATAAGAAAATCAATGAGTTATGGGCTGGTCCCAACTTAGAATTTGATTGAGTACATTTTTATGGTTTCGTTCTAAACAAAAATTTGAAAATGAGAACTCTTATTTATAACTATAAGAATCACCAACTCACTATGTTATTAGATTGCCTTTTGAACAAACTAGGAAGGCAAGAAATCTTCTTTACAGTCTATACACACCTCTATTTATCTCTTTTAAGGAATAAGATTAAGATATTGATATTTCATAATAGATTGCTTTCTCTCGCAATGATTGAGTCAAGTAAACTTCTTCTCTTAATTAATAGAGTCAGTTTGCTTCATCTAGAAATTGACTTTCCTTTGTTCCAATTAACTTTAGCTCTATCATTGGGTTCTACTCTTGTAGAGTGGAAAGTTTGGGCTTTCTTTTTCCTTAAGGTTGGCTTAACCTTCATTCACAAATACTTTAGTGGATTCAATTCTATGATATAAACTTCTATTCTCATATTTAACATCTTTAAAAAGTTTATGGAATTAAACAACATACCTTAAGAAATAAATGAACACTTAATCTGGACTCTTTGAAAAGTTTTAGTTGTTTGTCTTGATCTCACCAATCGAATCTCATCTCCATCGATTGAAGAAGACTAGTAGTAAGTGATCCCATGGAGTTTTTGGAGAAGGGTAACCTAGTGTGTAAGCACAAGAATGAACCACAATGAACCGTTATAAGACCCATCTCAAATTAGTGGTGACCTTTTGATTCTTCCACAGTCTTAATGTATCGAATACTCATATAAGAATGTTAACTCCTAGGTTTAGAGCCTGGGGCCTTTCTTCGAAAAATCCTTCATAATTTGTCCACCTTAAGAGTGTTGGTGTGGACCTACGCGAATGACAAGTGACAATTACAATGACGGTGTGGAAGTAAACAATGCTTGATGACATTCAAAAATGAACGAAACCAAAAAAGGCCAATTCCAAGAGAGATGGTGAACCCAGTCAAAGCTAAGTGAAGCTCTATAAGTTACTAAAATGACTGTAGAATGCACATCCTAAACCTAGCTACTCCAAGCTATCATTACAAAAGAGTGCTAACCTTGGTGACTATAAGAAATCAAATAAGATAGTAAGTTTTGGACAACTTTCCCCATTGTTAATTTTGAAATTCTTCCCAGTATTAAATTAAAGAGTCGAGAGCATTTTCTTAGCCTTTTGACACATAAACAGTCATTGAATTCCAATATATGGATAACACAAAACTTGTTCTAGAGAGCATCGATTTAAATCGAACGGTCTGATTTCAAGATAAGAAGGAAAAAAAATCCAATTTTCATTTAGAATGCTGGTGAATTAAGAGTATGCCATAGATTCAAAAGATAATGTTTTACAAAAATTTTAAAGATAAATTCAGATCTAATTAGAGGAATCATTTGACATAAGAAAGTTCATCTTCTTAGAGAAATTTGAATCTTTTACAAATTTGTAAAATCACTTATGCTATAAAAATAAGTTTTGAGAGGATGGGATCATCAGTTGATAAATACTATGGAAAAATAAAATATTTTAAAGAAGCAAAAGATGATAAATTATAGATACAATCCAAAGTTTGAACCAATGTGCCCTTTTATGTGAGGCAAGAAGTGTTGATAGTAGATATTATGGGTTTGTTAAACAAGATAGAGTGTAGTAATAAATGAGACAATATTTGTTAAAAGTGGATCTTTACCTTTATAACATTATGGTCTTATGTTGGGCACAAATTTTCTAGCACTAAGTCAATCTCTTTGCAAAGTTTTTAAAAATGATGATTGTGACTTAGTCATAGGAGCATGCTATTCAATTATAACCTAAGCAAGATATTCTCCTAAAGATTACAAAGATTGCTCAACCTTTGAATGAGATTAACCAAATCAATTTTGAAAAATCTTTTTAGTCATATGCAATGTTCAAATATAGTAAAGAGATATACCATATTATAAAAGCTTAGTTATCTTGTCAAAGCAATAATAGAGAGTAAAGAATCCTAATAAAACATTTATTCAAAAGTTGTAACTAATTATCCATACTCACTTTGCCTTAACAATGTTATAACCTATTAAAATAAATTATTAAACTTGTTAGTTGTCTCTAAAAATTAAGAGAAAGTGAGAAATCTCAACATATTTGACTTGAAGATACTAAATAAAAAATAAATAATCTTGAGTGATGAATCTTATATTAAATTTGGCTAATCGAGGATTGTCTTTGGAGGCAAAAGTCATGTACCCCCAACTGACAAGTACTTTGAGACCAATAAACATCTTCTTAGATGACATGCATACAATTTAAAATAATAGAATAATTTGTCTTTTATCAAAATGAAAAATTTCATAATACGCAGAGACTGTAATAATTTATTTGACCCATAATTTTTTGTTTTTGTTTATATCCTTTTGTTCTCATGTTGACGATGACATTATTAGTATTCTTTTTCTTTTAATATGCAGCCGTTAACAACTATTTCTTAAGTTTTGTAGTTATTTCATTTAAAACCACTTGTTTTTTTTACTCTTTAATGTTGCTATTATGACGAAGAGAGGACGTGGATTTAAGAGTAAATGGCGACCGTTTTCCTATGCCAAGAAAGTTCTTTTTTCGTGTGGTATTTCAAGGAAAAGTATGAAAATAAAATTGAATAATGAAATTGCCATATTTAATAATAATTATGTGTAAATTTATTTAAAAAAAAGTCATTCGCTTGCAAGTTTCAACACAGGATTTGGTAATAAAATCATGATCATCATATTTTCGTGGCCAATTTGTCCATTCAAGAGTTACTAGACGATTTTAAAAAAAAGAAAAAAAAGGCACGCATAATACGCTGCACACCGCATGACTCACATTTTCCATCCAAAGAAGGAGCATCATCGAAAGCCGGTTAGGCAGCTGGAGGTTGACGCTGGCGATGGCTGAGCATGAGCATGTCCCGTACAGTCTTACCGCAGTGGTTGCGGAGATGGTTGATTCTCAAGGGGTTGACGAAATACCACACATAGAACATATCCGGGAAGCAGTGAGGGTGGACTTTCATCACACCTTTGCCTGGCGGGGGAAGCGTCCTGTTTGTGAAGAAAGCTTCACAAACGGAATGGCCAATGGCTTTCCGAGGTAACCCTAACAGTTGTACACTCGAGTGAGTGCGTCAGTTGGTTCGGGTGGGCCTGGTCCAATCATCACCTTAGCGGGCGGGTTCGGCATCCTTGCGAACTTGTCTCTGAATGGGTTATGCGGCAACAGAACGTACGGGTTGATTGGCATGTCCGCCACTGTCTTCACCGCCGCTAACACCACACCTAGGAGAACCACCGTTGCGAACACCGTCTTCTCCATTGTTGCTTCCTTGATGTTCGAAATGTTCGTTGCTTGATGGGAGATGCAGGATGTGTGCCCTATATATAGGTATACGGTGAGTGAACTCGTGTGTAACTCTTGTCACCATTTCTATTGTTATTTGTCGTATTTTTATTTCATTCCTGTTAATGGCTTGGTTTAAAATATTATTTCTATTAATTTAATTACGAGAACCTTTTCTAAGGATGAGTAACCTAAGACAATGTGAACCTACAATTTCACAAAATAATTAAATATCTACGTTTAGAAAATGTTCTTAAACCATCTAACATTTTCTAGTGTATTTCTCTCAGGCTCTCTTTTTAATGTCCCCATCCTTTTATTTATTGCCTCTTTTTTAATTGCTGTGGGGCCCTGCTTCCCATGTGCTCCCCTTTCAACTTTTCTTATGCGACGCCTAGTCGCCATTAACGATGCATTTTGGTGGGTAATGCAACACCGGAGTAGAAAACAGAGCAGGCAGCCCCAGTGCCACATTCTTCATCTCTGTTCCTTCTCTGTTGCTTGTTACTTCTTCTCCTTCTCTTTCTACAGTAGCTATTTTTAATGTGTAATTGGGCAGGCTGAGGCACCCAAAACACGATAAGCCCAGCCCAATATTTATAAGAAAAGGCCACACTCCATCGTCAATTTGTTTTAAGAAAAAACCCAATCTTTATAAGAAAAATGGTGACTAATGATGTGATCATCTATAAGAAATTTAATATAACATAGATCGAATTACATTCTAGGCACATCTATGCTATATCAAACTTCTTTTAGATGATCACATCATTAGTCACATATCTTTTTATAAAGATTGAGTCTTTTCTTAAAACAAGATGATGATAGAGTGTGGTCTTTTCTTATAAATATTGGGCCGGGCCTATCTTGTTTTGGGTGCCTCAGCCCGCCCAATCACCATTAAAAATGAGCCACCCCAAAAAAAGAAATGCTCTAGAAAATGTTAGATGGTGGAAGGACATTTTCGAAACGTAGGCATTTAACTATTTTGTAAAACTATAGGTTCATGTCGCCTTAGGTTACTCATCTTTAGAACAGTTTCTTGTAATTCAATTAATAAAAATGGAGTTTTATATGAAGCCCTTAATGGGAATGGAATAAAATACAACGCTCGAAAAAGAGACGAGAGTTACACACGAGTTTACTCACCATGTATCTATATATAGGACACATATCTTGAATCTCCCATCAAGCAACGAACATTTGGATCATCAAAGAAGCAACAATGGAGAAGACGGTGTTCGCAGCGGTGGCTCTCCTAGGCGTGGTGTTAGCGGCGGTGAAGACAGTGGCGGACATGCCGATCAACCCGTACGTTTCGCTGCCGCATAACCCATTTGGAGACAAGTTTGCGAGGATGCCGGACCCGCTCCCAAAGGTGATCATTGGACCAGGCCCACTCGAACCAACTGACGCACTCACTCGAGTGTACAACTGTTAAGGTTACCTTAGAAAGCCATTGGCCATATCATTCGTGAAGGCTTTCTTCACGAACGAGACGCTTGCCCCGCTGGAAATCTGCGAAGGTGTGATGAAAGTTCACCCTCACTGCTTCCCGGATATGTTCAATGTGTGGTACTTCGTCAACCCCTTGAGAATCAACCATCTCCGCAACCACAGCGGCAAGATTGTCAGGGACATGCTCGTGCTCAGCTGTCGCCAGGGTCAACCTCCAGCTGCCTAACCGGCTCTCCAATGATGCTCCTTCTTTGGATGGAAAATGTGAGACCTGCAGTGTGCGGCGTATTATGTGTGTCTTTTTTTTTCTTTTTCTTTTTTTTACTTCGTCTGGTAACACTTGAATGGATAAATTGGCTACGAAAATATGATGATGATGATTTTATTACCTAATCCTGTATTGAAACTTACAAGTGAATGATTTTTTTAAATAAATCTGCACATCTTTATTATTAAATATGATAATTTCATTATTCAATTTTATTTCAAGACTTTTCCTTGAAATACCACAAGAAAAAAAAAACTTTCTTGGCACAGGCAAACTGTCACCATTTACTTTTAAATCTAAGTCCTCTCTTCGTCATAATAGTAAAATTAAAGAGTAAAAAAAGGAGTTGTTTTAAACGGAATAACTGCAAAGCTTAAGAAATAGTTGTTAACGACTACATATTAAAAGAAAAATAATACTAATAATGTCATCATCAACATTAGAACAAAAGGATATAAAACAAAAACAAAAAATTGAGTCAAATAAATTGTTGCGATCTCAACGTATCATAAAATTTTTCATGTTAATAAAAGACAAATTATTCTGTTGTTTTAAATTGTATGCATGTCATCTAAGAAGATGTTTATTGGTCTAAAAGTACTTGTAGATTTGGGAGTGCATGACTTTTATCTCTAAAGACAATCCTCTATTGCCAAATTTAATATAAGATTTGTCACTCAAGATTATTTATTTTTAATTTAGTATCTTCAAGTCAAATATGTTGATATTTCTCACTTTCTGTCAATTTTTAGAGACAACTAGCAAGTTTAAAAATTTATTTTAATAGATTATGACATTGTTAAGGCAAAGTGAGTATGAAAAATTAGTTACAATATTTAGATAGATGTTTTCATAGGATCCTTAACTCTTTATTATTGTTTTGACAAGAAAACTAAGCTTTTATAATAATATGATATAACTCTCTATTATTATTTGAACATTGTATATTGCTAAAAAGATTTTTCAAAATTGATTTAGCTAATCTCATTCAAAGGCTGAGCAATCTATGGAACCTTTAGGAGGATAACTAGCATGCTGCTATGACTAAGTCATAATCATCATTTTCAAAAATTTTACAAAGAGATTGCCTTGGTGCTAGAAAATTTGTGCCAACATAAGATCATAATGTTCTAAAGATAAAGATCTATTCTTAACAAATATTATCTCATTTATTATTACACTCTATCTTGTTTAACAAACCCATAATATCTACTATCTACACTCTTTACATCACATAAAAGGACAGATTGGTTCAAACTTTGGATTGTATCTATAACTTATCATCTTTCGCTTTTTTAAGATATTTTATCTTTTCATAGTATTTGTCAACTGATGATCTCATCCTTTCAAAGCTTCTTTTTATAACATAAGTAACTTTACAAATTTGTAAAAGATTCAAATTTCTCTAAAAAGATTAACTTTCTTATATCAAATAATTCCTCTAATTAGATCTGAATTTATCCTCAAAATTTTTGTAAAACATTATCTTTTGAATCTACGACGTACTCTTAATTCACCAGCATTCTAATTTGAAAATTGGATTTAGTTTTTTCCCTCTTATCTTGAAATTAGACCGTTCAATTTAAATTGATACTCTCTAAAACAAGTTTTGTGTGCTATCCATATATTAGAATTTAATGACTTTTTATGTGTCAAAAGGCTAAGAAAATGCTCTCATCTCTTTAATTTAATGTTGGAAAGAATTCCAATATTAAAATTGGGAAAAGTTGTCCAAAACTTACTATCTTATTTGATTTAAGTTTTGATTCTTTTGCAACTTCTTCTCCTTGATTAGGTTTGATTGTTGATCATCCCATGTCTAGGTTTGATCGTTGATCAAAATAAAAACATTAAAAATCATTCGACCTTCTTGTTCACTCCAAACCTAGGAGTTTACATTCTTATATAAGTATTCGATACATTAAGACTGTGGAAGAATCAAAAGGTCAACACTAATTTGAGATGGGTCTTATAAGGGTTCATCGTGGTTCATTCTTGTGCTTACACACTAGGTTACCCTTCTCCAAAAACTCCATGGGATCACTTACTACTAGTCTTCTTCAATCGATGGAGATGAGATTCAATTGGTGAAACCAAGACAAACTAAAACTTTTCGAAGAGTCCAGATTAAGTGTTCATTTATTTCTTAAGGCATGTTTAATTCTATGGACTCTTTGTAGATATCAAATATGAGAATAGAATTTCATATCATAGAATTGAATCTACTAAAGTATTTGTGAATGAAAGTTAAGCCAACCTTAAGAAAAAAAGGAAGTCCAAACCTTTCACTCTACAAGAGTAGAACCCTAGGATAGAGCTAAAGCTAATTAGAACAAAGAAAAGTTAATTTTTAGAGGAAGCAAATTGACTCTATTCATTAAGAGAAGAAGTTTACTTGACTCAAACCATTGCGAGAAAAAGCAATCTATTATGAAATATCAATATCTTAATCTTATTCTTTAAAAGAGATAAATAGAGGTGTATATAGACTGTAAAGAAGATTTCTTACATTCCTAGTTTGCTCAAAAGACAATCTCATAACATAGCGAGTTAGTGATTCTTATAGTTATAAATAAGAGTTCTCACTTTCAAATTGTTGTTTAGAACGAAACCATAAAAATGTACTCAATCAAATTCTAAGTTGGGACCAGCCCATAACTTATTGATTTTGTTATTAAACTTTATCAACTTTGATTCAATTGTTGTCTCATCTACTTTCTCTTCAACAATTCAGAAATAAAGAGAAAACACCAACTCTAAAGAGGTCTGTGATTCCATCCATTCAATAGACCATTACAAAGTGGAGTAGTTGTGACACAAATTTCTTTTAAGAGAGTGCATACTCCACTTCTATTTTTTGAAAATGTTTTGAGTGTACATCACTATGAAGACATCAAATAATCAATCAAGCATAAAGTCACCCTAAAGGAGCTCCCTTAGATTTTGTATAGGCCAAAGAGCAATAACATATCATATGAACAATTAAAAATCATATAATATATTTAGGAGAGTGCAATATCTTTAATTGCTTATTGCAATTTAAAAGAAACATTAAAGATCAAATAAGATTTTTGAATTCTTAAGATACATAAGCTTTTTGTTCCATTAGAAAAAGATTTTATAATTCATAAGGATTACAATTGGATATTTATTATTTTCGTATGGAATGAAATTAGATGTTATTTCTCAAATCCCACCACAGATCTTTCCACCAAATCCCACCACGCAGATCTTTCCACTATGTCTCTCTATCATGACGGTTGTATATTTGAAGCATAGTTGCGATGGCTAAACTCAAATAATCATATCATATCCATTGATGAAAAAAATCTCTTTACATCTCATTCGAAATCCTAATTTCATTCATTTGGTAAGAAATGATACATTGTTTGATAACTCTCTTCTTCTTACTTATATTATTTCTCCTGAACGGAATGAAGGGCTTCCTTTAAAATGAGAGCTTGATTTGAATTTTATTTGGTATGTTTTGGAGAGTGCTTATGGACCGATTCCTAAATCGGGCTGCATGGAGTTATTTAAGTTAGTCATTGTAATGCATTCAACCTATTTTTTCACTTATGTCACCATCCAAAAAATGTATTTTTTCTCAAAAGCTTCCCAATTAGTGGCCCATATTCGATTCCTCTTCTAATCCAAATGGAAAGATTATCATTGAGCTCTTCCCCTAGTTATAACTAATATTTCTTTCTTATTGAGTTTAGAAGTTCGTTAGATGGTGCCCTCATTTGTCATTAATGGTCTTTCACCCAAGTATCAAGATCGGATCAACGAGAATCAATGGTCAAGTCTTAAAGTGCAGCAGTCAAAGCACAAGTCCGTACATTGACTAACAATTATCAGTCTATTCTTAGACCTAAGTTTCTAGAGAGACTTTTAGTATCCTAGTCTAATATGATAGAGGACTCATTACAAGACATAGATCATACAGTGTCATGTCATATTCATATAAAATAACTTTTTAAAATAATGAATTTAAAGGTTGATAGAATCAAAAGCTCTATTAAACTTGTTTAGAACACTTCTCAATCTAAGCCAAAAAAATTTGTTTGAAGAAGTTGTTTATTAGAGGATAAATAAAAAGAAAAAAAGATATATATGAAATGAGAAAAAAGGTCTTGAAGACAAAACTAAAAAAGAACCCTTGAGATATTATTAGATACCAATGTATGCTAAATGAATATAATTTATGTAAATACTTTTTTTGAAATAATAATTACTAAAACTTACAAAATATACTCCTTATAAAGATTTGTACACATAATCAAAATGTAAAATAGAAACAAGTTGTTTGGGAAGAGGCATACCCCATTCCCAAGTACAATTAGAAGAAAGCGCATAGTGAGCCGCCCAATCTGCTGAAACAGTTATCTTCTCGCAAAATGTGGAAAAATCTGTTAGCAGTAAATGAGTGGGCATTATATAAGTACTTTTGGGTTGAGACAATTAACAAATAATGTTATGCTATAAATCGTGTGCTTTGTCTTAATCTTAAGATTACATAATTTAAGCTTCTAAATACTAGTAAACAAGATAGGTCTTATAAGAAAAGACTAAACTCTATCGTTATCTTGTCTTAAAAAAAGATTTAATTTTTATAAAAAAAGATATGATTAATGATGTGATCATAAAGAGAAGAATAAAAAGCAGCAACCAATAGAGAAAGAATAGAGAGATAAAGAATGTGGCATTGGGGCTGCATGCTCTGTTTCACGGAGCCGAGCTGAACATTACCCTCAACGTCTGGCCCTTTTCACGGAGCCGCTCTGCCGGAACCATCTCCGGCAACCTTGGCCGGCCACGACCCGTAGACTCCATCGCTGGCCGCAGGGTTAGTAGCGCTCCGTGCTCACGAAGCAACTCACGCGGTGAGACCACCAAGCCGCCGGCAACCACTTCAGCTGGTGGGTTCGTCCGGAGCCGGAGATGGGCCGCCAGCAGCGGTCGAAGCGGGGTCCACGTCGGCCGAGCTAACCCGGCCGGTCAGCTTCGTCGCGCCTGTGGTGTAGAGACCTCTGAGAAGACCCGAAAGCCAAGCCCAGATGCCGCTACCGCCACCGGTAGTGGCGGAGCACGATTGCTGAATCTTAAGGTGAACGGCTGCATTGGATACCGTAACCAGGTGAGCTGTAGTGGGGACAACAGCGATGGCATCACCGGCGGTGACTGCACCGTCAATAAGAACCCTAGGAACGGGAGCTTCTTCGGCTGAAGAGCTCGATTCTCCAAGAAGGTTTACTGACGATAGATAGATTCAAGCTCTTCCGCTTGGCAAAAGTGGCCTTCCAGCAACCCTTCTTCAGAAGAAAACTTTACGCGAAATGGGTTACGTTACCCCCTCGCGAGTCGCCATACCTCTCCAGCTTTACTTGAGAGCGAGCCAATGATACGCCTATTAAAAGCTTTAATTGATTTTTTGAAATTGGCATGTCTTTTTTTGACAAATTTTAAAAATAAATTTAAAATTAGTATTTTTAACGAAATATTCCCTCCGTCTGTTTACTATTTTTTCTATTTAGAACAACTAAGAATAGCTTTGGGATGGGAGAGTCGTCGAAGCGAGGGAAGTACCAATCGTTACATTAATTGATGGATTTGACACGTATTGTATTAATTGTGAAGTGTACCTTCTGATGGCTTGCCTACGCTAGGGGCAGAAGAGGGGTAGAGGAGATCCGCTCTCCAATCCAAGCGCAGATATTGGAGAAATCCTGTGGACCAAATGTGGCCGCCGGTCCGATTTTCTTATCCCAATATGCATCGCTTATTGGTTGTTGTTCGTTTGACACCGTCTTGTCGAATAACAGATATTTAATTAAAATGAGTTTGAAGAAAAAAACTCTAAAAATTGTCAAATATAAATAAAAAAACACTTTTTATTTAAGTGCTTTACTTTTTTTTTTTTTTTTTGAAAGATCTATCATGGATGGTTTTAAAGTCAAACTTGCTTGTTTTGATTATTACAGCTGACGAAGGGCATATGAAAATAGTGTTAAAAAATAAAATTATTTTCAAAAAATTGTTGTTGTTTTCTGATAAAGATCAATTGGAAATATTTTAAAAAATTTTGATTTTCTTTTATATATATATATTAAAAAAATATTTTACCACCTTTAATTTACTACTTACCATTTGAACAGGGTAATCTAGTATAATTATGATGTCAAAAATACAGACTTCTTATATGACATAGGTTGTTGAGAAGATTATTTTATTTTTGACAAATATAACTATTATTATTTTATTTTTTATTTGAAATCCAAGCTAGTTTAAAAATATTTTTATTAATTAATTCAAAAAATTGTTTGATAATACTGTCATAAATTATTTAATAAAATAATTAATATTCTAAAATGATTCAAATATCTTCTGAGTTTTTGATAAAACGAATAAGTTGAATTGTTTTAAAAAGTAATTTTGAGGTATTAAACTTCTTTTTTAACCCCCGAACGAATATAAAACCAAATGGTACATACCTTATCGACTTGTGGGCACATGGCTACCAACGTGATGACCTCGCCTAGGGCTGGCGTTGCCTGACATCCATAAAATGCAGTTTAGCTTACTCTAAAGTGGTCCGAGTTTGCCTACTCGAACGACGGGCCTTGTTGCCTGCAACCACAGAGAAGCAATAGAAACTTCACATCTTTTTATGGAATGCTATTTATTGTTATTGTGATTTCCATTTATTTTCCTTAATTTCAATAAAATTTCATTTTTATTATATATTGGATAGAGAGTTTACCATTCGTTTTGGAGATGAAAAAATACTTTTCTGAGATGGAAGAAGAAGCTTTTCTTCGAAACAGAAACATAAACATAACATGTAAAGTTTAGGCCTAACATAGAACAACTAAAACATATGCAATCCATGCATCAAGATAATGAGTCCATTATGAGCAATTTTATTTACGTAAAATCTTTTGTTTAATCAAGCAATGGACAGACACCAACCTCAATAAACTGGTATATGCTTTTCTCAAGTTCCTAAGCAACATTGACCTACGTTTCTGCAAAAACTGTGCTCAATATTAAAAATGAATACGGAGCTCCATCTTTTTAAGAGATCTGAATGGGTAAACATACAAGGGAAAGGAAGATGGTGGATTCATCAATTGGCATTGCTTCTCGTTCTACTTAGAACACTGATACCAGGTATCTTCCAACCAAAACGACCTGCATTTGATGTGCTGCTGCTTGGTTCATTGACGAATGTCGAAGCATTTGAAGCACTTTTGGGACTTGTTCTCAAATTCCCTAATCGAGGTGGATTGGACACTTCCTGCAGCTCCTGAAACATCAAAGGGAAATGCAAGAACAAGACGTTAATCCCCTAAACAATGCAGGAGAAAACAGACATATATCTGCAGGTCGGGCATATGCAGCTTGATAAGAGTTCAAACCTTGAGACCTGCAGCTGATACAGTTATGGAGGGGCGCAGAACCTGGAGTGTGTAGCGTTATTAGACAAGACATGTTTTAAAGATCTATATTAGAGACATGAAATAAATTCACTCTGCGAGAAACCAACCCTAGGAGACATAGAAGAGGGCGAGGGTTGTTCCAGGGATGAAGGTGGCAAGGAGCGTGTCTGCATAAGCGAACATGAAGCATTTAGATTGACCAACATAAAAGGATGAGCTGCATTTATTATGCATGTCTAACTTTGAAAGGTGAAGTCCATGGAATGAAGCTTTCGACTTACTCTCGAGTCACCCAAACGTTCGGATGCTTCCAGTGCTTGTAATGAGCTGGATGGTGAATCCTAAAATGCCAAATTTTACATTCATTTTGCCATGTAAAGCTTTCAAACAATGAATTATTTTATTAAAGATATAAGTATAGCAAATCTAACACTAAGCTCAGTAATATTGATCATAAAGAATGTGACTAGATTCCCCTTATATAGATATACAACTATCCTCCAAAGTCATTGTACGTAAACGTTTACGTAACCAAGAACCTTCATGCAACAATACTTTGGGCTTTCGTTTTTGATGTTCGACATATGGTTCCTACTAAAAATCTGCAGAGGTTACATGATGCAAATGAAATCACTGGATGATACAGGGAAATCTAAGGTTTTCCTTCCCATTCAACCATCACACTAGCCTACTCTTCCTTTCCCTTGTTAAGGTCATGAACTAGTTCGTGTTTTCACGCATATTCCCCTAGCTTATTGCGTCTTTCCAATTACTCTTCTAGCAAATTATATTTCTACAACAAGGTGGTGATTGCTTAGCCAAATCCCAAGTGCTCAATTGTCAGTGCGGCATACTTCCTATACCATTCAAACAATACCACTGATGTCCCCCTTTAAGGAAGAAAAACACAATACAAAACTGTTTATAGTCACAATGATAAACATTCACGATTCAACAAAGAATTCCATATAAAACTTTAAAAAAAATTCCTGGATCGTACTAAAGAATAATGTTTATTTTTTAATACAAGCAATATAGAACAATATCATTCAATAAGAATGCATAGACACGGCATACATCTAAGGCACCTAAAAAGGGAACATGGACATACTTCTCAATAGAACGCCAGTTTGGTAGAAAGTCGTCAAAGTATAGAAACATAATTTCAAATACCAAATGAAGCCAAGGAAAGGATGAATGAACATAAAATAGTGAAAAAAAAAAGAAGAAAGTTCATGCATCTATCACTCGAGTCACCCTGAGGGTGGAAAGATTGCTGTGGCCAAGAAAATAATCATTCACCAAGAGGTTTACAGAACGTGCCAAAAAATATAAGCCACAAAAATAAGAAACTACATAAAAGGACCACAGATCAGCCACAAATCAATCATTCATATCATGTATATGTGCATGCATGTATATGTGTATATGCATGTCTGTTGAGAGAAAAATACTAAAAAAATAGAACACAATTTATGACTTCTAGAAACCCAAAAAGATATGTATCCCTTTAAAGGAATAAGTTGCTAGTTACCATTAGCAAAACCCTTAAGATCAAACCAAGACATGGGATGATCAACTATCAAACCTGATCAAGGAGAAAAAGATGCAAAAGAATCAAAACTTAAATCAAATAAGATGGTAAGTTCTGGACAATTTTCTCCATTGTTACAATTGGAAATCTTCCCAGCATTATATTAAAGAGTTGAAAGATTTTCTTAGCTTTTTGACACATAAAAAGTCATTGAATTCCAATATATGGATAACACACAAAACTTGTCCTAGAGAGCATTAATTTAAATTGAACGGTCTGATTTCAAGATAGGAGGGAAAACAAATAAATCCAATTTTCAACTTAGAATGCTGGTAAATTAAGAGTACGTCATAGATTAAAAAGATAATGTTTTACAATAATTTTGAGGATAAATTTCAGATCTACTTAGAAGAATTATTTGATATATGAAAGTTCATCTTTTTAGAGAGATTTGAATCTTTTACAAATTTGTGAAGTCACTTATGCTATAAAAAGAAGCTTTGAGAGGATGGGACAATCGGTTGACAAAAGATTATATGAGATTGTTCTTAGCATTGTGAGACCTTGAGAGCCAATAATGTGAGAATCATAGAGAAAATTTTAAGAGCTCTTTGGGAGGAGGTCAAATTTTGGAGTAACTTGAGAGCTTGATGGAACAAAGGTATTTACCACCGAAGTACAATCTGGCCAAATAAAAGCCAGTTTTCCCTGCATTCTTCTTGGTTATTTATATGTATTGTAGTTTATTTCATCTACCTTAGTTATCCTCCTTGTGAGAAGAAAGAGCATATCCCAATCTTGTTTTCTATTATGTTCATTCTGATGATCCACAGCCCCCCTCAACCATCATTTGACTATGGGCTCGTTGTTCCTCATGGAAGTGGGTAAAGATCCTTATCATGGGATTGCAATTCCACATTAAGAGATGATTCTTTAACTTAGTCTGCAAACAAAAGAAATTCAAGAGAAAAAACAGCCCTAACAAGTTTGCTTTTCAAAAAGCAGTGTGCCATGGAGGATCAAGTATTCGGTAAAGCTTTTTGATAAATCAAATTCAAATTACACAAACTATTCCTCAAACCTGGACACAAGAATGAAATTTTCTGGTGGATCACAGTACTAATTGAGAATATTAGCAACAAACACGTGGCTTTGCATCAATAGACAATGCAGATAATTGGCAACATGGAAATACATTTTCTTACTTTAACAGAGCCCTTGATCATGCCCTTCTGCCAACCTTCAGCAAATTTGCACAAGGCATATAAACCCCTTCCTGCAAAGTTCTGGAAAAAATTCTAAAAATGAGAAAATGGAGCATATACGAAGGAATTCTTCAAGAAGGAATCGAACCCAAATCCAACAAATAATTAATGAATTTAATGATTCATAATACCTGGCCCTCATCTAATTGATCCATCTTTAATTTCTAGTAGAAAGAAAAACTAAGTTAGAGTATGCTAACAAAATAAGTTTCACAAGCAACTAGTGATCAAAACTCACCAGATTACTGACAGCACGTGAAACAGATTCAACATCAATTTGAACTAAACTAGTGTCACCATGTAACAGATTAACCTACCACATCAATCATAAGAAGAAACATATTTTTCACCAAAGAAATACTTGGTAGTGAAACCAATGCATTCCAAGTAAACAGAAAAGCAGCATACCTCATTTTTGGTGCTTGCAGTGAGTTGTCTCATTTGGTCCAAGTTATCATCAACCACATCAATCTTTGAAGATAAATGACGCTTGGCAGACTGTAAAACGATCACAGCAAGATGAATTAGCATAAAAGTAACATAACAAAGCATAATGTAACTGGAAAGAACATGCACGTTTTTTTAGCACATCATTTCAAAGATCAATACTTCACAAGCTGATAATTTAGCTGGAAATGATGTAATTGTAGAAGAAATTCAAATATAATCTGGTAAGACATCAAGTAAAATTCAGTGAAATAGCTGAGCAAAATAATGTTCATATTTTCCCAAACATTATAAATATGGTTAGAATGATAGCATGGAACACGATATCAAAATGAACCCCGCCCTATGGTTGGGAGGGAACTAAATCAGAGAGAAATTTTTAAAACTTCTCACTAAACATATAGTCTCAACAGGGCATATCATCTGGTGCGTGCATTAAGTCATTATAAGTTGTGCTAGTAAGCTGATCTTTTATTCATTATCTAAGATCCCTGTGTAGCTTATTACTCCTTGTTGAGTGTGATTATTTGTGTATCACCCTTGGGTGTCTAGGAAAAATCCAAACCTCTGAAGAAGGCTTTGTGAAAGCTGCGTTCGAGCGTTTCATGCTCAACAATCTGAATGAACTTGTTAGTGAATTGGCTATCCTTTGGAAAGAGGCTTGGATGTAGACCATTGTAAAACCACTTAAAATCACATCTTGTGTGCTCTTACTTGATGCTTATTTCATGCTCAATATTCTCTCTTGAAAGCCAAACTTTAAAACTAGTTTTCTAAGCATTCACACACTTCATCGTACCGAAATCATTTGGATTGGATGATGTCCACTGACGATGTCATTTCTTCTTCCCATCACATGAGGATGGTGTAAACATTTGACAAAGATCAAAAGATCTCTTCGAATGATTTGATTTTTTTCTAATTAAAAACTGCAAGATTACAAAGCAACTAATTTAGACAATTTTAACCAAATATACTAAAATTGTCCACCTGACTCATCCAGGTTTTTAAAAAGCTTTTAGGAGCTAATCAAATGAACAAAACCAGACCAATTCAAAACAACCAACTAATCTTTTAAACAATTAATCACATGCTAAAAAACACTAAAGCATTTTCATTCAAAAATTTTGTTCATGACATCAGCTAATATTTTCATTTGAATTAACCACAAGAATTTGTTATTCATAAAAGAACTTTTGAAAATATTCATAATCCAATTCATTGCTCTCACCCCCCCCCCCCCCCCCCCCCTTCCCTCCCCTTCCTCTCCCATCCATCTAATCTTTTAAACAATTAATCACACATGCTAAAAAACACTAAAGCATTTTCATTCAAAAATTTCATTCATGACATCAATCCCCTCCTTCTATCCTTCCTCTCCCTCCCTCCCCTCCCTCTCCCATCCATTTATCCCTCCTGCTCCTCCTCCTCTGAAGAAGAAGCAAGAGGCAAAAGAAAAATGGAGAGAAGGAGAAGAAGGTGAAAAAGGAGGAAGAAGAGTAAAAGAAAAAGGTGGAAAAAGAGTAAGAGGAAAAGGAGGAAGAGAAGGTGGAGAAGGACAAGGATGAAGACGAAGATGGGGAGGTGGATGAACAGTGAAGGAGGACAAGAGGTATTAAGAGAAGAATTTTCAATCATTGAGAATTTTTCTTCCTATAGATTCTTTTTTTATAGCTGTTTCTTCATCTACATTATTGTCTTTTATATTTAATTTTTCAAAATCCTCATTATCATCTTGTGTAGCCAACTCATTGGGTCCTATATAGAGTTATCAAACACCACATAGATGATTTCTTCTACTACAAGATTTATTTTAATAAATATTTTATATGATTTACTACTTAAAAAATATTCTAAATGTATTCTCTAATCAGATTTGACATCAAACTTTATTAATTTAGTTTTATCACTATTAAGAATATAACTTTTGCAAACAAAGACATATAAGTAAATAATTTTTAGTTTCCTAGTATTTAGAAATTCAAATGATGAAATCTTAAGATTGAGACAAGTTAGCACATGATTTATAACATAACATTCTGTGTTAATTGTCTCAACCCAAAAATACTTACATAATGTCTGCTCATTTACTGCTATCAGACTTTCCCATATTCTTCGAGAAGATAATTGTGCAGCAGATTGGATGGCTCACTATGTGTTTTCTTTTGAATGTACTTGGGATTGAGGTATGCCCCTTCCCAAACAACTTGTTTCTATTTTACATTCTGATTATGTGTACGAACCTCCATAAGGAGTATATTTTGTAGGCTTCAACTATTATTATTTCAAAAAAAATATTTAAATAAATTATATTCATTTAACATGCAATTATATCTAATAATATCCCAAGGAACCCTTTCTTAGCTTTTTCTTCAAGACCCCTTTCTCATTTCACATATCTCTTTTTTCCTTTTTATTTATGGTCCAATAAACAACCTCTTCAAACAAAGATCTAGTAGATAAGATACTCCATTCCTACAAATGAAAAAGGGGGAGCAAAGCCAAGGCTGTTTGTTCCTTGGCTTAGATTGAGAAGTGTTCCGAACAAGCCTAATAAAGCTTTTGATTCTATCAACCCTTAAATTCATCATTCTAGAAAGTTACTTTATATGAATATGACATGACACTATATGATCTAACTAGGACTTGTAACAAGTCCTCTATCATAGTAAGGTGGGATAGTAAAGTCCCTCTAGAAACCTAAGTCTAAGAATAGACTGATAATTTTTAGTCAATGCATGAGCTTGCGCTTTGGCTGCTGCACTTTACGGCTTAACCATTGATTCCCGTTGATCCAATTTTCATACTTGGTTGAAAGGCCATCAATGACAAATGAGGGTGCCATCTAAGAAACTTTTAAACTCAATGAGAGAAATATTAACTATAGCAAGGGGAAGAGCTTGATGACAATCTTTTCATTTGGATTAGAAGAGGATGGGCCACTCATTGGGAACCTTTTGAGGAAGAATACCTTTTTTGGTAGTAGTGGCTGTGGATGGTGACATGAGTGAAAAAATAGGTTGAAGGTACTACAATGACTAACTTAAATATCCATGTGCAGCCCGATTTAGGAATCGGTCTATAAACACTCTCCAAAACATGCCAAAGAAAACTCAAATCAAGCTCCCATTTTGAAGGAGGCCCTTGATTCCATGCAAGAGAAATAGTATGAGTAACAAGAAGTGAATTATCAAACAATGCATCTTTTCTTACCAAATGAATGGAATTAGGATTTTGAATGAGATGTAAAGAGATTCTTTTAATCAATGGATATGGCATGGTTACTTGAGTTTATCCATCGCAATTATGCTTCAAATATACAACCGTCATGGTAGAGGGACCTAATGGAAAGATCTGCATGGTGGGATTTGGTGGAAAGATCTGTGTGGTGAGATTTGGGAAATGACATATCCAATTCCATTCCATACGAAAGCTATATATATCCAATTGCATTCCTTATGAATTACAAAGTCTTCCGCTAGTAGATGAAAAAGCTTATGTACCTTAAAAACTCAAAAATCTTATTTGATCTTTAATGCTTCTTTCAAATTGCAATAAGCAACTAAAGACATCGCACTCTCCTAAATATATTCTATGGTTTTCAATTGCTTATATGAAATGTTCTTGCTCCTGGACCCATACAAGATCTAAGGTAGCTCCTTTGGGGTGACTTTGTGCTTGATTGATTATTTGACATCTTCACAGTGGTGTACACTCAAAACACATTCAGGAAATAGAAGTGGAGTCTACGCTCTCTTAAAAGAACTTTGTGTCACAACTACTCCACTTTGCAATGGCTATTGAATGGAATGGAATCATGGGCCTCTTTGGAGTTGGTACTTTCTCTTCATTTCTGAGTTGCTGAAGAGAAAGTAGATGAGACAACCATGGAATCAAACTTGATAAAGTTCAATAAAAAAATCAATGAGTTATGGGCTGGTCCCCACTTAGAATTTGATTAAGGAGTACATTTTTATGACTTTGTTCTAGAAAACAATTTGAAAGTGAGAACTCTTCTTTATAGCTATAAGAATCACCAACTCATTATGTTATGGGATTACCTTTTGAACAAACTATGAAGGCAAGAAATCTTTTTACAGTCTATACGTACCTCTATTTATCTCTTTTAAGGAATCAAATTGAGATATTGATATTTCATAATAGATTGCTTTCTCTCGCAAGGATCGAGTCAAGTTAACATCTTCTCTTGATGAATAGAGTCAACTTGCTTCTCTAAAAATTTACTTTCCATTGTTCCAATTAGCTTTAGCTATCCTTGGGTTCTACTCTTGTAGAGTGGAAGGTTTGTGCTTCCTTTTTCCTTAAGGTTGGCTTAGCCTTCATTCACAAATACTTTAATGGATTCAATTCTAAGAAATGAAATTTTATTCTCGTAATTAACAACTTCAAAAGTTCATGGTATGAAACAATATCCCTTAAGAAATAAAGAAACACTTAATATGGACTCTTCAAAAAGTAGTAGTTGTTAGTCTTGGTCTCACCAATTGAATCTCTTGTCTATCGATTGAAGAAGACTAGTAGTAAGTGATCCCATGGAGTTTTTGGAGAAGGGCAACTTAGTGTGCAAGCACAAGAATGAACCACGATGAACCCTTAGAAAACCCATCTCAGATTAGTGAAGGCTCTTTGATTCTTCCACAGACAATGTATCGAATACTCATATAGGAATGTAAACTCCTAGGTTTGGAGCCATGTGCCTTGCTTCAAAAAATCCTTCATTGTTTGTCCACCTTAGAAGTGTTGGTATGCACACACCTATGCGAATGATAAATACAATTACAACGATGGTGGGAAAGCGAACAATGCCCGATGACATTCAAAAATGAACGAAAACCACAAAGGCCAATTCCAAAAGAGGTGGTGAAACCAGTCTAAGCTAAGGTAAACCCTATAAGTTATTGAAATGACTATAGGATGCACACCCTAAACTTAGCTACTCTGAGCTATCATTGCAAAAGAATGCTAACCTTGATGACTAAAAGAAACAGGGGGCTGCATTGCTTGCCTACATGGGATATAGAGGCAATCAAACCATGATTAGATGTTCACCATTTTCTAGAATAAAAGGACAAGGTAAAGAGAGTTCTGATATTCTTTAAAGGATACATGGCTTATTCTTATTCGGTATCAACACAAGAATACTATAACAAAGTGCTGAAAGGCATCTTTGAGGCCAAACTGAGGGGGCCCTAGTTTAGTTTGGAATGTAAGTCTTCTAAAAAGAGACTAAGGCTATGATTGTTTGTGGAGTTGGGAAGGCTACTATTCCCCAGAGCCTTAATGATAGAAAAAGAAATAAGAATGCATTAGTTTGAAGATTGATGAGCAATTATACTTTTGAAAGCTTTTAAGAGAACAATGAGGTCAAATAGTTTTTAATGTCTTTATTTTGAACAACTAAATGTGAAATTGTCCCATTTTTTTGCTTGTAAATAGAGACTAGGATTAACAATTGAAGAGAAGGGAGGGCACGACTATTTGTTCATGGTGACTATTTTCTAATTTGGTTCCCAACCATTGCTAAAATATTTTTCAACACTTCATTTGCCAATGAGAAATGAAGAAAACTCTAAATTATGAGTAGTTTACTAAATCGAAGATAGGTAAGAAGATACACTAAAAACTAATATGTGGAGGCCTTTTCAATCCTTATTCAAGAGGAGCTATACTCGCAAAAAATTTATAATGGGGGAATAGGATGGCGAAGAGTTGCTTAGACTTGCTTATTTTATAACTATTTCCTTGTATTAGTCTAGTTCATCATATCAAGTAATCATTTGGTATCAATAACATGTTAGTATAGTAATCTAGCTTTTCTTACTTTCACTTTAATATCTAGAAGAACAAGAACTCATCGTGAAAACTCGTATCTCTATTATGTGCTATCCTGACTAGCTTCATGCCTTGTTTTGCCACTAGCCAAGTTAGGGAAAGAATTTCCATTTAGGAAGAGAAAACACCTTAACCTTAAACGACACCTTCAAACTAGCAGCCTTCCTAACTGCTTTCATATTAGCAACCAGGCTGAAAGCAAGCAAGAAAGAAATTCCTACTATGTGCCTTTCTTTGGAATCCACATTTTTCTCAATGGTCAATGGAGTGCCAAAAGTGACACTTGCAAAAACAGGCTAAAACCTAAAAAAGAAAGAAAGATTATAGGCTTACGACTTCCAGAACTAGTACGGCCTACATAGACAAAACATATGACTCAAATAGGGAACGATAAGCCTTTGCTGAACAAACCATTCAAGGAGGGAATGAAGATGGCATTGAATGAGCTTTTTGATGTTGATGCACCAATGCTAATAAAGAAGAATGACTGAGATTCTAAGGCATCCTCACCACTAGGCTAGGTAGGAAAACCCTCAATTGAGATAGCACCCACACAAGGCACAAAGCATCTAACAAACCCTAGATGAATTGAATCACGTCATAGCATACAATCCTTCTTTTGAGAAGGCACTTGTGGCATTGGAATTGGGAAAGGAACACCAAGAACCAACCAAAGAGCTCACTACTCAAATCTAACACCCTAACAAGCCCAAGAGAAAGCAAAGCTAGTAATAAGAGTGAGATAGCAATAGTGTCGGTCACCTATCCATTCTAAATTCAAGTGATCAACACCTCCAAGATCAAAAGTAACCAACACTGACTGAATCTCTGTAGTATTTAAGATGACAAAGACCAACAGCTCGCTCACTCCTAGCAAAATGGATGAGATCATTCGTCAGACTTCAATTTTGACAAAATGAATCTCATTGGGGAGGAGACTTGCAATATCCCTATTGTGGGAGGATTCAGTCATGAACTGGTCAAATTTCGAAGGATTTGCATGTGATTGAAGTTGTGCATGGTGAATAAATGAGCTGAGAGGAGAGTTATAATGTTCTTGTTGTAAGAGATTTTAGTTGAGAACTGATCGAATTTCAAAAGATCTGCATGTGATTGGAGTAATATGTGAATTATGTAGGGCTTGATGGTTTGTCCCCCCGTCTCTCTCTCTCTCTCTCGCTGTAGTGTGCCTAATGGGGAACAAACCAAGGTTATCACCCTATGCCAAGCACATATATGGTAAAAACCACAATTAATATAAGGCTTTTAGAATTGCATTCCTTTGACTAATAAAAACAAATATTTCGTGGCAAATATACAATAACTACATTAATTCACACAAAATGATAAACTACCACAAAGTTATACACAATTCTTTTACTTTTTCTTTTGTGTGCATATGCATGGGGTTGGATCAAAGATTGTGGTGAGACAATACGGTTTTCACCCCAGTTGAAATGAATTGCATGCTTAAAATAAAACATAAAATCTACATAATAAACCATGAAATTGATTACAAACTTGACCAGGTTAACCAATTAAGACTGAAACAAATGGTTGAGTAAAACTCTGGGAAAACATACTGTAATTGATGAAGAGACATGATCAAGTTGCTTTCCGACAGCAGAACATGCATTAGAGAAACCACGTCTTGTGACAAACATCATATCAGAAAACCTCCAGCCCTGAAAAATCCAAACAAAGAGTAATGTGGTGAGCATTTTCACCAGAAGTAGTAGGTTTTTGAAGTGAAATACCAGATTCGAACAGTTCATTTCATCAAGTAAAACTTGCCAGAGCCACATATCACGTAATTGAATATCAATTATGCAAGAAAATTCTATCCAACTGGAAATAAAATAAACCATTAATATAATTTTTAACAAGCCACTTTCCATAAGCTTTAGTTGGCACAATTGAACTAGAAGATCAGCAAATAGGGAATGAATGCAAACTTCCTCCAAATAGTCAAAATATTTAGGCAATTGATTTCAATACAAGCATTCAGAAATTGACCCACAATGTATATATAAGAGCAAAAACAACACTAACAAATAAAGAGTTGCCACATCAATTGAAAAGTAGCTAAGTTAAAGACCACTGACACACTTATGTATTATTTAGGCCAAAAGAAGCAATAATTTCTGTATGAATTACCACACAAATATGACTAATTGTGCTCTTATTCACAAAATAAGCCATGTAAAGTAGACAACGAGAGATCACCAAAAGTAGAACATTTAATTCACCATATCCAAGATGAATAGTGATTTATTACGATTCGGGGAAATGCAAAAACCAAAGGATCTAAAGTATAATAATTCACCATACTATTTTTTATAAGAGCTTTATTCTACAAGTAAAACATTTTATTCATCATATCCAAGATGAATAGTGATTTAATAGGATCAAGGAAAATGCCAGAACCAAAGGAGCTAAAGCATAAAAATTCACCCTAATTTTATTAATAAGAATTTTATTCCACAAGTAGGACTCATGACTTTCAAGTTGCATAACAACTTCACAATTTGCAATTATACAAAGGCTCCTTTTCACATAGAAAACATGTTAAAAAAAATTTAGCCATATAATTTCTTATATAGATTGAACGAAATAAAAACGTTTCTAACATAAGAATTCACTAATATGAACGCTATGTCTTATGTGCCAATTAGTCCACGGTTAATGTAAAGCTTTTTAACCAATATGATATAAACTCTTTCGGAAATTGTTCTAACATTTTGGCATTTCATATAAGGGAAAGGTGCATCAAGTAAAAAATAGAAGTGTTTAAAACTTCCTTGCTAGACATATTCAGGGATGAATGAGCAAGGGTTTAGGTTACTTCGAACAAATGCATTAGCACTAAAGTAACAAATAAGAATATATATACCCTATAAAGTTATAGAATTAATAGATATCATATCCATAGAATGACGTTGCTACTTGCTTCTAAGAGATAATACTCTAGGATGACATCAAATCGTTACTTTTTATTCTCAGTGTTTCACAAATATGCACTGATGTCAATATAAAATAAATAAATCATTTATAAGAGATAACACAAAGGATCCTATACACGAGAAACATTTATTGGAGAAAATTTATATAGGCATGTAGAAATAGGTGCTACAAAATTTATGACATTAATATTGGTTGTGATTTCTTTCTAGAAGCCAATGAGTTTTAATTTTACTAAAAAAAGTCACATCTAAAACTGAGATCCAAAGCTCAAATCCCCAAAATAAACAATAAATTAAAGAAGGTAAAAAAAAATTTCAAAGTTTCCATAACTTAATTGCCAACATTTGTTTTATAAGAATTGAGCAAGAGGCCAATAATATCAAAAAAAAAAAAAAATCTAAGAAAACATATTTATTGCTATCTTATATGAAAATCAAAACACCTAGTTTGCAAATATGGTATCATAAGTGCACTAGAAGCTAAATTATAGAAAATTGATTAATTATCTTGATACAAAATATGGTTTTAAAGTGTGCATTTTGACTAAAGTATTGTGATGCAAATAAGAAAATTAGTTTTGGTGAATAATACATCAGTTATATTCTAGATGCTACGAAAAGATTTGCCCAAAGAAACTCAATAAATTACACAAAATTATAAAATGAAAGAAATAAGAAATAATAAAAAAATTTAAATTGATTACATAGATGTATGCACATTGAATGAAGTAATCAACATGACAATTAAAAAAAGAGTTTAATATAACAAGATGACTAAAGTTTAATTTTCTAGGAAAACAATTTGAAAACAAAGTTAAAAAAATGCATATATAAATCTCTTGTAATGAGAGATTAAAAAAAATAACTCTCAATTGAGTTCTGTTAGGATGCTTATAACAATATAACACATGAAAGAATACCCATTTATATGTATGAATTTGTTTTATAATTTTTAAAGAAGATTATTGCATTTGAAGAACTTGAGTGAATTCAACATCAGAAAATAAATTCCTTTTTCTTGCTATCGTAAAACTGAGAGGATGAAATCATTAATGATGGAATATGAAAAAGCAAATAAAATTTTCCTAGACTTGCAAAATGTACAAGGAAAATGTTCCTTGACTTATTGAGTTGTTCACATGACCTTTAAGACTAAACCAAACCAAGAAACTAAAGTAGTTTAATACATACAAACAACTACATATTAACAAACATAGTATTAAAACTTATGTTAATTATAAAGAGATTAAGTTATTAAATCAAATCCAATAAAAAAGTTGATTAAACATGGATTATGATGTGATGCAAATGTAGCAAAAACCGATTTGAATTTAAACTGGAATGTGGAACAATGAAGAATATAAATTTATAAGAGGTTTAACTGAGGTATTTAAGACTAGGGAAGATATACAATATATTTGTGTTGATTTTGAGAAATAAAATGTCTCTGAGAAGCACCATGTAAGGCATTGGAAACAAAATGATTTTGCAAATCAAAACTATTAAATGCATGCACAATTGGTGTATCTATTGCTGTTTACGCAATGGAGATAGACCATGGATTTTCTCATTACAATCAGGCTGTCTTTAGGCTTAAAATTGTTTCTTGCTGTGCTAGCCATAAATGTTCTTTTCAATTGGCTTCATGATGCGGTATTGTGGTCATCTTCCAATAATGTTCTTCTTGATAGATAAGAAAAATAAGTCCAACTGATAAGGATTTCACCTTAAAAGAACAACAAAAACATAGAAAGAACAGATATAGTTAAACAGCCAAAAATATTAATAACATAAAAGTGATGGTAGCTGATTAAAATTATGGTGAATCAGTGGTTTATATATTAATAAAGCATAAGCAAGATGGATAAAACAGAACACATGTAGTGTACATTGCGATCTAAAAAAATTCCCTCAAGTTCAAATGAGAGTTCTAAATGATTGTTGTTAATTGGAGAAAATATTGACCAGATACTGTTTCCCAAGTAGAGGGTTTTAAGCTAGATGTTTAGCAATAAAAAAATATGATTAAAGACGAAAAGTTGTAGCAGATAAAATGCAGATGATTTTAGATAGTCGATTTAAATTCTTGAATGTAAAGACTAAATCCTAGATATTCCAATATGGAAACAAAGTAATAAAGAAAACATCAGAAAACAACCTTTTTCCTTTGAGATTAACGAGCAATTACAGATAGAGTAAAATAAAGGAAATCAAGCAATGAAATTAGGGATTAGGGATCAGAAAACAACCTTTTTTATTTTGAGATTAATAAGCTGCTACAGATAAAGTAAAATAATGGGGATCAAGCCATGCTATTCTTATCATTTCTGTGTCAAAAACTTTCAAAGTTAATCTATGAAAGGAATAGAAAGTATCAAGTACTAGCTGAAAAAATAAAAAATTCAACAAGTATCATCTTGAATTGAAATAATTCATGCTTATCCCTAGAGCAATTGGGAAAAACAGACAGTGAGAGATTCACCTTCCACCATATATATCCATACCCTAGACACCCAACAATTAAGATAGTTGTCACACCATAAGCACGAGAACCTGCAAACATTCAACACAATAGACAATGTCGTATACATTTGGACTACAAAAAGCAAGTTATTGCTAAAGAATTGCCTTACATAACAAAGCATCTATTTGATATTATATAGGAAAAATATTCAAAAGGCTAACTTTTTATTGTAACCAGAAAAAAAAGATGCAATTACGTCATGTTAAGATTGCCACAATCTGATTTAAATCATCTAAAATCTTCATACATGAGTCATAAACCCTTGTTATTATTTACATAGGAAACAATTATTGGAAAAAACAGAGTCTAATGTTTCGATCAACTAAAAGTGTGTGCAGATGATAAATCTAAGTGGAGGAAATGCATCTTATCTAAATTATATTGACTGCCTACATTATCGCATAGAACATGTTGAACACAATGAATGTGGCATATTTAACCTGCTATCTGAAGAAGGTGGTGGTTAAAAAAAACATTGAATCACATTCACTTCATTCCAAACCATATATCTGAAGGGGAACTGCTTAGCACTGCATGTTACAACTCATTAAATCTCAATTCATTGATACCCAATAATTAATATTCACATGGATAGCTAAGGATTCAAATCCAGCACCGCTTCCTTCTCACATGTCAATTGAGAAAAATACAACCATAATGACTCAACAGGATATATTATATACAAAAAATAACAATTCATCCCATCAATCTCCAAAGAATGAAATAACTCCATTTTGGTCATTAAACAATTTGTCAAAACATTAGTTCAGACCAAACTTCAGATTAGGGTTGCAGGCCAAAAAAAAAAGAATTCATAAGAAGTTCTTAATGAAATTGAAGTTACCATAGATAAATATTACATCTTTTATTTGCATATGTTATTAGATATTTGGGCACTACCATGTCTGTGTGGGAAACGCCCACTATGGATCTTGCAATAGTTGCATTACTGCTGGGTGGGAACACACACTATCTAGATGTACACTATTTCACAACACCTAGATTTTGGCATATTCAGTTCCAAAAAATCAGCTAATAAGCCGATAAGAAGTTATGTGCACAAATGAACAATGCACGTACAAATTAGTTTGTCACTCAAGATTTGTGAGTACACAAATCAAGCATTGAACATGAAAAAATTCATGCACAAGAAAAGATTAGTACACATATAGAGAAGTCCACAGAGCTACACACACACAAATAAAATAATGGGAGTACATTTATACATGAACATATATCATTTTGTGCGTAAAGATATGAATGTGTATAAAAAATAATGCATATAAAGGCTTTCATTATATGCATAAATTTATATGTGAACAAAGAGAAGGATGAATGCATGGGAAGTTTTGCAGAAGCAAGATCGAGGGTAGTAAGTACCAAACCTGCAAAGGACTCGTGTGAAAGTATAACAATCGTTAAAAGGATTAAGAAGGACCAAGTTTTTACTTTGAAGGTGGCTATCTATTTGATGATTGATTATTATTGTGAGAAGAGATTCTGATTTCAATTTTTAAAAATTTCTTACATAGACAGGAAAAGTGCCTCAAAGGCTACAAAGTTATTGTATACTATCGACTTAGCATTCTTGTGAGGTTCTTTGGTCTACAAGTTGTTTAGTTCCTAATTTCTTAGTCTTGTATCCATACGTTCAATATTTGTAGGTCTCTTGTTAATTTATGTAGTATTGAGTTTCATTTGTATGATCGTTGTTCTCCACACAACATAGTTTGCTCAAGCTACTTTTCCCCTCTACATGATTGCAACTCAATCTTTTCTGTAGTCTGAGAATTTTATTGATCCTAGCATAATCTAACTTAATTTATTTGCTTCTTGTTTAGTCACAAATTTATGATTAATTAATTGCAACAAAGATTAATTTATTCAAACTTGCATGATCTTGTGATTTGTATAGTGAAAGCATAAAGAGTATGGTACTGCCTAGAAGTAAGAATAATGTTGCATTATAAATCCTAGCATAAAAGCATTGCAATTCTAAGATTCAAATTTCACACCTGTTAAGTGGGATTGGTTTTAGAAATTTTAGGGCAAAAGAAACAGCATCAGTTTAGTATATATTGGTAGCACTAGATTTGCCACCTGCAGGTCTTGCAAAGCATCATGGACCAAATTTTATTTGATATTGAAGAGAAAAAAGTTTCTAACTTTTTTTTACTTCAATAAGGAGAAACAAAAATAAATATCAGAATGACACAAGTCACTAAAAGAAACAAAAAGGTTTTAACCTTTTTATAGTACCTTTTATATAAGGTTCAAAACATAAGTACACAATGAAACAAGTCACTAAAAAGAAACCTAATAAAACAAATAATATTACGTCTATTATTTATAGGCCTACATCAATAAAATATAAAATAAGACCTAGCATAACATTTTCCCTCAAATTATAGCATAGAAATAACCATGCCTAGCTTGACATGATTCCTATTAAAAGGCTTGAAGGCTAAAGTTATGACAGGTATATCAGTCAGCTTGTTGCTGGAAGGAAAAAAAGTTTGCAAATCATTTTATTTATAACAATTTTTCTAGTGAAATAACAATCAACTTCAATGTCTTTGGTTCTCTCACGAAAAATTCGATTAAATGCAATATGAATAGCATGTTGATTATCACAATACATGAGCAATTGTTTTGGATATTAGAAATCAAATCTTCGAGCAAGCGCTTAGCCCAAAGCATTTTATATGACATTTAATTTGAACACGAGACTAATAACCATGAATTTTTCTTGTTTATCCAATTTATTAAATTTACTCCTTAGAAAGTGAAATAGGTAAAGTCAGTAATTTACCCATTTTTGAACTAGCATGATCGACATCAGAGTATACTTCAATCTATAAATGACCAAGCTTTGCAACTGTTATATAGATAAGTTTTCCCATTAGTTGTTTGAAACAAAATGTCTTCCAAAAGTTCATTATCTTCTTGAAAATAAACATGTAGGGTGATCGAAATGCCAAAGGTTTCGCACAATCTAAGCTTACATCTTATAATAAATCAAGTGCATATTTCTGTTGAGACAAGACAACTAAATTTATATAAATTATCTCAATCCCAAAAAGGAATAAAAGATGTCCAATATCATGAGTGATAATTTTTCACTGCACATCCTTTTATCTTCGTAATATCTTTAAAGTCACTAAAAAGTTTAAGAATATCAACAACATAGGTTAAGATAATAATAACAAAAATGTTTTTCTTAACAAATACTAAATGACAACTTGACACCCCTAAAATTCAAAAATAGTTACTGTCTAACAAAACTTAACCTTTCTTCTTCAATAAAATAATTGTTGCTAGTATATTTTCTTGTAGAATAACATGAACAAAGCAATATATTTCTTTAATTAGGTTAACTACTCCCATTTCTTGTCCATATGAATACATTGTTTAAAATTACCAACATAAGAAATTCTGCATAAGGATAATTATCATCCAACAACATATATGATGCAAGCATGTTTACATTTTTCATTAGCTTGAAAATATGTAAATCAAATGTGTCCCTCATGTGTACAGTGACAAACAATTTTTGTCCATATATATACTTCCTTCATTAGCCACCTATGTGAAAATGAAAACCTTGTTGTCTTACCATGTTGAGAGTTATTAAATGAAATCTTACACCTCAATGGTTATGACAACAAAGAACAATATTATCATACAAAGATCCAAATTAAAAGCATACATCCTGGGAAAATAACCTTGCATTTAGTCCATGTTAAACTTATCAAAAACAAGAACAGTGGAAAGGAAGAGTACTAGCCTGATTTTGTTCTAGTTATTATTGTAATTGATCTGGATGATGCCAATTGTTGCAGCTCTTGTCGGAGACTATTAACCTATGTTTGGCCAGAATAACATTAATAACTTTTTGTCAACACATTAAAGACGTTAAAACCGCAAAACAAATTACAGAAACAACTAATTTAGATTAACTGAGCAGTAAGGACAGATGTAATCTGTAGGACAGTTTTTTCTTTTTTCTTTTCTTTTTGGTCAAGAGCATTCAAAGACCCTAATCATCCTTAATACATTAGCATCCTATCACCTGAAATGTGGAAATTCCTATCAGATGAAACAATTTTGTTTCAAGCAAATTGTGTTTCAAGTACATTTAACATAGCATTGTGACTTATGTTTTGAGTACAATGAATATAGCATCAAAAACTGTTTTATTCAAATTTTAAAGACTAGCAATCTCAAAACAAACTAGAATAAACTTGAACAGTGTTGACACCATTAGTGATCACTAGGGAAACACAAAGATGCATATAGTTGATTCAGTACAACAAAAATTTTCCCCTAATATAAAAACAAAAGCTAGTTTGCACCATACATGAATAAAAATGTATAGATTCACCTTTTTTGGGAAATAATTTCAAAATCAACGAGTCTTTTCTTTTTCTTGTCTTCTAACAACTGGTTTCAAACTTTGAATTTCTTAACAAATACTGAAAACAGTCACATTGTTCTTTAAAGAATTAAATGATCAATTAATGCAATGGTAACAAATGGCATCCTTATTACCTCCATGTTATATTTCCAAATACCCACCCACACATATTGTTGGAAATGTAAAACCTCAACAACGAAGATGAACTTGATTTCATTGTAACAACATTATAAGAGTCCAAAGCAAGCGGATTAGCATGAAACTGATGGAAGCTTAATACCTACTATATCAAGCCTCAAGAATGTTACCCCATTACCATTCATTAGCAAAAGTAAAGTTTAGGATAATATGCACTCATAAAAACCAATAAGAAAGACTAGAACAAAAGCAAAAACATGTCCACATAAAATACTTCATGGCAAAAGCTTTTCAACTTCTAGATGGAATATGTTAATGCATGAAAAAGTCTAAATGGACAACCTAAACTATCTATCAAATAGAAAAAATAACAACAACTGCAAAGATGATAGAACAAAAATCTATGCTTTACAAACTGACAACATTAGTACGATAAGGAACCAGCAAATTTAAGCAGATTCACCTCAGACAACCTCAGAAATTTTAACAAAAATGACTTTCTCTTTCCAACCCAGGCTCCCAATTCCATAGCAGACCACTAAGAACGGAAGTAGTCAAAACTAAAGCTAGTTAAAGAGAGGCTTGTACCAAAGCACATCTTTGTTTTTTAAAGACCAACCACAACATATACATATATACGCTACATTCAAGAGTTAATTAGATAATTTTAGGATTTTCTATCTCTGTAAAAAAATCTAAAATATTTTGTCAGATTTATTTTATTACTAAATTCATAATTGATGGATACTTACTATTTGTGTGAACATTTCTCAATTATATATTCTGGTATTCAATCATTTGTAATTAAAGAAAAAATTATTATTATTTTTCTTTCAAAACCTATACTAAATGAAAGCAAAGTTGCTCTCTTTCACAATGTCCTAAAAGGTAGTAGCAATGACCAGTATTAAACAATACCCCACTATCTTGCCTGGCCTTTCCAAAATCAATCATCCAAACCCTATGATTCCCTCAATCCCTATTTTTGCAGAATTTCATCTATAAAATTTCACCTTTCAACTCACACTTATAAAACTGAATGAATAAAATTAACTTGAGTAGACTCAACCGATGAGACCGGCCATTGACGAACAGGGGCAAAATCAAGCATTTGACTAGTGTGATGACTAAACCACGAGCAAGTGATCCCAACTTGAAATGATAGTAGTTTAGGAAGTCTCTTATTATTGCTTGGCTCACCAATTCAATGGAGCCAACAATTAAGAAGTCATGCATTTTTCTTCTTACTACTTGAGACATGTAAGAAGTCATTTGTGACTTCTATTCAGACCTTAAAAATACTCAAATATTCTAACTAAAAACTCAACTATAATAATCCAAGCAAAGTGACTATGATGTTATCATTTATGACAATGAACTGATCATATAATGGCAAGAGTTTGATTAGTGCTACAATGATCTTTGGTGGAATTCAAATGACCATGTTCTCATAAGAAGAGAGAAAAATGACATGATCTATATGTTTTTAATTGACCTTAATTGGAGTGTAGATAAGGTCAAAAGCCATACTCATAGAAAGAAAACTTTGCCTTCCATTTGCAAGGTGTTTCTATAGTGAGGCATGAAGAAGCAAGGAGGAAAATGATATTTTGCAGCAATAAAGCTACCTCCAACTTGAAAACTGAAAGCACTGTCCTTATTTCCAGAGGTACCAACTTCGAAAATGATGGAAGAAAGAAGTTCTATGAGCATTGCAAAAAGCCATGGTACACAAAAGAGACTCTTAGAAATTGTATAGTAAACTACCAAATCAAAAACCAAAGTCCAAATATGATGGTCGAGTCTATCAAATTACTACTAAAAATTCTCATTAGTTTTCTTTCAACTCGGATGCAGTATGTACCTTTTTATCAAAGAGCAATTAGAACACATGTATAAACAATTTCAATCTCTACTATTATTCTTAAACCCAACTTATTCTTTAATTCTTTAAGGGTGATTCTCTAACCACTTTTTGTTTGATTGACAATCATAATCTTATTTACATATGTACTATAAATTCTGATGCAACTAATCACATAATTAGTTGTTCCAAAATGTTTACATCTTATAATCCATGTGTAAACAATAAAAAGGTCAATATTGTTGATGAAATTTTTTTAGATCATTGTCAAGATTAAAATAATCAAACTTACTCCCTTATTAATTCTTCATGATATTCTTCATGTTCCTAATTTGTTTTGTAAATTGTTGTCCACTAACAAAATTATCTTTGCTCATCAATGTCAAGTTAAAATTTATTCTTCTCTTTATAAGTTTCAAGAATTAATCACAAAGAAGATGATTTGCATTGCTAATGAAAAAGACATATCTTACAACTTTAAAGATGAATGAAACTCAAATAAACAATATAAAGTACCTATTTCAACTCTATTCTTATCCTTAAAGATAATAAGATTATGTTATAACATTATAACTAGAACTTACTAATTCTTAGAATTTAAAATACTTTTTTCCAAACTTATTCTAAAATAAAGCCATCTTTTTTCAATTTGATGTGGGCTAGTTTGCTCAACATTATTATGTCTTTTTTACCTCAACCTTATTGATCAACGACATCATTTATTGTGATTAATAGTGATATTTGGAGCCCATATCGAACATCAACATTTTCTAATCAAAAAAGGTTTCTAACTTTTATTGAGAATCAGACATCATTAAATTAGACTTATTTGATAAAAGAAAATTCTGAAATAAAAAGAATTTTCAAAAATTTTTTTACTATGGTATAAACATAATTTCACAAATCAATTCAAATTTTACAAAGCAATAATATTCATGAACATTTCAAAAAAGATTTGGATAATTTTTTCCTCAAAAAAGGGATAATTCACTAAAATACTAGAATTAACACTTCATAACAAAACAATTTTATTGAACAAAAAACAAACACATATTAGAAGTAGCTAGAACTTCACTATTTACCAATAAAATAACGAAATATCTTTGGGAAACAATTATTATTGTTACTTGTCTTACAAGTAGAATACCTAATAAAATTTTGAAATCCGACACACCTTTTGATATATTTGATAAGTTGTATCCAGCAAATAGGTTTCTTGTCTTACCCTTAAAGACTTTAGTTGTATTACTTTTGTTTAAATTCACAATCATAATTGTGAAAAACTTGAACATTAGGCTGCAAAATGTGTGATTGTTAGTTGTACTCCTAATAAAAAAAAGTAAAAATGATTTTATCTTATTTTAAAAAAATGTTTGTAAAAATAGGCATTAATGTCTTTTGAGTTTCAAGCATAATTTGCACCTTATTTTCAAGAAGGAATCAAACCAAAAAATCAGTATCTCCTAATGATGTTTTCAAAACTAAAGATACTTAAAAAACTCTCATCTTTCTACTTAAAAATACAAAATTGTTTATATCAAAAGTACATGAATCAAATCTTTTAAATATTGAGAATATTGCTTCTCCTATTATATCATCTCATAATAACTATGAATTCATAATTTCTAACAAAGAAACTATAGTATTGAAATAATTTGACACTATCCATTCAAAATAAAGAAAAAAATAAAAAGAACAAGCTTTCAACCACTTGTGCTACCAAAAATCAGTGAATCTTTGAAGTAATCTCCTTATCAAGTCTCCACAAAATTAATCTATGAACAATTTTTGAGTCAAATAATTCTAACATTTTCATTGTACTTCAAAAGGGCATATAACCCTATAACCAACATCATTTAACCCATTATGTGTCTTAGGTCTTTCGCATTACGTCATGCTTTTACCTCACAATTGTTTTATATGAAGATTCTTGATAGTATACAAGTTACTTTAAAAACTCCAAAGTAGATGGAAACTATTTTTAAGGAGATGAAGGCTTTTAGAAGAACAACATATAGCAACTAATCGATCTATTGATAGGGAAGACAACATAAGATACAAAGAGATATGGGTGTTCCTTGTCGAATACACATCCAATGTCTCCTCAAAACATTACAAAGCATGATTTGTTGCCAAATGATTCACCTAAACCTAAAACATTGACTATTTGAAAACATTTTAGCAATTGCTAAACTATATAATATAAGAGTTTGCTTATTTCTAGATGCTAACCTTGATTGGCCTCTATAATAAATGAATGTAAAAAATATATTTCTTAATGGAGACTTAGAGTGATAAATATACATGAAGACGTCTCGAGATTTGATGAAAAGTTTAGAACAAAGATATATAAATTGAATAAATCATTATAAGAGTTAGAAACAATCATTAAAAACTTGATTTGAGATATTTATTCAAATTATTAAAAGTCAAGGATATATTCAAGAATAAGCTAATCAAACAATTTTTATTAGACATTCACCAAATAGGGAAAAAGCTCTGTATATTGTGCATGTGAACCACATCATCCTCATTAGAGATGATGTATTTAAGATGAATCAGATGATGTATTTAGGAAATCCGATGGGAGGAAGCTAGTGGTTGAAGCAGTTTTGGATTGTTGCAGTAAGAAGACTTTTTGAGAAAAAGTTTTGAGATGCATTTGGAGCAGCAGCACGAGTAGAAAGCTGAAGCTACAGCTGTAAGGGGAGAAAAACCAAATAAAGCTGGTTTTACAACAAGAAAGAATAGCTGGAAAGCTTTGGAGAAGATTTTGAGCTGCTGGAAATTATGAAGAAAAGTAACAACATAAGATTCTACTATGTTTCATATGTTGTTTGTTCTCAGAATTTATACATGGATACTTTAGAATACTGGAATAATTAGAAAATCCTTCTTTTTCGAGTATTATCAATATTATTATTACAAGATTATCAATTTCTACTTAGTATTGCAAATGGAATTATAAGAAGCGATAAATGAGCAAATTTAACCAAAATAAATATGCATTGATTTAATAAGCAGCTTTAACATTGGGGAGCCTATTAACAAAAAAATAACCAGATTGTAATGAATGTTTGCATAAATTAGTTTAGTTAAAAAAAAAATAAAGAACAAGACAAATGAAAATAGAACAGTCACCGAAAACCCAAATAGAAAAATTTAAATTAATTATAACATAAACAAGGGTTGTTTAATTAAGCTGATATTTTTTACTTTTGCATACATGTTTTGATATTAATTATCAAATATAATAGACATGATATGTTATATATTATAAGCATAATAATTACATATGCAGATATAAATGATATATTCTATGAGATGAAATGATTAAAATGTACAAAAAAAAATTAAAAATAAAAAGTGAAGAAAGAGAAAATAACATAATAAGCCACTTGAGCCTTGTGTATATACTTACTACTACGATAGTGCTATATGATGTGATATATTGCATGTTTAACAACTATAACATAAAATAAAAAAAGAAATACAATAAGATTTCTTTTAAGATATTATTTCATAAATTATCATTATATATGATGAGCCACTAGCACATGATGCTAAGCTTAATAAGTACTAGTTATATATAGATTATGCTATATAATGACATCAGCGACCTAATTTTTTTGTTAATGCTAATATTTTATGAAACACCTGATTTGTGAAGATAAGAAGACCAAGATGTTATTAACTACCGTTAGCAATTTATGTAAGACCTATTGTATTAAAAATATAATATAACTGATATGATTAGTCAGTTGTGATATACTAATGGACTAAGATCTAAATATGATGTGATAAGATATTAAATAAAAATAAAATAGAGAAGATAATGAGATAATATGAAGATAAAATAATTATCATTTAAGAAAATCTAAATCATATAATATTAAAAATGTTAAAAATGTGAGAGATGATGAAAGAAAATAATTAGCATATAAACATGAAAGATAGCATTACAATTATATGAATAGTGTAAACTACTCATTAGTGCACATATATGTTTGTAACATACTTACATATGAGCAATACAGAAATGTCATGTTTTCATATTTTTATGTGTTAATTATTGCTCCTTATTATCATTTTATATTGAGCTATTATTAAAAATAAAAATTTGCTTACTAAGTTTTGTAAAACTCATTTTCTTACATTATAAGCCATGTTACACACATCAAGAGTAAATAAAGTGGCACATGAACCAAGTGATCTATTGTAGAAAAATATTTTTAAAAAATACTACTTACAAATTTTGACATTGTATATGGTATGTTGATAATGAGGTTCTATTTTAGTAGGTATATATGTGATAGTTTAATTATTGTTTTATTTTATGAGAAATAGTTTTGATTTTAGTATATCATAATCCTTGTCGAGTGTTGATTTTGTGTCATCTACGTTATTAATATTCTCTAATTTAAACTAATTATCTATGATTATGTGTATTATTGAATAGAAAGGACATAATGAGTATGAAAAGTCAAGTTGTCTACAATGCTTCCCTTCTAAATCTTAACACACCCTATTAAAATAATGAGATGTGCTAAAATAATAACATTAACTTTGAACTACAACATACTATAATATTTACTATTGCACGGGTAGAAATTTAGTAAAGTAGAATGCAAGATAGGATTTTCAAGTTGGCCACCCTAGTCGCCAAAAGCATCTAGGCCTGGTTGACACCCTTCATAGATCAAAATTGTATCACTCAACTATTGATCACTAAATTTATACCAAGGCCATTATTAACTTTACAAAAGTCATTATAGATGTAGCACCTAATGCAAACACACCAAGAATTACCACAATTTTCACTCAATTTGTTATGGATTTTGCTTTGTTTGAACTAGCAAAAGCAACACACACTCAATTTGGTCTACTCTGTGTTGATTCTTTATTCAAGCTCCTTTAGTTTCGAACCCGAAAAATTATTAAGTTATACTTCCATTCAACTCTCGATCACTTGCAAAATTGAATAAGTTTTATAAGGCTGGTCTATATGAAAAGGGGATGACCATCTCCTTAAGATCTAACCTAAAAGAAGCATCCCCATTCACTTTAGGCATCATCACATACATGAAACAAACATCCATAGGCAAACCAAACATTCCTCTCCATCCACAATTTGGCTTATCTAAGCACTTCACTCATCGCTATTAAGGACCTCTTCATTCCACACCACTTCACTAGATTGATGAGCTCCCAAAATAAATCATGTTCAATTGCCACCTAGTAAGTACTTAAGCCAAGCTCTGAGCTATCTTGAAACCACCCTCTATCCTAAGAGAGGTGACATGAATCCATAAGAAAAGCAAACCACAGCTAAACTTTCATACTCAAACCTCTAGAAGAATTCATCATAAGAGAGAATTTGCCCAATTTCCAATCTGCAGGATCTTGCTCAGGGCCAAGAACTCCTCGAAGGTTGGCCAAACCAATTGCCCTACTCTCCACGAGAACCACCCTTAATGTTGCATCATCTCTGTAGACCATGAACAATTTCCTCCCAATACAGTTCACTTAACAGGGCCCCTAGGGCTGGCTTCATCCCTCCTTTCACAACAACTGCAACAAATGCCTTTGTGACATTTGCACAAGAAGATTGTGGACGCAACTATAGACATGCAGAGCGAAGTCATATTGCATTTTCCCATCCATGGCAACTTGAACATCACATGCTCCAAAACTGTCAAATCCATTCATATGTCCATTTTCGAGTCCATAGTTGCACAGACGTGTGAATCATACGCGCTTAAATATGAACACCTTTCCCACCACCACAAGAGCAGCTACTTTTTCACCCAGCAATCCGAAGGCAGGTCTATCCTAGAATCAAAGCTACATTACCTTGCAAATCTGAGGCTCCATAAAGTTCGGACTTCCATTTATATTGCTAAAGACTCGCATTCTTGCTCAAAGTCAGGCATCTCCACACCTCCACACAACAGGCCAACCTGCACAGCTCAAATCCCTCATAGGCGAACATCCAGCCAGCTTACACATGCCTTCCCAGACACTTGCTCGCCTGAAACCACCAAACTGTCCACACCACATCCCTAACTGCCTCAGCACATCCCATCTCACATTCACCAAGCCCCCAACCCTCAAAAGCAATAACGGAGGATGTCATGACCCCTCAGCTGTCACCACTAGCCATCAACCAATGGTGCAACCACCAACCTCAATCTGCTTTTAGGCACCATCATAATCGGCCCTCTCTTCAACAACTGAAAAGATGATCTAATCCAACTTGACAGGATCCAAAATACCCACGAAAGCTAATCCAACTAGATAGTACATGGTTTTAGAAAGGCCAAATATCAAGAACTCTGCTGGAATTTGAGTTTAATACACCGGTAATAAATGGGTTTCAATTTTAATCTCAATGCTAAGAGGAAGCTTTGTGTCAAAAAAATCATGAAAACAAGCATCCTAAACCATTTTTTCACAGAAGTAGGCTTATGACTAAGAGTTAGAACAGAGGTGCAACAGAAGGCAAAGTTAGCATGTAATGCAGCAACAGGAATGCTGAGAGTTCGTTCCGGCAATGCTACATCTTGTAAGATGAGGCCCAAAAGGAAGAAGCCTTACTAACAACTGACAAAATAAATGAATTAAATTAGTCCCTTTCTCAGTTTATTCATTAGAACAAAGCGCATAGAAAACATCGAACCCTAAGGAATTCAAAACGTTTTAATTTATAGGTCCTCTTCTTCATATTTCCAAAAGCCCACACTAGCAGTGACACCGCAACATGCATGAAAAAGCAAAGAGAACAAACAAATCTTACACAATATTGATCTTAGTAATGTACAAATCAAGATAAACAATTTGCAATTCGCCTAGGCTATTAGTAGGCCCCATTTAACAACATTACTGGAAAATTAACAATCAAGCACTTCAAAGGAGGTATAGAGCTTTCACATTTACTACAAGACAGTGCCCAAGGCAACCGAAGGAAATTTAACATTCCAACAAACCTGTGCTAGAAGGGCATCATTCCTGGGCTTGGCAGCTGATTGAGAACCATCCTTGTCTTGATGCAGGTGCTTGGTGAAAATCTGCAATGTAGAAAGTGTCCGCATATAGCAATAATTTGACATGCAAATATTTTGTTAAACGTCAGATACCCATAACAGATTTCATATATTAGAAAAGAATAAACTTTTCTATTGTACAATAAGTTCAAAATAAAAAAATTAACGTGTATACATGGTTATACCCTTAAAGCACCAGAAAAGAAGTTAGTCACATCTGATAATTGCGCTTCCTTCGATAAAATTGATCCAATAATGCCTGCATAGAGAAGAAAGTAACAACCTAAACCTGTATAACAAAGCAATATGTGCACTAAACTACCATAAGGTGCATAAATTAAGCAATTTCATATAACTGGCCAAAGGTTTTGGAGCAACACTCAAAAAAACAGAAGCTTTTTCAAGCCATAAATTATAAGCACTTGTCATCTCTAAAGATAACACATTAAAGGTTGAACAATTTTGAATTGTAAATTGTAATCATCAAAACAGTTCAAATTAGAAACATCTTGTCTTTAACAATTAACATAATTATTTTTGTGTTGAGATAATGGTTTAGATAAAGGCATAATAAAACCAGATTATAGAAATTAGGCTTAAGCAGCTGTGTGCCACTTGCAAATAAAAGAAATGTGCAAGAAAAATAAGAGGCACAATTTGCATGAAAAAAACAGTGCAATAAATGCAGGCCTGATCTCAATTCAACTTCTAGTTTTAATATTACTTCAAATTTAGCATAAAATTGCTGGCTCCTTTTACCAATCAAGAGAATCAATTATTACATTTTCTAATAATTGGTAGTATAGTATACTAGTAGATACAGCATTAGTTGCAAAAGGTCTCATATGACTAAGGTCAAACTACACCATGCACTTCTTTTTACTAATTGCTTGCCTCCCTATATAATCATATGGTCAAACAAAGGGGTAGGTTGGTGTAAATGGGTGGCTGAATTAAATGGCCAGTTGGGATTCAGAATTTCTGAGTACCAAATCCTTGAGTCCTTCAAGTGCTTTAGACAAAAAAGTAGCCACGCTACATTTATAGTATCTCCTTGCTTCCCTTGCCAATCTCATGCAATTCTAGAACTGTTAACCTTAAAATGAGATGCACAATCCCTGATTTACAACATGTGCAGATGATTATTAGTATCCAATAAATGCATCACTGAAGCTCATTAAGAATGGATTGAAGGATGGCGCACCCCTAGCAGAGGACAACATGATGGATTGCTAACAAAATATGCATTGCATCAAAGGTGGGTGAAGCTATCAACTTGGGTCCCACACTTGTATTATTTAAGTCAATACTTCTAAGTAGTAAACACACCAAAGAGAATATAGTTGAAACCCATAAGATGGAAAATGTTAAATAGCCATATACAATAACTCATAAAAACAGTTTTCAATCTCCGAGATGAGCATCACTAGTCTTTCTCTTCCCCAAAGCCTCTAACAAAACAACAGTGCCAACGCAAAACAAATGTTCCTCGATGCTACTTATTACATTCAATTTCCTCATTCTACAGAACCTCCATCTTTCCAGAGAATCAGCAAGGATAATCACCATCATGATTATCACCTACTCAGTCATTTTTTCCAACCTTCATTCATCTAACAACAATAATGTTTCCTCCTCAATGTTAGCTTTCTCTGCAAATGGCAGCAATGTTCACTTTTCATCTAGTGGCTGCCCAGCAAGAATTAAATGCCCTAGAAGGGAAGCAGAAGCTCCATTCTCTAATTCCAATAGTATAAGGGGCCATAATTAAGAGCAAGGAGAATCCTCACTACAATATGTCTAGAAGCAACCAACTATCCTCTCACCCACAGTGAGTCATACAACACAGTCCCAAAAAAGGGAGAGGGACGGTAGAGATTATTAGGTAGATGACGAGTTCTCAATGTGAAACCCTTCTAGTGAAGGACCTATCTGTCTTATCATCCACACTGCACATTACCATTTATAAATGAATAAATAATCCCAAATATTGTGTCATGGCTTTTCATAGCACAATAGCAGCACATAATACATGCCCATAGTAATAAAATGCTGTGTTTTCTCACCTATTTTGAAAGTTACTGTCCAAGATTGGTTTTTGGCAATGCCAATTGCCACACATCACCAACTAATGAAGGAATTCATCCCAACTTTTGCTATAACCAAGACGCCCAGTAGAGTTGAGCTTTGATTTATTTAAAATCAAGCAAAGGGAGCATGAATCCCTAAGAAACAATGCCAACCACTTCAGCCACTACACCTTTTTAGAATTTCTTGACTAATAGCCATGATGTTGCAAAATTTGCCCTCAAGGAAGGACGACAACTTGGAAGAGATCTTAGGTCGATAAAGAATGTTTGGCACCATCATCCTTTCCTAATTCCTCGTCATATTATTGAAGTATGTCCAAGCATTGAGATCAATCAAGCTTATTATCAAAGAAATAATGTCATTAAAGAAAGAAAAATAGATTACTTATAAACAACTCTAATATAAGCACCCACATTTTGAGGTAGCATTGGTGACTTGTTTCAACTAACCAAAAGACCTTAATGAAAACAAATAAAAATTTATGTATTATTTAAAACTCTTTTAGATGAGATATGTTGTTATTACAACAGAAACTTTAAATGGATAAAAAAAGGAGTGATCTGTAAAAATTATAATCTCAAAATAAATAATAAAACACTATGAAAGTCTTCTAAAGATCTTAATTACTCTTACAAATATTATTTTAAAAAATAATTAACTTTAGAACCATTATGTAATGATCGAAATAAAATAAATTATACAATAAACTTTTAAATTGTTCAATCCAAATCTGGACCTGCATTCACTCCCAATGCAACAACCAGGCTTACTCAAATAACCTTCTTTTGTCAAACGACTAATGGGTGAATACTCTCACAATAGGCTAAATAATCCAACAAATTGTCAAACCAAAAGTCCCTACAACACTGGCCAAAAAGAGCTTACAATATTGGAGTCAAATGACCTTATAAGATAGACAAAAGACCAAGTCAAACCAAAAGATAAATTCCAAATAATGAGACAAAAACTATAATGAAAATCTCACAAATCCAAAAGTTCTATAATTGGATAATAATATCAAAAAGCACTTTAACTCGATATAAAGCAACCTACAAAAAGTATTCAACTTGCTTAATGCAAAACTACTAGAAAAAAAGCTGAGAAGGATAAATAATAAACACTATTGATGCAATCTTGTTTTTCTCTTGTTTTCTTCAATATAAATGATGATCTACAAGAGTAAACCTTTCCAAAAGATGTGCAAATTTTCATTAACTTATTTTTATCATTTGTAGATCATTTGTGGAGTTTTGATAAATTTCCAATAGCTTTAATAACCCTTAGCAACTCTCTAATGACTATTCTCTCACATCCTAAAATCTAGTTAAGTAGTTATTACCCATAAAAAAATATATAAATTGTGATGTATTGTATTATACAATATGCTTTAAATGTGCTGTATTATTCGAGGATCATACTGTACTATTCGAGGATTATATCGTACTGTAAGCTTTAAATGTGCTGATCGTACTATACTATCTAAGGATCATAGTAAACAAAATTCTCATATCCAAGTTAACTCTTATCGTACTATTCACTCACCCCTTTATACTCCTATTCATATTGTACTATCCAAGGATTCTATTATAAGATAGTCACAAAAATATATTAATTATATAATACTATTTGAGAATTAACAAAGTAGCTTACAAGAACTACACAGTGAAAAAAAAAAAAACCTTGAAGTGGATTTAAAAATGATTAAATGTGAAGAGGGAACAACCACACAATGGATTGGTAAGCATTAATTCATGTTTACTCATTGAGTACAAGTGCAAACATCATAAGGATAAGCTCTTTACCATGTAAAAAAAAACTAAGCAAGCCAAATGGATGACAAAATTAATCAATTGTGGATTAATCACACTCTTATTCAATAATGATTTTAGTTAATTCCACAGTTTCAAGAAATATGATTTAAGATGCATAAAGAATGCAATAGAAAAAAAAAACCTGAATTATATTTGCATGATAGCACCATTGCTTAACAGAAACTGACAAGAAAACTGTAGAGAAAATTGTCAATCTTTCTGTCCATAGATCTCAAAGCATGTAACAACAGAATTTATCATTAATCAATTGTGGAATTTATTGCACGCTCATTAAATAATGACTTAAGGTGATCTCACAATTTAGAGAAATATGATTTAAAATTCACTAAAGAATGCAATACAAAAAACCTGACCTATGTGACGCCTTCTACATTGATTAACAGTAACTGACGAGAAGACTGCAGAGAAGTTAGTTGATTTTCTAGCAACAGACCTCAATGCATATAAAATTGTAACAACAACTCAATTCTGTCATATGACTCTGACAACTGATAGACCAGCCAGAAACAAAATAGCAAGATGTGAATAAAAAGAGCGTTGAGGTTAATATCTCACCTCTATTAATAGACTGCCACAGAACTTCCACAACAAAAACAAATCTAGGATGCTTTATATATGCATTATAAAGATTTCTACCTTAACAATTGAATTTCGGCTCACTTATAATCCCACCGATTCTACAATCCCTCAAGTTCACAACATTTGACATCTTAATCAGATCAAGCTGCTTCCATACTCCAAGCAGGAATCCAATTCCATTAGCTTTCCCTCGTACTAAATCATTTAAATCGCCTTTCGCCTCTCCACAAAAGTTTTCGCAACATCATCAAGATAGTCCCGGGCACTTTCATTCGAAGAACCCCCAAAATCAACATTCAACATATTCACGACAGCTAAATGCATCGAATAAAAGTATTCTCCTCTTGAGAAGGCCCAACTTCTCCCTCTTAATGCAGTAACTAGACACGTAAGGTTGTGGAGCACAAAACACCTATGCAGCCATGCAGACGAAACACACTAACCAAGCTCTAAACCACAGATGGAAAACAGTAGTCCGCATAACGATACCACGTATACTAGTTTACTAGAAACTGACACTTAGGTCAGAGGAAGGAAGTGCAGTGAAGAAAGACCTGCTCCGATGACGATGGTAATTTTCCCGAGGGCCATAGCCTAAAAGATACCCACGCCAATCTCTCAAGGCCCGAGTAACGTCTAATCACCCATCTTCCCTCGCCGTTGGGACCTTGCTTGGAGCGAAAACCAGGGTTTATTCGTGTTCAGCTTTCCGTGCTTGAGCTCAACAGCACGACGAGAGCCGCCAGACTCCTCTTGCCTGTCTTACCACAGCTACCCTTTCCTAAGAATATATTTTACGAAAAAAAAAACAATACGAAAGCCCCCGCTATATAAACACTACATTTTCACTGTTCTGCATTGAGATAATACCTGAAATCGAATTTACAATTACAGTTTAACATATTACTTCATGATCTTAAATCTAGACAAAAAAAACTTATCAACAACTAAGTAAAATAATAAACTTAAAATCTAATTAAGTTGGACTAAATTAAACTCTTAATATTTGCTCTTATTAAAACTATAAAATTTATTTATTTATTTATTAGAATAATTTTTTATAAATAAATATATATATATATATATATATATAATATAAAAATATCTAACTAATAGTAACTCAAATGATATTATATCTATCTTATATACAAAATCTATCTAAATTTTTTTATTAATAACAAATATATAAAATATTTGTTAGTGTTAAAATTTTTTATTATAACGTGTGGATGTTGAAGAAATTTTTGCCATTCTTATGAGCGAAGTATCACTTGTGAGTGAAGTATTTATTGATTATGAAAAATATGTTTTAAAAATTATTATGAATAAAAAAATATAAAATATTTATCAATGGTGAAATACTCAAAAGAAAAAACAAGAATCCATGACAAAAAGAATTAGAGATAAGGACAAACAAATAAATATTAAGAAAAATATGCAAACCATTTGCCAACTTTTATATAAAAATCCTGAGGTAAGGAAAACCATGACCTTGCAAATGATCCACAAGCAATCCAATGGATGTTGTTGCCATTATAACTTGATATTGAAAAAAAAAAAATTTGCTATGCATGTGATCACAACTTCAACATGTAGGTGAAGTATTCATCCTTCATACAAATATATTTTAAAAACTATTATCAATAATGTGTATATATATAATATTTATCAATAAAAAAATAATTATAAGCAAATACACAAGTTTATTACAATATTGTTAGAGGTTACACAACATAAAATAGTCACAAGCGATTAAGAGAGACAACAAATTTAACTAAAAAAAGTATAAAAAAATTGTTCCTTTATTTTTATATAAAATCACGAGATGCAAAACACACAACGTGGTACATGGTTTATGAATTATTCACTAAATGTTGTTCCCAATATAACTTGTTGATGTCGAGAAAATTTTTTCCACTCATACGAGCACAAGTCCCACGTGAGAGTAAAAAATGGTTATGAATAGTATGAACAAGAAGAAAAGGGAGAGCAAAAAAAAAGAATATTTTTAGATATATATATATGTCAAAAAAATCATTAAATAAAACATAAAAATAAGATAATTGAAAAAAAGGACACATAAGTGTACTTACATAAAACCCAAACAAAAGAGAATTTAAACTTTTTTAGGCAAAATAAAAAGGTTTTATAATATTAGAACCAACATAAGTGTTATGTTCCTCTATATGTCACAAATTTATAATCTAAATCTCCAATCAATAAATTTTTAAATATATTTTCTCTACCTTACAAATTTCAAACGAACAAAATCTTTCATATATTTTATTTTGTTTATATACATATTAATGTACATCAAATTATATGATAAAGTATATATGCATCTCACATAATTGTTAAGATTTACATGATTATGTATTATACACCTATACAAATATCAATTATAAATCTATGTGTTGATAAGAAAAATAGATTCAGATAATTTAAATAAAATTTTTTTAGCAATAATAAGGAAGTCCAAATGGACAAAATTCTTAAATTTGTTTGAAAGAATATTAGAGTACACCTTAAGGGATAGGCTGGCATTATGCAACGAAGTTCTGGTTAAGAGGCATTGATTTACGAGTATGTGACACTATTAAAGGATGCTCGAAACATGGTTGACATTAAGATGGTGAGGTATGATGCGACAACAACTCGACTTATATTGGATGTGACTCAATCAGGATCGATAGTGACTCGATCGGGATCTGTGGCGACTCAATCAGAATCAAAGACAACTTTTTTGAGATTGAATATGACTCGACCAGAATCGGAAGTGACTTAGCTGAGATTAGAAGCTACATAGTCAGGATCGACAATGCCTCAGCCGAGATCAGTAGTGATGCGATTGGGATTGGTGGTGACTCAACCAGAATCGATGACAAATCAACCAAATTGGCGATGAGTCGATCAGATCAAAGGCAAGTTGGCCTGGATCTATGAAGAATCAGCTGGATCTAAGGCCAGTTTACCCAATCAAATGTGAATCGATCAGGATTGGTGTAGAATCAATGATAATAAGCAAAGAGTTAGAGGGAATATGCGATGAATCGACCTGGCGGTGGTGAGTCAATGAGGGCTGATGCAAGTTGGTTGAAGTAATCACGAGTCGACGTGGGCCAGTGCAGTATGCTTAGGCAGGCAGGAGCTGCTCGGGTATGCACAGGTTCGTGCGCGTTGACAAGTCAATGTGGATCAACGCTGGTTGCTAATGATTGACAAGGGTAGACGCAAGTAAACGTTGGTCACTGCAAATTGATGCAAGTCAATGTGGGTCAGCACAAGTGTGTGGGTCAATGTAGGCCAATGAGGGTAGCTTTTAAAAGTTGCGGCTAAACGCAATTTAAATCCCTAATTTCCTATACTGCATTGCCACTGTTTCTAGAGAAAAGACAAAGACTAAGATTGTTTCCAGCGACGGAGGAGAGTACATTGACAAGTTTGTTAGTGAAGTCGGGATTGTGGTAAGAGGGAGACATAGCACATTTGAAAGCCTCTCACCCTACATTCATCTCCAATGACTACGAAGGTTTCAACCGCACCAGAAGGCCTTCCCAAAGCTACTTCCCTCTTCTGCTCCTCTCTCTTTCTCTCCGCTTTCGATTCAGTCAATCCCTCTTACAGTCGACGAGAAGGGAGATTTATAATGGTGCTTGGAAGATGTCGCCAAGACCATATCGAAATCTCTCTTCCATTCTTTAATCCAGCATTATGGCTTTTTCGAGGAATTCGATGAAGTGAGGTAGAGCTACCACATTATTTCCTTTTTTTTTTCGATGACATTTCTTGCTTCATCATTTGGTTCCCTAACTCTTCATATCATCATTTATGTTACAATGAAGAGTTATCTATAATTTTTTCAAAAAAAAGACTTTATCTATGAAACTATCAAGTTATTATTTTTTAAAGAATGTTGTAAAACAAAAGTATAAAACCAATATTATAAATCTGACAATAATTTGAAGTGTGGGAAAATAATGATCAAATTTTTGTCAAAGTGATGAAGGGACAAGTTCCAAAACCAACTTTTCTTGAGGTTTATGTGCTACCAATAATTGTCGAAAGAGAGAGAGAGGTCTAAGTTGCATTTCTTGAATCTATCATGTAACACAACTATGATAAAAGGAAAGAGAGGAGGCAAGAGCATGCTTTCCTAAGCCTTCATATGATTAAATAATTATTATAGAAGAGGAGTATAAACCTTGCCTCTCGTATTATTTGTCTGATAGTTATGAGGAAAAGAAGAGGTTGAGGTCATCTTTCTCGATATTTTTTGATATTTTTGTCACGAAAGACATCAAGAATACACTGATCAATCTTTAAGTAATGCTAGAATTTTTAATAAATTTTGTAAGTGATCTTAAGTCATGTCAAATAAGAGAACAAAAAATGAGAGTTAATAGAATATGTTAATTCATACCTTTGGCATATGTACCTTTTACTAATAAAACTTTTTCAATTGATCTCCACTCCAAGTATGTGAGAGCTTTTGAATAGTATTGCTTTCATCCAATGATAACATAAAGAATCCTAACAAAGGCACTGTCTTTATCTTTTAATACCATCGAAGAGTTTAGTCATCTTTCTCAGTTTTTTCGATAGTATTTGTTCCTGCAAGCTTGTTTGAAATAGAATTCGGTTGAGATATTTTTGCTCGATACTACTGGACGAGGCATTCTTTCAGTAATCTCTCAATTAAGGCTATAAAGGCATTGCATTCAGCAGCTGTGTGGCCATGGTCCTCATGATACTAACAGAATTTTGTTGTCTCAATTATTTCTCAACAATAGTCTCGACTTCTCACATAATCCATCTTTTTTAATATTTGCCAAAATTTCTTCTAAAAGTACAATTAAAGGAGTGTTGAAATGTTGAGAATGATATCCCTATCAATTATGGGGAGTCCTTCAAGGATAATCTTTGTCATATCGTGTCATTTTCTGTCATTGATCGAGGAGCCTTTGAGGTGGCAATTCATTCTCTTTCGATCTACCAGATAGAGCTATAAAGGATGTCTTGTCATTGATAAAACAAATAGCTATATAGAAGACTTTTTGTAACAATTTTGGCGAGCACCTACCAAGTGTTTTTGAAAATCTCTCTATTCAAGAGATCTAATGATGGTTGATTGGGTCCTGGTCAACCTCTTTAAAAGCTTCTTTGAAATATTGGAGATAGGCTCGAAGTAGTTTTGATTAATGTTACTTTAAATCAAAAAGAAATTCAAAGATCTTTTTAGGTCTGATACGACTAGCGAAGGAGGATAAGAATAATTTTTTGGGTTAGTCAAATGAGAAAATTGGCATAAGAGATAATTTTTAGAACAATTCTAAAGCTGCATCTTCAAATAGGTAGAGAAAATTTTACATCAGATGGTCCCAATCATAACATGCAAAGAAGCAATTATCTTAAATTCTCTTAAGAAAATATAGGAATCTAAATTATTATGATAGAATGTGGAGTTAGGCAATTAAAATTTAGGAGATAAATGAGTCAAAAATATCTCTTTGGTAAAAATAGAAACCTCCTTGATGATAATTGGGTTACATCCCTATCACCAAAAGAAGTGAGACTCGTTATTAGGGAAACATGAATATTCAAAAGTAGTAGTTTGTGGCATTACAATATCAAGTCGAGAATAAAAGAGAGTTTTAGTTTGCTATGAATTAGAGCGTCTTAGGTCATATAGTAATGATATATTGGTAAGATGTTGTAATGAAAATATGTGCACTATAAAGTATTTTGAAATAAATGTAATGTAATAAAGTTCAGATATTATGGGTAGACTCTTAAGTTAGCTCTTTATTAGAAAGAGAGATATTTGACAAACTTTTCTTTAATAAGGTGGTCAAACTTGTTATAATTTACTCTTTCATAAACATGAAAATGGTAAAAAAACATCTTATAAAGTACTATACTTATTATTAGAATAAACAAAAAGATTATCAATAAAAGGCTGAATGGGGTCTAAAATTTGTAAAATTTGAGGTGGTATAGGGATCTCCTTCACCTCTTGGTTACGACTATTAAATGCTTCTTTTACTGAAATAAACACAGCTTCTTCTTAGTTTTTTATTTCAGTTTTCTTGTTTGTTCTTACAAACGACGCTAGAAACTATTGATCTGAAAAATGGATTCGGAGAATTTAAAAAAACAATTACTTAGGGCAATAATCAGGACTCCCAAATGGACGAAAATTCTAAATTTGTTTGGGAGAATATTGGAGCACAACTTAATGGCAAATTGGCTCTACGCGACGAAGTTCTGATTAAGAGGGCTTGATTTGCTGGTATATGGTACTATTGAAAGATGCTCGATGATGAGTAAGCGACATGTTTGATGTTGAGATGATGCGATAGATTGCGGCAACCACTCAGCCTAGATTGACAACGACTTGGCCTGGATTATCAGCGACTCGATCAGGATTGATGGAGACTCCATTGGGATCAATGACTACTCGACCAAGATCAGGAGCGACTCAGCTGAGATTAGTTATGACTCGGCCAAGATCGACAACAAATCGACAGGATCAATGATGAGTAGGCCGACTCAGAAGCGAGTCGACCTAAATCAGCAACAAATTCACAAGACCTTAGGCGAGTCTACCTGATCGACGACAAATTGGCTAGGATTGGTGAAGAATGCGTGGGAATAGGTTGTGTGTCGACGAGAATAGGCGACAAATCAACCTAGCAAAGTTGAGTCGGCATAAGCGGGTGCGATGCGGGTCGGTTCGAGCGGTCACGAGCCGACTCAGGTATGTGGGGGTCGGTGTGGGTCGACGAGTCAATGCAGGTCGATGGGGGTCAACAGGGTCATGCAGTTCGACAAGTTGATGCGGGTCAACATGGGTCAGCACAGATGTACAAATCAATGCTGGTTGTTGCGAATCAACGTGGGTTGGCACAAGTCAACGCAGCTCGACGTCAGTCACTATGTATTGACACGAGTAGATGTGGGTCGGTGAGTCGACACGAGTTAACACTGGTGTGCGAGTTGATGCAGGCCAACGAGGGTAACTTTATAAAAGCTACAACCAAGTGTAGCTTAAATCCTTAATTTCTTATATTGTGTTTCTAGCGTTCGGGAAGTCAGGAGTCTGCGGTGACGGCTTGAGAAGTGACCAAGACTAGGATCGCTTCCAGTGACGGATGAGAGGAAATCAGTTAGTCTTTTAGTGAAGTCAGGATTTTTGCTTGACGAGAGATGAAGCCGTTCCAAAGCCTCTCGCCCTGCATTCGATCTTCAGCACGACTGCGAAAGTTACAACTCGTCAGAAAGGCGTCTCGAAGCTACTTCCCTTTTTCTGCTTCTCTCTCTTTCTCTCGACTTCCGCTTCAACCGGTCCCCCTTGCAGTCAATGGGAATGGGAATTTATAATAGTGCTCGGCGGGTTGTGCCAAGGCTACGTCTAACTCCATCTTTCATTCTTTAATCGAGTGTGGTGGTTTTCCTAAGAAATTTGGTAAAATACGGTAGGTCTTCTATACTATTATTTTTTTTTTTTTAAGAATAATATATGTTTTACAAAACTATAAATATAATTTTTAAGTTTTTATAGCATCAATATTTATAATAAAAAGTAGAATAACATGTTATTCTTATGCTCCTTCCCTACACTATAACCACATTATATTTAAAATATCAATACCTGAATACAGTGAGTCATCGTCTTTAAAATACTAAATCAATCACAACAATTACATGCTAAACAATATAGTATTTGGGTTATGTAAAATATAGGATTTTTATCAAATAGATTAAACAAGAAAAAACTTATAACAATTCATGACCTTTATCATAACAATTTAATCAATAATATATTATGTGTGTATACATGAGCGTAATCATCAAAGAAATTAACATACACATCTAACTTTATGATTATCATTTCTTTTTTTATTATCATTTCTTTTTTTTTTCATTTCTTTTGAGATCCATCAGCTCTCTCCCATCTTTCAATATCTCTTGGTTTCTCTTCTCACTCCCCATCTCTTTGAAGAGCAAATTTTTAATACTGACATACTCAAATTCCTCGAGCTCAATGTGCCATAACTTCTCGATAATCAATGGTGGTCCTTTACTCAGCCTAACAACAAATTGAAAGCTTGATTAAGATACAAGAACTAACAAATCCAGCTCATAACAAAAAATTGACAGCATAGGCACGAGATAGGATTTTAAGATCATTCGAAACTCACAAGATAACCTTGTCGACACTATAAAATCACCTCCCCGTCTCCTTGATGCAATCTCAATGTCAACACAACAACAATCAAGGTAAAAAGAATTTATTAGGGTTTTACAAGCTAACATGAACACTTAATGATTGGAGCCGGGATAGTAAAAGTCGCCCCTTAGTATTTTTTAAATTTTTATCTTTAATAAAAAAAGTATTTATTTATAAATTTAAATTTCAAATTCAACAAGTTTTAAAATACCAAATGAATTATTATTGAAACGAAATAAAAGCCATTGAAGTTATCTGAATTGATTATATCTATTTATATATTCATTTTTATATTTTAAAATATTTTATTTTTTAATCACTCATAAAATGTTTTATATGACACTCTTGCATATGTACAAATTGATTAATTAATTACCAGAGAATTTGTAAATGTTACAATAGAAGATAACATTCACATAATTTATAAAACTCTCTTGATTATTGAGTGGTTTAGAGAAAAATTGTTAAAAAATAGGTTTAGAAAAATAGAGAAAAAAAAGATAGGAGAAATAACATGAAAAACATTTTACCCACAAATTTTTTTTTTCAAAACATCAAATATTAAATTTCATAATAAACATAGAGATAATATGTAACCCAAATCATAAATATAAGTAAATTCAACTTGTATAAATCTAAAAAACTAATATAAAAAACTAGAAGATTTGATAACTTATAACACCAACCCACACTAATCATATATAAATATCACTTAAAATATGTTTGTATGTTTGTATAAGATAAACGAATAAAAAAATTAACATCACAAGGAACCCTTTGATTAGTAAAAGAAATGTTTTATTTATGTGGCGTTTATTTTTGCAGCTGACCAACTTGCCATCCATTACATTTCATATTGCTTGAAGATAACTATGAAGACCTATTTGAATGCTGGCAAGATTAATAACTGAAGAGAGTATATGTTAGTTTAACAAACAATGAGTGTTTGTTAAGCATATAGAAAATGCAATACCTAAAATAGACAAAAATTTAAGGGAATTTAACATCACAAATACGGAGAATTGAAAAATTACCCAAAAACAAACATTTCCTTAGTTCATAATTCAAATGATGGCGAGAAGGCGTATTCTCTCTGAGCTCCTTGTTCACCAGTTTCCGAGTATCACGGACCCCAAAGGTTCCATAAACGAGAGCAGAAAGATGCCTTCACGTCCGGCCAATCCCTCCGATGTTCGCAGATCGGCAACGATGGCTGGGCGATCTCAATCTCCCGAAATACTTCACCGACCTCAAGCTCCACCGCCTCTTCGTCTTTCTCTACATCTTCTCTTGTCTCCTCCTTGATGACCCTTCCGATTTCAGCAATCGCCGCCTCAACCTGGGCCACATCGTTATGATTAAAGGTCGCCGTCTCTATTTTCTTTCCCCTTTTCCTGCCTTTTTTACCATTCTTCCCCTGTACCTTCCAATCGACGACACGCCGCGCTCCCCCGTCATTTACACCTTCGACTCCCCCGGTGTGCTCGGAGGAGGCTAAATGCTCCTCGAACGCCTCAATGGCTTGGTGAATGAGCTCGCGGTCCGGTGAACAGTTCCAGCGCGACCAAAAGCTCCTGTAGCAGTCAAAACAGCCGCAATCTAAGAGAGGACGGTGGAGTTTCCCTGCCCTCCGGCATCGACAGAGCTCTTCCGTCGCCAGTCCGCTCATGGAACGCTTAATCAGGTAGGCAAGAACCAGCTTATCGTCATTTCCAAGGGCCGCCGTCAACGCAATGATTGCCGCCGGGAGCAATCTCAGGATAGCAGCCGCCTCTTTCCTCGGGGTCGCAGCTGAGTCTGCAAGGGCGGGCGACGGTGGTGAGGGGTGGATCTTGCCGTCCCCCTTGGGGTCGAGACTCTTCATTTACGAAACAGAGAAAGCGGAGCGAAAAAGCGAGTAGAGGATAGGCTGATGGATATGGTGGGAGAGGGCCAGAGGGACGAATGGGGACCAATGTACCGATAGAGCTGAAGATAGTGACGAGGTATGTGCCTATCCTTTAAAAAATCATTGGTGGCTTTCGCGCCAACCGTCGATTTGGAGATTGGTTGAATAGAAGTTTTTTATTTATTTTAAAATTAAATAAAACTCATAAGCTATTTCATTAATATAATGTTTATCTTTCTATTTCAGTTTTTGTTTTCAAAAATATATTTTTTAATTATTATTTATCAAATATCGAGATCTATATTATTAATCATAAACTAAATTTGTGATAAGATAACTTAGTTGTATGTATATATATACATAGAAATATTTTTATACATAATATTTTTATTAATATATTTGTAAGTATAGTGACACAATCAAATAAATCCTAATATTTGTACTTGTTAGAAAAATAACTTGAAATTGTTTGTTATGATTTATTGCTTTTAAAATAAACCTAAAAATATCTTCAAAAATAGTAAATATAAATATACTAATAATTATGTTTTTATTAAAAATAATAATCTTTTGAATTTTATTAATCAAACAATCATGTTAATAAATCCTTTTTGCAGTCTTAGAAGACATGAAAATATGCAAACAAAATGGTCGTTTCTAACTATCAATGTAGATGTGATGCTTGATGTGTGTAATTGGGAAGCCATTTTCTTATTTGTGCATCATTTTTAAATTTAAAAATTCTTTAAATGGAAGTTTTTGAAAAGATAAAAAAAATGATAGACAAAAAAAGAAGTGACACTTGTTGGTAATCAAGTTAGTTAAATTCTTATTGTTCAAGGCATTGTATGTTAATTATAAAAATCAAATAATCAGAAAAAAATAATTGATTATAAAAATTAAATTGAACATGCAAAACCCTAAATAATGATGCATTTTTATGTTTTTATTATGATGTATGTCACGTTACAAAAAAAGATACAACATCATCTCCATTACAAGTGACAACTCTAGCTGCTTGTTTGAATGATCATTTCATCCTTATAGTATCATCCCTTTTATATATATATATATATATATATTTTTTTTTTTTTTTTTTTTTTTTATTTTACTTCCAAATTTTCTTCTGTTGTGGATGTTCAAATATAACACATTGTGTCAAGAGAATAATTATTTGACTATACAAATGCGTAAAAGTATTATTGTTTTTTTTATTGATCAAAGACTTTTAAAGTTTGTAACTTTATCATTCTTAAAATAAAAGCAAATAAATATGAATTTGAATAGTGTAAAATCGAAGAAGATGATTCATCATCTTTTATCTACATCACAAAACTAGATTTAAGGGACTCCTTGTTTAGGTAGATGTGATAGAGAAGATTAACTAAAAATAATTTTCTCATTAATTTTTTATACTCTTCAATGTAACAAGTCAATTTTTTATATATATAAAATAATAATTATTATTATTCATGTTTTGAATTTATGAAAGTTCATGTTATAAAAAATTATATATATATATATAAGCAAACAATATTTGTGATCCATTTTTAAAAATATGAATCACTTTTTCTTATTTACAAAGAATTTAATATAAGTTGAGTCACATCTTTTTAAAAGAATAATTGTCCAAAATATGTGATATTTGTTATGTTTATGAATATATTATTAAAAATATTTTTTGTTCTGATTTTAAAAATATAAAATTTGTCAAATTATTTGCAAAATTCATTTCTTATACTCTTTGACTTATGCTATATATGAGCCTTTTCTAGACAGTATGACATCTCGGCGTCATCTAAACTTCTGCAACCTTAGAAGAAGCCTTTTCTTCCCTTAACTAGTGGATACCAACCATGGCATGATAGTTTGCTTTGAGCTTCCTACATTACACCACAAATTCCCCAGTTCATGAATAATGAATGAGAAATGTTCAAATAAATATAAAAATCATTTGAAATTTCACCCATTTTATCACAAAGAGACCTTTACATGTCCATCAAGCAATGAGTAGCTCAGCTGCAGCCACTCGCTACCACCTAAACCTTTTGTCCAATTGGGCGAATCGAAGAGGACACTCCAACCAACAGCAAGATCTATCTTCTTCTTCAAGGAAACACCAAAGCTACTACTGCGAAGAGATGCTTCCATCCGTCATCCTATTTCAGTTCATTAATTACAGTTCAACAAGGAAAGCGGGCAGAAATGACATCAAAGAAGAAGCTCCTTTTCTTCCTCTTCGTCCTCTCATCTACCATCTATGTCTTCAAGCTCACAGTCACCACCAGAGCCCCCTCGTATCGCCTGCCCAGAGGCCGAGCTTGCATCTTCAGAAGTTCCAACTTTTTGCCTCACGAGTCGGGACATCACGCAACCCCCAGCGACGAAAACCCATTGACACCCAAGGAGCTCCGCCTTGTCTCCCGCGTCATCCGCAGCAAACCCAATGGAAACCTCCTCTTCTTCGGCATCAATCCGCAACTCCTTGCCCTCGCCGAGGCCGACGGAGTCCGCACCGCAATCTTCCTCGAAGACGACCCCGAAAGGATCCGAAGGTTCAGACCACAGAGACACCGAGGAACCACGGTTCACAGGGTCAGTTACAGAGAGGAGGCCCACAGAGCTTACGAGCTGCTTAGGCATGGAAGAGAGGATGCAGGCTGCCGCAGAAGGGTGTTGGGGAGAGATGCTTCCTCTCGCTGCAGACTCAGATTGAACGACCTGCCGCGGGAAGTGTACGACAAGAGTTGGGATGTGGTTGTGGTGGACGGCCCGAGAGGTGACCGGCCAGAAGCCCCGGGGAGAATGGCGGCGATCTACACAGCGGCGGCGATGGCTTGGACTAGGAACGAAACCGATGTGCTTGTGCACGACGTGGATCGGACCATCGAGAAGTGGTTCTCATGGGAATTCCTCTGCCATGAGAATTTGGTGTCCGCAAAGGGAAAGCTGTGGCATTTCAGACTGCAGGGTGGTTCTCAATCTCACAGCTTTTGCACCGCGAAAACGGTTCAGATTCTGTAAGAAGGTAACTCGATTCGAGAAAAACTAAAACCAAAACCTACATGATGCGACCAAGGCGATCTTTGCTTGAACCCAAATGTTCTTGACTCGTAACAAATCTCGCAGAACAAACATTAAACAAGTTTGGCATTAAATCATATTTTCCCGTTGAGGATATTAGAATTGAAGTACTGCATCTTCGCAATTTGTAACGCCTGGAAAAGAAAGCATAGCTTTCCCACAACATTAATGACAAAAACGCTCGGAAAAGAAAGCACCTTCTCTTAAATTCAATTCTGGAGCAAGGGGGAGGAGAAGATGAAGTATTTTCTCCTTTGCAACGCTGTGCCGTTTCTCGTCTTTGCTCCGTGGTTCATGTCGAGTTAGATTTGTTCCATAATAACACTTCCTCCTGCTTTGTCATGTAAAGAAGGTTACTCATCTAAATTCTGGTAGGGATCTTCTCTTTCGTTAAGATTATCGAAGTTGTATCGTCGTTTTAAGATAAGTTAAGCACATATTATGTTTATAAAGATTATATTTACTTTCTAAAAGTCATATATTCTAAAAATTAAAATTTTTAAGTATATAGATAGACTATAGTACAATCCATATGGGGTATAAGAAATACATGTAAAATAGATAAAAAAAAAAAATAAGTAAAAGTAAATTAGCATTCAAGTGTGGGGGTATAAGAAATTACTATTGTTATTATTTTTCTTTAACAATTAGCATTCAAGTGTGGGGGTTAGCAAAGCATTGAAGTCATGTTCATTTGAAGAACTTTCTCCAATCATGACTTGTTATGATAGCTCAAGTAGGGAGTAATCCATAGTCTGTGTATTTGTGAGGAAAAATTATGATATATGAAAGATCAATTTGTGAATGTTGTTGTTATCGTAAGGATTGTGAGATACTACTATTAAAGACTACAATGAATATGTAGAGAATGAACAATTAACGATGAGCAAAAGAAAATTTTGTCAAAAGATTAGATGAACGATCTCAGAGCAATATTTCTAATTTAATTGGGAGTAATCTACAGTTTGTTTTTATAAAATATTTTTGCAACTAAATCAAAGGAAACATGAGATATATTATGAAATGAATTTTTGAGATCCATAAAGGTGATACAATAAAGTTGAAGACATTGCAAAAACAAATTTAAAATTTACAAATAAATAACTTAGATAAAATAAACGAGTAATTTTTTACGTAATCAAGATGATGAACTAGATGTAGACTTATGACGAATATATCTCTAATCAAAAAGTAGTTGAAAAAATATTAAAATTAATTAAAATTCTAACTTAATTATAAACTAAGTAAATTTTTTTTTTCTAGTATTTTTTAATCAATTTGATTTTTAAAAATTTATAAGTCAATTCATTATAATTCTCTTCAAAGGCATTTTGGGTTTATTAACCATATTATTAGATTCATCGAGCCAAATAAGTGAAACATTATAATCAATTGGGTATAAAGCAAGGTGGTTATGTCCAAATTTGTCAATACCATTATAGGACCTACTAATCCCTTTCAAAAAAATAATGCATCGAACTTGGCCACATAATCGTTGCAATTCACTTATAATTTTGTCTTATACTTACATCATATAGAGTATGTTAAACATATTAATATAGGTTTGTAAAACTTAGACAATGTTGAATACGATATTCTTTAGAGACGATGAAATATAACTATTAATTTTGTTAAATACTTATATAAGATAATAATTTAAATGTATTGAAGTTGCATTGAAGCATAAATATGTAATCAGATGGTTCCATATGAAATTGATGTAATTATTGCTACTAAGTTAAGAAATATCTTAATTCATTTAACTTTGTCATATCTTTAAAAATATACTATGAATTACAACTTAGATAATAAATTGATTATATCACTAACAATTTATGCACACATAAATAATGGAAATGATAAAATATGCATTTGTAAACTAAGATGAGATGAATTTCAAAGAAAATAGTATGTGCCTTTTCAAGAAGAAAAAATATTAGTTATTTATGCCTTCTCCAAAAGAGAAGGATTACTTACATCATTTTAGAAAAATATTAAGGACTAATCATTTATGTATTTTCAAATAATTTATAATTATTTAGTAATCTAAACTAAATCTAATTTAGTTTTTTTTTATTAATTTTATATGTTTTAATAAAATTCATGATTATGAATAAATTTATATATTTAATTATGCTAAATATATCAATATATGTTATTATAACTATTTAAACTAACTTTTTATATATCAATATATACTTAAATAGATAAATAGATTAAAATAATTACAAAAATATAAATATTTTATTGTGATTTGAGATATCTCTATTGGTTTCAAACTTGTCTCATAATGGATTTATACCAAGTTGATTTTAGTATGGAGTTTATAATTAATTGATTTTTTGTTCGAGGCAGCGTAACATGGCTATTCGAAGTTTACAATCCTGCATTTTTAATTTCAACTGATCTTCTTGGATGGAGCATCCGATGCAAAGTGCTTCGCAACTTAATTGAATCAGACGGTGCATGTGAGCTCGGCTACCGTGAGGCGCACCGTTCTGCATGATTCCGCCATCTGCGGCCTGACCCAAAACGACCCTCTACGTTGTCGGGTCGGAGCTTGACACGCTTATGCACGTGTCCGCTTTATGGGCTACCTTTTAGCATCCAATGATTAAATATTTTATGCATGTTCCCATACCTCACTCGACCTTATCGAATATCAAATTTCGCACCCGAATCCAAGATGAGGCCAATCCATGCTTCCACTTTACCAGCCCGAACGGTTTTAATCTGTTTTAATTTGGTGTCCACTTGGAAAAAAAAAAAGATTTTGAAATAATGAAAAATCATGAAAAAAAAGTCAATATTATCATATAACTAATTTCTAACACACATATCTTATTGTCAAACTTAAGTTTGACTATTGGATTCTTCATTTTAAAGAGAGTTACATCTATAAAATTGGTAGAATAACATCTAACGTCTTCAAAAAATAGGACAAACAAAGCTATTGTAGCAACTCAAAATCTAGATTGCATCAAATTGAGCCAAATACAAGCATTTGAAAGAGTCGATAGGATGAGAGTAAATCATCTATTCTTAATGGTCAAATACAAATAAAAGTGTCACACAACTTTCTCATGTGATAATTATTACTAAACTCTTTAGTTTTATAGTGATTGATCAATCTTTAGCTAATCATCTTATATGAAATTGGCTATACTTTGTTTTGTTAAGCCTTATCAACAGTGTTAGAATAATAAAAAAATGACTCTATTTTACCACACTAATTTTATTATCTTTGTCATCTATGCTATACTGTATCAATTTTGTTGTTCTATTTAAGTTTGTTGTGTCTTATCAACTTCAGTGTGTTTTGTTGGCTTTGTTACATTAATTAATTCTAATTTGATCACATATTATTTTGATGCTATTTATTATTGTAAGTTATAATGTTTGGAGTCAAAGTTAAGAAAAATATAAACTTTGATAAATATCAAATAATTAAGATTTAAGACTTTAGTTATGATCATTTTAGTCATGTATTAAGAACCTAATATTATTTTTTAAACTTACGATATTTAACTAAACTCAGTCATAATTGCATTTAGTAATAAGCAAATCATCCATTATCCTCTTGAACTCGTTCTTTAAATTAAGAATTAATTACAAGATGAATGATTCATAATTGACTTACGTTCATATCTGAGCACACTCTTAGTTACTCATTAAAATTTTAGTACCCTTGTTAAGACTGATAATAACACAATTCTTTTGGTTGAAAAGTTTATCATTATTTTTGTTTTAACATGAAATTAGGCATATTTTTAGTTAAGTATTCTTTCTTCATAAAAAATAAGAACGTATACCAATATTCTTATGTTTGTCTTTTATAGCTAGCTATGCAATAATATGTCAACTTAAATCTCTCAAACTCCCCTATTACTCATGCTGCATTTGTTTTCCATTGGGGTTGGAAGAATTGGAATACTCACTCTCAACTCTTATCCTTATAGATCCCCTCTCAATTCATTCCTTAATGTTAGTTTGGAGAGTTAGGACCTCTCTGATCTTTGTTGTTTGATGTTTGCTCTTGTCCTAGTATCACCAATGTTCAAATTGGATTAAAGTAAGATTTGATAACATTTATCTTTCTCATGATATGATTGGTGTTGTGACAATTGTCAGAGAATTATATGCTCAATTATTACTACACCAAGCATCTAGTTGACCAACGATCCTCCTTTTTGTGTTGAGTTTCATATGGCTTAGTTTGCCATTTCCTTGGTCACTTGGTCAATGAGTATGTTAGTATTTGGTTTAATCTGAAACAATTAAATGGTTTATGTTGTCTTTTTTAAGATTATTCTTAATCATTAAACTAATAATATTAAAGAGAGTTATCTCTATTCTTTTACAATACTTATCCGATTAATTTGTTTCCTACTTTAAGTTTAGCCAATACAATGACTAACTTTTATCCTCGAATAAGTTCTAATTTGGACTTCTAAACAAGAACATATTCCATTTGCTTACTTTTATTTATATCCTCTCTAAAGATTACAAATCAAACATGTTTATTGTATTAATATATTATTGAATTACAAAATTTTAAATTTACTTTTTTAACTTCTTTTAGAATATGCGACAGTTAGCCGGTCATCCGGTCAACCAGACCTCCGGTTGGGTCTCCTTATTTTTTATTTATAAAATAAAAATAAAAAAGGGATTGATAAATGAGCATGGAAGGCAGTGATTGGATCCCCGGGATGAACCCAAATCCCAGTCCAGATCCCAAAAGGATCCGATATCCGAGCGAAGTGCGCCACCCCTTTCTCGGCAATCACAAAAGGTAAACTGACCACCTCTTAAAGTGCTTCCTCAGCTTCACTCCTCCCTAATTGGCGAACAAGTCGACCCATTTACCGCTAATTATACGCATTCAATTAAGCACTTTGGATTATTTGGGCCTTGAAGGTTTTACCATAAACCTAACTATTGAGTTCGAAGATCATCCATTGGATCGTATATGGTATTCTAACTTTGGTATCTAACTTCATCTTTAGAACCTCCTAAAACGGATGTCAATTTTTTAATTTTAAAATTATCAAATATTTATTAACTAATTCTGATAAATTATCACACAAACAGATTCCATCATTAACTATATTTATTAAAAGTTATAAATGGAATTAAGGGTCAAAATCAATTTTTCTTATTCCTTAGTATTTAAACTGCGCTGCGTTCTCTCCTGTTTTCCAGCACACACATGAACCACTCCTGCTTTTCAACGTCTTCGTCCACATGCCGCACCATCTACTTCCCGCCGGCAGCCGTGAACCGTGCTCTTCCGGCGAAAGGGCGTCATCCCTACACGACAGGTAGCCATAAAACCTAAGTCTTTATCCATGGAACGGAAGCCAGAAAGCTTCGCGCTTTGCAGTCGCCCGCCGACCTCCTCTGCTGTTCGACCGAAACAGAGCAGCTCAGGGTGAACGCTCGCGCTGCAGGGGAATTGAGGGTTCATGGTCCGATCTCTCTCTCTCTCTCTCTCTCTCTCTCTCTCTCTCTCTTTCTCTCTCTTTCTGGGTTTTCCCTTTTTCATTTCAACGTTCGTATCTTCCTGCTTCTTTCTTGTTTCCTCTGTTATTTCCTGTTTCGTGAGAGACGCAATCTGGGAGTAAGATCCGAGAATGCGTGGCTTACAGATATGATTCAGCCTTCTCGTCTTCTTCCTCCTCCTCTTTCCTGAAGCTGTCGGTTGATGTATTCTGTATGCAAGTAATTGAGATTTTAGAAAGTTTGTGTAAAACATGCTATTTTGTTGTTACCTTGGGTACTTAATTTGTCGTTGGTTGGAAGTGGAAGAAGAATAAGTAGAAAAGAGTAACAGTTATGTTTAAAGTGGTTGGGCTGCAGGGGAATATTCAGCACCTTGCATTGCTCTGCATCTCAGCTCCATTAATGAAAGCTTTAATATGGTGCTTCGGTATTGCGCTCTGCCATGACTTATGGTGGGGAGGGAGAGAGAGGACCCATTAACAGTCGACCTTCTGCCGCTGTGGATGTCTTTTGGACTGGCCTTTGCCTCCTGTATGGGTTCTGATGCTGACCGCTTTTAAGTGCTCATCAATGCCGTAGAAGACGACGTACTTTTATTTTTATATATATGTATATACGTATATATTGGTGGGAAGATGGCATTTATGAGAAGTTAATTTTCTTTGAATTTTTTATTTGATAATTATCAATATATATGCCAAAAAAAACTTGTGTCTTTCTTAAAAATATTTATAGCCACAAAATAAACAATTTGGAGATAGATATGCTATCATGGCTATAAAATATCTGATAGGTAAAAATTTGTTGGCATGATATCTACATCATAAGTCCAATTGTCGAACATATCTTTTTTGGACGTGTCTAATTTATTTTAGAAGAAAGACAAGTGATAGAAAATTGTGATAGAATAAATTGTTATAAAATAGATGTGGATGATTCAATGATTTTATAGATGTATTTGTCTAGCAAACAAATAGTTTACAAATATTGCATATAATGATATTAAAAATTGATGTGATAGAATACAATTTGTTTAATATTAGTTGTAAGTTTTTAGTTATCAAAGTATTAGCTAATAAATTAAATAAATATAATAGTTTAAAGCTTCATTTGGTTAATAAAATGCTTATATCTTTCCTATATATCTTATCCACCAAAACATATTCTATAATTAGATGAGCATTTTGTAGATGTTAAATTAAATTGTTCATTAATATCTAATTCAAATGATCACTTACCTTTTTAATCATTAAAACTTATGTCAATAATATAAATTTTTTTTTTTTAAAACCCATTTTTTATCTAGTCATTATAAAAATATTTTTTTATGACCCAACTTAGGATAACACTTTGTTATGTTTTAACTAAATGAACTGTGACAAGTTGGTATATCATATCATGTTTGTTTTAACAAACCCCAATTGAGGGGAGGATAGAGATAGCTGAAATGGTAGCCGAATGGATTACTTTTGCTAAGGTTAGGAACGAGACAAAGAATAATCCAACTTTTTGTCAACATTAAATATTGTTTAAGAGAAAATCATACTTTTGAAAGAAGTTTAGCTATCTATCCTTGTAACACTGTTGACCTTCACTGTCACTATTCAATAGAACCATGTCAAAATTTTACAGCGAGTCAAGTGGATAAAATCTAAATCGTTACTACATTATTCTAATAGAAGCATCATCATGCAATAACCAATGAATGTAATTTGTTAGAATAAGCTTTGGTCACTTTATCTCTTGTTTAAGCTTATTCTACTTATGGCTTTTCATAGGTTACCAAAGCTTTTGGTGAGCCTAGCTTGATTGGAACTATACAAACAAGAGTCTTCAATCAATTCAAGAGTTTTTTTTTATTTCATATTTTAAAAAGATAAAACTTTACTTGCTTATAGCAGTCAATGCTAATCCCAATACATATGTAAGGGGATTAATAAGGTTTAAGAAAAAGAGACATGACAAAAAAAATCAATAAACAAAAGGTTAAACAAAAAAAGTTAAAAAATCTATTGAATAAATAATAAAGACTATAGTTTAAATTATAACAAATAAATTAGTATTGTGAATATTTGAATCAATCATTAGCATGACTATTACTTCTTTAACTAATTTTCATAATTTTTTATTTTACATATTTTATAATGAATGTTTAAACAAAATTACTATATCACCCATTTAAAAAATCATTGCATATTATCATAATGAATAATAGATATATACTTTTTTAAGTCAATAATCGCGAAAGATACGATTAAAGATCAAATAATTTATATATTAATCTTATTTTGATAATTTGTTCATTAGTCATTTAATGACTTATCTTTAGACTAAATTTTTTTCATCAAATATATGATTATATTAAATAAAAACTATATTTATAATCAAAAAATAGATTTTGAGTCAAACAATACATAAATAGAACATATATCTTTTAACTATTTATTTTGGATGATGAAATATCCTTTGTCCAAGGCTTTAGTTTCGAAAGAAAGCTCTTGGGCGGCGTGGTGAAGGCGACGACGTGGTGAAGGCGATTAGCCGGCGTCCGGAAGGCTATTCTGTGGGCTAGTTGATGCGAATCCACGACGTAGGCGCAGGAAACTGGGAAGGTGGTCGACGCTGACGACTGGAGCCGGAAGCTTGGACCTTGGAAAGTGATTGAAGGAGGCACTGTAGTTGGATCTTGAATGTAAGTGGCTTGGAGGTCAAGCGGTCTTTGCCGGGTCAAAGCTGAGCTCGCGATCCCGTTGACCAGGATTCTCGAGATCTGTTTCATTTTCCGCACTCGGAGGGCAATTCTGTCTTTTGCCCTCTTTCAAAATTCAAATCCGAAACCCTACCAGGGTACCCCGTTGCCCTGCGCGCGGTAGTGGAGGAACCGGATTAATGCGTCTCGGTACGCCGCGGAACATTTAACTCCCTTCATGCAATTTAGCTACGTCGTCTGCCGGGCTGTGCGCAAGGGCTGACCTGCTTCTGCGTGCTTCTTGCAGCTCCCCATTGAGTCCAATGGCTGGATCGAAAAGTCGGAAAAGCAATAGGAAGTCCAAAGCCTGTGGTAGTGTATCTCCGAACAGGGAGTGTGAGGAGGTTGCTGGTGTACTAGATATCGGTGGCAAAGGCAAGAAAGGGCTGGTGATTGGGATGTCGGTCATTGATGGGAAGGATGGGTATCTCCTGCACGAGCTTGAAATTTCTAATACTTCGGCCAGCTCTTCCAACGCGGACGCAGGTCCCCCTGAGGAAGGTGTGACCTCGGCCCCCCCAGCGCTGTCGCAGGCGCGGATTGGAGATGAGCAGGGTGACTTAGCTGTTGAGACGGTGGAGGCCCATCAATCTATGAGTCCCTGTGCGTCGAATGCGAAGGTAATAGCACCTGAGGGTGCCTCCCTGCCGAACTTGAATCTTTCCAGCGCAGCGGCTCAGGCTAATAAAGTCAGCTTCAAGGATGTCTTAACGTCTAAGCTTGCCATGCCTAATGAGGGAGGGGCCTCCTTTGCGAAGCCGGCTGCCGTTGACGTTAAGGATAGGGCTGCATCCATGGAAGACCCTGTTGACAACGATGAGGTCATTATGTCGGAGGATGCCTACCTCAGGCGCATTGAGTTCCATAGGTTTGATCTGGTGGGGCAAATGTATGGTAGCTCCCTCCCATTCGCCATCATTGCGCGGGTACTTCAGAGACGATGGGGGCACTTGAAGAACTTCCGAATCTTCGACATCTCCTCGGGATGTTTCTGTCTTCATTTTGACTCAATAGAAGACATAAATGCTGTATGGTGTGGAGGCCCATGGCAAGTTGCTGGCATGGCCATGGGTTTGGACTTGTGGTCCCCCGAATTCCGCCCTAGTGCATCTACGGCGATGCGCGCCCCTGTGTGGGTAAGATTCCCGGCTCTTCCTCTGGTCTATTGGGATGTTGAGAACATCCTGAGGATTGCGAAGTCGGTGGGCGATCCAATCCTTCTTGATGGCTGGACGGCGGACATGCAGCGCTCGTCCTTTGCTCGGGTTTGCATTAGGGTAGACTTGTCGAAGCCACTGAAGCCGGGCATGTGGCTACGAGGGCCTATGGGGCGCTCCTTCCAGCCTTTTGAGTACGAGGGACTTCCCAAAATTTGCTTCGCGTGCGGGCTTGCGGGTCACTCTGCGGAGCAATGTAAGAGCAGGGAGTCGGGGAATGCTTCTGTAGCGACTGTTATGGGCGACGGGCGGACTTTGATGAAGAGCCCTGAGGGGGCCTCCTCCTTGAGGGCGTTGCCTGACGCCCCGACTGTCCCTAGGGACCCCAACGCATCGTTGCGGGACTCGCAGGTTGAATCTGATGGTGTGAATTTCCGCCCTGCCCTGGAAAGCGACGATGGATCCAATAAGGAGAACCTCGGCCCGTGGATGGTGGTTCAACCAAGAAGGAGAAAGGTGGCCATGAGTGCGCGTAGTCGCAACCCTCAGGGAATGACTTCCACAGCGAACCAGGCTGGAGAGGGTGGCAGCAAAAGAGGAAGAATCAGAATGAGAAGTTCTTCCCAGTCGAGAGGAAGGCCTACTAGCAGGAATTATCGAAGCCCCCATGTGCATGACATTAAAGGTAAGGCGCCGCTGTTGGATGATGGCAGGGCGACGGCATCCATCTCTCGAAATGATCCTGTCCTCCGGAAGGAAACCGCCCTCCGCATCGGGGGTTAGGGGATTCCCCTTCTTACTGCAATTCGTGGGTTGCAGTACATTGCTCACTCTACTTGGGGGATGTTGGCAGCTGATGCTAGTCGAGCGGTATTTCTCCAAGCTGTTCGAAGCTCGGACGCTGGCCCTGGAGGGCGTAGGGGTGAGGCCAAAGTCCTGGCCGTTGTGCTATGATCCTTTGGTGCGGAGAGGTACCTTCTACTCTTCTTCTTATGACTAAAATTCTAGTTTGGAATATCAGGGGCGTTTATGGCAAGAAGTCGAGGTCCTTTCTCCAGAGGGTTGTACGTGAAAGCAAGATCGGGGTTGTCGGCCTTGTAGAAACCCGTGCTCAAAGCTTTGCGCGAAGGGATGTTGATCGCTTGCTAGGCAAGGATTGGAATTACGTGGTACAACCTTCGGCAGGGAAGTCTGCCAGCATTGTTGTCCTATGGAGGAGCTATCTATCGGTGAATTCCATTCGCTCATTCACGCACGCGGTGGCGCTTGAGCTGGGCATTGCGGGAGGCGTTGTCATCAAGTGTTGTGTTGTTTATGGGCCAAGGGACCCCTCGAAGCGGAAGGAATTGTGGAACTTTCTAAGGCAGGAGGCTGAGACTGCGGGCCCATTGCTGGTGGCCGGCGACTTTAACATTGTTATGTCGTAGGGTGAGAAGAAGGGGGGAAGGAAGTTCAAATTCAGCAGTTTGCAGCAAGAATTTGCGGATGCAATCCAAGATTTCCAGTTGGTGGATCTCATGTTCACTGGCAGCAAATTTACTTTGTGTAATGGGAAGGAAGGGGGTGCAAGAATCCTTGAAAGGCTCGATAGAGCGTTGATGAACATTGCGGGCATGCGTGCATTTCCGGGCTGCTCTGTTGCCCACCTCATGCGAATTGGCTCGGATCATTGCCCCCTTCTTATTGACATTGAGGGGGGACGCAGGACTGCATGTTCACGCCGCATTCAGTTTGAAAGCACCTGGTTGCAGTTTCCGAAGGCGAGATGGGTCGTGTATCAGGCCTGGAGCAGGCGTACTAAGGGGAATCATATGGAGGCCCTTTCAACCAAGTTTCACAGATCGCTTCTGGCTTTGCGCTCTTGGAGTAAATTGGAGGTTGGTGATATTATGAGCACTAATGCTAATCTTGAACTTAGCATTAATACGTTGCAAATCAAAGAATCTCTGGAAGGATTAAATGAAGAGGAACACCACCGGCTTGGGCAGCTAATTCTGGACTTCCACCGCTGCTGTGCGCTGGAGGAGCGCTGGTGGTGGCAGAGGGCAAAGCTCCACTGGACTCAGCTGGGTGATCGTAATACTCGTTTCTTCCATACTGCCGCGACTGCACGCACCCGCAACAATCTCATCACCCAGCTGAAGGATGATTCGGGCTGCATGGTCACCTCGCTGGAGTCTATGAGCAATATCCTGGAGCCTTTCTTCCAGACGAAGTGGGGGGGTGGGGCTGCGCCTCTGCCTTTCCTGAAGCACCTGCCTCATGTTAGGGTTAGTGAGGCTCAGGCAAACTTGCTGGCCTGCCCTGTCACTGATCAGGAGATCATTGCAGCCATCAAAGCCGCTAGGAGAAACAAAGCCCCTGGACTGGATGGGGTTACTGCGGAGTTCGTCCAGGGCTATTGGCAGATTACTCAGGAAGACACCATTAGAGCGGTGCTCTCCTTCTTTGCTGGAAAGTATATGCCTAGCTGTTGGAAGGATACCCTCGTTATCCTTGTTCCGAAATCTCAAGGCGCATGCAGGCCGGAGCAGTTCCGGCCAATTAGCCTTTGCAACTTTATCTACAAAGTCGTTGCACGTGTTCTTGTTGGAAGACTCAAGCCTATCCTCCCCTTCCTCATTTCCAGTGAACAGGGTGCGTTTGTGCCAGGTAGATGCGTTGCGGATAACATCTTTATGGCTCAGGAAATGGCCTCGCGAATGCACTCGTCCTCCGCGAGGGCTGGACTCATGGCGGTTAAGGTGGATATGGAGCAAGCCTTCGACTCGGTGCAATGGGAGAGCGTGATGAACATCCTGAAGGCGATGGGTTTTCCGCCTACTTGGTGCGACTGGGTTGAGGCGTGTATTGCCAACCCTAGATATGCTGTCTTGCTTAACGGCTCTCGGATTCCCTGGATTCATGCCCAACGTGGTTTGCGGCAGGGCTGCCCCCTTTCGCCGTACTTGTTCACCCTTGTGACGGAGTATCTCTCCGCCATCATCCACAACTATGAATCCAGGTCGCTGCTGGGGTTTAGCCCTGGGAAGGACTCTCCACTTGTATCCCACCTCTTGTTCGCCGATGACATCCTCATATATGCCTCGGCTACTCGTGCTGCTGCGCAAGCCATCAACTTGGCCATGCAAGAGTTCTGCAGAGCCACAGGTATGACTGTGAACCTCTCGAAATCTAAGGCATTCTTCAGCAAGTTCACTAGTACCAAAAGGAAGATCCTAATTGCGAGGAAATTACACATGGCGCGGGGGGAGAATCTTTCTTACCTGGGAATTCCAATCTCGGCGAAACCAATCAAGTTCAAGGATGTTAATTTCCTGCTCCAAAAGATCGATGATCAGGTGATGAATTGGCGCACTAGGCATCTATCGCTTGCTGGGAGGATTGCCATGATCAAATGCGTCCTCAACTCTATCCCCACCTACTTGATGAGCCATTGCGTCTTGCCGAAGCGTGCCATTGACGTGGCGGAGCGGAAGTTTAGGAAGTTCCTTTGGAGCGGCGCCACGGGAGGAAGGAGGATGCATTATGCCAGCTGGGAGAAGATCACTCTGCCTAAGGATGCGGGGGGCCTTGGCCTTCTTGACTTGCGTACATGGCAACGGGTCTTGACCATGAAACACTGCAGACGATTGATTGGGCGTGAGGAGATCCCGTGGGTTTGCACCTTGGCTGCTAAATACGGCGCCGCCCACTCGCTTGTTAAGTCTCCCCGGAGGGCATCCCTTGCTTGCAGGCTTCTTGCAGCTGCTATGCCGTGCGCCCTCGCTAACTTTGTGTGGCGAATTGGGGACGGAAAGGGAGTTTTATTTGCTGAAGACAACTGGCTTGGTGTGCTCCCTATCTGCCTGTGGCCTACGTTCATCAACATGGACGTAGATTGGCCTACTTACGTTAGTGCATGCGTCTGCGAGGTGGGTGTCTGGAATGAAGCAAGTATTAGGGTTTGGGCAAGTGACCTCCTTCTTGATCGCGTCTTGCACCTGCCTTGGGCCCGCAGCCATGACATTCTTCTGCAGTTGCAAACGGAGTCGCCATGGGTCAACAATCTAAAATTCTACTCGCACATGCGTGGTGGCAATATGTCTGAAGTCGCGGAAGTTAACTCGAAGTATTCGAAGCAGATCTGGAAGCTTAAGGTGCTGCCTAGGGTGAAACTCTTCCTTTGGCGGCTGATGGGTGACCACCTTCCTACCGCAGTCTGGCTCGCTCGCAGAGGGCTTGCCGAGTGTAGTAACTGTATCTGGGGTTGTCCTGCGGATGAGACGCGGGAACACTTTGTCTGGGAGTGCCCACATGCACAGGCTATCTGGCGCTGCAACCTACTTCGCAAAGCCATCTCGGCGATTGGTCCTCTTCCTGATGAGGGCTCTGGGCATTTACAGAGGCTCTTTGAACTTGTAGCAGCGCCAGCACATAGCATTGCTTATAATTGGAAGTACGCTGCCACCATTGCCACGGCAATGTATTACATCTGGGATTTTCGCAATGCGAAGAAGCACTACGATGAGAGGCCTAACTACAGCTCTATTATACGCAAGCTGCAGATTGAGGTTGCTCTGCTTCACCGAACGCGTCCATCCATGTCCTGCGGGAACCCATTCAGCTCACCTGAACTGAATGTAGCCCAAAATTGGGTTCCCCCTCCCACTGGATGGGTCAAATTCAACTGCGATGCAGCCGTTGGGGGTCACTCGGCGGGTCTTGGTCTGGTTGCCAGGGATCATGTGGGCAAGCCCCTGCTGGTGCTTGGAAAGAAAATTATATCTCAAGCTAGTGGAGCCATGGAAGTTTACGCTCTCTTGGAGGCCTTTGAAGCGGCTAGATTAGTGTTCCCAGACGTCCGGGCCATCGAGGTCCAAACCGACTCCACGGACGCTATGCTTGACGTGCGTGATATCATTGCCCAGGTGCCCACGAGGGGTGTATTTGCCAAAGCAATTCTCCATGCTCGCGGCCTCGACGCCCTCGTCATCTCTTGTGTTTACGGGAAGGCAACGCGTCGGCGGACTGGGTGGCGCGTGCCGCGTGTTGGTCCAGCTTCAGCTGGGGACGGGGTGAGCCCCTCCCTGAGCCGTTTTGCAAGCTCTTGTACTCGGATTACCTGTTTGATCCCCCGTAGGGGACCCCGTATTTTGTCTCAATAATATGGTTTATTTCAGAAAATATCAATCAATGAAAATAAATTTAGTACATGAGATTAGCCTACTACTCGTTTAGTGTTCGTTATGTAAAATACTACTTGATGTGATATGCTGTTATGAATGAGTGGATACAAGAAGCAACCTTGACAGCGTTTGATACACAAAGCAATCATGACAGCGTTTGTTGAAATGCAGCGAACTATCTTTTTAAAAGTAATAAAAAATGAAGCGAGGCTGAGATTTCTGCCTCTTTACTCTTCTGTCCAACCTCCACCAACAAACCAAGTGGCGTGTGTTCTAAAATTAAAAATGTAAACACAAATTATAGTCTTTTAACAGAAATTGTTACTGTAACAATTGGAACATTCTGAAGCAAACATCCCGTCACTTCCTCATACGTCAACATTATTAATGCTCAACAGCCACATATCGTGATATACAACTAAAAAGAACAAATTTACTACCCATCCATTGCCTCCCTTTCAGCTCGTTTGCATATACATAGTTTATAAATTCCTTGATATTTACTTCACAGATGCTGTGCTCCTCTTACTGTTGATGTTGGAAATCGTGAATTACTTTTTCTAGTGGGGGCGATGGGACTGGAACGAGAAATGGTGCAGTGGCTAAATGGGGCGGAGTAGGTTGTCTTGAGGGGAGACCGAATGGCGGAAGTGACAGCGGTGGCCATAAGGGCAGGTGTCGCCGACGAGGACCATGCGGCATAGCTCGGTCTTGTAGCGCGGATGGCGAATCACAGGACGCAGCTCATCAATTCCGTGCGCGAATTGGCAATGCTCGCCGTAAGGACACTCGCAGCTTTCCTGCCATTTGTTGCACAGCTCCGTCTTGAACATGCCCTGGGTGTACACTTCAAGCTCCACAGCGTCGTTCACCTTTTCTCCAATATTCTTCCCGGAGACGCCCAAGTACACCCTCTGCTGCTGCGGTTCAATTTTACGCATAATTATAATGTGAATACCAAAAATAATATGGATTTCTTGTTGAGCACGTAAAGATAGAAAAGGGAACGAGGTGATTTCGGTTATCGACGACGATGGCGATGGGGGAACTGTTACCATCACAGGAGTGGGAATACGGTGCCGGTTGCCACGATTGGACTTGGAGCAACCAGTTCCTGCCTGGGGGTTCTTCAGATAGCCGGTGGAACGCACCGAGATGCTCTTTGGCAGAGGTACTCGCTTCCCGTCAGCATCACAGCTTCCCCTGCCGCGTTGGTTGTCATGGAACCCTAAGAGAATGGTGGAGCTCGCTTCCTTCGGCTCGGAAACAGAGAGTTGGCAAAATTGGTCGCAAAGAAGCGGCATCGAATGGTAATCAGTTGCCGTCGGATTCCCTCCATTATTTTTCCCGCAGTTCATACTAAGGAGCCGAGTGAGCTCGTCATTGGCGCGGCGTAGTCGGACGTTCTGCTGGCGGATGGCCTCCGCCTCGCATTCCGCGTCTTGGAGCTGAGAGAGACAGAGTTCGTAGCGATCAGCGATCTGTTGGTACTGAATTGCGAGACGGGCGAGATAGAGGCGGCTCTCATCGGAGATAAGGTTTTCCTCATCCAAGGAAACAGGGCGTGGAGAGAGAGAGAATGCCGCCTCGCCTGGGACCCTTGATGGGATAGCCATGTCGGGCGAAAACATCATAGAACGCCGGCCAAATAAATCACCTCTACTATTTTGACGAGGACTTTAAGAGATGGTGTGATCTGGAGTCAAGCACTGCGACGGAGAAATGGAAGAAAGTAGGAGACGTTCGCCATTGGCAGAACAAATCAGTTCAAGCTGCATTCGTAAAAATGCGAAATACAAAATATCCAACACTAATGCTTTGAGACGAAGTTCATCAAATGTTCAATTCTATGCCTATTCCGAAATTTCGAACTTGTAGAAAGAAAGCAATATCTGCAAGGATAGAACCGATAAAAAGGTACAGTATAATCTCAAGAAAAGAACACGTCAAAATTTTTAGATCCCTGAAACTCAAACACAAATTGAAGCAGATCTCACGAGTCTCCAGTTAGTTCCGTCAATATTCAGTAATCCAGCAATCGAAAAGCCAAAACGATCTAAAAATAATCCCAGATCCTTAAACGAAGATAACCTAATTGCGATCAAAATAAACCACGGATGTAGTTCATAGAGTAGATAAACTATGGATAAAATGAACCATTGGAAGCTCTGCGAGAAACTCTTCCTCAGCCAAGCCACTTAGATCTACTACTTTGCTCACCTGAAAGTAGAAGGGACATTCATTTAGAAGCGATGGCGGAGAAAAAAGAGGTAGAATTAGCTCCGAGAGTGGGAGATACAAGACACCAAACGAAGTGATGCCAGTATTTATAGGGTTTCCTCGATGAAAATGCACAGCGCGTAGGAGACCACGGTCTCGAATCAGTAACAGAAACAATTGGACAAACACAAATGTGCGACCAACGGCGGCATCACAGCCTACGTGGCATAACTGAATTTGCTTTCGATTTCACAGTTTTACCCCTACTATGAGCTCAAACAAAAAATCCTTTTATTATTCTATTTTTTAATTAATTTTTTATGAAAAAAATGACAGTTTCAATCCTATTTTGAATTGTATTTTTTTCAATGTAAAATTAAATATTGTAAAAGAATAATAAAAATATTAATTTGAAAACTAATTTCAAAAATATTTTGACTATATAAAAAGAGATTTTAAAAATTATATTGAGACATATTATACATATATTTTTATGAAAATAAAAAATTTTGGATTTAATTTATTTAATTTATAATTTTAGCTATATATTTTATTCTAATGTTGTAATTCGAATCAAGTATACATAAGATAAGATCAAGGCTAATTTCGTCACGAATAAGAGAATAAGTTAGACTACATTAACAAATATAATGTATTAAGCTCAATCTAGTATACTCTAGAGGTTTAATACTCAATACATTACAAGTACAGCTTTAAGATGACACAATTTTGTGTGTTGAGATATTGAATGTACTTTTTTAAATGTTAGACAACTGATAAATGATATCATAGGTCATAAATAGGTATGACATGTTATGATTCAAAGTCCTAAAGATCAATCTAAGTGGGTTGCATCAATCTCATTGGCCAGACATAAAAATCTCATAACATAAAGTTACTATTTTATATTAATTCAATCAAAATTAAGTAATGATATAAATGAATTATGTGATCATCTATGTCAATCCTTTGACTTAAACTCTCATCCTATTTTGAGGTATTAGAGCATACCCATAGATTCTCGAGAGACTAAGGGACTTTGTCAATGATATATTATGCATCACATACATACAGATATAAGTATATATACATCATTTTAATTGTTGTTTTAATACTTTATTAAAGACAACAACACTTTTACGTATTCATTTTTATTTGTCTTAAAAGATTTCAAAAATATCATGATAAGTGTTATAATGATATTTGCTATTCAATGAACATTTGTATAATTGTTTTGAGACAATATAATGCGAATATTATTTAAAAATAAAGTATAATTTTTCACCAAAAATATATTTTATTTTTGCAATATTGTGGTGATGCTTTAAGGTGAAAACTTTAATTGGTGAGAATATTAAGCTACTACATGAAGACTTACACGTTGAAGTTTCTAATAATATTTGTTTCGAGATTCGTGTTAAGTTGTTTTTATAAATGAATGCCTTACAATAAATTTATCAAATCTTATATTACTCTATCTTAGTTTATACTTTTTTTATAGTGTAGATAATCTTGAATTATATTTTTAGCATATTTTTTATTTTCAAATTCATAATTTGAATAAAAATTAGATTTTTATTACAATGTTGTTATTGTTATAACCGACGTTGGTGTGTGTCCTACTACGCACGCATGCGCGGGCGTGTGAAGACAACCAAGAAATGGGGTCCCTTGCATCGACGGTGAAGTTACCTTTCGAACATTCTGATTCCTTGCAAGAATCTGCGGCCCAAGCTAAACACAGAGAAGGTGACTACAACTAGATAGGGATTCCATACCTTGCCGCACGCTGAAAGGCACGTGCGAGGCAACCTCAAAGGGTCTCTTTGTTTCCCTCTGCTCCCCAAACTAGGCTGCACCTGCTCTGCGTCGCTTTCCTTCCTCCCCATGATACGCTCAAAAGCCATGATCTCTTTTTCCAATTACCGGCAATGCTCCTGCTGTTCCTTTCAAAGTTCAAGCATGGAGTTCAGCTTCCGTGGCCAGAACAGCTGGGCAGTGACGAGGAAGAGGAGCAAGGCGGAAGAGCGCAGGGAAATGGTGGGGGAAGAAATGGAGCCCCTCAAAGCTTGCTCTGTTTGTCACAGATCGAAAACTCCCATGTGGAGAAATGGACCGGACGGTCCCAAGGTATCTTGTCGCGGCTGTCACGGAATTTTATGGGTTAATTTTAGTCTTCTAACCTTCTGTTTGTTTTGAAATCATTTTTAACAAACTGAATCGAGAATCCAACAACATTGTTCCAAGTTTTTCTCTTTCTATTTCATCAACCAATGAATTCTTCTTATGGCAACAATAGTATTTCAATTCGCGTAAGCTTGGTCAAATGAACGCTGGTTTTTCTATAGTCACTTTGCAATGCATGCGGCATCAAGTACAGGAAGAGGAGAAGAAGAGAGGAAATGGAAGAAACGGCAAAGAAAAAAGTGGGCATAATTAGAAGCAAAAACAGCGTTACAGCCACGGCGATGGAGGCGGCGGCGGCAATGTCTGAGGAGTTGAAGAGAAGGCAGAGGGAGAAGCAGGAGAAGATATTAATGCTTCTGCTTCGCGAGCGGAGCAAACGGGCGGAAAGCTGGAGGAGGAGGTGGTCGTCGGTGGGAATGGACGGAGGTGGGTACACCAAGGAAGTGGCAGAGGCGGCGCTCCTCCTGCTTTCGTTGTCCTCTGGCATCTATATCCGTTCATAAAGCGACACGTACTCCAGCAAAGGACTCTGTCTGTTTTCTATTTTTGTCGTTTGTGATGGATGCAAATAGTTAAAAAAAGCGTGCTTTTACACTAAACCCGAAATAGATGCAAGTCGTGGAACAAAAAATATGTAAGAAAAAATTAGTTAACGGAGGTTTTTATTTATTTATTTTTTAATAGTTGGTCTATATGCCTATAGTGTTGATTTTGAATTAATGTTACATGAAATTTTTAAAATTTTTCCGAACAAAAAAAAAAAATCCTGCAAATTTTAATCATTTTCATTATTTTAACTATACCGTTGTGCTAAGTATGAATAAAAATAGTTCTTAAGATAGAACCAACATAGGCAACAAACCTACTATTGTTTGTTGATTTCATTGGTTGCTTGCTCCAGAAAAAATGTCATTAGCTAAAAAGTAAAAGAAATACATCAAAACTATCCACCTTCGAGCCTATATCTTGCATTTATGAACTATTTTGAGCAACCCAACCAACAATTTAGACCACACCACCCGGCCATCCAACCTTCAGCAACTCCATAGAAAGACGACCAACCCCAACGCCGAAGAGAACACCGGAAGCAAAGCCAAGCTCCGGCAAGCTGTTGAAAGAGAGTAGTCCGAGTCCAAAGGATACACAATTCCCGGCGAACCCACTATGACGAGAGGCGGAACGTTCTGGTTTTTTGTCGGGGCCTGTGGAGGTTGGTTTTTGGATGACAAAGCCGGGGGTGGGATCAACGGTGGACGAGGAATCACACCGCATGAGACGCTGCACGTGGAGCACGTCCCGCACTTGATTTCCGACGCTGGCTCTGTTTCTGACGAACCACTTGACATAACGAGCAGCAATATTGCCGCAGTAATGACCGGCGACGGCGTTGGCATTTTGAGAAGCGCTTGGGTTAAGCCGGATCGAGGACGGGTGATGGATGCAGTGAGATGGGGAAAGCGCCTTAGTTCCTATTTATAAACTTTTTTTAAATAGCATTTATTTAATACTTTGTATATATATAAAATAAAATGTTTTTTTAATAGGTTTTGAACGTGGCGTTACTGTGGTCCTTCGATGCTGTTAAGCGGTCATGTTGACCGCATGATTAGTTATGAACGAGATGTTGCCATATTCGCACAATCCAAAATTTATCGAAGAAAATTTTGGAGGCAAAAGTATGTGATTCACATGCATGCTAACCATGTAGCTGTGGTTATCTTCTTTACGTAACGCATGCTTTGAAGAAGAGTAACGCACAGAGTGCTACATAGACATAATATTAAATTATTTTTCTTTAATAATGAGAAACTCTAAATTGAGATTTTTTTTTATCATGGTTGTCGATTCATGTATATTAACATCCATAGCTTGCATCATAAATGCCTTCTAAATGCAAGTCTGGTCACATTGTCACATCCTAGTGGATTATGAAAAAAGAAAATTACTTATGTGAGCTAATTTACATGAGTTCTAATATCTCTTGTAATGAAACTCTTCATAGGCAACAAACACTAGTATATAAATTTTTTTGTATACTATTTAATTTGCCTTATTTATCATTAGTTAAGTTTAAATTTTTTTAAAAAATATATTCTTGAAATTGAATCCAGCACATATATACAAATTTTGACATAATATGAAATAATTTTATATTAATTGTAATAAGAAATAGTTTTTGAATTTAAAAAATATATATATTCTTTAAATTGTTTGTATTTTATTATATGCACAATTAATTTAATAACTATCTCAAATCATAGATTATTAGAGTGAGCTTTTGAATATACAATCTTACGATTTTGTCATATCCTGACTCAATCATGTAAGAAATTAATGCAATTGTCACATTATAGCAAGAGTAACTAGTTGATATTAACACGCATTATCACAAGAATAACTAACACTAAATTTTTTTAACATGTTAGATACTAAACTTTATTGCATAACATAACAGAACATATAAAATATCTTTAATTATAGTCCAAAATAATATTACACACATATAATAATTAATAAAATAGAGCTCCTTTAGCTAAACCTATGATAATCTCTATTTCCTTATTTCCTTATCATATAAAGCATTTTATAACATATTATGTATTTAATTTCTTAAATTCTCGTATTTAAAATGCAACAACATTCATCATAGTGGCATCAAACTTTTTTCCTTATCATCCTTGGTCTCTAAAAAAATTCACATGGAGAACATTAACTCATCTTAAACACATATAAGCAAAAAGTTGAACATAACTCATATCAGTGTCTAAATTGTATAAGATCTCATAACAATGGTTATATAATGAGGGCATACTTTTATCAATTTTGACATTAATTATCACATATGAAAACTCTAATAATACTTTTAACTTATCATATCATGTATGATATTAAATAATTTAAGGTGAGAAGACATAAGTAGAAAAACATACTCTCAATTTTCATGTTTATTATATATTATTATCATTTGTATTTATAGAAATATCATTCAACATTTTTTCTTACAATTTCATACTTAAAATCTCAAAATATTATAATAGTCAAGACAAAACAATGTAACATATTGTCATGATGAGTATGTACCATCATATCAAACTATTAATCTTAAAGTAAAATCATATTATCAAGTGCAATGGGGAATAAAACATCACAATATGATTTTTTTTTCATATTGTCACAATAAATACGACATAATATTGGATCTAAATGTGCATAACTCAAGTTTTTTAAAAACATTTCTCATATATACCAATTTATTAAAAAAACCCATTTTTATACAATTATATTACATCTCTATTTATAAAAAATATGAAAACCCTTGTTTTAAATTAATTTTCATTTTAATTTATTTAAAAATTCAAATTTTATAATTTTTACTTTTTCTAGTCTCACCAACTTTTTGTATTGACCAAACCATATAATGTTGTGTCAAGCATTGTACAACAACATTAAAAGAAAATACACTTACCATATAGTGTTAATTTGATCAAGTGGTACAATTCCTTCATTAAAATGTATAGACAAATTGTTGAAGACTTACAAACTATGAATGGTGGCCAAGCTTCTCATAACTTATAACAAATGTTTTTTTGAGAGGAATCAACGTAAACTTTATCAAAATAGTCATTTATTTCAAATCTTAGTGGTCATACAATAATCTATAAAAGTATTAATATAATTTTTTATTTTGGATTTTTTTGTTATAACCAACTTTCAATTTTTGTAACTCTCTCTCTCTCTCTCTCTCTCTCTCTCTCTTTCTCTTTCTTTTAAGATCTCATCTCATTATCTACTTATTAAAAGTAAAAATTAAAGATAATAGGCATTTAAAATAAATAGATTTTTCTTAGTAAAGACTTGACAATAAGATAATATCTATCCACAAATCATCTTTGTCATTAATAGTAAATAAAATAGAAATATAAATAAAAGATTTAACTACATAAATAACATAAATAATCCAAATCATAATAAAATATTATGCCAAATCTATACAAAAATATAAAATATAGACTCATAAAAGATCAACTATTATATCAAGTAATAATTAGAACCCTCATCCATAATATCCAAGTCATTAACTCTTAGTATACTAAATGCATGGATAATATAAATATTAATAAGATTATAAATATATTAATATGTAAAAAAATAAGATAACAATATATAAAAATATTACTATAACAAAAAAATACAACTATGCCATGATAATAAAAAATAATGTTCATAAATAAGTAAGTTATGATACAACTAAATTAATAACTCCAATAAAAAAATATAAATACACACACACACACACAGATATATATATATATATATATATATTATTTTTAAATTATTACTTTATTATATTTTATAAATTTCAAACATAAGTTCAATATTTTTCTCATTCATTTTATTTTTAGTGTATGACTTAAGGTTTTATTTTCTAGATCACTATCCTTTATAATTAATTTTAATGGACCTCAAAAGAGTATCCTCACCCTTAAGATTATTATTACCTTTCACCATGTATGTAGTGCACATTTTATTAATCGTATATGATAGAATCACATGCATATAAGCATGTTATTCTAGCTTTGGGTCATTTTTGTGTTATATGATGTATAGTTGATGTAGGACAAATTTACACTTTTAACAAGGTCTACCTTGGAGCCTAAAATATTATAGATATTTAATAAATTATTAAAAAAATATTATGTATTAATTAGGACTAAGTGACTTGTGTTGAATTGTTCAAATATTAGAGCTCAAAGTTGTAGCATAAATCATTAAGAAAAGTATGCCACAACACATTAAGTATTAAGCATAGACTCATGTAAAGTAATTGTGTTCACATCAAATTTTACACATATAAAATAAAAAATTTAAGACAAATCCTATATAGATTTCTTTAAAAAATGACTTCAATTTTAGATTTTTATCTAAAAAATAAAAGTTGTTGAAAGAGTTCATTTTTTTGGCAATGATATCTTGTAGTTTTTTAAGCATTGACATTGAAAACATCAAACATAAAAAAGAATAATGAGGTGGTGGTTTTGGATCAGTAGAAAAGTTTGAATTAAAAAAATAATAAGATAGTAAAGGATTTGGACTCTTGTTGAGGATAATGGTAATTTAGTGACTAGATTAGGAGATTGAAATAGTGTGTGTAGATTTACAGGTGCTGACAGAATTGAGAATTGTTTTTGTTATAAACTCTCTCAGTACAAAGTCTCTCATCTTAATTTCTTATCTTCCATAATGATTTGGTTGTTAGCTCTCTTAATTGAATGACTCTCACTTTCAATTTTTGTCTATCACAAGTGAAGTTAAAATATCTCCAACTAAAGTTGGGCACGTACACGTCATCTACTATATAACAAATGAATAAATTTTATTTTATTTATTCTTTTCTCTCATCAATTTATGAACTTCATTCACTAATCATATTTATACAACATGAGTCTTTTATTATATGATCTATTAATTAGTTTGATATTTTAGATCGAGTCAATTAGTTTTTTAAACTCAAATCTATCAAATAATATGATACTACATTGTTATGCACTAATCCATATGTGCAACGGAAATGATACTTCTCATTTGTGTATAATCCAAATAATTATTTAGTATAATATCTTCATAACTTCGTTATAATCTTATAACCTTAACTCTTTGTGCCAAATAATATATATAATTATGCTGATAAGACTTTTTTATTTTGGTAAACTTGATATTATTACCTTTTTCTTCAGTAAGCCCCAACAAATGTCTCCTCCTTCCTTGAAATCAACCACCGCAATATCTCTCACTCAAACAATCGAGGCCTCAATCTATTTCCACTATTGAACTCGAGCTCTTCCCTAATCTCTCTTCTTGTCCTCTCCTCAAAACTAAAAAATTACAACCTTATCAATAACCAAAAACTAAAATGATAATAATAAAATATACCTTTAATGACTGTTGGCCAAACTCATGAGCTAGGATATCCTCTTGATTGAAGCTCGCTCTATAACTTACAGTAGTTTGTCGTACGAGCCACAATGCTTTACTAAATATCCCGAACAGCCTAAACATCACTCATAAACACTAATGAATGGGAAGGGATATATGTCTTTAATAATGTGGTAGCCAGCATCATAATTATTGTATTGTTTTAAATGCCTAAAATTCATAATTTAAATATGAGTATCCACATGCTTATCCACCGATGATTACCATTGAAAAGAGCTTTTCAAGCTGCTATTGTGTCGCCAAACACACTTCCTTTCACACGTAAAGTGAAAAGAGATCATAAATAAGAAAATTAATATTCTTTCATTTTATTGTTTTATTATTTATAAAAATATTCTTTGTTAATCAAATTTTATCTAAACTAAAATTTTTGAAATTATACATTTACCTTAACTTATCTAAAACTCTAATATTTGTTAGTTTATTCTCAACCAATCAAATTTGATTTAAGTCAAATTTTTTAAAATTATAAATCTATTGTAACTTTTTGATAACTATAATTATATCTATATCTTTAAAAACTTATATAAAGTTCTCTAATTTTTCAAAAGTTTATTTCTTAATGTCATTAAGCTTGTTTCAAAAAACTTTTGTTATTGATATATTCAAATAATATTTTAACTAAATTTGAGCTTAAGATATATTTTTAAAATGCTATTATTATTTTAATATTTTAAATAGAAATAATATATTTTAAAAGATTGACTTAATCAATTTCAATAATAATTGTCATAATTTTTCTTGCTTAATTTTATGATTTTTTTATTTGAGATAAAAATTGAGAGTCGATATACTTTCTCTTCCCACTTTCTCTAACTATTGCGTTTTAAACCTCCCTTCATCTCTTTGGTTCATTTGCTACAAAGCCCGTGAAGAAAACTTTATTGTTAAATTTTCTAATAATAGTCATTCATTTAGTTATTTACTTTTTAAAAATTTACAAAACATCTAAAATAATTTTGGCTTTTAATGAATTCATTATTATTTAAATCATTAAAAATGAGTTCTTAATATGCCATTATTCTAAACTTTTAAGATTGTTATTGAGATGACATGCTTTTTATGCTTTTCTACAAATCATATGGTTTACTTAAAGAACAAGCATATGTGATCTTCATAATAATATATAATTTATTAAGTAGTTGAAATAAAAAAAAATTTGTATTTTATTTTTTACATTATTAACATTTGGCTATTTGTTCCTTACGTTAGATATCGGATCTTGATTGCTTATTGTAAAGTTGAAAAGCTTGCTTTAACATACTTGCTTAGCAAGATCAAAACTACTCATCAATGGGACCCATAACTAAGAAAGATGTATTGATTAAGAAGCAAACAAGTAAGGATGCTCTTGCTTGAAGTTTTTAAGATGGTTTGAACAAAGAAGAACAAGATCGACAAAAAAAAATTAGGATAACAAAAAACAAAGACCACAGTTTTTTTCATAATGATTAAAAATTTGGTTAGGATAATCATGAAAATTTAGATACATTTTATATTAGTTAGAGAGCACTATTCATACTAATGACAATAAGATAATACACTTTTGGTAACATGTTTTATTTCTTGAAAGGAGCTAAATAAGTGACTAAAGCGAAAGAGATGGACTTTCTATCGCAACTATTTGGCACCCTAAAATTGATTTTTTATGTTGTTGTGGAGATCAAATTATTCATGTGTCATGTTTATATTACATCTCTCTTATTACAATGCAACTTGTCAAGAATAGAGATCATATTGTTGTCCTGTATGATGCAAAAATGTAACATTGTTTATTCAAAGAATAGAGGAAGGAATTTTTTTTGTTCACTATTATGGTTAAAATGAAATTGATGAGATTAAACAATGGTATTAGAATAATGTGTTATTTAATGAGTTAAGATTAGAAATAAAATAAATGTTCGAAAATAATATTATTTGTAATTAAAAAATTAGAGATTTAAAGCTAATGCAAGTTCAATGGTAAATTCGAATTTTTTTCTTGAACAATAGGTGAATATTTCTATATGAGAGTCATTGTTTGTGTTTAGAATATAATTACATGTTAATAAGACTAAATAATCATGAAGTGTTTATATTGTGAACTAATTTTTATTTTATAATTTTTTATATAGATGATGGATCTTAACCATAATTTCATTAGAACTAATTTTTGAAGTAAGATTAAATTTTCTAACTAAAATTAGATTATAACTGTTAAAAAATTATAATTAACAATGACATATTATTTTAATTTAATTTAACAAAGTTTAATTCTTGAAAAAGTTTAATTCGACATAACATTTCACACGAATATCAGCCCAATCGATGTAGCAGCTAATTACCATCTCGCATATTAATTTCGATGACCTTCGCGGAAGACTGACCAATCTAAAGCGTCTCTGCCATGTCTTCTTACCACTGGCATCTAATCCTTTTCTTCGTCTGCACCGTCGGCTTTGCCCTAGCCGTACCCCGCCACGTGATAACTATTCCAGCATCCGTTCATCGACCGGAGGTCCTTGCGTGGGACCCGACGGCCCAACATTTTGTCGTCGGATCTGCTTCGAACCCGATAATTTATTCTGTATCCGATGCAGGCGTTGCCGAGTCGATCGTCTCCGATCCTCTCCTCCCACCTTCCTGCTCAGCCGCATCCATCTCCATCGATGACAACCGTCGCCGGCTCCTCGTCGCCTTTCGAAGTCCCAACGCCGTCGCCGCGTACGATCTCCGATCCCGCCGCCCCCACCGCCGACTCTTCTATTCCTCCATTCTCGCCTCTCCCTCTGGAATCGCCGTTGATCCAGTCACAGGATTGGTCTTCGTCACTGGATCGGATGCCGGAGTCATCTGGAGGCTCGATTTGGAGGGCAGAGTGTCGGAATTTTCCAGGTCGGCCATCTACTCCGTCGGAAAAGATGAGTCGCCTGCTGTGGGATTGGGCGCGGTGGCACACGTGACGAAGGGCTTTCTGCTTGTGGTTCAAGGGGCGACTGGTAAGACTTTTAAGGTGGATGAGGATAGTGGATCAGCCAAGGAGGTCATTGGGAGGAACGGCATTCCGGCCCGGGAAGCAGAGGGCATTTCCATGCTTGCCAACGGGCAAGCGGTAATTGCCGGCAATAGGTTCGCGAGAGTGGTACGGAGCGACGACGGGTGGGCGGAGGCGACAGTGAAGGAAGAGGCGAAGATGGTGGAAGGTATGAAGGTGAAGGGGTTAACTGTAAGACAGGGGAGGAAGGCTTACGTGCTGGTTACGCGAGCCATTGAGGCTGGTGTGGAGGACGGGAAGGAAGCCTTGGGAAGCAGAATTGAGGAAGTGGAGTGGGAGGAAGAAGCAGATATGGTGTGGCTTATGGTGCTGTTAGGTTTTGGCTTGGCTTACTTTCTGTACTGGAGGTTTCAAATGCGGCAACTGGTTACGAATATGAATAAGAAGAGGGCGTAGCTGGTGAACGGCGGTGGACATTGGCAGAAGAGATGCATGTAATTTTCTTCAAGGTATGAATTTACACAAGCATTAGGTTATTTGCAGATCGCCTTTCTTCATTTGGAGAATATTATTTCTTCGCATTTGTGACCATTAAGCTTACAACTTTCTATTATAGCACTGTTGTATCATAGGCCCCTGTCCCTGTGTTTCTTTCTTTGCTGTTTGTTATGCTTCTATCAAGCAGAGGTAATGGTTTAACATGTATAACTTCGTTTGTTAACTTCTTATTCAAACTATTTTTTTCACGTTCAATCTGAAAAAAAAAAAAAATGTAACTGATGTGATCTTATTTAGAAAAGGACTACCAATTATTATAGTCCTATCCCTTTTATTACACATCTAATTTGAGATAATTTTTATGTGTATATGTCAAGAGAATTATATCAAACCAAAATCTAAATTAAACTCAATATGTATTTTAATAGATACTAATTAATCAAAAAACTTAAATATACAAACGAGTACATTAATTGCATACTGGATTCTTAATGTTGTATTCAATTCATAAGATGACATTAAACTAAATATTATTTGTATTTTAATATTATTTTTAAGTGAAAATCTCATTTATATTTTTTATTATTCTTTTTCTTAGCTATGAATTTTTTCAACCAAATTGAGTGTTGCATGAAACATTAAAGATATCAAAATGTTGCACCATATCTTTGTGAAATAACTATAGCTTGTGTGTTGATCACTCATTAAAATCTATGTGGTGTCAAAGAAGATTTGTTAATATTAAGTGTAAGAAATCTCCAAATTTAGAAAACAACATCAAATGTTATTCAAGTTCACCTAAGTTGTACTTAAACATGAGAGAAAAAAATAAAAAGACCCATGAGAGTCATTTCATCTCTGATATCATTTGATTAAAAAATTATATTAAAATTAAGATTGATATACATTTAAAATTATACTTAACAATTCATAAATTTAAAATCATTTATGCGAAATAAATAGAATTAAATCAAATCTTATTTATAATTAATAATATCTCAATAATATTTCTCTTTTATAAAAATCTATTCATATATTTAAATGATATTTTAAAAAATTATGATCTTTTAGTTGAAAATTGATAACTTAATATCATTATATTTAATGAAATTCTAGAGATTACATACTTTGATATTAAGAAAATAGATTGAGTATTTATACATAATTAAATTTAAAAAAAAATATATGTAGATTAATATTTACATAACATTAATATTTAATATTTCGATATCAACATAGATGATGCTCAGCCAAACTACTTAAATGCTTACAAAAGCAGATAGAGATCAACATCTAGGTTCAGCATTAGTTCTCATACGAAAGACATGAATCCGATGTTTTATTACAACCAGTTTGCGATACACACAATACTATTTTCACAGATATCTAATTAAAACAAAAGAAGAAGAAAGAACAATAACGAAAGAAGAGACGAAGAAATCCAGAAGCTAACAGGCCCATATTAAAGATGCAAGAACAAGTTTACCGTCGAATTAAGCCCCCGGAGCAGCGTCCTTGATCCGGCTCTGGATATACCCGCCATATTCTCGAGCATAATCCTTCACATGGCTCGCCGTGTCGGCGATACGACTCCGCGCGTAATCGACCCGATCAGAACCGACCGGATGCCGACCTGTGAAGTACCTGTAAAGCCACGTCACACCAGCTGCCGTGGCCACCGCGGTGCCGGAGAACGCAGCAGCCCCGGCGAGCAGCACGAAGGCCGACGAGACCAGGGGCACCCACACCGGGCTCGTCATCAGAAGCAGCGGCACAAACGCGATGAATCCCAGCGTAGCTCCAATCGCCGTTATGCCTATCAGGAGGAGGAGGACCGCGCCTGAGAGAGCCAAGGTCAGGAAGCCGACCACCTGGCTAGAGTTTGGCGAGTGATGATGGATTCGCCGGAGGAGCGCATGGCATCCTCCAATTCCTCCGTTTCCGTTTACCACCGGAACCCTCGGACCTGCCTGCCTGTCCGCCATCGTTGATTGGTACAGAAGAGATGTGGTCCTGATCGAGCAAGGAAGATTGATGGGGAGCGGTGGAAACTTGTGAAAAATGGCGGGTTTTCGGCATCAAAACAAAAAGTTGGGCAACACGTATTCATGGGTTTTACACGTGTGACGGATCGACGAAGAGAACGAACCGGAACGCTCTTTTTTTTTTTTTGATGTTCAAAAGGGCCACAAGCCCAACAAAATTACAATAGTTGGTGCTATCCTCACGGAGGATCAAACAAATAATCTAGTAGCAACAACTTGGTGAGTGGCTTAGGATATGCGATATCACTATTCCAAATAAAGTCTTCTCGGCAAGCAGCACGAGCCACCCAGTCAGCCGGCTGATTACCTTCCCTGTATACATGTGTTATAGTAAGTGAGTCCATTCCATTAGCACAACGAATAATCTCAGCAATAGGACCATTCCAGTAGCAAGAACCGGAACGCTGTTGCACGGCGAAACACTCGCTTAGCTAAATGTTGAACATTTCTTTTCTGGGACCGCTGAATGGTGACAGCAATTATTTTCAATTTTTTTTTATTTTTTGTCGTACAATTATTGCATTCTTAACTAATAGCAAATCTTAATTTAATAATAATAATTATAATTACATTTCGATTATAATTCGTCAAACTACACCATGTTTCCAAGCTTCCACTTCCAGTAAGGTTAGTTTCAAACTGTTTTGAAGATAAAGCCAAACTTTGGTTTGGATCACATCTAAGAATCTCGACTAATTTTGGCTATATATAAACTTTACTTTTTGAAAAGATTTGAATATAAATGATATGAAATTCTATGAATCCAATGACTATTGAAATGCATTAGATATTTGGTTTGTTGTTCAACTTTTAATTTAAAAAAAAATGATCGGGTTGCCAATGTTTAATCACCCTGATTGGGCATCTCAAACGTTGATTAGATATTGGATTTGAATCTAGATCTTTTTTTGGGGTTTTTTCTTTATTTTTGTTGCACTTGGTTCAAAATTATGCAATGTTTATTTATTTGAGAGTTTTGATACTTAAAATTGATCTATAATTAATCCTTTGATTTATTTGTGAGTTAAATATGCATATATTAAGTATTTTAGAACCCCATTGTATTGTCAGAACTTTTATTACATCTATATGTTAATTACAATTTTATTAACTCATGTTATTATCCTATTCATATATATTTGAGAAAGAAAAAAGAAAAGATATTGTTTAATAAAGAAAACAACTTCTCACATCAAATTTCAAGTTTAAGACAAGTAGGAAAGAGCCCTCTTTGATACAAAATGCTTGACCCAAGTTAGATTTTGTAAATCTAATTGATCCAACCTAGCAACAAATCTACATCTGTGTCCGCATATACTTGAGTGAATTTATGATGATATGCAACATGAGTTATGAAAAAAATATGTTTTTTAGTTTGTAATATTAATTAATTTTATTTACATGACAATTTGTGATGCGATACCCTTTGATATATCGTTAATAAAGAAAATGTGATCCTACATAATATAAAAAAGAATTATTAATATTGATATTTGTGGTATATGAAAGACATTGTTATAAGAGTTCCTAAAAAACTAAGTTTTGTATATTTTTTAGAAAATAATTTTTTATAAAATTTTTAACAAACAAGAAAAATAAGATATATACTTGATATGATATGATATTAAGTATGATGACTATTTTTTATATCATAATAATTCAATTGGTGATACTATTTTGATAGTTTGATATACATGAAGATTATTTGTTGTAATACTTAAATTATTTTTTTAAAATACTATTAATGTTTATATATATTTTCATATGTTTATTTGTCTCGTATAAGAATGATTATTTCTTTAAACAATTTATTATGATTATCTTACTTATTTGTATATGAATCTCAATATTAGAATGTAAAATCATGCAAATCATGTCATATATCATCTAATATTTTGTCAATATCTAAACATCAAGTATAATTTTATAAAAAGCAAACTTTCAAATAAATCATCAAATATTCAAATCATCTTTTGATTTTCTATTTAATCTACTCTAGTAAAAATATTTATTGACAAACATCAAATACTTATAATCTATAACATAGAACCCAACTTACCAATTTTTCTAGTCTTTGACATAACCTTTCCTTAAAGATTCAAAAACTGTCTAATAAATTATTTTATTTTTCAAAATGTTTTTCTTAGCCTCCCTCAAATATTTCCTTTTAACATTTGATCATTTTGGCCCACAAACTATTCAGAAGTATTTGGAAACATTTTTAAAAGCTACTGGATCTAAGATGGCCAAATGTGGGTCTAGTTTATGTTCAGGTTAGTATGGACAATTCGATCCCGGTCTGGTTCGGTCTGGACTGGGTTCGGGCTTAGGCAGCTGGGTTAGTGCTCGGCTGACCAAGTTTAGGCTAAACCGAGTTGACCGTGCGAGCCATGGGTCGCTTGGTTTTAGGCTTCAGCCTCTCGATTCCAGCAACTCTTGTTGCTTCAGGCATGGCCTCTTCCCTTAGTTCTCACACTCTCTTGGTTTGCCCTCTTACAGGGTTTGGAGAAGGACAATTATTCGCTAATTGTATAAACAATCCTACGTGCAAAAACCTCTCCGTCGCACGCGTGGGAGCCTTGCGTGCATCGCACATGAGCTATTTATTAATATTAATGTTCACATTATTTTATTCACCGATGCAAAATTTAATTTCTTTTAAATGTTTTTATAACATCTCAAAAACGTAAAAGAAATTATTTGAAAGATTATTTTGAAATTTAAAACTTAAAAGATGAAAAAATGATCATATCTTTAGGATGAAAGAAAACAAATTATAAATACTGTCTGAATAAATAAATATGTTAAATGATAATTTTATGATTTTCATGATTTTTAGTTAATTATTGAATTTCTTTTAAAACTCATATGTCAGACAAAAATAAATTACGATTTTTTTAAAAAAGAGCAAAAGATAAACGTAAAAAATAAAATAATAAACCATTAGAAACTCATCGAAACCACAATAATGAAAATAAGAAGTGTATAGAAATTATTTAAAAATTTATAGAGATGATCACAATAAATTATCTCAATATGAATATAAAATGTTTTGAAAGTCCAACATTTAAAAAATAATAATTATAAGAATTGTTATATTTAAATAATTATTAAAATTATTATAATATTACAAGAATATAAAAATTGAATGATGAGTAGAGGTCATCAAATAGATTTATATAATTTAATTAGTAAATTTTTTGAGATTAAACTTATTAGAATATACTAAGAGTATTATTAGTAATAAATTTTATGATTAAGACATAATTTAATAAAAATAGTGAAATCTTACACGATGAAATCATAACATATGAAGTGGTGAAGCCCTTTCCCTTAGTGATTCTAAGTAAAGGAAACACAGAGGCATAGAATTGGACGATAATAATTAATATGGTGTACGAGTTGTTATATAATGCAAATTTTTTGCTTTGTTTATAATATATGAGTATGTTGTAAGGACTTGTTTAAGATTATATGATTAATTGATACAAATAATGTCTTAAATGCTTATTGATCATCATGTGACATAACCAAATGCTTGTTTTATGATTTTACATTTATTATGTTATGGGTCTGTGTTATTGTATAAACAAGTATCTTATGGTGGGCTAACTTACAAAAATTGAAAATAAAATAATTTTAAAGTTATTATAAATTAAATAATATTAGAAATTAATTAAAAAGCATTACTCATGTTAAATAAAACCCTCCAAATGCATATTACATTAAAAAAAGAATTTAAATTATAAAAAATTTAGGAATTCGAGTGCTGCATGGCTCGATCAAATGCCTTATCCCATTCGGTTAAGGAATTCGTCATCAGCAATACCAAGATCTACCCAATTTGGTTCTAACTGTTTCTTAACCCAAGGCTTGCAAGTGCTCGCTCAGGCTTGTTCGACTTGAGAGCTTTGAACTAGATAACAAGTTAGGATGTGGCGATAATTATTTTTTTAATTTTTTTTATTTTGATCATGAAAAATTTAATACAATTAATTTTTTAATTTAATCCAAATTTAGCAATCAAAATATAATGAAATTTGACTAAAAAAAATTATAAGATTGAAAAATAGAATTTTATTCATTTTCCAAATTAAGAAGATTATTAAATAATTTGATGCTTAAATATGATTTAAAATTTATACGAATGAGAGCATCTTAAAATCAACAAGCTAACATTTTATTTCATAGTAAAAAAACTTATCAAAGTTGATGCGCATGTTTTCAATCATTGAAATTTGTTGAATACTCTAATGTGATTTGAAGATAACTAATTTATCATCTTTAAAAGTGCATGACTTGTTTATTAAAAACTATATCTGATTCATAATAAACAAATTCATTAAAATAAAATACTAAATATTAAGGCTTGATTTATCAAACATAAATGTAACTTGATAACATGCTTTGCTCTACATACGTTTTTGTCGTATCAAAAACCAATTAACTCATATGCATGATACTCATGTGTGATTCTAACATAAAATAACATCTTTCACTTAATGGATGCTCTCCCTTCATCATCCAAGAATTAATTATTTTTCACTTAACATAAACAAAATGAGGTTGAAATTGGCTTAGTTTTTCAAATTTCATTTTTTTATGATTTTTATAAATTTTGTAACAAATATGATTTAAAAGATTTTAAAGATATTATAAAAGTGTTTTACACTTTAAACTCTTCATTTTTCCATTTATATCATAATAGTTTTGTATAAACTATTATTTTAATTATTTCTAATTTTTTTAAAAAAATTTATTTATTCTAAAAAAAATTTCAAAAATCAAATATAAAATTTTGGAGAATGATAACATTTTTGTAAGATGAAAGAGGAAAGGTAAATAAAAAGATGTGGTGGAAACCTCAAAGTAAGGAAGAGAGCACATTCGTGAGCATAACCAATAAAATAACTATTGACGTAATTGAATGGCATACTTTTAAAAAATTCAATCTAAAAATACAAATACTTGGATCGTTTCTAATTAGATTTTCTAATTTGTATCTTAAAATTATTGGATTGTGAATTAAGTTTAATATGAATCACTTTTAATCAAACCTAATTAATTATGCACACATTCTTTATATATTAATTTTAAAAATTATATATGTATATATATTTATATGTATAATTTTACATTTATAAATTTATACATACACATACACACACAAACACACGTACACACACACACACACATACACACACACATATATATTATTGTAATATTGTTATAAAAAATAAGGGAAAATCACTCACTCAACACCCTTCTTATAAATATTATTATATTTTTTTTTTATATATGTCACAATTGATTCTAAGTCTAATTACTCAAATTTTATAGAACTTGATAAATATGCTAGTCAATCCCAAATTGATAGAAAAAAATGTTTCAAGTTTGATTCACATCATGGTGAATTGGATTCAATGAGGCTATATTATAAGCCTACTTTTGGAGACCATTGTTCTATGACTAATCTTTTATTGGTACTCATATGAATCAAACCACTTGACAAGGTTTTTTGTTATAGTGACATTCAATGGAGCAACAAATGCAATCTCTAACAATAAATAATTTAAGCAAAGTTATTCAATAAATCCTTTGTTTTATTTATTTATTTTTTTGTGTAATGGAAATGTGCTATATGAATATACTTTTAAGTTCTTTTTCTTAATATTATAATCTTAGAGATGTAGTAATTTAGATATTTTTTTATAAATATAATGTGATACAATTAGATTAATAGTCTTCTTTCAGCAATAGAGTAGCTTCTATATTATAATAAAAAAAATTATCGCAAATCAATAGGCAAAAAGAAAAAAAACATCTTGAGAAGAGTTACTTTAATAACTTTCGAAAAGAAATTCATTTTTAAAGAATTTTCTAATTTTAATATGTATTTTCTTAACTTTGTAAAAATATTATTTTTTATAAACAAATCCAGCTAAAGGAGCAATATAATTTGGCAATGGGAGCTGAATGTGGGTGGGCCACTTTGGTCCGACCGGACCATATGGGCCTCCCATGACACGGCTGGATCTAAGCCATAACATTTGGTAAATAGTTGCATGATAATTACCAATCAACGCCTATAATGACGGGAATTGCATGCGTTATATCATTCACCATGTGATTTCTACTTGGACAATTCTGAATTTATAAGGCGTTTACGTGAAAAGTCATCACTGTTAATTGTGAACTTTTGGAGATCCTCGTTGTGGATAAAATTTACGGTTTGGCGTTGACAGGGCAGCTGCGCCCGCTTTAGGGGACAGCCCACGTGAAAAAGGAACCGTACCCGTGCAGCAACTAAAAGCCCGGGCCCATCCCGAGCGGTAATTTTCCAAATCCATCCCTTACATCGGATAATTTTATGCAATCGACTACGTATTTAATTCATTTTTCTTTTTGCTGAGGGCATATTGGTCACCCTTCCTTGGAAATGTAATAAATCGCCTTCTTGAGCGCTTGTCTGTTTGTTCGGTTGGGAGGTGCGGCCACGATCGGATCTCACGAAATCATGATTGAATATCACCATCAAGCTTGCTTTCAAATCACAAATAATTGGCCTAAATTGGTCAAATCACCCAGTATATATAAAAAATCCTATGTCACACAATTACATTTTAGGGTTTTATTTTATTTATTTCATAAAATCAACAAAAAAAAAATCTTTATATATTTATTTAACTTTTAATGTTAAATTTTAAATAAAAGTTATCCATGTTATCAAAGTCAATGATATATTCTTATTTTTAAAACCAATATTTTATTTTTGTGACCATAATAGGTAAATAATTGATATTAAATTTTTTTATGTTATCTAATAATTACTAATGTCAATCTAATTATCAAATACTTTAGTTGATGTAATAATTCAATAATAATATTGAATGTAAGAAGTAGGGACACAACACAATAAACCAATTATGATAACTTTCAAGATAGTAAAAATGCCAACACAATATGATTCTATTAAATAAAATTAACAAGATCATACCAATGAACTTCAATAAAATAGAATATAGGATCAATAATTAGAAAACGAGCAGAGATCTGTCATTCCATTATCAAAGGTGCCCATCATTTAAAGAATATATCGTGGATCTATCTTTCTAATCTACTTTTGTTGTGTTATTGTCTATTTGTCTCTTCAAATTGTAAAAATTATTGACATGAAAAGCAAGGTATTAGAAACATGTTGGAAGAAAATGCATGTAGTTGATTTAGTCATAGTGAGAACATTATATATCACTTAGGTGAACTTTTATTTGCCTCATGAACTCTATTAATAATACCAACAAATCATATTTATCTTGTCCATTTTATTTTTCAATACATCCTTCATCATTAAATATTATTGTTTTGAGTTGTTGTGTCTTTTACATGCTTAAAGAACTTGAGCTAGCTTTCATAAGATCATTAACTTGTAATTCTTTGATAATTTGATTATTGACATCATATCTTTAGTTATTCATAGGATTTTTCACACAAAATTTCTTCTGTTTTTTTTTTTTAACTTCATTTTAATTCATTCACATGCACTTCAAACTTTTAAGACAAGTTCTCAAAATTGATAAAACATTTAAGTAAATCCCTATTCATTTCAGCTATTGCAAAAAGGGCACATCAAAATATTTTTGGAACTATCTATGAGAATGATGATGCAAATTAAAGATTATTAGAAAATAATATATTATCTTCAATATGAATTTTTCCATTATTTGAAGACAAAACTATCAAAAAACCAACTTTCAATATATCTTTTATCTTTTCAACAGTCATCTGGAATAAATCTTAATCTTTGTAAATAACAATGTAAAGTTAGTTGTTCATAGTGAAGATGGAAAGAAACCTCATTCCTTAACAATAACAAACAATGCGTTCAATGAAGCACTTGACCCTCTATTGGATAAAATCATATGCTCCAATCTTAACTCCCACAAGTAATTGATGATTCTTTTTGTGCTCACCCTCATAATTCCTTGTGCTTACATCCTCCAAGATAAAGTTCCTAAGGTCGTTCTATCATCCATGACTAAAAGTCTCCAATAATCTAATTTCAAGTGTTCATCACACCATGGGACTCATTTGATGCATGATGCTTTTAAAGGATCCCAAACAACTTCAATACCTTTTAAAGAGTACATTATTGGGTTTTGAAGCTAATATTGACCCCAGAAGCTTGTTAGCAACTTTTCACCATCCATTAAAAGAGAGTCCTTACAAAGAATCTAGTGCTTCCCAACAAAGGAAGTAAAAAATCTAACCTACCAACCCAAAAGTCATAGAAAAAACCTTTGGTTAGGGAAATTCGACTAAACGTCTTATTAACTCCTCGTCTAACCGTTCTATAACAACTCTTTAAAAATTACAAGACTAAACTCGAGATATATGACCTCTAAAGAAAATATTAAAAAAGCGATAATATAAATTTTAAGTACATTGATTCTAGTTAGTTTCAAATGTAATATGAAGTTGAAGTTGAATAAATATCATTAATATTTTAATAAATAGAAAATAAAATAACAAATAATTAATTTGTAAAAAAAATAAAGTTTTATCAATGTAACGAGAATCTCTCATTTGAGATAAAGAAATGTCTTTGAAATACTCATCATGCAATAATTTTTAGTTGATTAAACTTGATTTTTTATTTAATTTGGTCTCCTTCCCCATTTTAAATCGGCCCCCAAAAATGCAAGATAACATAGTGTTAAACTAATTGGAACAGCGAGACGTTTTCAACATGTTTTCAAACATATCGTAAATCTTTTTTGTTCGGCATTTTTTCCGCTAACATTCTTAGAGAAAGTTTGGAATGTTAATAAAAAAGAGTGAAAACCTGCAGCAGTAGACAAAACAGTAGAAAAAGCAGAAGCATTCCTCTTCTCAACAGATGAACAACATCCGCCTTGCATTCATCTCAGGGAGTTCCCAAACCAGGCGGCTGCGTTGGCTCTTCTTCTCAGGGCACTCCCAAAGAGGAGAAGCTCTGACTGACGGACGGCGTGCCAAAAAGAGGGCGGTCATCATAAACCCAAGAATATGTAGTATACCAACGTGATGGGCAGCGCTATCAGCATTCCGAATATAACCCTACACATTTAAATGAATCGATAGCTTCGTGAATCAATTGAGCTGGAGAAATAGCAATTACGTGACTTACGCTGTGCTGAGAATGGCGGGATGGACATTATACTCCTTGGCGAAAACGAACGGTACGATTCCTTGCGGCAGTGCTGCCTGTTCTCAAGCCGATCGATGATCAGCAACGAGGTCGAGAGAGAGAGAGATGTAAAGTAGTGGATCATCTGGGAGGAAAGATGCACCTGAACGATGGCCACTCGAAGAAGGTCCCCGCGTAGGCCGATGGCGATTGAGGCCGCGGCCATCACCGCGGGGCCGGTTAGGAATCGGACGGCCATGGCGAAAGCAGCAACCGCATTTCCACACGCGATGATCTTCGGTTGCAGCGCCATAAACAATCCTGCGGTCACATCAAAAGCCACTTAAATAACGATCTACGTGGTCCCCTTCGGAGGAAGAACAAACCCCTGTTAATTACCATCCTAACCCTCTATGGGAAAGCCACCGCGAGAAGAACAAGGAGCGTGCCCCACGCTCCGTCTTCCCGTGACGGTGCGCCGCTTGGGGGCCATGCCCCCATAACGGATGTCCACGATATTTCACTGTTGTTGTTGTTATAATCTAACTGAAGTCTTGAATAGAAAAACCCCACCTAAGCTAAACATAGCCATTCCCAGGCCAGCGTCGGAAAGGATCGAAATGGACTTCTCGATGATCCTCGGCATAGAAACGTGCCACCTGCGCAGTACATTAAGATTGGATTGCCTTGCCGATACATCTTTCAAGTAAGGCCAGCGGAATTTATGGGAATGAAGTCGACCTGAATGCTACGAGGGACCAGATAAGGCCGATGAGGCTCGAATAGGTATTTGGATTGCGGATGAGTTTGCGCCACACCATGATGAGGATGAGTCGGGTCATCACACTTGCCGGTGGCATCTGCGAGTCCCTGCCCCCACCGTTTCCCTTAGGATGTAGCTCCACCGTCGAGCTCGATCCCAACTTCGATAGCCCCTCCGGACCTTCAGCAACCTTCTCGTCTCCCCCTTCCTCCATGCTTCTCCCACCGCCGAAACAGAACTCGTCTCCTGCCGCAATCGTGGCTTCCAATAACAGAGTCATTATTATATAGTAACCATTCCGTATAAAGAACAAATGAAAGGTCAAAATAAAATGAAGAATATTATAATTAATTGATACCCTTGCTCCCGCCGTTTGGAGGAGGATCGGCTGGAACGATCATACGAATTTCCTTAGCGCCGTGGTCCGATCGGCCGTCCGTGCCGGGGAATTCTGCTCCGCCGATGACGGGGAGTCCGCCGACTTCTGAAACTGGCGACGCGCTTGAGCTCCACACGAACATGTGAAGCTCCTTGGCGTCGTATGCCCGCTGCGTGGACAGTGGTGCAGCAGGCGGAGGCTTCTTCGTGACGGTGGAGCACCCAATCGCAGTCTCTGGTTTTGGAGCCGGGTAATGTCCGATTCTTGGCGATCCACCCTGCTGATTATTGTATTGATGGTGCTCGTCGAAATTGGAAGGTCTAGGCGTTGGCCCCCTCGACGATTGCATCGAATAGACTTCTCCCGTGCCGAAATTGGACGGCCGTAGAGACACCGGAGGCGCACTGCCGCACATCGCGTAGAAGTCAGAATGGTTGAAATTGGATCCCCTGGGTGTGGGATTTCGGGAAGAGCTCAGGGAGTAAATCTCGGCACCGGTAAGATTGGACGGTCGCGGTGTCATCAGAGGAATCGATCGCCTCGATGATGTAGATTTCCTCACTGTAACATGGATCTTACCGTCGTCTCCTACTTCAGCCTCCGCCTGGAGCAGATCCCGACCGCCGTCAAGCGAGGTGACGTCGGAGTCCACCTGGAACGATACGATCGACGCGGCCGTGTCGGGAAACTGGTCTGTGATGAGGATCCGAGCAGCACGGTACTCGAAAAGGAACAGCATTAGTGTGTACCAGATGATGCACTGCAGCACGACGATCTGGACCATGAGGGAACCAGAGTAAGGGCCGTACATGGCGATGAGGAGGGGAATTCCCATGACCAGAGTGTTCGGAAGCGTGGAGAGGGAGAAAAGTGTGATGGACCAATCAAGGCAGCCTCGTGCAGAGAGGCGAGCCCAGACGGCGAGGGCGGCAAGGACGATCACCTTCTGGAGTGTGTCGGCGACGACGAACCGAAGGTTCATGGCGTAAGGGTTGTTGGTTGAGATGAAATGGAAGGAAAGGAGAGGGACGGCGAAGATGGCAACGAAGCGGTTGATGCCGGAGCACTGCTCCGGCGAGAATATCCTCCACCACCGCACCGAACCATAGGCAAGGATCATGGCAACATATAGTGGGACCACGGCTGTTAGTACTGTGTAAAGGTCTCTCCAGGTGATCATTGCGGCGGTTCTCTAGTTGTTTCTTCGATGACCAACGAAGGGAATACTTGTGGCATGCGTCGTCGATAAGAAGTGGAGCAGTGGCGGTGTCGACGGTTCCAAATCAGGTATTTTCATGCCAAATAAGGACTTGTAAATGAAGTGAACGGCAAACTTCGATTTTTCTCCCGGGAATATAGATTTATTAGTGGGCAGATGAAGTTACCATTGGCGTCCCTTACCCCCCTGCTTGCTTCCCACTTTATAGATGTGCAAAGGAGCAAGCCACATGCGGGCGGAAAACCGCTGTCTTTTGGTTTTTTTTTTTATTTTTTTTTTTATTTTTTTGAATTTTTTTATTTTTTTATTTTTTGACTCGCCGACTTATAGTATTTTTCCATGTAAATCCTACATATTTTTTTTATTACATTTAGGTGTTTTCTTCTTGTATTTGTATCACAAGCCTTTTGCAATAATATAGACTGATTTCTCATTCAGGCTAACAAAATCAACATTTCACCATGACCCTTACTTGCTTTTAGCTGTTATTAGGTTCGGTGAACCGTATATGTGCAATTACGCATAATAAAAGCTAGTACTGAGCTTACTTTAGAATATTTAATTGACATGACTTCATTGCATGAATAAATAATTTGTGTTTATCTTGCTTAATATGCGAAAGAATCCTTGGTTTGAAAGGTGTTGTAACTTGAGTATTGTAATGCCTTAGCTAAGTGTAATAATTCTAAAAACAGACTTTTTTTTTTTAATTGAAAACATAAGAAAAGAGTATGTGCTATTAAGTAATACTGACAGCTGTGCAAAACTATTAAAAAAATTAGACTTTTATATGATAATAAATAAATTAACTCTAAAATATTTTTAATTAATGGTAACACTTTCTAAGGCGACAAGTTTTTCAAATGAAATGAATGGATTATTTTTTTTTAAAATATATGAAATTTAGAAAATATTTGAATACTTATAACAAAATATTCAATAAAAAACTAAAAATAAAACAAAAAAATTCAAATGAAAATAGAAAAAATTATAATTAATTCTAGAATACTTTATGATTGAAAAATTATTAAACCTGACCCAAAAATGATTTAATTTTTAAAGCAAATCTAAAATTCTAAATGTTATTTGGATACTAATTAAGTAGTGTATAAAAGTAATTTACATCATGATTTTCTAAGTTGATTCATTTAAAAAACTTGAAATAAATAATAACACATAAATTTACTTTAAACATAATTGTAAAAAATAGTTTAAATTTTGTAATTAAAATTAGTAAATTAGAGTCTTTGAATATTTACAATATATTCAACAATAAACCTAGAAAACAATTCTATATATATATATATTAAAGTATTGATAGAGAATATATTAAAACCCTCTCATAACTAGATCTTAGACAATTTCTAAAACCAAAATGATGGAAAATTCAAATTGTAATTTAATTGTTCAAATCACATTCTAAAAAACCCTAAATTATAACTTAAGTTGTGCATGCATACATGAAAAGAAATTAGAGTTTTTTTTTAAACTTAATATAAAGCCAAAAAATCTACTTTATTTCATTCTATAAAACCTATTTAAAGTATGAAGGATAAAAGTTGGATTAAGAAAAAATTATGAACTTATCTCTATCTAATAAATCAATAAAAATATATGAAAATATGAAAAAAAATAATTAAAAATTTTAAAATTATTTATATATGATCCATTACAACTAATAATCAATTTAAAATATAAAACAAATAAAACAAATCCTTTGAAATATACTAGATCATCTCAATATAATTTATTGTTGCAACATGTTTTTTGTCAATTATCTTATCAATAGAAATTATATTTCACAATGATTTTAATAAATGTATATTCTTCTAAAAAATCTCATCAAGCTCAATATTAGTTTATGTTTGTCTAATTCATATGAAAGTTAAGTTGAAACTTCAAAACATCTAGTTGAATAGATCTTGTATTTATTGAGCTTATAATAAAACTGAAGGCCTTTACATATCCCAATAAATAGATATATTTTTTATATTACAAGTTAGTTAAATATTTTATACAAAAATAAAAAAACTACTAGTATAGATAAAATTAGAACTAAATTTTTTTAGAGAAAATAAACTCAATTAGTTCTTTTTTTGGTAGCTGACTTTTAGGATCAAGAGAAATAAGATTAGATTTAAAAGTCGATTTAATTTCAATTGAAATATACTCTGATTAATGGATTGCAAAAGATTTTAAAGGTTGGATGCATATTAAAAAAATATTAATTTTAATTTAAAAAATTATAAAAATGACTCATAAATTTTGTGGATATAGAAAAAAGATCGATCTTTTAAAATAATAATAATAACTTAATTAAGATATGAAGTACTTTGTAAAAACATTCAAATATAATCAATTATAACATAATCTTGACATGACATGTTAACTATATAGAACCAAACAATATTTGACTAATTTTTATAATAAAAGTAAATAAAATATATTTGATTAACTTTAATTTAAATAACATCATGTAAAACAATTAAATATGAGCTAAGATGTGTTATGGGATAAATATTTGTAAATTCAAAAAATTTATATGATATAAGATTTGATCATATAATATTCATAAATATAACTTATACAACTTCTTAAATAACTTTTAAGAATGATCATAAAAAAATATTTCAAATCATGTTCATGCAGATATTTCAAAGAGAATGATGATATATGACACCAATTGTTTTATGGGTTTTAATATTATAAAATTCTAAATTGTTATTAGATTTTTCCACAGTAAAAATTTTGGGTATAAAACATATATTAACATGTTGTAAGAATTACAAGCTTTTGTGTGATGAGAATGAAATAGAAAAAGATTCAATAATTTAATTTCAAAAGCCTAAAGTCAAATCTAAACTTTTCTTTAAGTAAAAGTTAATCTTATATGATAAATGAATTCAAAGAAAAATGATTTTTCTGTAAGAAAGAAAAACAATTTTATTATTTTTCAAATTAAGAAGTTTTATATTAAAGAAAACAATATTAAAATGAGATTTTCTATATAAAAGATTTTTTTGTGGATCTACACACATATATAAAAAATGAGCTTTAAAAATTGTATTTAAAAATAAATTATGGAAGTCTTATTATATTTAAAATAATTTCAAGAGGATTCTACAATTATGAATTTGTATATAAACATTACTAATATAAAAATGATGATAAATGTTGGTTAATATTCAAATGAAATGCTAAATACAATGTGAAGTGATATGAGTGTGAAAATTAAATGAAATGAGATGAATTTTCTTTTTCATCATATTCCTCTCAACACAAGCTATTCATGGAATGTAATTACTATATCCTTTGTATTTGTAAAGTATAAAACTAATGCACAAATGGGTAAGATACCCAATGTGTTATATTGTCAAAGGGTGAGATATTCACAAGCTTATAGAATAAGATACCCACTTAGTTGAAACTATATGATATTGATTATTTAACTAGATAAGGCACTATCACATTAGGAGAAATATGATGTGAGGCAAAAATAAAAACAAAGAAAAATATTAAAATAAAAGAAAAAAAGCATTTGCATTGGCACAATTATCAGAAAATTTTATAGCTTGATGTTGTTTCTCATATTTTTTATTTTTAATTCATGCAATTATTTGTTCATTCTACAAAGACATGTAGTTTTAGCTTTTACATGCTCAATTTTTATGTTTTCAAGACCATAGTAGAAATAACTATGGACTATGATGAGTAGTGTTTAAGAAGATATAATTAATAAATTATCTGTTTGGTTATTTTTATTAAAAGGTTTTGTAAGTATGTATTAATTACATTTGTATTTATTAAAAGGTTTTGTGAGTTTGGAAATGTCTTTAAAAAAAATTGTTCATAAGGTGTATTAGAAAAATGGTAAGCTACCACGATTATTGTTAACTATGAAATAAATATCATTAGCTTAATCACATTATGACATATATGGAATTAGAATAGAATGGATATCTTAAGAAACTTCTTCTCTACAATAAGAAGATAGAAGAGATTGTGAATAATCTGTCACAACCACAAATACACATGATATTATACTTTTTTTTTATATATGTGTTATTGTGAATAAATATGATTAAGAATAGAAGATCATTTAGAAACAAATACATATAGATTATTGTGTTGAGGACACAATAATGAATGCGTAAAACCATTTGATGGAGATTAGGCTAGCTTTAGAAATAAGAAGTGTAAGAGAAAATTAAGATAATAATAAGGAGTAACTGATCTAAAATTTTACTAATTTTGTGCATGCATTAAAAATATTGGTGAGTATTTTTACACGAGAGTAAGAGGTTGTTAGTTCTTAGATAATATGGCCATGGTGTTGATCTAGAAAATCTATCATTCACATTTGTGGCAATATAGATTGTATTATAATTAAGGACTGAAAAAAGAAAAAAATAATGTAAAAGAATGTCGTGCCTTGATGATCGAAGTGCAGCCTTGATTGTTATTGTGCTAGGCGACGATTCTTGCCATTGGTACGAGGATCAATATAGAGAAATTGATTTAAGAGTCAAGTAAAAAGACATCACAAAAGGAGTTGTGATATTTTTAGAGAACGGTTCACTTGTGAATTAAATTAGGATAGGATTTTAGCATTTGAATATGAACACAAGATTTTAACTTTATTTAAGTATAATATTGAGATGGTATTTATTAAGAAGTTGGCATATTATTTGTTTAAAAGGGGTTAAACATTTTTATCTAGACTATCACATTATCATTTCAATTTGAGTCTTACGGAGAGCTCATTTAGATAAGCAAGAGAATATATTTTAAGCATACTAGTTTAGAATCTAGAAAAAGAGGCTTGGAAGGAAAAGGAATTTTTGCATTGTCAAAATGTTATAACATTATTGAATGGGTTAATTTCCATAGACATTGGTTGTCAAGCAGTTGGTCTCAAATCAAAGTTTTGTTCACGAGGCTTGCTATTTGAAGTATGGAGGATGAAATTGAGATGATTGTTTACTCAAGTCATTTATGCATTCCTCTTATCATTGTGATCTTGGGCATGTGGTTAGAATTTATTTTGATCTAATGGGCATTGGTTTTGGTTAAGAGCTAAAAAACATTGGAGTCTAATATTTAGTGGATTCAATCATAGAGATAAATTTTACTATAAAATATGTTTTTTTGTTGTTTAATTAATGATACTTCATTGAAAAGTTTTATTTTTGTCATTATGATGGAAAATATATTTGTGAAATTGTGTGAATTTGAGGAATGTTTTGGGTAAGGTTATCATTTTAATTTGTTTTTCGATAAAATCCACGTGTTCTAACTTTTTCATTTTTATTACTATAACTCTCTTTATTAGGATCATTATTTATGCAAAATTAGCATAATTTTGTGGTATCTTAATCCAAGAATGATAAACCTAATTGGGTCATCTTTATACTAGTAAATATTTAAAGGATGATGAGTGTCACACCACAACTATTCATTTACTCCTAATTTTTTTTTCTAATTAGGAATATTTGAATAATAAATAGAATTCACATATTAAGAGGAAAAAAAGAAATTACTCAAGCAAGAAATGATGATTATCTATCTGTTAATCTTCTGATAATTTGAATTTTTTTTCTCACAAAAGATTCAAATTTTAGATAAATAACAGACAAACCCTCATCTAAAAACTATCAATTTTTTATACACATGTAGTTACTTTATCAGTTATACATTAATAATAATTTATATCAATTATATATAACATCACTAAAATTTAATATTACTATAAAATCATGTTATCACAAGAAAACCATTAACACAATGACAAAAATCATATCATCACAATAATCTCATATTATCCCATAAAAATCACATAACATAGTCTCCAAAAATTTTTATACAAGAGTTCACAATAAAATTCACATTACTATATTATTTATAAGTAACTTATTTTTAGTTTTTAATTTTTAATTTTATATCTCTAAATATCTCCACTTAATATGTACCTATGTCTTGTCCTATAATACAAATAAAAAATGAGTATAACAACTCAGTAAAAAAATTGATTACATAAATAAATAAATAAATATAAAATAGTATACATTGATAATAAATACTATGATGATATACATGATATTAAGAGAATTGAAAATTATGTTATTGTAATTTTGTATACATATAACAAAAACTTTTGAGACATAATATAAAATATGTGATAACTTTTAATCTTTAAAGACCACATTTTCAAATTCTTTTTCCTTTTCATACAAACTATTTGTATAAATATTTATATGCAAATTAGTTTATTGAATTTGATTCAATCTTAGTTCTTCTCATTTTTTATTCAACCTTTCTTTTCATTTCATAAAAATCTTGATTTTTTCTTAATGACCTTTATCCTTAGAATCCTAATAAGATATCTCTTAACATCTAATCAAACAAATCATTAAATCATCGAATAAATGATAGCCACTAGATCACATAACAATATATATATATATATATATATATATATATAATCATTATAAACATCAACTGCTAGATCACATAGTAAGCGATAGCTCTTAATCAGATAGTAGAAAATCTATATTATTAAGGTCTGATGCTAATTGTATCAATACAACTATATCACAATCTAAGTAGTCATCAGATCACAAAGCAAGTATCATATACATATACATAATCACTATAGACTTCAACCGTTAGATCACACAGCAAGCAGCCATTATTTGATCACACAAAAGTGACAACTCCTTATCATATAATAGGTAGCTCAATCATCGAGGTTTGATACTAATTGTACAAATACCGCCACATCACATAGTAAGCTATAACTATCATATCAAACAGTAAGTAATATAGACATATATATTATCACTATAGACCTTAATTATCAAATCACACAATAAACGATAGTCACCATATCACACAGTAAATGATAAATCTTGATCACATAATAAGTAGCTCAATCATCGAAATATGATACTAATTGTGCCAATACCACTAAATCACACAACAAATTGTGTTATAAGATAAGATCACAAGAGAAATATTTTATTTAGTATTAATTATTTCTTTATAGAATTTAAGCTTAAAATAAAAAAAATTATTCATTTTTTTCTCTATCTTTAACATACCACAGAGATTTTCATCTATGAACTGATTATTCTTAGTTATGAACATATAATTATATATATATATATATATATATATATATATATATAAAATTAAACTACCATTTTATTACAAACATGTAATAATGTATCAAATATATTATACAATATTAATCATAACTAAATGTAAAAACTTGTAACACTATGCATGTTACTTGTATTAAAATATATAATATATATAACATAAAAAATAATAATTTATGTAAAAAATTTAAATAAAATAATTATATAAATAATTTACTATTTGCATCATAATTTTATTAAGTTTATCTACCTGTATCCTTGGAGACTACTTCGACGTCAATTTTCTCTTTTTATTTCTGTTGTGACTCACAGCTACTTACAAGAGATCTCTCTAAAAGTTCATATAAATCTCACAATGATTTAACAATCTTTTTAATATTTTTGTGTCCAATCTTTACTTCATGATTGTTATTATTATTTTATGAAATAACTAAATAAAACTAAAAATTACAACATAAAGATTAGAAATCACATGATTTACTTTTGCAAATCACAATAAAAATACTTGAGTAATTTCTCTCCCTTATTCTTTAACGATATAACTTCACAAATTTTCATTTCTATTTTTATTTTCAGTTGCAACAGTAACTTCTATAATACACAAATAAATGGTGCGATTCAACCAAATAAATTTTGCATGCCTCTTCTCCTTGACCTTACTTAATTTACCAATTACGTAGAAGCGACTCATCGTATCACTGATGGTCTTGGAATCTAGCAAACTCTGACGGTCCTTTGCATGGTGTGGCTCAATTAGGGTTAAGTTAATCTTGATTAATCCAAAAATTGAAGAAGCACAAATGCTTATAGTATTTGAAATACTCACATAAAGAAAAAAAATTCAATATTAAACTCGCTGTCGTTGTTGAAGACCATCGAATCCCTTAACCTCCTTACTCGACATCACTCACTGAAAGGAGATTGAAATTCTTAGGTCATGAAATCCCTAGCAACGCTCCCTCCTCCTCTACCTTTCTCCTTGCGAAGCCATTTCGATAGGATGCCGAGCATCGGGTCTGGAACAAAAGGGGCTTAGGGTTCTTAGAGAAAAAGAGAGAGGAAAAAGTCATTTTTTAATATAATAATAGAAATTTAAAATATAAATTATCTAATAATTATTATTTATCTTATTTTTTTAAAAAAAAACTAGTAAACATGTTGATTATAAATAACTCTAAAATAATAAAATATGAGTCATTACAATGAGTTTATCAAAAATTTTATTTTTAAGACTATTCAACCATATGTAACCTTAGTTTTAGATCTTTTAGTGGAGCAAAAGTATAATTTGGCCTCTTAGAGTTAGTTTTGGTGCATGTTAAATTTTTTCATAAAATTGCTTTTTTGAGCATAATTTTTTTATTGAAATTATTTATCATTTCTTTGATTGTTTTTAATTATGACAATAATGAAGAAACTATTTTCTTAAAATTACTTCTAAAATATGTTCTAATTGGCAACGACAAGCTAGATAAGTATGCAAAATGAGATCATGCATTCAATAAGCTTAAGACAGAAGTGATGGGTTGATCCTTGATATTATCAATCATTTTTTCTAGCCACTAATTGTTGTCAAGAAGAAGATTATTGAGAACCAAAGATCGAGTTAGGCTCATGCTAAGGATGAATTTTGGTAGACATCAAGCATGTGATATGATTTACAGGTTGGTCCCAATTACATGCATGTGTGCTTTACATATTCTTAAAGTACAACAATAATTCTTCAATTATTAATATCGGTCTTGTGGAGTCTTATACTTTTTTTTAGCCATGTTGCCAAATTATTGGTTTCCTCCCTTTTCCTTTTTTTGTTGTTTCTTCATGGAGCATGCTCATAAACCTTAGGTTTCAAACATATAGAAGTTAAAGGGAATCATTACATCAAGAAATGATTCTTTTTGAGGGAGTTGTTTTAAATAAAGGCTTAAGTTTGATAGAATGTACTTTTAGGTCAAATCCTAATAACTTAAAAGTTTTAACCGTTAATTAGGAGTTACGTTAATTATATAGTAAGGTTTCAACATTGTACTTTACTTACAATAAAAGACTATACCTTCTTTATACTCAATAGATTCATATTCATTGATGCAAATTTATCTATATGGCATGGTCGAAAGCAAGCAGCATAAATGTGAAAACTAAGGAAAACGAGTAATATTTCACTGTTCTCTTTGGTCCTTAGCACACAAACTCACAAATTTTTATTTGATTTATTCTCAAATCACATTATATTATGGGAAACACATATTTAAATCTACAAATCACAACTAATTCCAAATATATGAAAGTATTATCATTATTTGGTCATCTCATTTCATTTAAAATTGAGTCTTAAAAGATATATTAATATCTTAAGATCATAATTTTATAAACAAACACACATTTTTATATGCATATATTATAATATTTTATTTCTTTTCTAAAGTAAAATTATTTATCATTATAAAGCTCTATTCAGAAGTCTATTATAAGTTATTGTTTTTTAATTATATCGTCTTTCATCACTTGATGATCATCACCTACTCTCTTTAATCACAAACATTATAAATGTTTTGTAATTTTGTAATCTAAACAAGGCATAACTTAGGAAGACTATGTAAACACAAACATTCTCAACTAAAACTAGGAGGATAGTTTCCCAAGTTTCACTCTTGGGTTCCTTAAATCAATACAAATTTTTATAAATTTTTTTATGAAATATTACTTTGAATATAGATGGGTAGCCTCTCTCCTAATAATTATATTGTATGGTAAAAATGTTTTTACAATGATAAAATTAATTATGTGAACCTAATGAGAGCATCATACATGGAGTGAGAAGATTTTGAAAATTATTAATGGGCATCAAACACTCGTGAGAGCTGTTGACAATATGAACCACTTGAATTTTATCCAAATTTTGACTCCTTTTGTAACAACTTTGTTAGCACATTATCAATTGGGATTTAAGTTGAATAAAATATATCATTACATGTGTATAAAATAACCTAACATTATGACTTTATAAGTAAAAGTTATATTAATTTTATATTAAAACTTCAACACTATATATTCTTAACTCACTATATAAAACTAAATCTAATCTCTTATAGTTAAAATATCAAAATAAAATGTACAATGCTTCCTTCTACTATCTCACATTGCTAATGGTCTCATTGGTTCACCTTAAGTTATAATCACCCCTTTGTGTAATCATATCATTTCTTTTAGAAGCAATCTTAGACAAATGCCAAAGAACTTCTCAATTGGATTTATGAAAAGAATATCATCAAACATTGCAAAGGTATGAAATGTTAGGCATGAACTGAGCATAAGTCTTGTAATTGGAAGAAAATGACATACATGTTAGCAAACCCATACATCGATTCTATCTTATCGATGCTTGCATCGCTAGTTTTATCCCGAATCTCACGTGATAGATAGTAGACCACTCATGGATAAGGAAGTGCATGGGCACATGTTCGTGGACCGCATAACAAAGAAAATTGATGGCTGCTTCAAAGCATTTTAAAGGATCATGCACATGGATATGGTGCCAACCTCCCATGGGCCATATCTGGATTTTGATGGAGACAAATGCAAACCAAGTCACCAAACCATATGATGTTTTATATATCTCATCTTTTTACTAAGCTTCCCCTTCAGAATCAAAGAGTTGTTAACCTTCGTTGCTTCTTAAAGCAAAGCACACGATGCAGCAAACTACAGCTTGACTTGAAGCATCATGGAAAGCTAGTTTTATTGGCACATGACCTGCTGAACAACCATTGAAGAATCTTTCCCAGCGGCAGAAAAAAGCACCAAAAGGGAAGATTTGTGTTGAGCAAAGCACATGTGCTATTGTTTTCTGAACTCCCCATCACTTGTCTCCTACCTCATGTCTTTTCCTGTTCATCATCCAACACTTTAGGCTACGTGTATTATAATCATTATTATATTTACCAAGTTGCATTTTGTATTACATTAGATAAATTCTTAACCACATGTCTTATGCTGTCTATGATTTTTTATATGCAAGGATAATAAAGCATAGTAATAATATAAAAAGATTATATATAAGTTAATTATATGCTCATCTGTATAGGTTTTTTTGCTTAATTTTTTATTAGTTGGTCAGAGATCATACAAACAACAAAACTATGGGGTATCTTGTTTGTATTAACTCAAAGTCTCTTTAAAATATTGGTTAAGAGTTACTCTACTTCACATCCAAAGCCGGTTCATTAAAAATCCTTGGACCCAGTTAACCACCCCGGTGTGATGGGCGATGTTTTCAGTGTCTTATGACATTGGTGTTTTTATTTATGTATATATTTATTAAAAATAAAAAATAATTTATTATTGCATCTACTGGTTTTTAAAAATAATGAAAATATTATTCTTTTTTTTACAATAACCTTTTGTTTTGATTTTTTTATGCCACTTTCTGATACCACAAGCTGCAAACAAAACATCCAAAAGCCTAAAAATTTATAAATTATTTTTTTTTTCTAAAAAGTTTAGTGAATATGCAAAAATTTACATCAAAGAAATCTTGATTATAAATCTTCAAATTGGCCAAGTAACAATCATCGACTAAAGGGCAAAAACCTTGAAGCTATGCAGTCAAAGCCTGACCTTGAGGCCTCTTGCCCTCGAGAATGGCCCTACGGTAGAGTCCAACCAACCAAACAAGGCTCCTACATTCCGACTACTCGATAAAAATAACTATAATAAATTATTAGTATGCATTATTTTCTTTTTATGAAACTCATCCTCCATGTGCAAGATAGAACCTATACCTTAACCATCACTATGAATTGTCATTGCTTGCAACAATACCACTAAAGAGAGTCAGGGGATGGTTAATAATAATCTAACTACTTATTTCAATGCCTTGTACCATTGCCTATAGTATAACCTCTAAGGAGAGCAAAGAAAAATGATAGTTACTAGCTATCTTAGGTCCATGCTCGAGCTAACCTATAAATAAACTCTTGGGGCTCACTTAAGGAGAAGAAAAGAGGAATCTAAGAGTAAATACTAATTAACTTATATGTTTTTTTAATAAGATTAATGAAGATTAAAAAATTTACATCCAAAAATCTTAATCTTTGATCTAGAAACTAATCATATAGTAAGCATCTGCACAATGCCAAAAATCTCGAAGCTATCTCTCAAAGTCTTCCCTCGAGGACATTGGCCCTGAGTTTTGCCCTTGAGAATGCACAATTGTGGGCCTATGCTCAAGTCCAACATATTAGGCAAGGTTCACAAGTTCCAACTACTATGGTCAAAGCTCTTAAGGCTCAACCATTTCATGTCAATTTCATGAGATGTAATTTTGATGCTTAACTCTTCATTAGGAACTTCATCAACCAATGATAATTGACTTTGTCATAATAACAAAAACAAACATATTTGTCTTCTCTCATGCATAAAATAAATTAGATCAATAAAGATGATTGTGTTAAAATACTAGTACACATTGTTTCCTTTTTTATGTAGCACATCCCCTTCATATGGGATAGAGCCCAAACATTGACAATCAACATGGGCTGTCATTGTATATGGCAATGCTACTAAAGAGATAAATAACAAGATCCATTCATCTTATGTTATCTCCCAAAGGAAAGGGCAATAATAATCTTGCTACTCACTTCCATGCCTTCTATATCTACCTAAAATAAAGCCTCCAAAGAGAGAGAGAAATAATGACAATGACTAGCCATCATAGACTCATGCTTGAGCTCAATCATAACAAAACTTGTGGGGTTTTGTTAGAGAAAAAAAAGATGGTTTTAAAAATGAATACTATGCTCTAAGAAAAAAGTTTTATAATCCTCTTTTTTAATTTCTTTCTTCTTTGGTAACTCTTGTCCAATGAAGTTCTAAAATTTTTTTTATTTTAATATATAAATTTTTGTTAAAATTCATACATGCAAATTATGATATAATCAATTCAAGTAAACAAAAAGAATCAAGTAAGCCACATATTTGATATGACAAACATCTTCATATAGAAATAGAAAAATGATAATAGAATATGTCAAAACCTATATTTTTGCATATAATATCTAAAATTTGAACTTGATTGTTTAATGTATTTCTTAGTTACTGTGCAATAAGGTTATTAGAATCTTCTCTTAAATTAACAAGGCTTTCGCATGCTAATTTGGCTGGTTGCTCTAATATGCATTCACCACAAAATTACTTACAATATATTTCAATGAAGGTACACTCATAGGCCCTTCTTTCCTTATAATGTTCATGAGTATGTCATCACTCATCTCTTTGATGCTTCTCTATTCTCCTTGAATGGAGAATGAATATGGCCTTTTAAAGACAACATATTTGACTAATTGTAGGCTATGCATATTTGTTAATGTAAGGGCATTATGATGAGTCATGAAAGAGAAAGATATAACTTTTACTTGTATTCACATGCCATGAATGTCTAACTTTTTGTTCTACTATGAAAGCAATGTCAACATATCAAGACCTTAACAATTGCATTAGCCTGAAGATGAGCTCTTTCAATGAATAGTAAAAAAAGAACATAAGGTCTTAGAACTCTATCAACTATAGCATTTGGAAGAGCCAACAAGTCAGCATCAACATGCACAACAAATTCACAAATAGACATGATAATGATATACAACCTCTCGTACCCATTATCGTTAAACACCTATATGCATCATTGGAGCTCGTCATACAACCACAAGGGTAAGAGGTTAATGATATTAAAGCATACCTAATTTCTAATCTTATAAAAAATTCAAAATGATGGACACAAAATTTAAAAACATATTCAACATATCTACTTAATTTCTTACTTATTGTTATAAATTTAAAATAAAATATCTATATATTCGACTTATTACATTTAGTAAATGATATCCTAAATTTAAAACTCTTACTTGTCAATATTTTGACATATATTTATCAGTTTTTTTAGCTCAATATTGTGATAAGTCTTTAGTGAATCAATGAATTTAATTAAATATTGTTTAGATAATATTGATGATTTAAACATAATAATATACAAATGTTAATATTATCTAGAAATTGTTTATATTTTTTTATTATTTGACTCATTATATTCTAAATCATCTAATCTTGCTTTTAAAGTCAAGATTATCAACATCTAAAATTCACTCAAATTTGAGTGATATCTCGATATTATTTTATGGTAACAAAATCATATTATTTAAAAAAAAAACTACAAATTGATATTTATTATGTTCAATTAATTTCGATAATTTTAACAAACCAAACATCATCTGAGTTTTACCAAGCAGCTTACATTCAAATAAACATTTTCTATCTTCAGTCCAGGAACGATTTTGAACTCAATATATTCTATCTTCAGAAGGGATTTGTTTACAATTTTCATGAAGAGCAGAAGATCTCCAGAAACCGAGAGCCAAGGGAGAAATGCTGATACCGAACAATAACACGACTGCTGTGCTAGAGCAGGCATGAGTTGAAATACATTAGTGCAGGAATAAAAAACAAAGAAAAAAAACTGTAGCTTATTGCTGTTTAGGTTGGTTGCTTCTCTGCTAAAGAACATCATCACAAAAGTTTTTCAATTGCAGATGGTTCTAACGTCAGAAATCCATTTATAAACTGAAAAAGATAGATTTTATGAGAATTCTAACCCATCAGTTTCCATAAGAGAACTAAACACTTTAGTTCAACCCATTTAAGGCAAATCTCCTTGACCTTATCCATAGTGTTACACCAATCTTTTCAATACAAACAGTACAACCATTCATCTATGACAAAAACGCAAAAATAAATCATAACAAAAAGATAAAAACATTCGAAAACCACAAGTTTCCAATCTTTGTGTTACTCTAAACAAGATAATTTGCATTATCTAACGCCTTCTAAAGGAAGTTCATGTGTGAGTTTGAGGCAATAAAAAAAGGGAACTTGAACATGCAAGTCGAGGTGACAGGTAACACCAACAACAAAAAAAATAAGTATTTCTAACAGCACAGAAATGCCCATTTCAAATGAAGGCAAGCTAACAGGGGAATATATGAGGAACACATTTACATGGATGAGGAAATATATCTTTCAGTGATGCATCTTCTTAAAAACTTATCTAAGATGGCAAACTAATATAAATGTCACTGTTTCTGGTCCCCTCTACCTGCAAGCAAACTTAATTATGTAAAAAATTAGCACAAATGTCACAATTTCCAATCTCCAAAAAAACTCGTATCTCACTTTGGTCTTCGAAGTGTTACTAACATCAATAGTGTATGTATCTTTCAATGATTTATGTTCTAACTCTAATAATAATCAAAGTACTAATTTTTTTTTTGTAAAACTCAAACCGAAGGCAAACAAAAATACAAGCAGCCACCACATATCCCATTAGAGTTATTGGTATTGAGAATTATTTGTTACAATGAATACAATGTTTGCAGTTTTATTATAACAAGGTGTCATATCAAGAAAGAGTAGTTGATCAAAATTAAAAGAAATAATACAAAATAAAATAATATTATTATATTTTGAAGGAAAATATGTTTTGATGTTTTTGTGAGTGTCAAATTGCAAAATAAAAACTTTAGGATGCTTTAAAGAGTACCCATTATGACAAATTTAACACATGGTTATCGAAACTAGTTATTAAAATGAAAATAGAAATAAGTTAATAAATAACATGATATAGAAAAGTTTTACATTGAGATGAATCCAATGTTTGGATGTTTGTAGTAGTAGTATATCAAAATTGAATAAAGAAAATACTTTTGATTTGTAATTAAACTTTATTATAATATAAGTTTATGTATTTTTTGGATAAAATGAAAGTAAGAGCAAATAAATCATGAATCTAAATGTTTCGGTGCCTTTTTAAAGGTTTGGATGAGTCAAATATGATGAACTTTCTTTAAATTTACATGTTGCTGAGATAAATACAAACTCAATGCCAAACTTACGAGTTATTAAAAAAACTTATTAAAAAAAACAGAGAAAAGATATGTGTGTAGATTTGAATGAATAAGGAAAAAGAAGCAAATAGGAGAGGGGATATACAAACTAGAAGGCAAAACTAATGAAATGAGGGGAGAGGAATAGAAATACGATATGTCATTACTATCATGATTACCATTATTATTGAAACGTCAAAAGATGTCCACGAGGTTGAAGCGAAGCCACCAACATAAGCAAAAGATTGTCACAAATGTGATCATCAAGATTCGTTGAAATGCAAATCTTTGTGAAGGTCATTCTTTCACATGCATAAAAGGAGAAGAAAGCTTTGTCCTTAAACCCAATTGCAATTAATTTTGTGTTTAGTTCGGTAAATCTACATTTTGCTATTAGTTAGGAATAAACAAAAAAAGATGTCATCATCTTCAACCTTGGGTTGCAGCTGATTAGAAAGTCCAATAAGCTTCCAAGGAAGTGTCCTAAAGTTCATCAGATGGCCTTCTTGCTAAGATAAAGAGAATAAAAGAGCAAGACATGGGCTAATGTGCTAATTGAAATAAAAGAAAATAAAAAATTCTTAGCACTAAGAACTAAAAAGTGTGGGAGGTGTTGCTAGGTGAGAGGCTCATCAAATAAGAAATTATTCTTTCAAGCAACTAGTATAGACTATTTTATGCTTGGAAGAATAAATAATAAATTATTTTATTAATAAAAATAGGAAAAAATTATGTTCTATCGATAGCTAAATATTATTATTGTCACACCTTAATTTATCATTTTTTATCTGATAACATCATGTATAATAATATCAAATTGGGTTAAATTAGAACTTTTGTTTTGTTTTATCTCATATAAATTTTTTGATATAATATATTAATTATTAAAAATCAAACATAATTAAATAGAATAAGAAGACATCTATATAACCTATGCAAGAATGGAGATTAAGATAAAACTCAAAATCAATCTAAATTCTTAATATTACAACTTTTTTAAAAACAATGTTAATATTATTTATTAAAACATCTACAATATAATTTATATATGAAAATCCACACTAGGCTAAACCCATGCCAAACCAAAAAATGTAATATACTATTGGTTAGTATAAAATTATCATAAAAAATATAATATATTATATATGAAATATAACAATATCTAACCATCCTGTAAAGTCTCTAGTCATTAAACCACCTAGTGAATATATGTCAGACAGGATCTAACTCAAAATCAAATAAAACTTGATAAATACTCAAACATGCTAAATTATTGGATTAAAGCAAAGAAACAACTACATATGACATAAAACAAAAGGCAATTAAAGGTAATAAAGAAGTATCAAATCCACAACTCATTATTGTTGGAAAAATCAAATAAAAGTAATGCATACAATTTCAAATTGTTATAAAATAAAAAATTTGAAATAACAATATTTAATACAACAATTACTATAAAGTATAAACAATCATCACATACAATACATCTCTCATTAAGTTTATAGAATATAATAAATCTCTCTTTTTGAGGGATTTAAGATATCTTCTAAAAATCCCTAATTCTATAGATGTTTATATCATAGTTTATACTATAAACAAGAAATGAGTATGATATATTTAGTTGACAAACTATAGTTACAAGTATAAAAATTATATAAAAATATAAATATATAATAATTAATAAGATAAGAATAATAAAAAATAATATATAGTAATCTATATGAAAACATGCATGTAATAATTCATAATATGAATACTTGTATGTATCATACTCATAAACACGTATAGTTATTGTACTATATTATAAACAAGAAATGAGTATGATATGTTCAGCTGACAAACTGTTAGTTACAAATATAAAAATAGTATAAAAATATAAATATATAATAATTAATAAGATAAGAGTAATAAAAAATAATGTGTATCAATCTAGATGAAAAAATCATATAATAATTCATAATATGAATACTTGTATAATACTCATGAACACGTATAGTCATTATATTATACTATAATCATGTAATACTTATATAATATCATATCTTCTATTTCTCATTTTTATTGGTGTTCACTTTATTTTGTATTTTCTATTTATTATTTCTTTCTTTTGTATTTAGATTTTCTTATATAATCACTATTCATATTTTTTAAGATAATATATCATATCGTTATTATCATGAAGCTACACCCCCTTATTACTAGCATCCTACGTTGATAAGGACAAGCCTTTATTGTATCACGACTCAATCTTTGAGTAATCTTATTAGCAAATGGTAATTGTTTACTCATATATTACGAAACTGCTATCCCTATTATTAATATCCTATGCTAGCAGTGATAGGGACTCTACTATGCCATGACTTATGTTCCAATGTCAATGATAGTAGTGTCTGATTTTTCTTTATTATATCAAGTAACTATAAAATAAAGTCATAAAAAAATATCTCATATTTATATTATTTATTTATTTATTCTTATCATATGTTCTAATTTTATAACATTATACACACACACAACACACATACACACACACACACACAGACATATATATATATATATATATGTATGTATCAATAATGTGTAATCACATAACTCAAAAGTTATATAGGTGAATTTATGACATACAAAATATTCATACCACACTGTATTCTATAATAATATTTTAAATAAATAAAAATTTTTAACGTATTTATATCATAGTCATTTAATTTGCTTATTCGATAGTTTTGAGAGCTTTTTTCAACTATATTATCATTTTCTTTATCTCTTCCTTTCATTTTCTATATAATTCTTATTGTATTTCATAACTAATAATTCATATTTTATTATCAAATTTGAAAAAGTTAATGCACTTCTTTTCTCACTTTCTTTCATTCTTATTTCACAAACTTACTATACCAAGAACACTTGCAAAAGCTATCACAAATTATCCCCAAAAACATATAAAAATTGACTATGACCCATTATTCTTGGCAAGAGATTGTATAGTTTGATTTCTTAAATTATATTATTTCATTACTAGTGGTGACAATTTGGGTAGGGGATTATATTGGTGTGTCACTAGCACATCAATTTTTGAAGTCAATCTTGCTATCTGATCATCTTTACCTAATTGTACTATCTATTCAGGGCTTTGGTTGAACCAATTCTTCTTCTCATTATGCATGGATAATAGTCCTATCGCCTAATTACATAGATTACACAATATAATCAACTTAATTGGCTACATGATTGAAGTGCCCAGAAACGATGAATTGGGTGATTTTCTACCAAATCATAGCCACATCCAAAATGGTATTACATAAAAGTCATATATATCTTAAAGAAAAGAAAATCAATTAAAATCATACTTTAAATTAATTTTCTACTTCAAGAAATAGGTCAATCTTTCTCAAGTTCTCTCTTCCAAAAAAGAAACTCTCACTACAAAAGTCATCAAAAAAGCCTTGCTCACAATAGCTCTTATTGCCCTTATGATCTTTTAATAGTTCTTCCATCTTTATTCCTAATGCTTTTTCGTTTTCACTCTTAAGGTTTGCATGAGTCTTAGTTTACTACTAGGGATATTTATCATTTTTAATAATAAAATGATTAATAAAATATTTTTTCTCTTTTTTGTAATTTCAAAAAATAAATAACTTTTTAAAATTGCAAATAACATATTTACGGATTTCTCTCAAGTCAAGATATTTGTAATGGTATACTAAAATTCTAGATCTAGTCGTTGTAGTCGTGGCATGCATCTAGATGTGCCATTATTTCAAAGTTTCAGATATACGATACCTGCTTCAACTAAGAAAATCTATATTAAAAATATAATCCATAGTTAATTAAAGTGAGCTATTACAATATTACTCTTATCCGTTTTTTCGTAATCTTTATCTTGTTGTGAATTTGAAATGTGGCTAAGTCATAAATGGGTATTATTTTGTCACAATTAATCTTATTTAAGTTAACTGAAAATATTATATGAAAATAACAAAGAATCTAAAATAACAATTAATTTTTAATTTGATTAATATAAAACTTTTGATCAAAGTGATTTTGCATAAAATTAAGAGAATTATATATTTAGATAAATATTATTTAAATGAAATCTCAAATTGTATATTCCAATCCAATTCTACTTTAAACTAATCATAACCCCACCCTCCACTCTTACTCTTTTGTAGCTTAACCCCACATGTTTCCCTTTTTCTTTGCCTTCAATAGCCTTATCTGTCAATACCTAACGTTAACCAACACTATCTCATCCCTTAATTACCAACTCTTGGCCAACAAATGAATCACAGAGTCCTCTACTCAAGAGCTCCTTTTTCATCAACGAAAAATACAAAATATTATTATTTTATTCATATAAATAATCTAAAAATTTATTTAAAAATATTTAAAACAATTTTATTTTTTTTAATTTTTATAATTTTTTATAATTCATAACAACTATGTCAGATAAATTGTAGGCATAGATGTGCATCATTTGAATTTCAAAAAATAATAAAATTTTATGGCTAAATTGTTTATACAATACAGTATTAAAAATTCTTAAATATAATTTATTTGTTATATTACAAAAAAATAAAAAAAAACTTTTATAATAGATATAACTAATTATAAAATTTAAAAAAACTTTTTTCTTCAAAAGATAAGTTTACATGATAAAATCATCTTTTACATTTTTACTTTTGAAATTTATAAAAATCTTTTTAAAAAATCAGCAAACAAACGCCTATGTTTCTACAAGAAAATATATTTACAGGTAATATACTTAATAGAGTTTTGTTGGTCTTTTTATTTTTACGTGGCGATTTCTGATGCCAGAAGCGCTAAAAGAAAACATTATTATTTGATAAAATAAATTATTTCAGTATATTAAAAAATATATAATTTAAAAAAATTAGTTTTTGATTTTTATAATGACATATGGATGCTTCTATGTGTGGTTAGAACCGAGCTTTCTTTTCTAATTTATTATTGAGAAACCAAAATGAACCGGTCGTTACTCTAAATTAAACCGGTCCTTACTATCATTGACATTTCTCGTACTTGGAGCTCGTTAGGTGACCAACAGTCCCCTCCAATTCTCTAACAATCAAGATTATAAATTAATAAATATTTTATTTTTATTTGAACACAATTTCAATAATTTCACATTTTAGATACTTTTGTTAACGACAAAAAAATAGTTTTTTTTATGAACTAAGGACATTTTAACACTCTATTTGATACCATGGTTTTAAAAATATAATTACTATTAAAATTTCTAAATAAAAATAAAATATAATAATTATATAAAGACTGAAAAATGTTTCCCACGTTTTACCCATCACTTGAGATGTCATCTGAGCCAGTGCTCTGCCGGACCTCAGAAATCGTGCCACGCCACTCCCACACGCAGGTGCGGTGCATTGCCGCATGTAACTACATGGGTTGACTTGTCAAACCTGCTTTAATAAACTAGATTGTACAGTTTTGAGATCGATTTGATATAAATGTCATAAATAAAACATTAAAAACCGGTTGCAAGTGGGTGACGCAAATCGAATTAAAATGGTGAAAAGGAGTCCCGATCAAATCGGCTGCAAGCTTATATGATTTATTTCGAAAAGGTCCTTCAAAATTTAATTCACAATTTGAGGTTTAAAAAATGCATTTCATGTCATATTTTTGGCAAAAGAAAATCAATAAATATTTTTTTAGGAAAGTTAATAAAAGTTAATATTTAGTTATTCAGATATTATTGGGAATGCTGCATAATGTCTTTTCTGAAAATTTTAAAGTTTTAATAACGAATCTCACTTCTCATTTTGGAGAGCTATATTGCTTGAAATAGCTGGTTTTAGAAAGATGTATGTAAGACATAATTAAAGAGATATTTGATTAGATATTATTTTCAAAATATAAATATTTAAATATTAATATCTTTTTTTAATATTATATAATATTTTATTAGTTTTATTGGATGATTGTTATCTAGATCTAAACTTATAATGATGTTTAGATGATATAAAATTATAGTTTTAAATAATGATATTAAAAATATTATCAAATTAATTATTTAAAATTATGAAATAATTTCATTAAATCAAAGTCTCATGAATCTCCAGAAGAAATGAAATCAAATTAAATAGTTTTTTTAGATTATTAATAATATTCATATTTCTGTGACTCTTGATTTTCTTTTTAATATAGCATATTGTTTTCTTAAAAATAAATAGCATCTAATATTTGAAAACACATTATGATATAAACAATCATAATAAATATTATATTTAGTTTCTTAAAGCTGTTCAACTTTCGTTAACGATTCCCAAGCTACTTAAATCCCCGCACCCGTGCCCTGGATCCGCTTCCTGGAAACTCGCCGCCGTGACTTCCGCTGTCGACGTCTTAAATCCTGTTCCCGGAAGCCGCCCAGCCTCCTTTCGTAGCTTGTCGTGCGATCAATGATACCTGTGGCAAGAACCCGAGACAGCCATGGATGGTCAGAAAAAGGGAAAAGCATCGCAACCCATCCCATTGTGCCACAGCTAAGTCTCCTTTCTCTGCTTGACATTTGACCTCTGTGTCACGAAAACAGGGAAAAAAGAACTCCATCAGAGGAAAATCGTGACCGTTTTTGTCTAGGAGTAACCATTGTCAATCAAATAATTGAACACAAATGGTTCAGTTCTATCTGTAATCGTTGAAACTTCGACATTCTACCAACATTCAACCTAAAAAGCTTGGTTTTCACATGACTAACTCATACTAAGTACATTCATGGCTCTTTCTCACACTCCTACTGTTGAAGAATTCCTTCATGAGAAGCATGGAGACTCCTCTCAAATTTTTATGCTAAACCAACTTGGGGACATATCAAACACAGTAAGAGCAAATTGAAGAATATCACCAAGGGAAGTGAGCGATACTAAATTTTTATTGATGGTTAAGAGTGCCGTTAAAAAATATTCTATTCATGGAGTATGATTGAATTAAGATGATCTCACATATAACATTCTAGATTGGCTTGATGATGATTGAAAATGTCTTATTTAAGTAGTACCTATATCATTTAAGAAATTTTACAAGAAATCACTCATATTTGAACTTCATCTTAATTGGCAAGAGTTTCATTTAGTTATAATTGGTTGCCACTGCTCATCCTTTTGATTATAATTACATAAGCTCTTGTACCATTTGTTGCATCTTCAAGTTGCACAATCATTATCATCGTGCTTCTTGAAAGTTCACAAGTATCTTTAATACAAAAAAAATAGAGATATAATCATCATAATAGCATTTTTCATATATGTACTAATTCTAAATTATCACGTTTTAATGACATAGAACATGATATCATATATTGCTTTGCTTCAAGCTAATCACAACTTCAACATGTTTTTATTTTGGCACCAACTCCAAGTTAACATTCTTGTCGATTATGCTTTGGGTTTTTTTGTGGTGGCAATTTTCTTCGTGTTAGAACAAACATTAATAACTTATCTTTTTATTCACTCTATATCAATATAAAAAAAACATCATAATAAACAATAACATAAATTTACTCATTATTCATACTAATTCTACTTATCTCATCTTTCTTATAATGTACATTTTATACTTAATAATAGAAAATTTTTTATCATCTTATTCATTCTTTATTTGTAATGATTCTTACTATGTAACGCTGTCCCTTCGAATGAATGAAGGTAACTTTCAGGAAATATATATTTTTTATAATATGAATAATCTTATTTATCTCTCAAAATGATTTCTATTATTAAGTTATTTTCATGAGTTCTTATATTATGATGTAAATAAATCAAGCACATATTCTTTAAATATCTTTTTTATAGATATTATCAAATATTTGTAAATATATTATGATGCAAATAATTATAATAATAATTATTAATTTATAGTTATTCTATTACTTAAAGTTATAGATTTAAATAAATACGCATAAGAAAATTTGTACATAGATCATTTGTCTCTATAATTCCCTCTACTGTTATGGTGATTATTTAAACAGTTATGGTGTTTATTTAAACAGTTAGGTGGATCAGCTCACCTCCCTCCTCGGGGGCGGCTTTTAGTAAATTTATTAAGCTGTCCTGTGAGAATACTAATCGGAAGATAGCTGAATTTGGAATTAATGACGCCCATTTCCTCCTCCCAACTCCCAAATCCAAAACAACAAGGCGACACTGCGGATCTCGACACAGTATTCTAGAGCTCTGCTCTCCCCATCTTCTCCGTTTGTCGCTAGCTATCTTGCTTGAAGAGATTGACATGAGCAACATAACGGCGCCAGCGACCCATGAGTCTTCCTTCTCCAGACGCCACTTTAACTGGATCATCTCCAGAGTTGAAGACCTCGCCGGGGGCCGCAGGAACGCCGAAGACGAGGAAATCCTCGCCCCGGCTAACTGCTCTTCAGACTCAGAGGCCGAGCCATGTCGCCCTCCTCGCGGACCCCTGTCCCGCATCCGGTCCGCCCTCAGGGCAGCCATATCGGGCCGCGCCGCCAGACCGACCGGCCTCGGCTCGCGGGTCATCGGCACCATCTTCGGCCCGCGGCGTGGCCACGTCCGCTTCGCCATCCAAGGGGACCCACGCGCGAGACCCGCGCTCCTCGTCGAACTTGACATGCCCACCGCCTCCCTCATCAAGGAGATGGCTTCCGGTCTCGTCCGCGTCGCGCTCGAGTGCGAGCGAAAGAGCTCCGACGCCGTGGGCTGCGGGAAGGTGGCAAGGTTGGTCGAGGAACGCGTTTGGCGGGCGTACTGCAACGGGAGGAAGTGCGGGTATGCTTTAAAGAGGGACTGCGGCGCAGGGGACACCCGCGTGCTGCGTGCCGTGGAGCCGGTGTCGATGGGTGCAGGCGTTCTTCCGCCGGAGGAGACGGAGGAAGGCCGCCCACGGGGTGAGGGGGAGATGATGTACATGAGGGCGAGGTTCGAGCGGGTGGTGGGTTCAAAGGACTCGGAAGCGTTGTACATGATGAACCCCGACGGCAAAGGCGGCGGGCCGGAGCTGAGCATCTATTTGCTTAGAGCCTGACGATTAAGTCGTCGGAGGATGAAGAGTTATAGCTGAGTTATTAAAGTGGGTACTATGGTGGTTAGCAGCAATAAGTTTGATCTATTTTCCAACTTGTGTTAGGCAGACGATACAAAAATGGATGCCTGTGTGTTGTGATTTTGCATAAACTTTGTAATGACTTACCTCTTATTTGGAATGTGTTTCTTTTTATATTTTTTGTTTCCATTTTTTAAAATTCAAAATATTAAATTTTAACAACTGATATTTATCAAAATTTTATTTTTATTCATATAATATATATTTTTAAAAATCTCCTTTTAAAATTTTATTTTCAAACCTTTTTTTAAAAATAAACATTTCAATAATTTTTTTTAATTTATTAAAAGGTTATGTTACTTAGACAAGCATCTTATTGATGTCTACTAGACTATATAGGGTTGAATAAGATTATTTTGAGATATTAGATATATCTTTTTATAGGGAGTGTTGTTCTTGTTAAGAAAATCTATGATTGATAAAATATCTTTCTACAAATAGAGAATGATAAATGTTAAATGTTAAAATATGAAATCTATCTTAGAGCAATTGTGACAAAATCTTAATGTTTGGTCTTTATTGCTAAAACTCTATGGTGGGTGATGAAATGAGTCCCGTGTAATTGAATGATGTGTTCAAGATAGTTGATTGAATGGAGTTATGAAAATTTGTAAAAATATATTGTAATTAAATTAAGAGATAAAATTAGGAGTTCATCACATGCAAAATTTTTATTCGTAACTTAGTATTGTGGCCACAATAATATCAAAAAGAAACTTTAAACATATTTAAAAATTATTATGCTAACTATTAGTAATAGAACTTGTTGATGAGTACCAAATATAACAATATGCTCATTTAAGATGTAGGTGAATCAAGTCAAACCAATCAACCATTTCAACGAATTTGGTACCACTAATAATTGATTGGCCAGTTAGCATTAGATACGGTGCCATGTCGAGATTACAAGATAAAAATTGTTATCTTACATAAATCTTCTATTTTTCTAAGAATGTCTTCTTTGTGTGTCTTGAAAATTATATCTATTATAATTATTGTGGTCCTTTTTATATAGAAGAGTTGATTAATACATTTTGAACAATTTAATATCTATTTGGTAAACACAAAGGAGATCTTCACGATAAGAAGCAAAAGGTAAACATGTTTTGACGCACCCTAAACATTAAAACATGGTGATAAAAATGAAGAATTGTTAACCTTTTGTAGCCATTATATCAAACCCAATAAGAGCATTAATATTTGTAAATGAGTAGAGACAAATTAATAGATATAAAAAGAGACATTTTCAACAAAAAATGAAACAATATCAAGAACTAGAAAAAGAAGAATTAATAATTATAATACCAATGACTAGAGAGAATACATTAATGGTGAAGGATAGAATAACAAGAAAGATGAACAATCTAATATACCTTGATGAAGAAAAAATAATTAGACATGATAATTTCAAAAAAATATATTAAAGAACATAACTTGTGATCTTATATGTCTCATCAATAGGTGTTCTTAATAATCAATTCATGATTAAGATGAACATGTTTTTCTTTTGAATTGTTGACAAAAAATACCAAATTGTTTGTTGTATTTCCCCTTCAAAGATTAATCATAATTGTTAAAATATGTACTCATTAGCACTTTCTTATGGTATTACAATAAATTTAAACAAACAGTTGGATTCACACTTGGCTTTCTAAAGGTCAAACCACGTTAGATGCAAAGCATTGCTTCTTCCACCTACAACATTATAAATTAATGGAGAAATTATTATTGGGCACAGTAACACGCTTCGGTAATATTAAAATAAAATAAAATTAAATTAAAAACTAAAATATATAGGGAAGACCATAGGTAGAGCAGCGTAGAACAAACAGGCCTAACTGTAGCAAGAAAGGTATGATTTAATGCAGCAGATGGTGCAGTTAATGAGTTGATTGAAACTTTCCAAAAAAAAAAAAAAAAAAAAAAAAAAAGGTTTTGATGAAGGATTTATTTGTCTTTACAAAACCGACGGTCAAAAATTAAAAAAAAAAAAAAAGATAAATAAAATTTAAAATAAATGTTCACTTTAGTAGAAGTAATAGAAAGAATCATTTCATCTTATAGAAATGATGTGTTATTTTAAGTGGTCATAATATGTACATAATCATCATATTGTCTATAATGTTCAAAAAAGAGAGAAATGAGAATGATTGATAGGTGGTGTTCACAAATAGATGAATCAATGGATAATGAATGGCTTATAGTATGATTCTAAATGAGAAATTATTTTTAAAAAAACTTATATATAAAGAGATTACATTAAGATAATGATGCATATTTTTAGAATAAAATTTATTTTTATGTAATAATATCTCTACATATCTTGATATAATAAAATTATATCATAATATTATGGTATTAGATTATCATATTTAAAAATATGATATGATTCAATAATGAATCAAGTGAAAGTGATTATTAGGTGATGTGTCATGAGAGAAATTATCAAAAAAAAAAAAAGAATCATCATATAATAAGCTATTTTTAGAAGATTTATATGTAAAGAAGGAAAGGAATGGTGTTAAGATATCAATACATATTTTGAGAATAAAATTTATTTTAATATAATACTATCTCAATATAGCAAGATTGAATGGTAACAATATTTACCATCATTAATCAATTATTGTTAACAGAATGTCATTTGCCAGCCACTCCACACCATCAACAATGGCCAACAAACAAATTAGAGGCCTATGAGAGGGGAGTGACAATCAACAACTCGATGACGATTGTTGTCTAAATAAAATGACTTTTGGGATTTCAATTAGAGTTTTATTGTTTTTCACAATATCAAAAGCAACCTAGTATGAGAGAGTCTTGGGGGCAAAAAATTGTTACATATAGAGTATGGTTATAAAATTTTTTTTATTGTTTTGCTATTTTTGACTTGGGAAAAATTTTCAACTAATTATGTCATAGGTTTTTAAATCATAGTCAAGTCATTTTTTATGGGCAAACAAGAGAGCGAAATGTAGCCAATAAATCTTTTCTATGTCTCACATTGAGCAAGTTTCGCGAGAACCCCTATGAGGTCATGAAGACAATGTACTAATTTCACCCAAACATAATTAATTGGTCAAGTATAATGACCCTCATTATATTAGCCTTACAAATAGCTCCTACAAAGAATAACATGGCTCACTATTCTTCCATATTAGCAAATTTTTGAGTATTTTCAAAATATCAAGATAGCATCATTTCAAAATATATTTTTTTATGAATTACTTTGTTTCTAATATAGGATATACTTTTTTTCTTAATTTTTTTATTCTACATTCTTTTTAAGCTTTCCTTTTATACATTATTTTTTCAAATCATTTTTTCATTAAAATATATTTTAAAATATAATTAAGAATGTGTCTAATCACACTAAAAATATTTTTTATTAAAAATTAATAAAAAAATATATATAAACACATATTTCATCTAGTGAAAATTCTATAATTAAACATATTTGATTAACAATAATATTAGGATTGATGATCAAAAGAAAAAAATTCTTTAAAACAAATTTTTTTGAAGAATAAGACCCATATGATGAAGACAATTTTTTTTTTAAAAATGTTAAGATATTACCACAAGCCCATGTTTAAACAAGGGAATGCCTTTTAGGTGCATTAATTAAAAAAACTAATGCAATTGTAAATAAAGTTTTTAACATTTCTCTTGTCTTGCATAAATAAAAAAAACTCTCATTACTAAAAGCATTTGTATCGAACTATGTTATTTTAAAGTGGTTAACAAAATCTACATGCTTTTTACATGACTCATTTGAGCACCCAATTAATAACCTGGGCCATCCTATGATCGATAGCCTGGAAGTTTCATAAAACTGCTAAAATTAGTGCTAGATTCTACTGAGGCTTTTGGTTTATCACTTTTTCTTTAAAGATATGATGGTATTAACTTAGTCATCCATTTGTTATTATACTAAAAAATAAGTATTATTAAAATCAGCATGATAGTCAAATTTTGATTGAGATTAATGATTTATAGTCTATGATTCTTGTGGTCTTTAGCAGATTTTTACTATGTTTAAGCAAAGTATCGATGATCTTACACATATCACCATGTGGTGGAGTAGCTATATGTAGCATGAAAACTTGATAAATTACATCCTTGATGTTTTGTATAAAACTCAGCTATGTTAGCCAAAAGATCACAATTAAAGAAGAGAATGATAGATAATATAGATAAGATTCTTCCTCAAAAAGATAATGTTAGGTATAAGTAAGATTCTTCCTCAAAAGGATAATGTTACGTAAAAGTAAGCTATCTTCATTATAAATTAATCATAATGTTAATATTTTAATTTATAATTATTGTGAGTTCTATTCATATACTTAAGTATTTTTGTTACTAAATGTCTACTTAATTGTATAATTTGGATAGTTCTTTTAATCTTATTTAAATTTTCATTTAGTACAAATTATCAGTTCTATTACTCATGATCGCCATCCTACTGGCCTTACTATGCTACATTGGCTTCCTCATTCTTATCAACCTTGCCTCACGAAGCCAACTCAACCTCTTTTATTGGCCTATTTGTGTCAAATTTAGTTCCCCTATCTTATTAGCCCTATAATATCAAATCTATTCCATAAACATACTAGAGTTGGTTAAATAAAATATTAAAATCTTAATTAATAATTAGTGTTAATTAATTATAATATCAGGCTTTTGAGCTATCAAACATTCAGAGTATATTAGTGTTAACATGGGCATCCATTTCTTGATAATCCCAAAATAAGAATAATTATTTCAAAGCCCAATTTTGCTATATAATTCATAAACTAATATAGATATTTAATCAATTTCTACTAATGTTAATCAATGCATTAGTGATCTCACACGTCTATTTTTGTTGGAGTAGCTACACACAAAAAGAAAGGCATGTAGTAATGCATTGCTTTTTTGATGTTTGATAACTGCTCAAGTAGGTTAGTCAAATATTTCAATTAAAAGAAAGGAAATGATATGTAACATTGGTGAGATTTTCACTTGAAAAGAGATTGCTAAATATAATTTAGAATAAGTTTAGCCCCATTTTATAAATTAATTATACTATTAAAATTTTAAATAATAATTAAAATAAACTCTATTGATAAGCTTAAGCATTTACATTATTGGATGTCTCTAATTTTTTTACCCACATTCAATTTCACATATAATATAAATCATTGGTTTTGCCACCTTTATCTAGTTAGCAAATATCTTATCAGCTCTCTCAAACCATCATTTTTGAACTTGTTGTGCATTTTAGTCATCAACTTTCTCATCCCATCAATCTTGTTATGCTATGTTAACTTCGTTTGCGACACAATTCATTATTGTACTTATTATTCTAGAAGCATGTCATGAGTTACACGTTGTTCAGTGATTCTCCTCGCGTGCTATCATCTAATATTCACTCTCTATCCTCTTCAATCGTCAATGTCATGACCTTACTTTAACAAACTCACTTTACTACCTTATCACCTTACTGCATCATATGATCATAAATGAATAATACATTGATTTTGACATGACTTATTCAGAAGAGATGCTTTATATGATGGTTCAAGATATGCCGAATATACACTTATATACACATTAAATAATTCAAAACTTTGGCTTAATAGCAAGAGTCATATTATTAATACATTGAGATTTAAATATTATTTTTAACTAATGATATATAGCTAAAGGTGATTTCATTTTTACTTCAACAAAAAAACATGAAATCAAGAGGTTTAAAACAAATGGGTTAGAGTACGAGCAGATCGCATTGACAATGCAAGTATTGGCAAGGAGGCCATCTTCCTCCTGCACAGCACCCTTGAAGAACCAGGAATTCTTGCATGAACAATAGATCAAAACTGTCACAGCCAAGTTGTACAAAAGAGTAGCGGCCTGGTCTCTTGTATCGATTGTGTCGCTTAAGTGAATTGAGGCTCTCTAATGGGAGATAAGGCATTTGGCAAAAGATTGAAGAAGACTCGTTTCAGAATAAACATACAAAATAGATGTCGAGGTCCCCTCTAAAAGATAACTTACTGTGCAAGTGGACGAGCTCAACGAGTTTTTTATTACAAAGCCGACTGGGAAAAGCTGTCTTTTTTCGATTTCTAAAGTATTTTGATGTTAAATACACGAAAATCAAAAGCTGAACTATCAAAATCTAGTAGTAAATTTCTGTAAGCCTGTCACCAATCTGAAGGAGTAGACTTTCTTTACATGTTAGAGAAAATTTGTATATAGAATGACAAACTTTAAGACCCAAACGCATGAAGGACGTAGAAAACTAGAAAAGAGGATTCCTTGGCATGTTTCCTCCATCTTCATTCATCGTCTTGAAGCAGCTTCCTGATTTGTCCACGCAAACCCTGGCTGAAGAAGTAATCAAGTAACCAAAAGAGACAAACTTTGTACTTTTTATTCAAAATATTATTTAATTGATACTTGGAGTCAGATATGTACCGGAAGAAGCATCGAAGGAGCTGGAGGAGACCGAGGAGCGACATGGCTTCTCGTCTTCCTTCGGTTGGCCACAGTGACCGATGGACTGTTCGCAGCAGTGATATCCCAAAAGCTCCGTTTCTTTGCAGTTAGTTGCGGGGAAGTAAAACGATGGCTTGGGCTCCTCAAGTCTTCCGGCCGACTTTTGTCCTCTCCTTCACAACGTTTCACGCTTTTCTTTGCAATCAATTCACGAATAAAATCATCCTTCTGCTTGAGCTGAGCAATGTGCTCCTTTTTAAGCTTCTCGATCTCCGCTTCCAATGTCTCCACCTTCTTCTGTAGTTCCCGTGTTGCTTTCTCATTGGCCGCTCCCCTTTTGTTAGATCCGGGAGAGTTGAAGCAGTTGCCTCCTAGAATGGAAATCTTCGACTTGCGATTCGTCGAGCACGGAGTGGAGGGAACAGGGGAGGAGGCCGACGCAAGTGCTTGAGCCTGGACGCTAAAGAGCTTCTGCTGCAGGCGTGCTGTTTGTTGTCTTAGTTCACTGTTCTCCATTTGGAGTTCCAACAGCAGTTTGGTTTGGTCGGTTTCAGACTCTGGCGCATGCGATGCTTCTTCGTTTGCGTCGCTTGCCTAAGATGATGAAGAAGAAGAGGCAAAACGGTATTGTGGAACTTCTTTGCAAATTAAGACTTATGAAAGGAAAAAGAGCAAACCTTGTTCCTCATCTCCTTTGCACGATCAGCCCAATGAAGGGTGTTCTGAGTCTCGTTGAAAGAGAGGCTGCTGGGACTGATATTGGCCACCATGACGGTATTGCAAGCTCCACCTAAGGAGTCTTTGAGAAGCTGTGTGAGCTTTGAATTGCGGTAAGGGATGTGCCTCTTCCCCTCCACAAGGGCGTTGATGCAACTGCTCAAAGCAAGGAGGGATCGGTTGATGTTGGCGCCCTCAATTGATCTCTGTGTTCTTTGTTCAGTTGCAAGAGCCCTCTCTGAACCTGCTAAATCTATAAGAGATAGTTTGCCAACTCTTGTCACCACACTATCCAAGTCTCTTGCTTGATATTGGGCAACAACCTGTGAACGATTTCATAAGTTAGTCGTTTGCAAAATTGAACTGGTTAGGATAGAAATACAAGCAAGTTGGCATGCTCCATGAAGCCAAATACACGTCTTCTTGAAGAGGTCAATTCATCCTCTGAACAAGGGATGGAATAAATTACTTGAAGTATGGCATGTGATCTCGAGGACGTCTCGTTCATTCGTGTGGGTTCGGTGGTCCGGTTTCGATTTCCTTGTTGAAGCAATTGCATCACCTAACAGAAACATGAACAACAAGCAATGATATATTTTACAAAAATATTGTAAAACAGATTAATAGTAAGTAGGGTTGATATACTTCATCTGTTGAGTAAGCCCTGTATTGAGTGAGCCCAGCTGCAACTATTCCCTGAGAAATTGCAGATAATTTTATTGTATAAGCATCATAACATATGTTTCAAGCATGCTTTTATTTTTTTTGTGTATTGACCGAGAATATGATCCAAACACTCCACCTCTTATGCAACTTTCACCCAATTCCAATTTAATCAATAAAACAATCTTCTTCCTGAAAATTCGAACTTTTTTTGCATTGCTTCTATGAACATTATTGTTCTTCTTTCTAACTACAAATTAATAATATGATTGGTCTCATACTAAAAGAATGGATATATTGTTAGACCTTTAATACACAATTGATGCTCATTACTTTTAAAACTGAGCAGTGTCTTTATATTCCAATTTTATATTGGGCACAACATGAGGATTGTAGTCAAGTTCTTGGCTAGGAACAAGCATAAATGTTGTTTGTGTGGGTCCATAGCATGCTCTACTATGGTGGAAACGATGAAGTCATTCTAGGCATTGTGCTTAAATGTGTTTGATTATGTTCTTGGTGTACATAACTACTTGGTGGTGTTAAAAGGCTACAATTACTATGAAGGAGAAGTTAAAGTTATTTTAGGCATTGTGCTTATATGTGTTTGATTATTTTCTTAGTATGCATTATTACTTGGTGGTGTTAAGAAGCTACAATTGAGCATATTAGGCTTGGAATATGAAACTAATACATGACTCCTATGGTTTGCCCAATTATGCCTAATTTATTAAGTTCTTTGACATGCATGAGATGAAAAACATTGTTTAGTCATGAGCTTTTGAAATTAAGAGAGAACGTAGATATGAGGAAGAGATGATTGAGTTCAAAGCAAAGGTGAAATTAGTCTCATAATGAAAGTTAAGCATAATTTCAAACCAATGGCGCACAATGAAGTGACCTTTATTGATAAGCTTAATATTTTGGGTCAATGGATTTCATTCTAATCGTATATTAGGCTAGGCTTTGCTTTTCAACAGATCTGATATTATACACAATGATAAATATTAACTAAGACAATGAATTTATTGATTTCTTTAAATTTACATAGTCCTTTCTTTTAACAAAATAAATGGATTTTAATAATGGATAGGGCCAATGATTTAAAAAGCCTTAGAATTCACTATATAAGACAAATCTATTAACAGATACTAATCTTTTGTTGAAGTGCATATATATAAGTACGTTTGTCAAAAAATTAAATAAATAAATGAAAAATTAAAAATAAAATAATTATCACATAACTCTTATATTTTGAATCATTTAGTAATTTCATCCACTCTTATCTATTCATCTACTTTGTTTTTTTATTTCTCAAAAAACTTGAAGATCAATGATAAGTAATAATAAAATTTATTAAGATTTTTTGCCAATCACTTAAGACTTATATATCAAGGATCTTGTCTATTAATAAAAATAGGTTCAAGAATTCAAATATTTTGATAGTAAATTTTAAAAATAAAAAGACATGACAGATATCTAATGTTGAAAATGATCCCAATTAATCTTGAATTATGCTTTAATACTTTAAATAGAGACTATTTTTATGTGGCCATGAAAAAATCTTCAAATTCAGTTGAGGATATTGTAATATAATCATAAGATGAACTTTTGTACTCACATTCTTTTATCATATTTAATAAAAAAAACAATAACTTTAATAGTGATAAAAGAACTAAATGTGTAAATTAACATACTATATAATGTAAGTTAGAAGGACTAAGATGTTTTCTATTCTTGGTTATATTTTTAATGCTACAGATTTTTCTCAATATTGACTCAAAAATCATAGCTATTTTGGTTTGTCCTAGTGATAAAAAATACTTAAATCTTCAATAATCCTTTCTGAATTTTTTACAACATACTTGAAATGATTAGATATATTTTTAACAACTATAATTGACATGGGAGATTTACTAGAAGAGAACTTTGGTTTGTTTAAAACAAGGATAAAAAGAGAGCATGATGTATCATGGAGCCTTCAATTGCACTTAAATATTTTTACAAATGATATGGATTAACAACTTATTAATTCCATTGTCATGTTTATTAAAGCATGTTTGTTGTCGTTTTAGTTGGTTTAGAAATCAAGATCTTTAATCAAAAAGCAAATATAGATATGTTGCCTAATGTATATATGCTCTCACCATGGACACAGTGTAGACCAAACCATTCAAGTTTTCAAGTGTTTCTATTGCATTTTATCTATGGAATTACTTACTTTGCTTATTCATTAACATATGATGTTAATTGCTTCCTTCAAATAAATTCTTGTGGCTCTAATACTTAAAAATAAATCACGCATTTTCACTATTAAGCTTGGAAGACAACTCATCTCATAAATTTTGTTTGTTTGTGAGCGTTCTAATAAGATAAATCATTTATCCTACAGTTCAAAATACAGGTAATTGATCTTTTATTCACCAAACTGCAGGTATGGCTTGTTTTTATCATCAATGAGAAATGATTATAATGGGTATAAGTTGGAAAATCAATGATCGAACGCATTTTTTTTTTTCCAAGGAACACATCACACTTGGTGATCTACTGAGAAGCACATAGAAGAAAATGAATCCAAAGTAGTACCAAAGTGTACAATTTACCCGCACATATAAGAAGCAGTAATTCTATCAAATGAGTTTGTTGTTGTTTGCTTACCTGTTTGTCTTCTCTTAGGACCAGGGGTCGCCCAGGGGAGAGAAGATCCCTAACAGTCTCGTTGTAAACCTCAAGGTAGGAGAGGAGCACCGAGTGATTTCCATCATAGCTCCTCTGCCTAATTTTCGAGAAAAGGTCCTTTATAGCCAGCACCATAACGCCGGGGTTATCCAGTGTTCCAAGCATTGTGTAGGTCTTTCCCGCACCTGTGGCACCATAGCAGAACACAGTTCCATTCCTCCCTTGAAGAACACCTTCCACGAGCTCTGCCGTTCTGCATAAGCATACATGAACACCAGAGTAGAAGAAAATGGTCTCTTAGGTCTTCTATATGCAAGAATCAATAGAAACAAGTGATCTTTGTAGCCAGGATTAGTTGGTGACACTAACTTAAGAAGTTGAATATGCAAAACAAACAAGGGCTGCTTACGTGGTTGAATAGACTTCTTGTTGCGAAGTGGACTCGGGAAATGATGCATCGAAGCAGAAATGACGTCCGCGGACTCTTTTGAGCCGGAGGTAGTCCTTCTCCAAAGCATACTCAGTCAGGTAAACGTCCTTTTTGTTATCAATCCTAACACAGCTCCTCGCCCCGCTCTCCTCTTCCTTCTTGCCCAACGGCCTTAGCCGCACAAACACCATTATACGGCTACCCATATCTTCGGCAAGCACTGACTCCTCGCTTATCTTCTTGATCCCAATCAAACTTCGCCTCTCCGACGCTACACCACTTGACTTCCTCCTCGTTAGAGCTGCAGGCACGGCTGCTGCCTTCTTGGGCACGGAATACACTACAACCCGGTCGCAGATGTTCGTCTCTTGGTTCTCCTTTTCTTTGGAGAAAACGATTGTGTTCTTCTTAGGAAAGACAACGTTTTCCACCGTCGCCGTAGCTTTATTTTCTTTCGCCACCTCCTCCTCCTCCTCTTCTTCTTCTTGCAAGTGATCATGTCTGGACTTCTTGCGATTGGAGTCCAGTAGATCGATACTTGGGTGATGGCTTGGAGCTAACGGCTTCCTCTGCTGCTCGTACAAAAGCGTAAGAGCCTTCAGTTTCTCCTTAAGGCCATGGTGGGGATTTCTGAGCATAGATTGGTGCCGAGATGGAGAACGACAAGGTTTGCCGGAGTTTCCACCAGAGATTTGTGCTCGAGTGCTGACCGGCATCTTATACAAAACCCGCTGACGAAAATTTCAAAAGACTTATCGATAAAGGACCTAATCCGGCATGAATTTAGCAAGAAGTTAGATTCAACAAAAATTGGTCTTCTTTGGGAACAATAACAGGGAAAAGAGACGATCAAACCATCTGAAGTCGAGTCTTGAGAACTTGGATTTTTTCGAAAGGTGTTCGTTTCTTTTGAAACGAGTATCTTGAGAGCTAGAAGCTGAATGGGATTCTTTGAGAGAAGAAACAGGGAAATGAAAATCCTGATAAGGGATCTCAGTCGTTGGTATGTTTCTATCGGTGGCTCCGAAGACCTTGCCTGTGGAATTTTGAAATCTTGTTGAGGTAACGGTCGAAAAGAGATTACCCCCAAAACGGCTATGTTTTTAAGCAGTAAAGCCCTTTTCATGAAGAAAAATATCGCGCAATCTTTACTAATAAAGCGTAGAAGATGTCGATCTTTTCATGAGTATTTTCTTTTGAATATTTGGCTTAACTGATTGTTCAAACGTATTGCAAGTTGTGTTATTATGGCAAATACTGGATAGCTACGTTATTTGTGATTCCTTCCCAACTCAAACTGTTCTTGGCAAAAGATTGAACGGGGGAGATTGAATCAAATTTTTTCTCAATTTTAGTTCAATCATAACATTTCACTTCAATTCAAACCCAACTAACAATCAACTCTCTTTGCCCTTCAATTCAAACCCATTTCATACCAAAATCAAATCAACTTTCAACAATATTTGAGCTACCTTTCACATTCTTAGTCGTTTACTTGTATAGTCATTAGTGAGATATTAGATTGTAGAAATTGGCAGAAATCCTTACTGGTAATTCTCGTTTACTCAACAGATGCGTTCTCCAAAAAGAAAACGCAAGGAAGAATCATGCAGAGAGCAATATCAATTAAACAGTAATGCATAAATGCTCAGCTCTGCTCAAACTTGGTTAAATTTTTTCAAGCCCAGAACTTTTTATTATAATTTGATAGCAACAACATCCTTTGTGAAGTCAAGTAAAAAAGCAGCATTTAGCATCCAGATTATTCAATGCTGATTAAGCTGATAAGATAAGTTCATTAGGTACGGCTAGGAAGAACTCCAGCCTCGGTCAGCAAGGGCAAAAGCTCCCCGGCATTGTGCTTTTCCATGACATCTGCAGTAAAAAATATGGAGAATTCATACTTAATAGAAGCTGCCCTACAAAAAATAGTTATTAATGATGGGTGGGTTTGGGATCATACTATCGCAGCCACCGATGTGCTTGCCGGAGATGAATACATTTGGAACTGTCCTTTGCCCGGTCCACTCGGCAAGTGCAGCTTGAATCTCTGCTCCATCACCTTCAATGGAAAACATCACCGACCGGGTTAGCTAATAGGTCACGAAATGCAATGCAGAAGTTTTTGAACAGGAATAATGGCAGATCAGCTTAAGAAAAAATTATTAAACTGCTCCACCCATAACACTGATGAAGAGTTTTTTAAGATACAAATCTCCAATATTCGCAATATGTAACCAATAACATCTACCCACTTTCCACATTTAGCTCGATCACTTTATGTTTAGCCCCCAGTTTTGATAACAAATCCTTCACCGTTGTGCAGAATGAACAATAAGTTTTGCTGCACAAACAAGAAAACTTTAGTCAAGGACAAGATGATAGCAAACAAAATAGATAATAAGAATCAACTAGTAAAGCAATGAAACTATGGTAGAAGCTCATTAGTAGTTAGATTCAAAGATAATCATTTCTCGTCAAACTATGATTGGTCTTAGGAATATGATCCATAAACTCAGTAAATAAATTCCAGTTTCAATTGAATAATAGAAGTGCAGTGACAGCAAATTGAAGGAAAATTCACTTTGGCATGACTTTGTAATCTCAACAAAAGAAATCATCAAGACTAACCAAAAATCAAGAATAATTTTAGACCTTGAAATGCCTAAGGCAAGACATTCAAGTTATCAAGCCAATTGAATTGTTCTACTAATATAGTAAGACATTAAATTGAACCTTCATAAGTTTCTTCCTACAGAATGAATGTTTCTGATTTTCAATAGTGCAAGAAGATGATGTACCATATCAAGGATGCCAAGATAGCTTTGAAAAAGCGTTCACAAAATAAGAAAAATCAATAAACACACAATGATAATTAAAAACCAAAAGATTGAATAAGGTGTGTATAACAAAACACAAAAAAACACAAATTGTCAGATTAAAATTGAAATGTTTAAATAGAATGAACTATGCAAAACACTTATGAACAAAACTTTCAAGTCCAGACCAATAATTATTGGAGATTTACTTAAGGTGCTCTTTTTTGTCAAGGCAATAACAGAAAGAAATTGAGCTGAACATTGTTCGTCAACTAGCCAACGTAGCTGATAAAAATAACAATGTCGGCATGATTCAGAAAAATGGCGTGTGTTAATGGTATGATGAATTCAAGACATACAAGGAAAGACCTGCTTTTAACTCATAATTTTCAGAAAATATTATATGGTTCTCATGGAAAGAAGGTAGCAAATGAAATGGATAATATAACAATTACATGGAAAGCATTATAAAAATAAAACAGAACGTCTTTTGAATTAGACTTCATAAGGTTACCAGCCAATGACTTTGAAATTTGGACCAATAGTTACTTGAGAATTATTTGACAGAAAAAAAAGTATGCTGTATGGTTTTCATTACCTTCAGAACTTGTAATTTTGGCATCACCAAGGTAAAAGGTGCATATTAATGGTACAATGAAGTAAATTATATACAAGGAGTGATTTGCTTTTAAAGCATGATTCAAAGAAGATTACGTAAATTCTGTTAGCAAGAAGGTAGAGAATCTCTAACTTAATATACACACATTACTCTGAGGTACTACTCACATTGAGGCCTTCACCAAGCATTTCAGAACCCAAATCAATACGAATTGCTCTAGGAAAAGACAGAACAATTAGACTCTGAATGTTCCAGTGTATGTCATCATCTCACCACCTACCTCCCCGTAAATCATAAATATGTGCTTTTATCTTTGTTAGTGCTATTCATGTCAAGTTCTATACAAAGGAGCACTGTTTTTCTTTTATATGACTTCCACTGTTACAAGAACTGTGTGCTAATATTCAAAAAAATACCCAATAGAATACTTTCTGCAAGCATTATTAGCTGGAACATGGGTATTTTATCAAAACATATATCAAAAAGGAGGCCAAAAAGTGGAAAATCCAACTTCATTAATAAAATCCAAGCTTGCCATAAAACTGGTCTACTACACGAAAGATTAATATATACAAGGTGCCCTAAACACCAAGAAACTATTCAATACTCCTTGCCCATTGAACCAGCTCTGATTAATGCTGATTTTCAAGATTATTACCATTGTGATCATAAAATATTGATTTTTTTCTTTTTTTTGGAAATTTCAGAGAAAGATTCTCATAAGATTAGATCTTTGCCTAGTCCAGCTCCACTACCTGATATATTTCCTATTGGAATGACCCCTGATCCCACCAATAATGTGTAACCCAATAATTTGATTCGTAAGCTACTAAAACATACCACAAGGTTCCAGTACCAACCAAAACTGCCTAAACAAAAGCAAAAATGCTACTCAAAAATTCAATTTTTAAAGTTACCTATACGAATATGAGGTTCATCTCCAGGCTTTTGTAAGACTTCTCTTTCTATCTAGGTAATGCTGCCAAATTTTTACCTAAACTTTGCCTTAAAGTACTAATTGCCTATTTTAAGAATTATTTCTGAAAAAAATAAGACTTCTAGAAAGATAATTTTCTTCTTCATCCCGTCAATAAAAAAATCCCAAGCTAATGAGCACTTGAAATATTTCTTTGTTAAGATGTAAAATCACAATTCAAAGATCATTGAACTCAAATACTATGCTTCAATGTCAAATATATGCATACTATCATCAAAATCAATATACAAAGCCAAAAATATTTCTAGGGACAAATCCGACAATAGCCAATGAATATTTCTCAATTATGTTTTTCTAATCACCAAACCATATCTAGTCACAAATCTGTGATAACAATTCATTAAAATAATAAGTTATAATCCCATATAGTAGGGAAAAGTAGATTTAATCTTCTAAAACTAACGTATTCTATTTGCAAGAAACTCCTTATTAAGATTCACAATAATCTCTTTCTACCTTCTTGGCATTATTATTCCCTTATTCACAAGGAGAGCTACGGTGAACCATCTCTCCTCACTACATTTTTAAATGGCCTACATTTAATATGCATAAACGATTTAAGCAAACTCGCTTTAACGTTTTTCTCAATTCACGCAACACTGTCCTTCTCTAAAAAATTCTCATTTGTATCATGTCTTTAAATAATTATTTGTATATCTTAGAATGTTTACATCTGCAATATTTATTCTATTTGTATGATTGTACTTTATATACCAACCCAATATTTTTCTTAGTAAAACTCAATGCAGCATCGTGAAGCTTACCATTAATCAAAACAGAGATATTTTGATCATGCGACTCATCAAAATACCTCCTTATTTCATCAAATTATATTGAATCTTATTAATGACATCCATATTAAAAGGAAAATGAGCTATAAAATTAGCTATTTTATTTATCACAAAAAAGAAAAAGAGAAAACAATAAGATTCAAGCCAAACGAGTTTATGGAAAAAAATAATTACCATCTACATTACTATCCATAATCTATTAAAAAGCATCACTTAGTTTGTAAGAAGTTAATAAAGGTTATATAATGAGATCACATTTATCTAAACGAATATATTCTTCTAAACATGTTTTTTATCAAAAAAAAAAATTCCTCACTTATAATCAACTTAGACAAAGAAATATTTCATTATTTCGTTCACCCTCACACATTTCATAATCATATATTAGTTATTGTCTTATTTAAACTCATTTTTGAAAATTGAGCTTTTTTCTAACCAAATTTATCAAATGTTTTTAAGAAATAATTTTAAAAAATTTGAAATAGATCCTTCAAATATTACACTTTTTGAGAGGCAAGCCTCTAGACAAAGCAAATACGAAGTCCCTCTTTAGATTCATGAACACATTAACCCACTGACACTAAATAAGAGACATAAGGTTGATGTAATTACCTTAAATTAGCCTCCACCTTAACTCCCTAAGGGAATTTAACCAAAGCCTCACTTGGCCAATGTACATATCTCGGAGGACTCGACATGCATACATTTCAACAAATTTGCTCACCCAAGTCGATGGTAGCAGTTTTGGAAACTTTAGACCATTATTCTATATTTTCTTTGTGTAGGCCTTTAATTTTTCATTTGGACTACTATTTTTTCATCTGGACCATAGTTGTGTTTTTAGTTTTTTGTTTAAGATTTTGTTCTTCAAGTTCCATGTGCCTTGGAGTACCCAACTTGTTGGTGAACTCCATAAAAGGACTTATTTTATCATCTTGAGTCATGGTTATCTATGTTTTAATCATACATCTTGTAGTGGCCGTTCCTAAGTTTTATGAGGTCCTACAAATGTAGCTACTTTTGGATTTATTGATGATACCTTGATATGATTTGATTTGAATTCAGCTTGATTCACATTGAGAAAACCGATTTAGTTGAGTCAAATTCATTTGTTGATCAACTCCGATAATGCCTAAAAGGATAGACAAGATGCCCATATAAGAAGCTCCTACCATTATCAAAATTTTCATTATTTTTCATAACTCTTCCTTTTTATAATTTCATATTTCCTATTTTCCTCTTAAATTCTATAAATACCAAAACCTTAGCACAAAAAAACCTAATCCTATTCTAAATTTATAAAACCTAAAACTAACAGTACAATCAATTCGGCCCCTACCCCATCCATCGCCTCCCAAGTTGTGCCTATACCCTAACTCCCATTCCCCTTCTTCTCCCGCTACCAGTCATTGCCCAAACCTTGCACACACTGCCCATTTACTTAATCAAACTAGCTGACACCCCTTTTCTCCAAGATCTAAATTAAGCTCATCTCCCATTGCTCTATTCATGAACTCTTCCCCCATCTGTCACTCTTACTCCCAACAACATCCAACTTCCTCAACCTTCTTTGACCCATAGTCAAATACCTATCTCAACACAACCCTAAACAATGACAACCTCATGATCCACATCATGCCAGCTTGTTCACTTAGCTCAAATTTCTCATTATTACCTCTTATATTGAAACCTCCAAGCATCGCCAACTCCCAACATGCCTTATCTTCACCAAGCTCCCTCCTCATTTCTGTTCAAAAGCTTTGCCCCTCACCCCCACAATCAACCATTAATGATCATCCATAAATACCGTCACCAACGACCCCTTTGCAGTCTTTGGCCTCTTCTTTTCATACCCAATTTCTTAGTGTCATCCTCATCAATTCTCACTAGCTCATTACCACACCAATACCATCATGCCTTCGCCAAAACACCTCCCTTTCTCCACTCGATTGCCTCTATTCAACCACCTTACACTAGTAGTCAATGTCCCTATCCAACCATTGCAACCACCCGACTCTAACTTCGTGCATCCTTCTCACTACAGCATTGGTAATACTCAACATTACTTCTCTATGATCAACTTCAAGAAATGAATAACTCTACCTGATCACTCATATTTATTCTAACACTTGCAAAGTGTGAAACTTGAGGAATTTGATTTCCACTTCCATATTTTATGAACTAAAAATTATTAGTGATTGCATAGGATTGTTGACAAGTTGAGAAACGTTTTGGAAGCTTAGATATACATTTGCACATTGGTAAACTTTATAAAATATGGCCTAAAGTTTGCAGAATTTAAGTAATCACAAATTTCTTGTCTTTAACTTGTCAAAAATTTAAAGCCAAAGCTTTACAATTTTTCTTTACATGTTTTATCCACAAACTTTAACATATAGAAAATCTTGAAGTATATTTAATTTTAAAATGTATACCCACTTCTCTATATGATATTTTGTGCACACATTCACATGAAGGTTTAGTAGAGAATCTCCACGAGTTAATACTCCTACATTGTTGTACACTATTTCTCTTAATGAAATTGTCCAAGTGATTCCATTGCCTTTCTGAGAAAGGCTGATAATTCACAGCATTATTAACACTAGCTAGCATCATTAGTTTGTCCTTCATATATTTGGAAATTCATGATCTTTAGTTTTCCACTACAATTTTGCATGGATTTCATTGAGAAGCAGCTCAATAGCGCTTTAGATCAACTTAGCATGACAATGTGGACATCACTTCCTGAATCTTAGATTGATTAGCAAGAGTGCATTGAACATTCTTTTGAGTGCTCCACATTGTGGGAAAGGGAAGAACTTGATGATGTCAAGTTGAAACTCTTGACTAAGTTCTAGTTAACATGGAAGATTAAAAGTGCAACCTTAAAAGAGGTGAATTAAAAGCATTATGAAAATGAAGAAAATTAAAATGGTTTTAACAAGATAAGTATGCACTTGCACATTACCATCACTTTTTGGGCACACTTGAAATTTGACAAAAACATAACTTAGTTACAAAGTACATATCTGAATTTATAATCTTAATAGGTGTGCAAATTTTGAGAGTGAGACTATCCTAATAGAATAACCCATCATTGGTTCTAAAGTACATATTGCTAGATAAATATCACTTCAAAGGAGTTACATCCTTTAGTTCATATATAAGGTAACTAAATATAATAAGCATTCTCAACATTTTCCAAGAGCTTATGCTCTTTTGACTACAATAACTAAACCCAAGCCAATTTCTTCTCATAGTTCAGTTGTAAGAAGCTTGAGGTTTTAGAAAAGTCGACTTCTATAGAAAACATCCATGTATTACTCGATGAACCCATAAATAGTGTCTCGTGATGACTGCAAGGAAAGACTTTTAAACAACCTATTCATTTTCAATGCATATCCCTTTCCTAGAGTATTTACCCCACACATTTTTCTCCATCCAATTCATCACATATATCTAAGGATTTTATGTTAGAGCCCATCGACTTGGACTCAGCTTAGGCACAATTACATCTATTGGAGAACCCAATGATATCCTTGATTGTGTTGTCACACTTTGCTAGGGCTATGCTTTTGAGATTATTCTTGAGTTGTCCACACTTTCTTAAGAATCGACATCCATCCAATTCCACTATAATAAGAAAATATTATAGGGTGAGAATGTTGCAATATTTTAGAAGAAGGTTGAAGAGCTAGAAACTTTATGAGAAATAGATTGTTATTTATAATGTCTCTTAATGACTTCTATAAATGACAACTCCCTACTTTGCATACCACATCAAACACATTCACTCACCACTTACATTGAGGATCCCACCCCCCTTACAAGCCACCATTTTTGTGGATCCTATCATTGAAGGTTTGAAAACCAAGTATTTAAGGTAGACTTCTACCAAATACATAGTACATTTTTCCCTCCTATACTAAATGATCATGTCCTTTTATTTTCACTAGACTTATGTGAGACAAGTGAGTGAGCATTGGGCAAATATTAGTGGGTCAAGCTTGGTTACATAGAGCCATGCGTTCCTAAGATGAATACTACGACGTGTATTCCCTTCTCTACCTAAGTGCCAAGATCATTCGAGCTGTACCACTAGTTAAGCATCAAGGAGGTATACCAAAGCCAACACCTACTTTCATCGAATATGAGTTTTACTCGATTGTGAGAGGTTAATGCAAGTGCAACATTTAGCAAACACAACAAATTTGCCAATCAAGACCCAAATGAAACATGTATTTGGGTGGACACAGCCTCCTTGGTTTGAGGCAACATGATGACGGTGGCAATCGCACCCAAATGTTGGCAAATTTTCCTTTATATAACATGAATCGCATTAGCAGAGTCAACTTTGGCAAGCATACATCTCTAAACAACTACTCACCCCAATCAACAATATGATTTTTGGCTACTTTGAGAAACTATTCTATGTATTTCACTCATCAGGGCATTTACTTGCTTCATTTGGATCTTTACTTGTTTCATTTAGGCCATAGTTGTATTTTTCTATTTCTTGGTTAGACTGTTTCTTTGTTTTCCAACATGTCGTAGAGAAGCACCCAACTTATGAGTGAACTATACAAGGATCTTCGATTGTCCAATTGTACCTTATATTTCTTTTTTTTATTCCATTCTAGGAATGATTATTCATTTTATAGTCAACACATATTGTAGTAACCATTCATGAGTTTAATAAGGCTCTAAAAATGGAGAGACTCTTGTAGCCTTTCGTATGATTTGATCGAAGTTCAGCTCAACTCATTTGGAAAGGAACCATTTGATCGAATCAAATTTCTTTCATAATGACTCCATTAATGCTTGGGAGAGTGAACAAGACACTAGAAGAGAGAGAGCTTCGACCATAATCAAAATTTTCACTGCGCTGCTTTTTAGTAATTCTCATTTTCCCAATTTTACATTGCTTATTTTTCCTACTTTCCTATTTTCCCTTAAATTCCCCAAGAAACAAAACCTAATAATAAAAAAAATAAATCCTAAAAAGCCTAAATTTATAAACCTAACATTGACCCTATAGATGGTTCACACCACTACCACATTCGTCGCCACCCTCATTGTTCCCATGCCCTAATTCTCATTCCTTTCTCCAATCGCTAGCCGTTACTAAACCCTGTGTCCATAAGCCCTCCTTGAAATCAAACTAGACACTACATTTTTTTTTCTCTAAAATCTACCACTAAATCCAATTTCTTGTCATTCTATCATTAGAAATTCCCTTGTCCACAATTTTTACCCCTATGTTAACCCCTATTAACGTCTACCCACCCCACCTCCTTTTAGTTGTTGTTGATGGCCTACCTCAACGCCACAAATGTAGCCACAGGCAACCACGCAAACCAAGCCGCACCAGCTCATCCTTATATTTCCGATTTCCTATCAATGATTTTTGTATCAAACCCACAAAAACAACCTCAACTTAGCTACTCTTCTAGCTCCCCTCACAAGTTCTATTCCTGACACGTCCAATTCACAATTAACAACCATCCACAAAAATTGTCTATAATAACCACTATTTTCTTTTTGACATTCTCTTCTCACAATCAATTTTTAGTACCTCCCTCATTTATTCTTATAGATTCACTACCTCACCAACACCCTAGGCCTTAGTCATGCCACTAATTTTCTTCCACTTGATTTCCTAAATCCAATCCCTCAACAATTGCCCACCCCACATATGACAATTAGTGTCCCTACCATATTGCCAACAACTAACAAATACCTCTCAATCACTACATCCCCTTTTCAATACAATATTAGTAATATTCTTCACCTTCCTTCTCTTTGATTAGCTTATGATAGTAAATAGTTCTACTTGACTGCTCATATTTAGTTAAATATTAGAAAAAGCGTGAAACTTGTGACATCTGACTTCTACTTTTGTTTTTGTGAACATAAAATTGTTAGTGGTTGTATAATCCAATGTTGAGTTGCTTTGTATCAAGTTTTTTGATATATGTGTAAACTTAGGATTTTGAAAGTTTCTCAAATTATCAACAATTCTGTAATTTCTCTACGGATCAATTGATTGTGTATATGTGTCATCTTTCAATATGTTGAATTGATAAAATGTGATTTTAAGCATAAATTAATTTGTTGTATTTAATCACATATTAAATGTCACATTAGACATCCCTTAGACAGCATTGTCCTGCATAAGTTCGGAAAACAGAGGGAAAAATGGGGGGAGAGAAGTAGCATAGTTAGCCGCCCATTGCCAATAAGCTAACATAGATGATCAATCACCAACGCCCCATTCCAATGGATAGTTGTCCACCTTGCCCTATTGTGGCACATTGTCACTGGACACCCCCCACAATCCACCAACACTATAGTCGATGCCGCCTCTTCCAAGCCAATTTTCATTGCTTAACTATCATCACAAAGGGCAAATACTCATTCCAAACAAAAAAGTGTGATAAGCCGCACAAATCTAGATCAGAAACAAAACAAAATTTTTCTTTAACTCCACTTACTTGAGAGGATTTATTCATTCCAGAATTACATTTTAAAGCATCGATGTACTAAATGAATGCTACTGAACAAGTTGTGCAAGGAGACAATAAGGATGCCATGCAAGAATGAGCAGCAAATATGGCTACAACCTTAGTATGTTTTTTCCTGCATTTATAACTCAAATAAATAGAACCATCAATAGCCTGATTGATGCGGTCCCTCACAGAAATTCCTTTCACCCCACAAAACATGGTAAACAGATGATCAGCAAAATATTAGGAATCACATTTTGTTCAAGCTATGTTGTGCTTGGGATGATCATTGCCATTTGAGCTTGGTGCAAGGGTAGATATTATCACTAATACCAATATATGGATGCCGTATTCACCATCGGTACATCTCTAAGAAAATCTTGTAAGGAGAGAAGAACAACTAAGATTTGTGAAAGAATTCTAAATTTAATATTACGAAAGTGAATGCATAATCCATCACCCACGTAATATGTTGCACGAAACCCGCAAATTCCAAGCATATACAAGCTCTTTAACACGGATTATCAGATATGGAAACCCTAGATAATATAGGAAAAGAAATAGTGAACAAATGATTGGATTGTCTATAATCAGAAAAGAGATAGACCTGAAGACGACGACCGGTTCTGTAGAAACAATTTCCTTTGCCTTCGCCAGGGCCATCTCTGCTACCCAGACAGTTCTCGCCGGCACCTCCAGTCAAGGTCAGAAGCTTTCTGTCGGCAACCTTTCTGATAAATTTTTATTTATAGAAAATAAGATTATTATTTGTTTCTCTTCCCCGAGAATGTCGCCCCCTTTGATCTCCTTTGCACAAATCCGTAGTAAAATTTTCAAAATGGCATAGAATGCCTCACAAACCTTCCTTGATTTAAATAAAATAGCACAGTGAACCTTAGTGAAGTTGATTTAAATTGCAATAATGGCATTTTTTTTTTTTAAGAGGGAATTGCAATAATGGCATGATCATAGACGAACGCGTATTGCACATAAATGCATTGCTAAAAAAAATAGCATATTGAAAACAAATAATATATTTTAAGAAACTTTACAATATGACAATGCTCCCAACTTCGACAATTGTTCAAAAAAGTACAGCTAACAATGATTTTGATAAAATTAACTTTTATTAATTTTAAATTATTTCTTTTTTTTTTTAAATATACAATGACAAATTGATTTATTACTTTTTTAATGTGATAAAATACTACAGTGCAAAGCTTTAATTAAAAACATAAATTTGAAATAACTTTTAGTAAGTAAATATCATTAGAAAGTTAAAAATCTATTTTTATATAATCATTATCTTAACTAAATAAAATAATACATTTTAAAATATGTAAAATAATGCATAAATGTTTGAGAATCTAAAGTAGTTAATATGTTATTACTAAAATTCATAACAGCTATTTTTTCCCAATTGCACGTATAAAAAATAATTAAAACTTTATAAAATTAAACACATATATTTTATGATAATTAGAATTACTTGATATATTACATAAATTAAAATATGTAACAAATTAAAACATTAAATTACTATACGGGCTAAAAGAACACCAATCTCCAAGCAGAGTGGAGGCCATCGAGTAAGGCTTCACGCTTGTCCTAATCTTTTGAGGCTACCCCAGCATGCCTTAGAACTAGGTGGCATTCTTGATTTTACAAAAGTGTATTTTTACAAAAATTATTTTCATTATAACAAATGCTTTAATGAGAATGCTAAAAAAAAGATTCACATATACAAACATTGGTCCAAAATCCTCAATGGAATAAGAACTACAATCACCAAAAAATATTTTATTATTTCTTTGAAATACTACAATGAAAATGACTCTTATATTATAACAAATTTTTATTAAATAAATTTAAGTATAGAAAAGCAATAAATTATGAGTACAAGAAAACATTTAAAACAAATATATACAATTAAAAATCTATACTTTTTTTAAATAGGCATAAAAAAGTGTTAGTTTTTTTTTTAATAAAAAATAGACTCATATAAGAGGAAGATTATGAGATTTCGCATGTTATCGAGAGAAATTTAAAATGACAATAAATCATTTAAAGATTCAACAACATTAATTTGAATTAACATATAAAATTTTAAAGATATCTAGAGATAACAATTAAAGGGTTACTAATAAAATAAATTGAAAAAATATCTTGAAAGCAAATAAGACCAATCTCAATGAAGAAGATCAGAACTCGAGTTTAAACATAGAGTTTGATATTATCTATAAAAATAGAATCAAAGAAGAAATAAGTAGATTAAAGAGTCTAAAATGATCAAATCAACATCAATATTAGAAAATACCCAAGACAATAAAAACGAGCAAATAATTAATTTAAAATATTAAACAAATCCTTTTATTAATTTATGTCTGGTTAATGGATCAAAAAATTTCACAATAATTGAATTGAATATTTTATGTTTTAAATGCTCCATCTTCAATCCTCAACATTTAAGGTATTTGCTGTCAATCACAGTTGCTTTAAACGATTGGGGACCAGGCAATAACTTTCTTAAAGTTATATATATTTTAGGATGGGCTTGATGAGTTTTTTATTAATATTAACGAGAACATAGAAAGAATTGGTAAAAAAAACATATTATATGTTTGTGATATACTTTCTAGGATTTATTATTTTAAAAGTCTCATATCGCTTTAGTAAAAGAGAGAGAGTATATTTTAATATTATTTTGAGAAACGAAAAGCACCTTTTATTATTTATATTTTTTTCAAATTAAAACACATTCTTTTTTAAATGTGTTTCAAAATATAATTTTAAATGTATTCAAAGCGATTCCCTAGCTCACCAAAAAAAAAAAACAACCGAATTAATTTCACAATGCTGTTGCTATTTAAAAAAGAGTTTTAAAATCAATCTATTTTAAATAACTAATATCATTAAATATATATATATATATATATATATATATATATATATATATATATATATATATATATATATATTATTATTATTTTTATTATTATTTTTTTTATTAAGACAGAGATATCGTGAATAGAGTTTAAACGAAATATAATATTCGTTGGATCTATCCAGGACTCAACCGCCCAGTGAATGGGATAAGGACAAGCTCACCGCATTCCACAGTAAATTCCTAATTACTACACCATCGGCAGTTTCGGCAGCACGCAGCCGAAGGCTATCCTTGCCATAGGGTTCTCCTCCACCACCGGCGGCCGCCCAATCCCTTCCCAGCTCCATCTTCCATTCCCGAACTCGCAAAAGAACACCTCCCCCCTCCCCATCAGGTCGTACAGAAAGCCCGATCCTCCAACGCTCGATA